>OZ023263.1:195945093-197145093 GCA_964006375.1 Tillus elongatus
ACCCTCTGACGAAAATATAGAGCCACTAGAATTTCCTGAACCAACTGAAACTTTTACAAATTACAACACCAATCCAAATCGGGATTTTCACGAAACAGCCTCGGAAAACTAATCTATTTAGATATAAATAATATTGTTAATACCCCTAAATTACCGTTTTTCGTCATACCAAGTCTAAATTTAAAAGTATTGATTGATTCCGGAGCGTCAGATAGTATCATAAATCCAGGACCGGCTTACGAGTTATTTAAAAAATTTATTTATAAGGAACCATTTTCAATGAAATCAGTTAACCAGATAACCCATGGTGAAGACAACGTAAGGTATCCTATTTTACAAGAATTTAATATTAATTACCAATTTCCAATGCGTGTCATGCAATGGCACCATCGATTTGACGCGCTTATAGGTTCAGCTCATCTTACAAAATTAAAAGGAAATATTGATTATAATAAACAAATTTTAACTCTAGGAAACCAAAAAATACCATTTTACCTTGAAATTAATCCACTGAATTTTACACCTTTCAAACAAATTTGTGAAAACTATGTATCAGTCCCTGTAAATATAGAAAAAGGCACAGTAGTTTTACCACGTATTGAAGAAACAAATGTTTTAATTCACGAGTCAATAGCCGAAGCAAAAGATGGATATTGTAGAGTGCCCATAATAAAGAAAAATCCAAATTCAAAATTTGTAGAAATACATTTTCAGGAACAAATAGATGTCGATCCATTACAAAATTACTCTGACGAACTACCTAAAATTTCAAAACATTTTGATGTAACAAAAGTTTTAAGAACAGATCATTTAAATACAGAAGAATATGAAAAACTTATTAATTTGTGTCGAAAGTATAATGATATTTTTTATCATGAAGACTCAGATCTCTCTTTCACCAATGCAATTAAACATAAAATAAGAACTAAAGACGATGAAGTTGTTCACACCAAATCATACCGGTACCCTTTTCATTTACGTGAAGAAGTCCAAAACCAAATTCAAAAACTCTTAGACAACAAAATAATTAGACCCTCAATATCACCCTACTCAAGTCCGATATGGATTGTCCCGAAGCGTCAAGACGCTTCTGGAAAAAAGAAATGGCGCTTAGTGATCGATTATCGTAAACTTAACGAGAAAACGATCGATGACAAGTACCCATTACCTCGTATCGAAGAAATTTTAGATAATTTGGGACGCTGCTCCTATTTCACGACTCTCGATCTAGCACAAGGATTCCATCAAATTGAAATGGATCCTGGCAGTGTCGAAAAAACAGCATTCTCTGTAAATAATACCCATTATGAATGGATCCGAATGCCGTTCGGGTTGAAGGGGGCTCCTAGTACCTTTTCACGCCTAATGGATAATGTATTAAGACCATATTTATACAAGTTTTGTTTCGTATATATGGACGATATTGTTATCTTCTCGAAATCCCTTCAGGAACACCTTTGTCACGTGAAAAATATATTTGATAAGTTAAAAGAGTGTAATCTAAAAATTCAGTTAGATAAGTCAGAATTTTTGCGTAAAGAGGTCGAATTTCTAGGCCATGTGGTCACTGTCCGTGGGATCAAACCGAACCCATCAAAAATAACTGCCATTCAGAATTATCCAATACCAAAGACAAGTAAAGAAATAAGAGCATTTTTAGGATTAACAGGCTATTATAGACGCTTTATTCCAAATTACGCTAAAGTAGTATTCCCCATCAATAAATATTTAAAAAAGGATACCATAATAAATATTCACGACCCGGAATACGTTGACGCATTTCAAAAAATAAAAGAATTAATTACAAATTCTCCTGTCCTGACCTACCCCGATTTTTCTAAACAATTTCATTTAACCACTGACGCAAGCAATATAGCTATAGGTGGAGTATTGTCACAAAATAATAAACCAATTGCGTTTTACTCAAGAACACTAAATTCAGCCGAGAGAAATTATTCGACCATTGAAAAAGAGTTATTATCCATAGTAGAAAATACAAAACATTTTAGACCATATCTCTTTGGACAAAAATTTGTTATAGAAACTGACAACAAACCGCTTGTTTGGCTATTTTCAATTAAGGAACCAAACTCACAGCTAGTTAAATGGCGACTAAGATTAGAGGAATTTAATTACGAGATAAAATACAAGAAAGGCAAAGATAACGTAGTGGCTGATGCCTTATCGCGAATCGAAATTAACGCGATTGAAGACGACTTTGACCTGGAATCAATAATTAATAACGTAGACCCTGACGAAGACAGAGAAAGAGAAATTATTAACGAACTAGAAAACGACGCAAACAATGCCTCTACTAGCACGACTAATAACCTACCCGAAAGCAATGACTCACAGACACAACACTCGTCTGCAGAAAATCCAATTTTCAAAATACCTATATCAGAAAATCCAGTCAATTATTTTTCCAGACGAATAATTTTAGATTACGGACCAAAATATGACACACGCAAATTAAAAATATTTAAGTTTGAAACAATACATGTAAAGGTTCAACTCAATTACGAATTGAGACAAATAAATGACTTCTTGAAACAATTTATTGATCCAAAATTCACTTATGGAATTTTCTGTAAACATGATAGACTATTCAAATATTTCACTGCTGTTTCTTCAACATTATTTAATAGTTCTGTTAAAATAATAAAATCTAACGAATTTTTACAAGACGTTGAAAACCAAGAAACTCAACAACAAATTATAGACGAATATCACACACGAAACCACAATGGCATCAACGAGACTTATCAACATTTAAAACAAAAATATTTTTGGCCTAATATGAAAAATTATATAAACGCTTTTATTAATAAATGCTCAATTTGCCTTCAGACCAAATACGAAAGAAATCCGTACAAACCACCATTTTCAGGTCCCCTTCTAGCTAAACGCCCTTTTGAAGTTATACACATTGACACCTTTAGTTTCGATAATTGCAAATTCCTAACCATCATAGATTTATTCTCCAAATATGCGCAAGCGTATTATATAACTGATGGATCCGCAATTACCGTGTTAAATAAACTTAGACACTATTTTTCCCATCATAATCATCCCCTAAAAATAGTAGCTGACGCTGGCAAAGAATTTTCGAATACTACCCTTAAAGAATACTGTAATTTATTTAATATTAATCTTCACATAACAACCCCCCAAAATCCTAACTCAAATTCACCAGTAGAGCGACTGCACTCAACTCTTGTAGAAAAATTGCGAATTCTTAAATTACAAAACCCACAAGAGAGGCCTGCAACCCTAATGATAACAGCAACCCTTATTTACAACCAATCTATTCATTCGACAACTGGGTATTCACCTTTTACATTACTATACGGCCCCTACAACGACTTACCAACAGTCACACCTGAAACCACCCTTTACGAGGAATACAACAACAATAGACTCAAAGAAATAATGCCTTTCTTCGACAGTGTATATCAGAAACAAAAAGTAAGTGGAGACAAAAGAATTTCTAAAGCAAATGCGGACAGACAAACGACACCAGATTTACAAGAAACGACACAACTAGCTATTAGAATACCGAAAGTAAGAAAAACAAATCCTCTTTATAAATTACGATCACATCCTAAACAAAAAGAAAACATTGTTACATTTTCTAAACCAAAAGCAAAAGCTCACGTTTCTAACATAAAAAGAGTAAGAAAGACTTTTTCGTTACAGGACAAAACTACTACTACTACAAACAACGATGACCCTCAACCTGGTCCATCCACTTCAAATAACACCGATAAAAACTAACGGATATTTTAAAGAGTATTTAGGCATAGCAAAAATACTCAAACATTATCATAAATTTTATTTTAATTTTAATATTACCGATATAGAAATTAATTATAACATATTATTAAAAAATTCTAAATTTTTAAACACTGGACAAATGTCTGCAAGTAACGAACGCTATTTACTAATTTTAGATGACCATTTGTCACGATTAAGTAATGAACTACAAAAACTATCAATGCACAGAACTAAACGCGGATTAATAAACGGAGCAGGCTCTTTAATTAAAATGATAACAGGAAATCTCGACCAAGAAGACTTGAAAGAAATCAATAAAAATTTAGATAACCTTTTCCAAAATCAAGAAGATATAATTACCCAAATTGATAATTTAAATTCATTTGCTAATATAATCACACAAAGGTACGAAAAGGACCAAAAAATTATTAATCAAAATCTAGATCATATTTATCAGACTTTTTCCACTTTAGATAGCGAAAGAGAATTGTCGAGTAAAATTCATTTCCAAATTCACGTAGCTGTTAAATTACTCCATAATATAGAGATAATTCAAAGAACTATTTCCTTAAGTTTTAACGAAATTACTAATATAGAGCTCTTTACCACTAGTGATCTGTTAAATATTATTGATCACTTAAAGTTAAGTCATGACAGAAATGAATTGATCGACTTTGACAAAAATCATGTTTTTAAGGTTGTAGAATTTACCAAATTTCATATATTATCGGTTAAGGATACGATTGTATGCCTTTTAAAAGTTCCTATCCTACATCCCAATCCTGGTTCTTATTTTCGTGTTTATCCTATACCACAAAATTATATTCTCCTGGTACCACCCAGCTCATACTATTTAGAAACACCCTCTTCAAACTTATGGACCCAAGAGAAGTGCCCCTCTATAGAAGACGTGGTTATATGCAATAATCGCCCACGAGAAGAACATTGTCAGCTTGACACCTTACAAAATTGCACCTCTGCCAAAGTAATGAACCCCTACGAAATATCAACTCAGCTGCAGAATGGTCAGATCTTAATATCCACTAGCTCAGCAACCACTATTGTCGAAAATTGCGAAACATCGTTAGAACGAAAAATCTTCCAGGGAAACGGTCTAGTAACATCCCTCAATTCCTGCAAAGTCAAGGTCAATGAGGAAATGTATGAAGACGTTGCTACCAATTTGACGCTACAACCCATAGAAGTCGAAGAATTGCAACCGACACCTCAACATCATATCCATTTTAAGCCAATTCATCTAAAAGAAAACAAAAGGATAAAAGAAGCATTGTCTCAAATACAACAGCATCCATTTCATCTCCGACCGTCCATGCAGTATTCCCACTTAGGCATTACCATTGGAATATCCATCGCTGTTACCATTGTACTTCTGTTTCTTTTAAGAAGAAAAATTCGAAGCATCCTATACAAGTCCAACAGGCAAACGCAAACAGAAGAAGTGTCCGAACACGAGGACGTGTTAAAGATTTAAGGGTGGAGGAGTTACATCCCTGTATATTCTCAACATCATACAAAATACGACGAATCCTGAAACCATGCATCATCAGTTTAGTGACCTGTGTAAGAATGCTGATGCAGACGTTTGCATTTATGTTAGTTCTGTAGAACATTATTTCATTCAATCGCTGTAACTCTAGTTGTTCACATGTTGTGTTGAATCACATATTTTATAATAAATTTTAAGACTGTAATAATTGTACCACTTAAATAAATAAATTACTTTTTTCGGACAATCGCTACGAAAAAACCTAATTATATATATATATATATATATATATATATATATATATATATATATATATATATATATATATATATATATATATATATATATATATATATATATAAATATAAACATATAAAGTCTGAAACCGACCTCGGATTTGGGTTCCATGGGTCCTAAATAGCGCTCATTTAAAGAAATTTTCTCAAAAGTCAAAAGTCGAGATCTCCTCATTTGTGAATTTTTTTAAAGAAAATTCACTAAAAATCATAACACTGTTAGCATAGCCACCAAATTTGCAGGTGAACTAGATAATCGTAATTTAGGCCATAGAGGGTAAAGACAATGCCAATGCCGTTTCGACAATAACCAGCCAACGAACCCTAGTATGCATTTTTAAATTTTACTTAAAAAAACATTCTTACCAGGTAACTGTCCCTACTCCAGAACCAAAATCGAACAAACTTCTCGGTTTGAATTCAGGATCTCTTGCATCTATTTCAGTAAATATTTTAATTAGAACTGCATACTCTGGTGCAGATCTAGCAAACAAGTACACCAGCGAATTATAAGTGTCATAATTCATTGGTTTCCAATTATACATTTTAGCTTTGAGTATGCTGGTTATTTTTTGCGCTGTCATTCCTTTGACCCTACTTTCATCTTCTTCACTCTCCATCTGAATATTCTGCATTCTGGATACGACCTTATCTGATACATTCCTTTTAAGGTTATCCATTTCAACTTTTTCCATTGGTAGTAGTCTACTTTTCAAATATTGGTTCATAGGTACACTATCTTTGAGGATTGATTTAATAGGAAAATCTGCAAAACAGAAAAAATATTAGTCTAAAGTAGAAAATAAATGAGCATTCAAGAATAGCATTTAATTATTCACCATATGTTAAGAATCAGCCACCTAAGATGAATTGCCCTAATGACAAATTAGTGTTGCTGTTTTAATGACAGATAGAATATTAGCCACAAGATCACACACAAAAACTCTGGACGCAGCAAGTGCGTTATGGTAGTGAATTTTCATTAAAATGTTTTTATTGCATATATGTGTGTTTTCTTTTTATTTAAGAGAGCAGGCATCAATTTTGGTTACCAGTATAACCTATATAGTAAAAACAATGTGCCATGTTTCATAAAAATAACTTCATTGTGTGAAAATGTACAAAAATTTCCAAAAGTAAACTTAAAGTGTTCCCGTAAAAACTCGTTTCTTGGTCAACCTTATAGGTTAGTAGCAAATTGGGCTATTCAAATATTAAGCATTTGATCAAAATTCGCTACCATAACGCACTTGCTGCATCCAGAATGTCTTTTCTTACAAACATGCATTATATTTTGATGCAAAATGCAAAAATGCAATAACATAAGGCGTGTTTGATTAAAAAAAAAAAAGGGAAACGTATAAAGACTTTTTTCATATCTTGTATAATAACGGATATATTGGGCTTTATTGATTTTTTACGAAAATTCGACAAAAATTATATACCATTAAACGATAAACTCTATAGCTAAGACTACTGCCAAGCATCAGAGAAAGGGTCTATTTGAAATGAATTTTCTGGAAATATTTTAGTAAAATGAAGGACAATGACGGTTGAAACTAAGACTTCAGGGTTTGCAAAACATCCTTCTTGAGACATTTGATTCCCATAGCCCGTATTAGATTCAAGTTATTTGCCTAAATGTTGCCGATTTTGACGTTTTAAATCGCAACTTTGACGTTTTGAGGAAAACCCCAATTTATTTTTCTTTAAATGCCTATAACTTTTTTGTCTTTTCACCTACATAGCTAAATTTTGGTAGGTAAGTTACCTATAAGGATATAAACCCGCGTACCAAATTTGGTTGCCCTTACTTTGTTAATTCTGGAGATATCTTTTTTTTTTTCGAAAGAAAACACAAAATTTTCCAGGAAAATCTGGGCAGATTTTCCTGGCTAACTACCTTATCCAAGCCATTTGCAAAAGGAATTAATTCACCAAATTTAATCAAAATCGGCCCATCATTTTTTGAGTTATCGGTGTGACACACACACACACACACACACACACACACACACACACACACACATATATATATATATATATATATATATATATATATATATATATATATATATATATATATATATATATATATATATATATATATATATAAACATATAAAAATTGAAACTGACCCCGGATATGTGTTCTGGGGGGCCTAATTAGCGCTCATTTGAGGAAATTTTTTCAAAATTCAAAAGTCGGGATCTCCTCATTAGTGAATTTTTTTCAAGAAAATTCACTAATAAATGAGCATTCAAGAATAGCATTTAATTATTCACCATATGTTAGGAATCAGCCACCTAAGATGAATTGCCATAATGACTTGCAACACAAATTAGTGTTGCTGTTTTAATGACAGATAGAATATTAGCCATCAGATCACACACAAAAATGAAATTAGCTAGTCAACACAAAAATTTTTACATCAAGCACATATAAATGTAAAACTACAAAATAAGACAAAAATCAACAAACATACGTTCGCATCTAAAACACACAATGTCTGCTTATAAGTAAAGCAATGGATTGTCTGGGGGTTCAGAATCTCAACTGCTACACTACATTAGAATAGTCTGTATAGACAGGCCCGTGTTAAAAAATATCTAAAAATTGTTCAGAATTTATTGATTGGTTCATTTCTCAACCACCTTGAGAGTGCATTGAAAAAGTCGGCCTTAACCATTTTAGTTTTACTTAGTCTATGCTTCAGTTGGATTAAATTATCTCTATGTCTGGTGTCATAACTATGCACTTTAGCATCTATGTCAAAACTTCTACTTCTCTCTCTCACCACCAACAATTGTCTATAAACCACCAGTGAGTATAGTGACAAGTAGCTGGAAGATGGCTTTACAGTGGGCACAGCAACCCGCTCTGACAGCTGCTTTCTGCAGCACAAACAGTCTATCCAAGTGCACACTCGCTGCATTTCCCCAAGCAAGCAAACAGTATTTCAGATGTTAGTAAAACAACTCATAATAGGTGATCAAAGCTGCCTCAGGTCACGCCATTGAACAAATCTTACATACTGTATACACTGATGAGGCTAGCATACCAGGCAGCAAGTCCATTTGGCTCTTCCATAGAAGAGTAGGGTTGGTGCTGAGACAGACATTTCCTAGCAGACTTCGACTCATCAGTTTAATCAATTACCCTGGCATGAAAATGGACGAAAGCTGTCTTATCTTCGTTTAGGAACAGTTCATCATCCCTAAATCAAGCTCCTGCCTCACAAATATCATTGTCCACTGTCTCACCGACATTGCTACCAGCATTACCAGTGATAATAAAAGTTGATTCATCTGCACAGAGGGTTGTTGACACTCTACACTGTTGGATGTCATCAGGAATGTTAGGAGAAAGATCATTATATATATATATATATATATATATATATATATATATATATATATATATATATATATATATATATATATATATATATATATATATATATATATATATATACAGGGTAGCACGTTGAAAACGAAACAGACCGATTTGCGCCCAGAGTATTTTTTTATTTTTTTTAAGAAACGCTGAAACACGTCAATTTTAATATTGAGGGGGACATGTTTTGACATATAACTCAACTTTGTCACATCAACCCCTTAAGGGTGGTGATAACAACCCTTATATTTTAAATAGGGAACATAGGTCGAGTGTTACATCATTTGAAAGCTCTTTCTTTTCTGAATTCAGCACACAAATTTTTTTGGAAGTTTTATCAACTCGTTTAAAAATTATCCACAGTTGGAGTTGCAGTAACGTATTTCATTCTTGTGATAAAAAATGCACTAATTAGTAAATTTTTCGTTAAAAAAACTAAAAAACAAAACGAAATGTTTAAAAATGTTTATTCAGTTAAGTAAGTGTTCAAATTGTTGACCACCAGCTTCCATACAAAATTACAAATTTTGTTCAAAACGAGCTCTGACATTCTGGAGCATTTGCGGAGTTATTAGACAGCATTCTTCAACAATGTGTCGTCGTAATTCTTCCAGTCTCCGGTTCTGTTGCGTAAATTCTACTCTTTAAATGGCCTCATAGAAAGAAGTATAAAGGAGTTAAATCCGGTGATCTAGAGGGCCACTCAATAGCACCTCTACGCCCAATCCATTGTCCTGGAAACTCTCTGTTCAAAAAACTCCGTAACACGTTGTCAAAAATGCGGAGGAGCTCCATGTTGAAACACTAATTGATTTTCTTGATAGCAATCATCATTTTCAACAATGTCAATTATTAGAGGGTAAACGATATCTTCTAGTAACTCCAAATACGTTTCACCACTCAAATTGCCATCAAGAAAAATTGGTCCGATTAAACAGTCTCCAAAAATGCCAGTCCAGACATTCAATTTCTGTGGAGTTTGAGTGTGGAATTAGTGAAAATTTCTTGGATTATTCTGCCTAATAACGACAATTATGACGATTGGCTGTAGAGTTTAATAAAAACGTACACTCGTCTGAAAAACAGATATTGAACAGAAAGTTCCCGTTATCAGCTATTCATGCAGTCATAACTTCACAAAACTCCGGCCGCCAATCAAAATCATCTTCATTCAGTTGTTGTACAAGATGAATTTTATACAGGTGAAAATTATGATGCTTCAATATTCGCTGAATTGTTCTTCTTTTGATGTTTGAAACAGTGGCCAATTTTCTCATGCTCAAAGTTGGGTCTGCAGCAATTTGTCCCAAAACTTCAATCTCAGTAGTCTCATTTCTAACCGGAAATTCACGTTCAGGATCCCGTTTTTTGTTGGATACTGAACCACTTTGTCGAAACTTTGCCTGTTTGGATGTCACTCATTAAACAAATTTGAGGTACGGTTGGTACAGTCATCGTTTTTGAAAAACAGAGTAATTGTGAAATTAATTTTCGGTAGCACTATCAAGTATCAAACCGACCGATAAACTGAAATAATAAACCGCATTTCTCTCATTCCGATGAGAAATGATTTTTTGTCAATTTTATGTTTACAAACCAACAAAACATTGACTATCAGCACATTTTTCGGAATGAATGAAATGCGTTTTTGCATCTTCAACTGTGAATAATTTTTAAATGAGTTGATAAAACTTCCAAAAAGATTTGTGTGCTGAATTCAGAAAAGAAAGAGCTTTCAAATGATGTAACACTCGACCCATGTTCCCTATTTAAAATATAAGGGTTGTTATCACCACCCTTAAGGGGTTGATGTGACAAAGTTGAGTTTTATGTCAAAACATGTGCCCCTCAATATTAAAATTGACTTGTTTCAGCGTTTATTTAAAAAAATAATTCTCTGGACGCAAATCGGTCTGTTTCGTTTTCAATGCACCATATATGTATATATATATATATATATATATATATATATATATATATATATATATATATATATATATATATATATATATATATGAGAAAGAGAAGTGGCCTAAGTATAGAACCCTGAGGCACCCCTCTATGAACGTATCCCTCTTCACTGTATTCCCCACCATGAAAAACTCTCTGTGTTCTATTATTAAGGTATGACCGCAGCAACTCCAGACAGACTCCCCTAATACCATAATGATTCTACTTTGTCAAACATATTTTGTACAAGACACAATCAAATGCCTTTGTTAGTGAAACCTGCACAGCACTGTTTTCTCTGTTAAAAGCATAATTTACCATCTCTAGAAGATATGATATTGCATCAATGGTGCTGCATCTCTCGTGAAAACCATACTGATGTTCATAGAATAGATGGTTATCCTCAAAGTAACTATAAAGTTGTTGGAAAATAAGGAATTCAAAGATTTTTTAAAATCTCTGCAACACTGAAACCTGTCTAAAATTGTCAGGATCACTGGTTCTTGAAAAATGCAAGTACTTCGCACACTCCATTATCACAGGGAAACAACCCTATGTGATGCAGGGATTAAAGATATGTGCCAGTGGCAGAGTAATAAAATTCCTAGACCTCTTAATGACATAGGAGTCGATACCAATCCTTTGAATTTGTATTTTTCCCCTCAACAACTGATTTCATGAACAAAAAAAAGTCGCTGGACTTTGCATCAAAATTTACTTTAGTATGTACAATTTGGAGAACAATTCATCACAACACAGGTTTTAGACCTGACGATCGTTTCACTGACTAGGTATTGTAATGAATGGGGTTCTCTAAATTTTACTTATCAGTGCTCACCACGGGTTCAAATCTTTACTCATTTACTTAAGTGTCCAACAAAATTTTCATCCAGCTTCGATTTAGTGAATTTTCATAAAGAAAATTTGATCATTTCATTGTAACTTCCATGCTTCATTTTTGTGCCAGGTTTTACACAAGTTTTCCCCTTTGCCTACTTCTTTCCTGTTTTTTCAATTATGTGTCCTTCAAATGTTGTCAGCAAGTTATTATGTCACAGAATATGTCCAACAAACTGTAGCTCTACTACCACCACCACTACTACTCTCTTAAAATAATAAATAAAATGATCGAGAGAAAAGAATACAAATTAGCGATTAATTTAATTTATCCAAATATTAGAGACAAAGAAGACCACAGATACGTTTCGATAACTTATTTTGGAACCATTTCAGAAAACATTTCAAAAATTTTAAATACCTGTACAAATACAAAGGTAGCTTTTAAATCTTACAACACGACGTGTGATTTGCTATTTAACGCGAAAGAAAAATCTTGTTTCTTGACAAAAGCTGGAGGTTATAAATTAGCTTGTACACATTGTAACGCAATCTACATAGGTCAAACTTCTAGAAATTTTAACACCTGATACAATGAACATATTTCTGCATTTAGAAATAACTGTGCTGACAAATATACATTTGCAAAACATATTATTGATACCGAACATAAACCTACAGTAAATAACCACATACAACCACAACATTTTTATAATGACAAACGTAAAGTAGACTTTTTTGAAGCGTTAGAAGTCAAAAAGCACATACACGACAATAGCTACCTTGTTTTAAACGAGCAAACTGATTTAATAAATTCCCTTTTCTTGGATATTCTTCTTTCTAATTAAATAAGTCAAAGAAAATAAATTTAACTATTCTTTCAAAAAAGTTGTAATAAGATAATTAGTTGATGTATGTCAATAATTTCTTGATATAGAGACTGCTTTTATACTGTTATTGTTTAGTTATTTTATTGTTGTAACTGTTATCATAGTTATTATAGGCTAGTTCATATGCTAAATATTGACATACATCACGTAGACATTTTGAAAGCCTCATCTGAATTTCATTTTATTTTCAATTTGATAAATTTTTTGATCAAAACATCATGTTTTTGTAATTTTTCTCCATGTTCACATTTCAAAAGGTTATATTCTCTTCATTCCCTGCTTAGTCTCACAGAAACCAATAGCTTGGTATCAATCATACTGCACTTTTACTACATCTCATTAAATTATTACGAAGTATATTTTGCTGCCTTACCTTCAACAGTATTTATAACTGCCTTAACAAATGAATCAGGTATAACAACAGTTTTGGGAGTAAGAATTCCAGGATGTTTTCGAGGTTTAAATTCCTCATTCGAAATACTGGTTAATACCTTTTCATCTGGTATAATTTTCGGTTTAGTTGCATACTGGAGAAAAAATTAAAAATTAAAAAGTGAAAAATAGTTTATGTTCAAGCATGGGCACATACATTTCTAACCGATTTATAAAGCTGTCTGGTCTTGTTAGGATATCTTAAAGCCATGTTCATTAATGTAATTCTTTTAAACACCAAAACGCATAAGGAAAACAAATTCTTTCATTTTATTTTTAAATGTTTTGTTTGGAACTTTTCTTAACTTTTTAGAGGTTAGGGTTATGCTTTGTTTTGGTTTTGAGTTTTGACATTTTGACATTTTTTCATAAAGTAGGGTTATCGTCTTCTTCTTTTTGCTTAAGGCGTCTCATTCCATTAACAATTCGTCAGTTTATTAGGGGTGAGATCATAATCTGTCTGGCTCTTGACCATGTTATGACCTCTATTCTTCTGTCTTCTGGTTTATATTCATTCATATCTAATTGGCAACACCAAGGATCAAATGCTTAAGGTTTCAAACAGATTTAGATAGTAGGGATCATAAAACGAGGTAAGTGATTATATATTTATAATGTTATAATCTAAAAAGGCAATTAGTATTTTAATAGTTTCCAATGAGGTTACAAAGTATTATTTTATTATTAAATAGTGCTGTAATGCCGATATTCTTTATTATATATATATATATATATATATATATATATATATATATATATATATATATATATATATATATATATATATATATATATATATATATATATATATATATATATATGTCTGGAATTTTGTTTATTCATCATTCTAAAAATATATGATCAAGATGTTCCACTTGACCACATTCACATAAAAGTGTTTTGGCTATATTTATTTTATATAGATGTGACTTCATCATGCATTGTGCTGTTCGCATTTTTATAATTGCAGTAATGTGTTTCCTATTTATGTAAGGAAATGAACTATACCAAGGTTTTTTAGGATACTTTACTTGAATGTCTCTATACCATTTTGTAGGTGTCTTTTTCACAATGATCCCTGGGCTATACGTCTTTCGTCAACAGTTGTCCTCCTCATAAGCACACTTGACGTGTTTCAGATTTTTTTCGACACAATCTTTTCCTGGTAGTTATGGCTGCCAGCTCGTTTTCAATGTGGCACCCTGTATATATATATATATATATATATATATATATATATATATATATATATATATATATATATATATATATATATATATATATATATTATTATTATTATTATTATTATTATTATTATTATTATTATTATTATTATTGTTACGTTTATTCAATTATGTTATACAATATGCATTAGTCAATAAGTCTAAGACTTGTGCTGTGTTTTTACAAAATTTAACGGGTTCATCCAAAAAATGATTGACAATTGTGGACCAAATTTACAATACTTCAAATTTTGACATTCTAAATGGAAAATATTTCTTACTTTAACTTCCTCCTCTCAGTTGCTCTATTGTTACGTCCATTTATCAAAGATCTTGACATCTTTACACTTATTTTTCAACCATGTGTCAACCTTAATAGCCCATATTTTTTTCAAAAATTATAAACTATTCTAGACCAGATGACATCACTTTCACAGTAGCTTTAGTTATAAGGTTTATCGTTTAATGGTCTATAATGTTTAATGAATTTTCGTAAACAATCAAGAAATCTCAATATATCCGTTGTAAACATATATATATATATATATATATATATATATATATATATATATATATATATATATATATATATATATATATATATATATATATATATATATATAAATGTGTCACTATGTATACATGTAAACCGCTAAAAACTGAAACTGAAATCTGGATTCTAGGGGTCCTAGTTCGCACTCATTTGAAGAAATCTTTTCAAAATCCAAAAGTCGCGGTCTCCTCAATAGCGAAACTTCTCTACGAAAATTCGCTAAAAATTATAGAGTATTAAACCATACCAGTGGACCTGAGCAGTGGTCGTAATTCGACCGTTAATATGATGTATTTCATACAGCCTCTCCAGCCGGAAACTTACACGTTACATATTTCAGGAACCGCTAACCGTTTTTTTTTCTGAGACTTTGTGCATGTAACAAACGAACGCGTGTTTGTATAATAAAGAATGAACCATGTACTAAAACTTAGGTCTGTAAATTTGAGGACAAACAAGTTATCGGCAGTTAGAGGAAAAAAAATGGAATGTTCTTGAAAACGTCAAAGTGGCAATTTGAAACGTCAAAATTCGCAACATTTAGGTGAAGAACCTGAAACAAATACGGCTTATGAAAAGAAAATGCCGCAAGAAGAGTGTTCTCCAAACCCTTAAGTTTCAGCTTCAAGCGTCATTGTCCTTCATGTTATTAAAATATTTCCAGAAATTGTATTTCACATAAACCCTTTCTCTGATGCTTTGCCGGTAGTTTTAGTTAAGTTTATGGTTTAACGATCTATAATTTTTAGCTAATTTCCGTAGAAAAAATTCTTTATTGAGGAGACCGCAACTTTTGGATTTTAAAACTTTACTTCAAATGAGCGCAAACTAGTCCCCCTAGAATCTATATCCGGGTTTAGTTTCAGTTTTTATGTGTTTATATATATTGTGTAGCCGGATCCTCAAGTTGGTAAGCTTGTTAGGAAGAAAGAAGAAGAAGAGACAGAGTGACAGTAGGTTAAGAGAGTTAATGGAGACAGAGTAGTAGAATGTAGAGAATTGTAATGTTGGGTTTTGTATTGGAATTGTTATTGTTATGTGTTGTTTTAATATAATTTAGCGGTATTATCCCGATGTGTCGTTATTTCGCCAGCAGGCATCGAACCTACGGCCTTTCGACGAGACTTCTCGGCGCCAAGGAGTTATCTCGAGGCTACAAAACTGGCGCCCAACGTGGGGCCTGCTGCGATTTTAATCGGCATTCACGGTAGTTACCGTTATGTTTCAGGCGAATTCGCGGAGTCTTTTCGTACAAGTGCACTGTTGTAAACGGTCCGAAGTGTCGAAATAGCCGTGAAAAACTTTCACGTGTAGTTTTACGTGCGTAAACGTGGACAAGGACAGTGATTTCGACGAGCTTCGATGGTCTCATCGCTGACGCTCGCTAGGAAGGAAGTCATATCGCCACGCTAGAGGAGTGCCTGTGAAGACAATCTCCACGAAATCTGCGGAAGCAACCTGTGAGTATGTTCCATTTTATCAGATTGATTATTGTTTTGTGGTGATGCTCTCATTCTCGTGCATAACCGTTAAAATTTAAATACGAATCCCCTCCGGCAATCGATATTCTGTAACGTATTTCAGTGCTGCCAACTTAGTATTTTCAACGCTGCCGTTTCAGTGTTGCCAGCTGCGTATTTTCAGCTCTGCGGATACGAAACTATTCAGTGTTGCAAACTTAGGTATTCTCAACGCTGCCGATCCCACCGTATACAGTCGCGTTGCCGATCCTACCGGTGGACAACGCTGTCGATCCTGCCGGTGTACGACACTGCGTTCGTGGAACTTTTCAGTGTTGCCGAGCTAAATATTTCAACACTGCGTTGTGGAACTTTTCAGTGTTGCCGAGCTAAATATTTCAACACTGCGTTCGTGGAACTTTCCAGCGTTGCCGAGTTAAATATTTCGACACTGCGTTCGTGGAACTTTTCAGTGTCGCCGAGCCAAATATTTCAATGCTGCGTTTGTAGAACTTATCAGTGTTGCCGATGTAAACAAGTTCAACGCTGCCGACGTATTTCAGTGTTGCTGTCAAACTTTTAACATTTTCGAGGTGAAACAGCCCGGTGTTAGCAATCCATAGCGAGTTATCCTGTGCTAAACGCCGCTAAAACGGCTACGCGGGACAAAGACTGTACTACGTGTAAGCCATATAACTTGAGGTGGCGAGAGTGCAAGTGTTCCGGCTCAGAGATGTCACTCGCGGACGGCGCAAACACACCGCCTGGAGCTGCTGCAAACATTGTTATGACCAACGAACAGTTTCAAGCCTTACTTGATGGAATGTTGAAGATATCTGCATCGCAATCGGGCGTGCAGGCTGAATATCCGAGTGTAGAACCGAATTTCTCTGGATGCACTTCACGGTTTTCTGGGAGTGAAGACAACGTAGAAGCTTTCATAGATGCTGTAACAGTCTATAAAGATTGCTTAAGGGTGAGCGATGTCAACGCCTTGAAGGGCTTGCCTATGATGCTCACCGATCGTGCCGCACTCTGGTATCAGGGAGTGAAGGCTACGCTAACCACATGGGACAGAGCTACGGATGCTCTGAGGCATAATTTCGGGTACAAGAAACCCGCTTATCAGATCTTTAGGGAGGTATTCGCCCACGAACAAGGACCCCAGGAGTCTACGGATATGTTCGTCAGTTCAGTTAGGGCATTATTTGCCCGACTGCCAACGAGTCCACCACTGCACGAGACTCATCAGATAGACATGGTGTATGGTCTTCTGCGACGAGATATCAGGAAACATATCTCGCGAGATACAGTCGAAAGCTTTGACGTGCTGCTGGACAGGGCACGTGATGTAGAAGCGCTGCTTAGGGAGGACACATTCTCGTCTCCGAAGCCGCGCGAAGCAAACGCACGCCAAAAGACTGCACCAAAGCCAAGACCCAAATGTGCGTACTGCCGGATCTTTGGACATTCTGAGCATGAGTGTCGCAAGAAGGCTGCGCAGGAGACGCAAACGCCAGCGATCACTACTGATCAAACGCGCAGGAGTGGCGAGGTTAAACCACTTGTCTGCTACGGATGTGGAGTGCAGGGACACATCAGAAGCCGATGTCCTCACAACAGGGCAAGGACGAATCCTTCAGAAGAAACACCAGATCTCCCCGTTTCCTCAGTCGAACTTCTGTACAATAATGCGGAACGAGGAGCAGCAGACCTGTCCAGACCCTTACTGAAGATAGGAGTCATGGGATTGACAGGCCTTGCGCACGCTGACACTGGAGCACGCTACAGCATAGCGGGGCAACGTCTTCTGCAGCGACTATTCAAGGTCAAGTACCCATATGTGAAGAAGACCTATAGTATGATTCTGGCGGACGGCGACAAGAGGCAGGTTGAAGGTGTCACATTCACTTGCGCAGTGCATATACAAGGTAGAATAGTGCAGAACACCTTTGTCGGAGTGCCTGAGCAAGTTAACAGCAAAACGCTGCTAGGCATAGACTTTGTACGACGTGCAAATATAGCAATGCTAGTGCCCCTGAACAAATGGTATTTTATGAACGATCGCTCGAAACAGTATAATTTCGAGGCAGAACCCATAACCAAGGCGCGAGCTCGTGATGAAGTTCCGGCCTTGGCAGCACACTCTCTAGGAGAAGAAGAGGGAGGGGTGCTCGACGAGAATCAGAAGAGGGAGATTAACCAACTCCTTGCGGAGTTCAGTGATGTGTTTGCGGAGGAGTGTGAGCCGACTCCGTTTGCTGAACACTCCATACGTCTCACAGACTCGGTACCCGTTGCTACACCACCGTATCGGATGCCACCAGCCAAGCAAGCCATCTTGAAGACAGAGGTGAATAAGCTACTGGCGCAGGGGGTGATCGAAGCATGTGACTCACCGTACGCTTCGCCCGTGGTGATGGTGCCGAAGAAGGAGTCAGGAGTGAGGTTGTGTATCGATTACAGGCGCATCAATGATAAGACGGTACCAGACCGGTACCCGATGCCTAGAATTGACGATCTCTTGCACGCTACAGGAAGGGCTGCAGTCATGAGCACCCTTGACCTGAAGTCTGGATATTACCAAGTCCCCGTGAAGGTGGAAGACCGCGACAAAACGGCTTTCACTACACCCTTCGGGATTTTTAGGTTCAAGAGGATGCCAATGGGACTCAGGAATGCAGGATCAACGTTCCAGAGACTGATCGACCACATGCGGGCGGGATTGCCCGATGTATCAATGTTGGCGTACCTCGACGATCTAATTGTACTGTCGCCTTCGGCACAGCAACACGTCGAGGATTTGAAGAAGGTCTTAGCACGTCTGCGCCATTTCAGGCTGCGAGTCAACAGAAGAAAATGTGCTTTCGCAAAGGCAGAAATTAAGTACCTAGGGCACGTAGTGGACGCTGCCGGAATTAGGCCAGACAAGGGCAAGGTCGATGCAATATTGGCGATGAAGGAACCCAGGAATGTCAAGCAGCTGATGTCGTTTTTACAGACCTGCTCCTGGTTCCGCAGATTCATGCCCAACTTCTCTGAGGTGGCCCGCCCACTCAGCTCGTTGACCAAGAAGAAGGCGCTGTGGAGATGGGATGAGGAGCAGAGGCAAGCCTTTGAGACACTGAAGACTCTGCTCACCTCCGATCCCATACTTCGGCAGTCGGATCCAGATTTGCCGTACATTCTGCGCACCGACGCTAGTGCATATGCGGTCGGCGCATGCTTACTCCAGGGGGAGTCCATAGACAAGGAGAGACCAGTGGAGTATGCGAGCAGACTGCTTACCTCCGCTGAGCGGAATTATTCTACAGTCGAAAGGGAGGCTCTCGCCGTGGTCTGGGCCGTGAACAAGTTTAGAGGGTACCTTGACGGAGCACGTTGTGTAGTCCGGAGTGACCATCAGCCGTTGAGATGGCTGCTGACCCTGAAGTCACCTACGGGACGGTTGGCTAGGTGGTCCCTGGCTCTGCAAGGGTATGACCTCCGCATAGAGTACACCCCAGGTAGGCAAAACGTGGTTGCTGATGCTCTGAGCAGACCTCCCATGGACGAGGACAATCCTGAAGTCCCCACTTGCAGCGCGATGTTTGATTTGCCTGCGGACGACGCCAAGTCGCTCAGAGAGGAACAGTTGGAAGACGACGAGTTGAAGCACATCGTCGAAGCTCTGGAAGACGATGGAGGTGCCCTGGAAGAGGAGGCCAAGAAGTGGTCCAGCAGAGGGTATCTCATGAATGATGGAGTGCTGTACAATTACTCCCAGGAAGCGGACGAAGAGGAAGCCCAGCTGGTTGCACCGAGGAAGTCCATTCCCAGAATATTGAAGCTGCACCACGATGCGGGGTCAGCTGGACACAATGGTGTCGATAAAACCCTCCAGAGAGTAGCTCGCAGGTACTACTGGAGAGGGATGCGCAGGACAGTTGCGGAGTACGTTCGCGCTTGTCTTGATTGCCAGCGTTTCAAGCCCAGTAACGTGAAGCCGGCAGGACTGCTGCAAACGCCAGTGATGAATCAACGATTCGAGGTGATCGCGATCGATTTATTTGGGCCCTTGCCACCTACCCCCGATGGATACAAATGGGTATTCGTGGTGGAGGACACGTGCACGCGTTGGGTAGAACTTTTTCCTATGCAAAACGCCACAGCAGAAGCGTGCGCACGCTGTCTCGTGTCAGAGATAGTGCTTAGGTATGGAACCCCACGTAGAGTGATTAGTGACAATGGTTCCCAGTTCGTCGGAGAGGTGATGCAGCATCTGGCCAGTTGCCTGGACTTCACCCAGAGTTTGGTGCCTTTATATCACCCGGAAGCTAACCCGGTGGAGCGAAGAAACAGAGACATAAAGACACAGTTGGCCATTCTCACTCAGCACCGGCATGACGGTTGGAAAGACCATTTACCCAGCATCCGGTTCGCCATTAATACTGGGAAGTGCGATGCTACCGGCTATACGCCCGCGTATCTAACGTTCGGGCGCGAGTTACGAACTCCCGATGACGTGCAAAGGAACTTAACCAGTGTTATAAACAATGAGAGATTTGTGCCTCAAATAACCCCGTTCTTGAAAGACATGAGTTTCACGTTGAGATGTGCGCGGGAAACCCACGAGAAGGGGCAGGACAAATCGAAACGGTACGCCGATCGGCGGCGGCGACGCGGGGCAGACTATTGTGTGGGTCAGGAAGTGCTCGTGGAAGTTCACGCGCTTAGTAACGCTGCAAGGGGATATTCGGCAAAGTTCGCGCCGCGAAGAGACGGACCTTATGTTGTTACGCGGAGAGTATCACCCACTACATATCAGGTTGCTTCGCCGCAAAACATCGATGTGCCACTTGGGACGTACCACACGTCAGCCCTGTCACCGTTCCACCGCCCGGTTGACGTCTCACAGAGGATCTCACCTGTGAAGCCATTGAGAAGAAGAGGACGGCCAAGCAGAACACCTGGTGGCGCTACGGAGGTGCAGGCCCACCAGGACTGCCAATCGAAGCGGCGGCCCCTCGCGGCTTCCTCCCGTTCAGCCCCTGAACCCGCAGTCGGAGTGGCTGGCAGGTCAGCTCCCGCAGCAACGTCTGTCCGGACCAGTGGCAGACGCCCACATCGAAAGGACTGCCGGACTTGCCCAGGGTGTCCACCCGGCTACCAATAATCGGAATACTGCCGAGGACGTTTACGTATTCCGAAGGGAGAGTGTGTAGCCGGATCCTCAAGTTGGTAAGCTTGTTAGGAAGAAAGAAGAAGAAGAGACAGAGTGACAGTAGGCTAAGAGAGTTAATGGAGACAGAGTAGTAGAATGTAGAGAATTGTAATGTTGGGTTTTGTATTGGAATTGTTATTGTTATGTGTTGTTTTAATATAATTTAGCGGTATTATCCCGATGTGTCGTTATTTCGCCAGCAGGCATCGAACCTACGGCCTTTCGACGAGACTTCTCGGCGCCAAGGAGTTATCTCGAGGCTACAATATATATATATATATATATATATATATATATATATATATATATATATATATATATATATATATATATATCTATATATATATATATATATATATATATATATATATATATATATATATATATATATATATATATATATATATATATATATATATAGGATGACGCATTTCTACGGTAAAGCTCAATATAACTGTTATTATACAATATACGAGAAAAAGTTGTATACGTTAATTATTGTGCTGCATCTTATAAAATTAGTTTGACAATCACATGCCCCATAAGTCATTGGTGATACACAAAATCTTTGTTTTCGAACATATATACTTTTATACGAACATATATTATTGCATTTTTTCATTTTTTTATCGAACTATGATGCATGTT
Source organism: Tillus elongatus (assembly GCA_964006375.1). NCBI lineage: Eukaryota > Metazoa > Arthropoda > Insecta > Coleoptera > Cleridae > Tillus > Tillus elongatus. The sequence goes on from OZ023263.1 coordinate 195,967,266, forward strand.
TGTAAGAAAATAAATCGAGAGGCAGTAAGTGCGTTTTGGTAGCGAATTTTCATTAAATGCTTTAAATTTCAATAGCTCAATTTGCTATTAATCTAAGGTTTCTTGGAAACATTTTAAGTTTATTTTCTGAAAACTTTTGTACATTTTCAAATAAGTTATTTTGATAAAATATGGTACATTGTTTCTACTATATAGGTTATACCGGTAACCATATTGATGCCTGCTTGCATTAGAGAGACATATCTACTATTAAAAACATTTTAATGAAAATTCACTTCCATAACCCACTTACTGCGTCCAGACTTTTTTAACTTCGTTGGACTGACCGACTAAAAAGAAGACAAGTCTGTGTTTACATCCCTACACCTAGATGTTACAGTTTTTATGCTATTGACGATTTTTTGGAAAACCGCTATTTTCTGAGATTTCTGATGATTACCATATGCCTAAATAGTACTGAATACTTGCGTCTTTGCTTATGAACCCCACATAAAAAATGCATTTTGTTGATGGTTTATTTGGGGGCTAATCATTTCAGAGGTTTGCAACTGTCATAAAATTTTGAATATCTAGAAAACTGTAATATTTAGGCATATGGTGTGTTGCATAAAGTCACATTCAAACTTCATAGGCTATCAGTTGCGAACATTGTGTAAACTTCCGGTTTAACCAGAACTGGCAGATCTGTCAAAATAATTTGCTTAGGTAAACCGCAGTCTGTTTTTTTACATGCGCAAATTTTCAGAAAAAACGTTGACTGTTTCCTAAAATATGTATCGTGTAATTTCCCGGCTGGACACCTGTATAATGAACAGGCTTCGCAACTAGTTCCAGCATCATGATTTTTTTCTGTTTTATGAAGTGTATATTTTTCACACGAAAAACACTCTTCACATATAAGCTTTGCAAAAGATATATTCAGTTTGTTGACGATACACATCATAACTTATTTTGAAATCTTTATGTTTTTCTTTAAAATGACTATACATTTTCATTATTGAAATGTCGACAGGTAACCACAATCTTTTTGGAGCATGCTTCCATCGATAATGCAATGTGGTTGGATAAAAATGATAGTATGTGCTCTACAGCAGTAGAATCATCAATGTTATTTTTATTCGGACGTTGACCTCTTCGATCATATTCTACTGTTAAAGGCAAAGGTACTTTAGCTTTACTTCTTACTGTTATGGTTGTTGAGGCGCATATGCAAACCAAATATATAAATCATCGAGTCGGTTTTTACAAGTTTTATTTAACAACAATAACAATAACAATAAAGTGACAATACTAACAAAGGGAGACGAAAGTTGCGTATCGTACACTATGCCGCGGCGACACTGTCTGTATGTTGTCATTTCGTCTTGTCTCATCTGCCAGCTGGTTCACTGGTTCGTCGCTGCGGTAGAATCTGTAAGTCGTGCGCCATGCTGTCGATCTTAGAAACTCCTGCTACTGTACTAAGGATGGCTTTACACTGTCTTCAAAATTCTAGTATTTTCAGGTGAATATCCCAAAACAGCAAGAAAAAAAAGTCGTCCAACCTGTCACATCAGTTTCTTCCCCATTATTCAAAAATATTGGAATATATTATTGGGAGCTGGATTTGGATCAGTAGTACCTCTTTTTTTGTTTAACCGTTTCATAGCATGCAGAACAAAGTTTTTACTGATCTATGGACCAGAATTCCTTGTTTATATTTAGCTGTATTTTCTTTGTTATTAATTGGTGCTAAACTGTGACGAAACAAACATCACGTACTTACAGTGTTAAAGATTACCGCCCCATCTGTAAGTGTGACTACTAAACTGACTTCCAATTCAAAAAAATTTACTTACATAAAAATAGCCTATCTGAGTTAATTATTGTAGAACTGACGCTTTTACCAAGCATTTTTCAGATAGGTCCCTTTAACTATGAATGCATCGCGCTTTTCGGTGCAAATTATATGTTGAAATGTCTCATGTATGGAAACGAATACACATGATGCATTTTGATTCAGCAAATGTACAGTACACAGTTATCATGTAGTTAGCACAAAATAAATAGTTGAGTATCTTAGCTTTGGATACAGATAGAGCGCTCTAACCAAGCTTAATAGATAGAAAGCGTTTTGCTGATGGGACTTTTAAACTAAGCAGGGAAGTATTTTACCTATTTCCTAGGGTTTTGAGGACAACCTTCTAAGGTATATGAGCCTTTTTCAGAACTGAGCCATGCATTCGCATACCAAATGTTCTGTTCTTTCTGCTGATTCGGTGCAGTATCTGTAGTTTTCACTGTCAACCTTACCAGCTTTATAAGGTTATACCTTAATGGGCAGTGTCTTATTAAATGTCCTGTGATTCTTCTCAAGTTGTTCTTGTTAAATTCTAAAAACAGTTCACACTTCTCTGTTGATGTTGATATGGTGATGAACCGTTTTGCCTGCCTTAGGCCTGGCGTTTTCCTTCAGTATAACAACACTTGGTTTCTTTTCCAAGTATTAAGTTAATTTCTTACATGGCTTTTTGCTAATATACAATAGGACTCTGGACCATAGAATGGTGTTGCTGCTGCCCTTTTGGTAAGGCTATCTGCTTCTTTATTTTCTTTAACGTCTTTATGCTCTGGTATGCACATCAACGTTACTTTGTTGTTTGTCGCCAGTTGCTTCAAATATGTTTTACAGTCCCATGTCAGAGATTCATTTTTGAAAGATTTCAGAGTCTTTAGTACTAGTAGATCTTTCTATTTGTGAGTCTTTTTTGTATGCACTCCTGTATACAGCGATTTATAGCCAGCATTTCTGCTTAGCAGATAATGGTGGATATGTTTCCTTGGGACTTAGCGAGCCTGAAGTTAGGTCATCTTATTCACAATTCTGCTTCCTCAATTTGTTTAAACATGTCTGTAAACCATACGGATGAGTTGTTTGTAAGATTTTTACTGCATCTGTCCCATGCCTGGCGGTCCCCTCTGTCCACGTCCAATGGGACTATGAAGTTTAGTTTATCTGGCAGTTGAACTGTTGGTTTGACGAGTGAATCCAATGGAATAATTTCCAGGATCTTCAAGTGGTCAAACAAGTGTGCTGATTTGAAGTTTTCTGCTTAAAATAGTCTCAAGGCAGTTAGTACTGCTTTCTTATTAACGCATATATACGATGCAGTAAGATTTAGAATAGCCTATATTATAGCTGTGGGCCATTATGCGAAAGCCCCCGTTATTCCAAGGCAGATCAACCTCTGTAATTTCTGTAATTTGCTTTGTGCTGAGGCACGTTCCCTTTTTGTCCACCATACTATATATGCATCTTATGTTACCACAGGTTTAACCACAGTCTGATAATCCAATATTCCATTTTGTTATTAGTTAATTCTTGTTAAATATTTACATATATCATCTATGCGTGTTTTATATTGTCAAACAAACATAAAAAATTATTCAGAAGATGTTTTACTAAATTGTCTAGATAACTAAATTATAAATTGGAAAGGCTGTTTGTACCAAATGAAGTTTGAATAATATAGGTGTAGCAGGACAATTGGTGGAGAGGACATAAGTGTCTTTGCAATTAGATTTTTAAAGCAAATTCTAATGTGATAACTCGAAATATGTTTGACTTTTTTCTTAGACATTTATATTGAAAATTGTATTTTTAGTATGTACCGGTTGGGCCAAATTAGACGCTCTCTTATGGAAACTCATGTTTCTGTCAGCGATAGAAAATAATTCACCACCATCTCCCGGGATTAAATATTATGTGAAACTCACTGGCGCAAACAAAATTTTGCTGTCTGTTTGTTTTAATGCAGGGTGATTAAAACATTTGCTATAGGAAAAAAATGTTGCTGACGGTACACGCAGTATATTTTTACATTTTCTTGTAATTCTTAAAGCCATCTTTTCAAAAATACATAACATTATATATCTCAATTTAGCACTTTACGATGTATAAGGCTTTAAAATAAATTAACGAAAAAAAAATCAAGTAGCCACTATGGTATAGTGCCGCATGGCAATTGTTTTATAGTGGATTTGACAACAACTTACTAATTTGCTTGAATTAGAGTATATACGTATTTCTGGATTTAACAATACTTTACTGTAACAGTTATTAACCCGCACTAGACCCAATAAATGAAAAAAATAAAACTTCTGGACGCAGCAAGTGCGTTATGGTAGTGAATTTTCACAAAAATGATTTTAATAGCTAACATTTTTTTTAAGAAAGCAGGCATCAATCTATATAGTAGAAACAATATGCCATGTTTCATCAAAATAACTTTATTGTTTGAAAGTGTACAAAAATGTTCGAAAGCAAACTTAAATTGTTCCCGAAAAAACTGGTTTCCTGGTCAACCTTATAGGTTAATAGCAAATTGAGCTATTCAAATTTGAAGCATTTAATGAAAATTCGCTACCATAACGCACTTGCTGCGTCCCGAATTTCTTTTCTTACACAGATGTATTATATTTCGATGGAAAATGCAAAAATGCAATAACATAGGGCGTGTTCGATTAAAAAAAAATTTGAATCACCAACGACTTATGGGCCACCCTGTAATTGTGGAAATATTTTTTAAGATGTAGCTTAAGACACCCTATAATTAATGTATACCATTTTTTCGTAACTTGCATAATAACGGATATATTGAGCTTTAATGATTTTTAACGAAAATTTGACAAAAATGATATACCATTAAACGATAAACTCTATAGCCAACACCTGCCAAAGCATTAGAGAAAGGGTGTATTTTAAATTAATATTCTGGGAATATTTTAGTAAAATGAAGGGCAATGACGATTGAAACTAAGAATTCAGGCTTTGTAAAGCATTCTTCTTGAGACATTTTCTTTCCATAGCTGATATTAATTTCAGGTTCATTGCCTAAATATTACCAATTTTGACATTTGAAATGGCGACTTTGACTTTTGAGGAAAACCCAAATTTATTTTCCTTTAAATGCCTGTAACTTTTTTGTCCATTAACCTACAGAGCTAAATTTTGGTATGTGGCTTACCTATGATGACATCAACCCGCGCACCAAATTTAGTTGCCCTTACTTTGTTAATTCCGGAGATATAATTTTTTTTCAAATGAAAATTTAAAATTTTCCAGGAAAAACTCATCCGATTTTCTTGCCTACCAAACTTCTCCAAGCCATTTAAGGGAAGGTATGTGCCAAATTTTATGAAAATCGGCCCATTATTTTTTGAGTTATCGGTGTGATACATATATATATATATATATATATATATATATATATATATATATATATATATATATATATATATATATATATATATATATATATATATATATATATATATATATATATATATATATATATATATAAACATATAAAAATTGAAACTGACTCCGGATAGGGGTTCTAGGGGTCCTACTTCGCGCTCATTTGCAAAAATTTTTTCAAAATTCAAAAGTCGGGATCTCGCCATTAGTGAATTTTTTCTACGAAAATTCACTAAAACTAGATATAGGTATTTGGAAACAACATTAAACACATAGGAAATATTAACATTACCCTTTACAACAACTAACAAAATTAGAAAAACATGTTACCTAATATATATATATATATATATATATATATATATATATATATATATATATATCTATATATATATATATATATATATATATATATATATATATATATATATATATATATATATATATATATATATATATATATACTTTATAACGTATGTTCAAATTGGGCACTGTGTCATTTGTACACAAGCGGTACCGTTTCTTGACAGCATTTGCCGCGTTTCTTAACTCAATATTGGTTCACTAAGTGAGATGTAAGGCACGAAGCACGTGCCGCTACCTCGTTGTGGAACCAAGTCATATGTTGTCACGGCAGTTCCAAATAACACAGAGTGTTAAAAAATAGAGACTGTATGCAACCAACTAATACAGGGACAAAGTATGTAAGGCTAGATGCATTCTCACCACAATTAGAACTGTAGACAGGTTTCGCTCTAATTAGTGCTCTTCAGTACGGCATACTAATTGCAGCGAAAATACACCTATAAAGTAATACGGCTATGGTAGCCAGTCTTCCAACACTAAGTGAGATACAAGTCACGAGGCACGTGCCGCCACCTCCTTGCGGAACCAAGTAGTATGTTGTCACGGCAGCTCCAAATAACACATATTGTTAAAAAATAGAGACTGTATACAACCAACTAACAATTTATTTATTTATTTGGAGTTGCCGTGACAACATACTACTTGGTTCCGCAACGAGGTGGCGTTGCAGAATACGTTGTTTATATACCAAATCCTTAATTTGCCCCCAAATATAATAATCAAGTGGTGTCAAGTCTGGTAAACTGACTGGTCGAGCTATTGCCCCTAGGATTCGTATCCATTGTTGACCAAACAGCTCATTTAAGTACTGACTTATAACTCTTGATTTATTGGGCAGCGCACCATCTTGTTGAAAAGATATAGACCCCTGTCGTTAGACTAATGGTAAGTCGTCCAAAAAGGATACGTAAATATCTCTCCGAATTCAGTATGCCATCATAAATATAGGGACGAATAATTCTCCACGAAGAATGCCTGTCCATACATTAAAACTGAAACGGCCGTGATTTCTTACGGTTACTGTTGCATGAGGATTAGATGAGCCTCTGTATAACTATTACACCTATTAAATATCCCCGCGGTGCTGATAGTTACCTCATCCGTCTACATACATTCAAAGCCAAAGTTTTCGTCTCCAAATACCACTGACAGAATTGCAGTCTCCTATGATGATCCGCAGGAAGCAAATGGTGTATTTTCCTTGTTCGGTAAGCTCTGTCGAGTAGACAATTTGGGGTTATTTTCAATTGTGCCCAAAACTGTAATATCCATTAATTTTTGATGATAAATGTTATTATTGTTCTTCTGTCACGATTTAGAAAAAGCACCAAAATTTGTTAGGTTTATTTTCAGTCTTTGAAGATTGTACCAAATGGCTGTGCTCGTTCTGGATTTCGATATACCCATAAAGTTCACTGGCAGGTTCCAGGTTGTCATTACACCCGATAAAACATTTTAACATATCGTATTTTTCATTGTTTTGATACGTTTTCACTGTTCGAACACAAATTCTGTTCAAATCAAAATATCTCAGACGAATTTGACAAATGATAACTTTGTTTCCTTTACACTACATGTCAATTAGCGCTATTAGCTGGTAATGGAAACTTAATTTTACAGTTAATTTATTTTAAAGTTTCAATATATATATATATATATATATATATATATATATATATATATATATATATATATATATATATATATATATATATATATATATATATCTATATATATATATATATATATATATATATATATATATATATATATATATATATATATATATATATATATATATATGTATGTATCCAACCGATAACTCAAAAAATAATTAACCGATTTCAATGAAACTCGGCAAGTGCCTTTTTTAAAATTAATAGCTGGGATCAGTTCGTTATCCAGGAAAATCCGATAAGGTTTTCCCCGAAATATTTTGAGTTTTCTTTCGAAAATTTTTTTTTCTCGAAAAATTACAAAGTTATATTAATGAAATTTGACGAATATGTTACCTTGCAAAAGACGTTACTACGCACGAAAATTTAACTTTCTAAGTTCATAAAAAATTGAGTTATTCATATTTTGAATTTTCTTTAGAAAAAAAATTTTTCTCCCAAAATTACAAAGTTATTTTAATGAAATTTGGTGGATACGTTGCTTTAGGAAATACCCTACTACGTACCAAAATTCAACTTTCTAAGTTTATAGAAAATTGAGGTATTCAAATTTTAAGCATTTAATAAAAATTCACTACCATAACGCACTTGCACTTTCAGAAATCAATTATCTTTAAAAAAATATCGGACATCAAAGAAATCGAATAAATTCGAGAAACGCTCTCTAGCGACAAAACGATGTAAGAGCAAAATTTTGTTTGCGCCAGCGAGTTTCCCATAAAATTTGTGCTCGGGAGATGAAGGTCATTTTTGTTCCATCTCTCACAGAAGAAAGCGTCTACTTTGGCCCACCCTGTACACGCATGCATACTTCTATGTAGGATACGTTGTATGATTTATGTTCATAAAATATATTACTATTACTATTTTAAAGTCGTCACCTGTTATTTTCATTTTGCTTTCTAAGAGTTTTTTTTTTTTAAATCGAAATATCATAACGTACAACGAATTTTTATTAATCATAGTTTTAGTGACAGCGTATAAATAGTTTCAATTTCTCCTGCCTAAAGATGACGTAGAAGGCGAACGTGATCACAAAGAAGAAAGCAAGCATTTATAAGCCGGCGAAAAAGTCTCTATGTCTGTGTTTATAAAAGTGATTGGCTTATATTCACAAAACTGCCAGTTGATTGTATGAAAACAAAGGTAACCTTGATTTTTGGGGAGATTTTTCGTTTCATCCTGTAGTTTTAGTTTTGATAGGTATGAGATACTTACGAATATAGAATTAAGGTTTGTCAAATAGACACACAAACACACCAACCCAATGTACCACTTGGCAATAGCGCAAGTTATCGACGCCAGAGACGTCTTCCCAAATGGACGTCAGACGTCTGTTTTGACGCGGTCATAAAAATAATGTAAAATCATCAACATTTCTAGGCTTCTGTGCGACACATTTTCCATCCCGTGTTAATTTTAATGACGACATAGCAAAATTTAAGTGACATGAAGTTTACGGAACATCTTTCAGCACACATAACACCAGAATGGAGGAAGCAATACATCAATTACGAGGTACTTCATTTAATTAATTGCATTCTATTTTGTCACAGCGATGTTTGTGCATCGATTGAAGTCTATTTTCATGTTCTAGGAAATGAAAGCAATGCTTTACAATGCCGTAGAACAATCTCCTTCTGCAGAACTAGTGGAACCTGAGATATTAACAAGATACTTTGCAAAATTTGATGAACAATTTTTTTCTTACTGCGACAAGGAATTAGCAAAAATCAACACTTTTTATTCAGGTATCTGCCTAAATCATTTTTAATTAAAATTTATAGATTTTTTTGAATTTCTAAAGTTTTTACCACCACGCACGTGTAACTAAAATACCCTGGCTTATAATATGCCTCCTGCAAAATGTAACACATCTAAAATATATTTAGCTGCTTAATAATTGTTACACCATACTAATGACGCTCCATGTTTTTACAGGTAACTTTAAGACATCTTATTTTAAAGTTGTTTTCTTAAAATATTACAGAAATACTAGTATATGTCCTAATCTCTTAGCAAATTTTCATTAATTAAAATGCTTTTTCCACGGTCAAAATAAAGGGGTGTTAGATCACTGTCACACACTGATGCGAATGAGCCCAGTATAAACATAATAACATCAATGCAACAGTTTTGATATAAATTACAGTACACTTTTGATTGTTCGTTGCGGATTATCTGGTTTGCGGATTATCAGTGCTGAGAAATCGATCAAAATTTCAAATCAGGAATAGATTGGAATTTCAACTTTTTTCGTTTTCTCTCGCACAAATATAATAAATATCCCTAATAAAAACCAACCACCATCTAAGTACGGGTTTGCCCGTAAATAGTGAAGTAGGATATATGAAGAATAAACTGCCACAGATTGCTTATTTTGTTGTGATGATTTTCTATTTATCTCCAAACGTGTCACTGTCAACAATAGGAACGTGGAAAAAGATTTATATCCGTGAATTTTTATGCTAACATCATAAATTTTAATTGCCCCAGCTGCTTATACTTTATCTCATTCGTGATTGCATGGGCGGCATGGCAGAAAGGAACAAAATAATTTTTTCTTGAAAAAGACACGTTTTAACTATGAAGCAAAAACTTGAAATCATCATAATTGAACTACTGTAATTTTTTCATTGAACCTCTATTATTTTGGTGTGCGTGTTTATGTGTTCATGTATAATATGTATATGGATATATGTAAATATATATATATATATATATATATATATATATATATATATATATATATATATATATATATATATATATATATATATATATATATATATATATATATATCGATTGTAACGTGCTTAGGGGTTCTTGATTTGTTGACTAACAAAACACAACAAATTTACAAGTTGCTCAACGAATATTCTTCTTTGACAGCTTGATTATCCCACTTCTGACACCAGTTTTTGCGTTATTCTGGGTTCTGGATTTGACTAACAAAACATAGCTTTTCAAACTACTAATTTACTATAACCAACTATTTTCCAACACCACCATTAACTTAAATATTTCTCTTTATTACTAAATGTCCATAGAACTATATTCCACTATACGCCTTCTATGATCGCTTATTACACACCAACACTTATTCACTATTGACTGACTCCATCTATCTTCGGCTTACCTATTTATATTGTCCATAGAGATTCTACACCTTCTACATTGTTCTACACCTGTCACTTCTGTTCCGCTCTAGAGATATAATTTCATAGTGTTCGCTGTTACCAACACACTTTACAATATGCCTGTGACCATAGAAGTAACATAATTCATAAACTTGATTCTCATAGAGACGGGTGTGACACTGCAACCTTCTTACACTCGACCGCCCCGATCGAATACTGACATTTCTTGGTATAGCGTGAGCCTGTGCATGTGGACCACCTTCATCTTGCTCTTTGAGCTTCTCTGAATGCGGTAGACAGCGTCATTGGTCCCTTTGACCACCGTATACGGACCTTCCCAAAAGTTATGTAGTTTCGGTGACCGCCCCTTGCCCCGTACTGGATTGTAGAACCACACCCGATCCTCTTCTTTAAGATCGGCACATCATAACGGGTCTTCATTCGGTCGCTTTCTACTCTTATGTGCATTCTGACAGCAGAATGGATGGCTTTCCTTCTCGTCAATTTGTCGGAGTTCTCTTCAAGCGAAGTTCTTACGTTGCACTGTTTCTTCCGTACAATTGCTCAATTGTTTTGGCGTTTCTACTTGCACAAATATCTCGGCAGGCCCTATTCTCCCTGTCGACATCAGCTGTGTTCCAACAAATGTGTTGACTAACCTTTTCCTGGGTTGGCTTCACACCTTTTTGACGCTTGCGTGTCGCTTTAAACTCCAAGGGATGTGCCAAAGCATCGTTCAGGTTTTTATGTCTCGCCATCCTCAAGAACTGTTGGGTGTCAGTATCCCTGATGCCATCAATGAATGCTTATAGGGAGAGCTGGTTTAAAAATTCCGCCTGGGCTGTAGGTAAGCTGATCGTGTTAATCTAGCAACGTCGGCTTTAAACTGCTGGAGAGTTTTGCCTGATTTCTGACAGCGACTTTTTAGCTGAGCTTGATACAGCTGTTGCGAATGCTGGTCTCGCCCCAACCATTTGCCGTAGCAGCAGCTTCGAACTGGCGTAGGTAAATATCCAATGGGACTGAGCCATCAAATGTAGGGACCTTAATTCTCACGACCGGGCTATCTTCGAGTCTGATGTTTTCCTTGGCTAGGGTATCACACTTATTTTCCAGCGATTCCATTTTCTGCTGAACTTCTTCTTGTATACTCGTCATTTTGTCATGTACATCGTCGCTGAGACCCCTTACTTGGCTTTCTACTTGCTGGAAGATGTCGTCTTTTACCTGCTTCATACGTTCTCCACATATAAAGTAATGTTCTCATTCCGCTGGCCTGTTCTTGTAGAATTTTCTTAGGTTCTTCATCCTTTTTCTGGCTTCTTCATACCCTTTTATCAATTCTTCATTTGCTTTCTGATCTTTTTCTCTCAGTTCTTCTTTGGCTTCCTCATAACTTTTTCTAGTTTCTGAATCTATTCTTCTCATTTCTTCTTTGGCTTCTTCATCTCGTTTCTTGATTCTTCTTTCATTTGTTTAATCAATTTCAATATCTGGCTGTCCATATTGGCTGTTGCGTTACGTGTCTTGGGCATAGACTTACTTACAGCTGGTACGTCGTTTGTTCTGTCCCAAAAATAGGTTACCAGTTACCAGTTAGGTTCTTCTGACACTAATGTTACAGATATTTCAGAAATGTACACGTTGCTCAACGAATATTCTGGAAAGTATCTTCTTTTGCAGCTTGATTATCCCACTTCTGACACCAGTTTTCGCGTTATTCTGGGTTCTGGATTCGACTAACAAGACAAAGCTTTTTAAACTACTAATTTATTATAACCAACTATTTTCAACACCACCATCAACTAAAATATTTCTCTCTGTTACCAAATATCCATAGAACTATATTCGACTATACGCCTTCTATGATCGCTTATTATACACCAACACTAACTCACTATTGACTGACTCCCTCTATCTTCGGCACGTCCATTTACATTGTCCATAGAGATTCTAGACCTTCTACATTGCTCTACACCTGTCACTTCTGGTCCCTTCTAGAAATATAATTCCAGAGTATTGGCTGTTACAACCACATTTTACAAGATGCATGTACCATAGAACCATAGAAGTAACAGAGTTCATAAACTTAACTCTCATAGAGGCGGGTGTGACACTATTTACATTTTATTATGTTCGTATTATCCGTGTTTTTCGATTATCCATGTTGACCCCCCCCCCCCCCCATTAGCCCGGATAATCAACAGTATACTTTACTGAAGCAATTAAACATTTAATGGAAGTTTCTAGAAAGCTACAGCAACTTTTTAAAACGTTCTATGTCATACCACAGATATGTTTCAAGGGATTCATTTTTGCTTTGTTTTGTTTTGTAAATTATATTTTAACTTAATTCTAATTGGTTATTACTTCCACATCGTCAATGCGTATGGAAGTGTGGTATCGGTGACAGAAATGTCAAAAAAAAAATTCGTTTAAACGTCGTTAAAGTGTCAAAACATTTTAAAAACATAAACTGGGAGCAAATATTTTCCTTGTCTGTCGTTCTGTATGTCGGTTTCTTAGTAGCCACGATAACCTTATTAGAACAAATTGAGATATCGTCTTTAAATTTGGTACACAGTTAGCATGCGACAAACGGTTCCGATGGTTTTTGGGTAAGATCGCTTCAAGGGTGGGGATGAATGGTGGGTGATTTTGTGAAAATGCACATTTTTTTGTTATACTCGAGTAATATAACGTTTTAGGATTTGTTTATGGAAAACTTTTAATTTCATCAAACAGCTGATATTCTTGGCTGAAATTGAATTAGGGGTGAGATAGCGGTGGCAGAAATTTCGATTTTTTTTCCTTTCCATCACTTTAATAGTTTTGACGTTGCATTAACTATTCAGTTTTAGTCTCTGATTAAAGCTTTTTCTTCTTAAAATTAAATAGTAAATAATAAAGATAAAACAACGAGCATTGGGCTCGAATTTATTGCTGAAGCAGGGCATGCGGCTACTTCTTACTAAATAATCTATCTGGCCGGATCATATGTGTAACAGCTTTCAATATAAAAGTTATTTTAGAGCTCGCTTGATAAGCATAATAGCTGATTTATTATCAATATTGACAATCTGACATTTTCATTCTATGTTATGTTTTAACCACTAAATAGAAACTATTGTTGTGTTTCTCATTATTATTATTATTATTGCAATAAACCTCCTTGTCAGTATTTACTGAGTTCCTTAACAGCGCAAATAAGCTAAATAGTTGTTGTGAATACCTAGATGTCGAACTAATACAGTTATCTATTTAAAGTGTCAGAATTTTATACTAAGGGTCTACTAAATATGAGCTTTTGGTCAAAATCAACCCAGAAAAAGTAAGTATCCACTTTAAATAAACTTTTGTCAACTGTTGAACTTAGGTATAGGACATGCTAATATGAACAAAGATAATTAAACAGTACAACGAATCACATAAGAAATAGAAAGTGCTCTATTTAAATCAAGCAAGTTATCGGGGTTTGAAAATGATTCAAATTGGCATCCGAATTTATTACACCCGGTATAAGTAATAAAAGCGTATATCCTTTTATAAAATACTACTATACCTAGTTAATTTTGACACGACATTAATGTCTGGGCTGTAACAAGTACACTTGGAGAACCCAAATCACTACAACACATCTTTTTAAAGACCTGACGATCGTTTGACTAACAAAGTTGGCGTCATGAGGATGAAAATTTCTAACTACTTTACTACTAACATCACCTTTTAAATTAAATCTTAGGTAAAGAACGATACCGGGAGGGAGACTAAATGGCAGGCAATTTTTTTTGTGTATTGTATTTTAATTGCCGGAGAACGTTTTTGAAGTTCCTTTATCCCTTTACCTCACAGGTTTCGGAATGTTTATCTGCATCAGACAGAACGCGAACACGGGACTACAAACCAGTGGCGGGGCTCAGTTTAAGGAACTTCTGGTTTTCATTGCCCTAGAAATATAAATACTTTCGTACGCATCCAGCTCCGCTGGCCGTCTAACATTTTTGAAAAGTTTCTGACTTTCTTTATCAATGTGGTGGTTATTATCCCAAATATGTTGTGCCAAGCATGATTTGTCTACACTACCGTATCCCAGCTATGCCAGATTCTGACAAAATCTAGTCTTAATGGTACTCCTAGTCTGCCCAACGTATTTAAGCTTACAATCTCTACAACCCATCTCATAGATACTCGACATTTCACTTTGTCTTTCGTATTACCTAACAAATTTCGTAAATTATTTTAAGAAATTAATTTAGAATTTTTTTTGTCGAGAAGCTGCAAATCAGCTTTCTTAAAAATGCTCTCGATGCCCCTTGTGATACGCGGTTCAAAAGGTAGGCAAACAAATCATTTCTCTATTTCTTTCCTGAATGTTGTGCATTCCGCTTTCTTTGTTCTGTGTCTATTAATTAATTTTTCCACTAAGCAATCCGAATATCCGTTATGTTTAGTCACGTTTTTAATGTACTCTAATTCTATACCAAATCTACTTTTACATAAGGGAACTTTAATTAATCTATTTACTAAGAAAATGAAACCGGCGGTTTTTTGTGTGCAAACGTATGGTGTGAATCATTTGGAACGTAACTGAGAATGGTAGTTTCTTTCCTGTGGACATCGAATTCAAGAGAGTCATTATTTTTAATAACTGGTAAATCTAGAAAAACGAAGTTTACTGTTAACTTCTAATTCGTGGGTGAATTTAATTGAATCAAATTGAAAGTTCAGTATTTTAATAAGGCCAACCACTTTGCATATATTTGTGTTAAACACTGCAAAAATATCGTCCACATAACGAAACCGTACTCTCACTTTCATTCTCTAATTCCATCTCAAATCTACTCACGAAAAGGTCCGCAATGAATGGGCAACCCACTCTCTCCATTGCGGACCTTTTCATAAGTAGATATGATAGGGATTTAGAAAATGAAAGTGAGTATTTTCCTAGAGTATGATTTCGTTATGTCGACGATATTATTGCAGTGTTTAACACAAATATATGCAAAGAAGATGATTTTATTAAAGGACTGGACTGTCAATTTGATTCAATAGAATTCACATATGAATTAGAAGCTAATAGTAGACTTCCTTTTAGTGAATTTTCTTAGAAAAAATTCACTAATGGGGAGATCCCGATACATACATATATATATATATATATATATATATATATATATATATATATATATATATATATATATATATATATATATATATATAATAGACGTAGAGCTGTAATTACTCAACGTGGAAGTCATACTTTGTATTAAACTTTTTTCTCACATGTTCAGAAGTTTTTGAAAAATTCTTAAAATTTGTCTTTCAGTATAAAACTTCTGAACATGTGAGAAAAAAGTTTAATACAAAGTATGACCTCCACGTTGAGTAATTACAGCTCTACGTCTATTGCTCATAGACAAAA
The DNA here is from genome assembly GCA_964006375.1 of Tillus elongatus. Lineage (NCBI taxonomy): Eukaryota > Metazoa > Arthropoda > Insecta > Coleoptera > Cleridae > Tillus > Tillus elongatus. The sequence continues at coordinate 195,983,109 of OZ023263.1, forward strand.
TGAGATTGTCAAGGTGTCCTTGTAGTAAACGTGCCCACTCTGCTGTCAGAAGCTCCTGGAATGTAAACGCATTGTGGATGTTGCCCATATGTAGAGTAATTCTTTGTTGCAGCATATACTAAACATGTTCTGTCGGATTCAGGTCCGGGAATTATGCTGGCCCTGGTAAAACTTCAATTCCCGCGTTATCCAGCCAGTTGGTTACGATGCGCGCGGTATGTGGACGGGCATTATCATGCATTAGGTGGAAGTTTTGACCAACAGCGCCTGCAAATGGACGCACGATAGGTTCAAGAATAGTATCTATATAGAGCTGAGCTGCTAAGAAGCGATTTGGAAAAACGAGTTCGGTTCTGCCACCAATAATTATTCCGCCCCATGCCATTATTGTACCACCTCTGTATGGGTACACTTCCTGAATATGTTTTAAGCATTCCGCATTTACAGATCGTCTCCACACCCTTATTCGACGAGAATTCGGATGGAAACAAACCTAGATTCGTCTGTGAATAAAAGTGTAGCCCAGTTATCTGCATACCAATTCAGATAATTTTGGCACCAGTCCAATCTTGCAGCGCGATTGCCTCTGGAAATAGGTGGACATCTGAGTGGACCTCTACTAGAGAGGTTTGCTTCGTGAAGATGATTTCTTACAGTATCTCGGTTAATGGCTACATTATTCGCTCTTTGTAGAGTCGTAACCAATTCAGGTGCCGCAATTTTAGGCTGCCTTCTGGCAGTTAAACATAAAAATTTATCCTGACCTGCCGTCCTAGAGCGTCCTCGTCCTGGATGTTGCCGGGCCAGGCTGCCATTTTCCCTTAAACGCCTTTATAAACGACTTGTCACACTTTGGGAAACACCCATCCGCTCAGCTACTTCATTCTGCCGCATGCCTGCTTGAAGAAGGCCTACCGCTTGTCTAAAGCCAAATGTCGCCGTTCCATTGTAAAACACAATATTTTTAATGCAGCCACTAAACAACAACTGAAGAATGACTAAAGTTGAAACTAACTTCACCGGTACATATGAAAATTCTACTTTTATCATATATCGGGTTTATCAATTTTGATATCATTAACATTTTTTTAACAACAGATGGTTTTATATTGAGTGATTGATTAAATACATACACCGTGAGTGCAATTTGACCGATTTCAAAATCAATTTGTTCCCTTTTTTGTATTATTTAAAAATATCCCTAGACTTTTCCGATGTGTGTATATATATATATATATATATATATATATATATATATATATATATATATATATATATATATATATATATATATATATAAGTTTCACACCGATAACTCAAAAAATAATTGGCCGATTTTGATAAAATGTGGCATCTACCTTCTTCTTGTAAGTTGCTTAGACAGGTTTCTTAGCCAGGAAAATCGAACCAGGTTTTCCGGGAAAATTTTGAGGTTTCTTTCGGATTTTTTTTATCTCCAAATATAAAAAAGCTATGGTATTCAAATTTGGTACACGAGTTTATGAGATTAGAAGCAAACTATTTACCAAAATTTAGATTTATATGTTACAGGAAAAAAGTTATAAAAAATATTTGGCGCCAGCTAATTTCTATGAAAATTCACTACTATAACGCACCAGCCTTTTCTAGATGTACTAGTTATTAAAAATAACGACTCTCTTGAATTCGGTGACCACAGAAAGAACACTACTACTCTTAAGTTACATTCCAAATGACTCACATCATACGCTTGCACAAAAAATGACCGGTTTAAATTTCTTAGTAAATAGATTAATAAAATTTCCATTAGGGAAAAGTATATATAGTATAGAATTGGAGTACATTAAAAACGTGGCTAAATATAACGGATATTCGGACTGCTTAGTGGAAAAATTAATTAATAGACACAGAACAAAGAAAATGTTAGCGCAATGCACTACATCCAGGAAAGATAAAATAGAGAAGAAATTTGTTGTACATGCCTTTTGAACCGCGTATCACGAGGGGTCTCGAGAGAATTTTTAACAAAGCCGACAGAATAAATAATTTAATAAATTTATTAGATAATACGAAAGATAAATATAAATCCACTGAAATGTCGGGTATCTATGAGATAGGTTGTAAAGATTGTAATCTTAACTACGTTGAGCAGACTTAGAGAACCATTGAGACTAGATTTCGTGAACATCTGGTACCAACAGCTGAGATACGGTAGTGTAGTCAAGTCGTGAATGGTACAACATATTTGGGATAATAACCACCACATTGATAAAGAAAATCTAAAACTTATCAAAAATGTTAGACGGCCAGCGGAGCTGGGTGCGTACGAAAGTATGTATATTTCTAGGGCAATAAAAAACAAAAGTTCCTTAAACCGAGCTCCGCCATTGGTTTGCAGTCCCCTATTTGCGCTCTGTGTTTGACGCAGATAAACATTCCGAAACCTGTCAGGTAAAGTGATAAAGGAAGTTCAAAAACCTCATCCGGCAATTAAAATACAATACACAGAAAATTTGCCTACGATTTAGTCTCCCTCTCAGTATCGTTCGTTACCTAAGATTCAGTATAAAAGGTGATGTTAGAAGTAAATAGTTGGAATTTCTCATCCTCTGATGACGCTAACTTTGTTAGTGAAACGATCGTCAGGTTTTTTAAAAGATGTGTTGTGGTGATTTGGGTTCTCCAAATGTACTTGTCAGTACCCATCACACGTTTCAATCTTCACTTAGTCTGGGCTTTATTTTAATGAAGACACAGCAGAGAAGGTAAGAACATGAATTTCAATTTTCGGCGTATTTTGCACATATAATATGTTAATAAAATTCAACATAAAAGTTTACAAGGCGTTCACAATTTAATTATAAATGTCATATTTGATTCCAAATTAGAAATCTGATCGTCATTTTCGGTATAACTAAAGCTGCTACAGAGACACTAATAATTCCAATAAACAAGATTTTGTCGGAAACATAAATCTATAATTTTTTAGAACATAAATCGGCGTCGTTTTTCATATTCTTCCATTTCACAATTCATACGCCGGGCGCTGTATATTTTAGATATATTTTTAGCTCTGGATGACAATATCAATGACTCTTAACAGTTTGGTTACTGATGCTTGTTTACTTTTTTTTTAGAAAAATTGGCTGAAGCTACAAGAAAATATGCTGGTTTAAAAAATGAATTAAGCGAAGCTCTAGAAATCGCTGCAGCTCCTGGTAAAAACAAAAAATCTCTGAAACATAATATCCTTAGGAAAAAGAACGTACCTGCAAGGAAAATGCAAGAACTGAAACTGGCTTTTAGTGAATTTTATCTTAGTTTAATACTTTTACAAAATTACCAAAATCTTAATTTCACGGGATTCCGAAAAATTCTGAAAAAGCACGACAAAGTAAGTTATTAAACATTTTTACTTTTATGTTTTTTAGGTCAAATGGTCTATGATTCTCAGACAGATAAATCTATTATAAAATTTTTTCGGGACGCAGCAAGTGCGTTATGGTAGTGAATTTTCATAAAAATGTTTTTAATAGCAAATATCTTTTTTTAAGAAAGCAGGCATCAAATTTGGTTACCAGTATAATCTATATAGTAGAAACAATGCGCCATGTGTCATCAAAATACTTTTATTGTTTGAATATGTACAAAAATTTCCGAAAGTAAACTTAAATTGTTCCCGAAAAACTGGTTTCCTGATCAACCTTATAGGTTAATAGCAAATTGAGCTATCCAAATTTGAAGCATTTAATGAAAATTCGCTACCATAACGCACTTGCTGTGTCCCGAATTTCTTTTATTACAAAGATGTATTATATTTCGATGGAAAATGTAAAAGTGCAATAACATGTTGTGTGTGTTCGATTAAAAAAAAAGAAAATTTTAATCACCAACGACTTCTGGGCCATGCTGAAATTTTGGGAATATTTTTTTAAGATGTATCTCAAGACACCCTATAATTATTGTGTACTTTTTTTTCGTAGCTTGCATAGTAACGGATATATTAAGCTTTAATGATTTTTTACGAAAATTAGACAAAAATGCTATACCATTAAACGATAAACTTTATAGCCAACACTACTGCCAAAGCATCAGAGAAAGGGTCTATTTGAAATGAATGTTCTGGGAATATTTTAGTAAAATGAAGGACAATGAATATTGAAACTAAGAGTTAAGGCTTTCTAAAACATTCTTCTTGGGAGATTTTCTTTCCATAGCTCATATTAGTGTCAGGTTCATTGCCTAAATATTACCAATTTTGACGTTTTAATTCGCGACTTTGACGTTTTGAGGAAAACCCGATTTTTTTTTTAAATGCCAGTAACTTTTTTTTTACTTTAACCTACAGAGCTAAATTTTGGTACGTAGCTTACCTATGATGATATAAACCCGCGTTGCCCTTACTTTGTTAATTCCGGAGATATAATTTTTTTCGAATGAAAACCCTAAATTTTCCCGGAAAACCTTGTCCGATTTTCCTGACTAACGAACTTATCTAAGCCATTTACAAAAGGAAGGTACATGTCAAATTTTATCAAAATCGGCCGTTATTTTTTGAGTTATCGGTGTGATATATATATATATATATATATATATATATATATATATATATATATATATATATATATATATATATATATATATATACTTAAACATATAAAAATTGAAACTGACCCCGGATATGGGTTCTCGGGGTCCTAGTTTGCGTTCATTTGCAAAAATTTTTTCAAAATTCAAAAGTCGGGATCTCCCCATTAGTGAATTTTTTCTACGAAAATTCACTAAAAAGGAGTTTCTTTTATCCCTTTTAGAAATATAAGAAATAAGGTGCTAATTCTTTTATTTCAAATTGTTTTTCTATAATTGGCTCTTTAAACTTTCAATTGAGGCCAATTGATAGCTCCCTACTTCAAAGTGTCAATCTGATTTAACTAACGGCTTAAAGTGTCAAAAAGCGCAAGTTGACGATTTAAAATGTCAATTAGCTCTATCTGACCGTTTAAGCACTAGTTAGCATTTATTGATAGAATACATTGCCAATTATGGCTGATTGACAGTCTAATGTGTCAACCAGTCCTAATTGCCATAATGAACTGCCAGGAGCTAATTGACAGTATAAAGTGTTAACAAGAAAAAAAAACTCGTCTGAAAGTATTCTTGTACAGTAGGACTCAGGAAGAAATATAGACGAATTTTTTTTTTGGGACTGACGGGACTTAATATTGATAAACATTGTTTTGAGTGGTTTTCTCGTTGGCGATGCCAAAACATTCCCATATCAGGCAGTTCAGTGAAAGCGAAAGTTCAAGAAATAGAAAAGCTTAATCGTGCCAACTTTTGAGCATTGAATGGTAACCTGGAAAAATGGCGTAAAAGACATGAGATCACTTTAAAGAAGACATAAATCAGTTTACTTCTTCGGTGTTAGCCAATGGATGTGTTAAATATTGACGAGACTGGTCTTTTTTGTGCTTTACCTGAAAAAATCTTGCAATTATATCTATAATATACTGGAGGAAAATTCTCTAGGAGGTAGCAGGGTGAAGTAATGATTTTCTAGTACTTGAAAAAGCAGCCTGACTTATGGCATTTGAGAATGTCTCAATGAAAGATATACCGGCGACTTGGAAGCTTAACAAAGAGCATAGATGACCTAAGGCATTAAAAATGAGTGGTTGTCACAATTTAATAGAAAAATCGTCATTCAAAAGCGGAAAATATTGTTATTCTTGGACGACGCAGTTTCCCACCCACTGATCTGTATAAAATATAAAACATAAAACTTATAAGGACATAACGAGCTTTAATATTTGACTCATAATATTATCATGTCCAGATGATTTATGATTATTTAATCCACGTATATGTACATTATTTATTCCATACTGGTGCCTGCGATATAGATGTAAAGTCTCATTCTCTCTGATAATATTCTCCGGTGCTGCCATCTTTTTAATGTTTGCAACAATTTGACTAAACGACTTATTATAATCTATAGCAATATGCTTCCTGTCATCAAGCATTTCACTTGATACAGATTTGGTCTTATTCATACCTGTATTATCAAATTGACCCTGCAACTACTTGGTAAATTCCTAGGTTTATTTTTATTTGCCTCTTTTATGTTGTTATAATATTTTCTGTTAGCCTTTACAATAAAGTCCACTAATATGTTTTATAACGACTCTACTCGTCTATTAGTTGACTCTCCCCAGTCTGCCGAGCTTTTTTATACATCCAATTTTTTGTGCTGACCGATTCAAGTGGACCATTGGATATCCAAGGTTGCTTTTGGACTGTTTCAATGTAACATATAATAATACATTTAGCATTAGAACATGTTTTTAACTAGGTCTTCTTAATAAACAAATCTGCTGCTTCGTTGGGATTTTTTCTTGTATAGACGTCTAACCAGCTTCTTCTTATTATGTCTGCTATATCCGTGTTATTCCAATTTATAAACCGCTAAATTTTCGGTCATATTGTTCGGTCTCATAACGTTATAAGCAATGCGTAAAATAGTGGTAAAATGGTCTGCTACATCTTGTTGCAAAAATCTTCTTTATGTACTGTACTGCATACAAAGCTGTATGTAGTATTGCTGCTATACAGGGTGATTCATAAGTGGTGACCAAAAATGAAACCCCATATTCTTTGAACAATTTTAGAGAGGGTATGTCCTATAATTTTTTTCCTATAATGCTTCATTAAAAAGATACAGGGTGTTAAATTTGAATTTCAAAAAATAAAAATTCCCAATTTTTTAAAAAGTAGCTCATATATTTTGCTGAAGCTTTGCATGTGTAGGCTGTTATGGAAGGCGCGAGTTATGGTTGCACCACCCGGTATACTACACACACCAAGGCTACTGTCAGCACATATGGGTACGTTGCGCTACACCGGCTTTTCCGTCGACTCAGCGTCCGGTTGAAGTGCAGCGACATTACCGAGGGGAAATTGATCAGCAATTAATAGTCTATAAATATATGTCGAACATTAATATTCAACAGTTAGTCTTTGCCATCCAGCCTTAATGGTATTAGATTACTCATATGTATTTTATTGTAATTTTTATATTAATTAAATTTTAATATATATATCGTTGTACTGTAACTTCAAGTAAATAAATTTAACTTTATGAAGTTCAATTGAAGTACAACTCTAAGTGGCGCAGTCGTTAGTATGAGTTTAGTGCCCTTTTGACAAAAATCGCAAAAGTCCGCACTTCGATTTTTATCGTTAAAAACTCAGAACCAGCTTCAAAGTCAACAAAGAACAGCATCGTCCAAATTGATAAAAATAATTTAAGTAACTTTCAATTAAAAATACAGTGAGTGCGCGAGCGATCATAAGAGAAAATAAGGTTTGATACGGAACTTCTGCCTACGAAGTTGTCTGCCTTATTCGCTGTATCTTATGATGCTGTAGCAAAGAAGAACAGAAATCGTCTTCATCTTCACATTGGCGTAAGTGCTTTCATTGTTCCTTTGAATTTCCTTGTCCTACCTTAATCTAAAATCGATTAAAGTTAGAAGCAAATATTACGGGAAATATTAATTAAAATTTTACCCAAATTTAAATTATTGATTAATAAATTAATGTCAGACTCTGAAACAGAGACAGTTGACAATTTTAATAATAAAGTAAAAATAAATTTAGCACCTCCCAAACTTATAGTAACAGAGAAAAATACAATAAGCTCAAATAACAATCAAATTATGGCAAATCAATTACAAAATTATCACATTAATGCTATTCCCGCATACGATGGGGACCAGCATACTTTAGCTTTATTTATTTCAGCGTGTGAAAATTTTCTCACTTCATTTGTTGATAGAACAAATGATGACAATCCAAATAACCAATGGATGCTTAGAATAGTAATAAGTAAATTAGAAGGTAGAGCTAGAACATTGATAGGTAGTAGGGAAGATGCCACAAATTGGCCTCGTATTAAACAATTATTGCAACAATACTTCGGCGACCAGAGAGACGAAGACTGTTTAGCTAGGGACCTCTTGCTCTTAAAGCCAGACCCTAGAGAAACCCCATACCAATTCGGTATGAGAATACAAGACTCACGTAGTCTTTTAGCTTCAAAAGTAAGACTAACTGCAAACGAAGCATTTCGTTTAATTAAAAATGAATTTTACGATAAAGTGGCACTGAAAACCTATTTACATGGTTTGAGTGGTCAACTAGGGTTAGCAGTTAGGCTACAAAACCCGACTAATCTAGAACACGCTATGTCGCTTGTTCTGGAAGAAGAGAATTTTCAATATGGAGAAAAACAAATGAAATATCTCCACAATCAATCCACAAATTTTAAAAACTCAAATGTACCAAATAAACAACCTCAATACATACAGAATCAGCAAAATAATAGAAATAACGTTCCGCATTTTACGCACCCCCGACAATTCCATAACCAACCCACATACAGAAAGCCCTTAAATTTACGTAATCAGCCCCCACAACAGCTGACACAAAACGTATTCAGACCAAATCCAAATTTCAGACCAAACTATAGGCCAACACCTATGGAGGTATCTGCAAAAAATTCCTCGATACATACACGTCCCAATCCAAATTTTAGACAACATTTCCAGCCCGAACCTATGGAAACGTCATCTAGAAATTTCAATACTCATCCGAGAGGTCCTAACGGGCCTAACGCACAGTCATCACATACCCAATTATACCATCAAGAGGTTCAACATGAATTTAAATCAGACAACCCTGTTTATGACGAATCTTATGAAAATTATCCTTCAGAAACACACTCTTATACAATTCCTGAAGATGACGCTCGTTACTTTGACGAAACGAATCATGAAACGTACGAAGAAGAAACTAGACCTGAAGCAGCTTTTGAACAAACAGATAACATCGAACAAAATTTTATTCAGGTTATCGAACTAAACAAAAAAATATAGTACAGATAAATTCTGTAAACCACCCTAAATGGCCTTATATACTGGTCGAAATCAACCCCTCATTTCAAATGCGACTTATGCTTGACACCGGTTCGATGAAATCGCTGTTATGTGAAAATATTGCCCATAATTTTTATTCCAAATTTATAGAGCATGAAAAATTTCAAATTAAATCTGTTCACCAAACCAGTTTTCATAATGAAATTCTAAAAATTCCTCTACCAAGTATATTTAAAACAGGCAGAGCTAAATTTAAATTCTATGTATTTAACATTAATAATCAATATCATGGGTTAATTGGTACTGACCTTCTCAAACAACTGGGAGCTAAAATAGATTTTTATAATAGGAAATTGGTAACGAAGCATACATGCATTCCCTTGTATTTACCATGTGACGACGACATACATCGCGAATGTAACTCGAAACCACAAGAATTAAATAACATAATACTGCCTGCGAGATGTGAAACAATAGTCAAACTTCCTATAGACTGTAGTTCCAACATAGGCATAATAAATAATATAAAACTCGAGTCAGGTGTAATTATTCCTGCATCTATCGTGACAGTTTCAAATGGCCAGGCTATAACCTCTATAGTGAATAGTAATGAAAATCCCGTACAGCTGATTATACATAAAGCTATTTATGCAGAACCTGTTTCAACTAACGAATTAAATTCCATTCATCATAACAAAGATATCGACTTAGAAAACATAGATGGTACTGCTAATGAAATTGACAAATTACAAATTCAAAATTTAAACAGATTAAGACTTGATCACACTAATGACGAAGAACGAGACATGATAGAAAACTTATGTTACGAGTACAGAGACATATTTTATTGCGAAGGTGTCCCATTATCATTTTCTAATCAAGTTAAACATAGTATTAGGTTATCTAATCCTAACCCAGTATTTGTTAAGCCATATCGATTACCTGAAGCTCAAAAGCAAGAAGTCAAAAGACAAATTGACGACTTGTTAAGACAAAAAATTATTCAGCCATCTTCCAGCCCGTGGAATAGCCCTGTCCTGATTGTTAACAAAAAATCAGATGCCAGTGGCAAACAAAAATTTCGCATGGTCATAGACTATAGACGTCTTAATGAACAAACTATTGGTGATAAGTATCCCTTACCCAATATTTCGGAAATATTGGATAAATTAGGTCGTAGCCAGTATTATACCACTTTAGACTTAGCCTCAGGATATCATCAAATTGAAATGAATCCTGAAGATATGGAAAAAACTGCCTTCAGCTCTGAAGGGGGGCACTATATGTACAGGCGTATGCCATTCGGGTTGAAGGGAGCGCCTAGTACCTTTCAAAGGGCTATGGATAATATCCTTAGGGGTATTCAAAATGAAAAATGTTTTACCTACCTTGATGACATCATAATTTTCAGTACTTCTTTGCAAGAACACATAGAAAGGTTGACAAATGTATTCGAAAGGTTAAGAAAGGCTAATTTAAAAATACAGCTTGACAAGAGTGAATTTTTAAAAAAGGAAGTAGCCTACCTCGGGCACATTATCACGTCCGAAGGCGTAAAACCAAATCCTGATAAAGTAGAGGCTGTAAGAGAATTCCCCATACCTAAAACAAGAAAAGAGATCAAAGGATTTCTAGGTCTTGTAGGGTACTACCGAAAATTTATTAAAGACTTCGGTAAATTAACAAAACCATTGACTCGATGCTTAAAAAAAAATGCAACTATAGTTCATGATAGTAGTTTTATAGAAGCTTTCGAAACATGCAAAAATATATTAATGAATGACCCCGTATTACAATACCCTGATTTCACAAAACCCTTTATACTCACTACGGATGCTTCCAATGTAGCCCTTGGAGCTGTCCTTTCTCAAGGGTCAGTAGGTAATGATAAACCTATTAGTTATGCTTCTCGTACCCTCAATGAAACAGAGCAGAGATACTCCACCATTGAACGGGAACTTCTTTCTATTGTTTGGGCCACCAAATACTTCCGCCCCTATCTTTATGGTCGTAAGTTCTATATATATATTGACCACAGGCCTTTAGTATGGCTTATGCAACTAAAGGAACCCAATTCAAAATTAACACGTTGGCGTTTAAAACTCGAGGAATATGACTATGGAATAATTTATAAAAAAGGGTCTCTAAACTGCAACGCAGATTCCTTGTCCCGCATCCAAGTTCATGCTTTAGAGGATGCAGAAATTTCATCAATCGCTAATAATTTTGATGAGGACGAAAGACCTCTCCAAGATTTACAAAGGCAGCTCAACACCCCAAATTTTGATGACGTTGTGCAACCAACTGAACCCGAATATATTCCGCCAATGAGCCCTCCAGAACTCTCTTTTATTCCAGTAGAAATTCCTAGCACCTCAAGCAACACTATTCCACCTATAAGCCGAACAGACAAAACAACACTTGAACAAAATAACGACTTACGAGACAGTGATCATTCACAAGTAAATGTAGAACCAAAAATAGGTATTCAGATATCAGATGTTCCTATAGAAAAACAACTAAACCAATATTATATATCTCCCGTACATAATAATCCAAGACCAGTAAAACAACTAAAGGTTAACAATCAAAATAAATATTTGGTGCAAATCCCGAGAAATGATAATCGACAAGCAATCATAAATTTTCTAAAGGAATATACTACAATAGGCAAAAGGTATTACTTTAATTTCGAAACAGAAAAATTATACCAAGATTTCTGTTCAGTGTATGTGGAAATATTTAACAACAATGCACCCATTATTATCAGTTGCCCCAAGCATCGTCTGCCCTTAGCCGACGATGAAGAGATTAACGAGGTAATTAGAAATTATCACGAGGGAAAAACTAACCATAGAGGTATAATAGAAACTATAAAACAAATATCCAACAAGTATTACTTTCAAAAAATGCGTGAAAAAATAACGGCTTATATTAATGAATGTGAAATTTGCAAGCGAGCCAAGTACGATAGAAATCCACCCAATATACCCTTAATGCTAACAGACACCCCTAGTAAACCCTTTCAGGTTATACATGCTGACACCTTTATAATAGAAAATCAAGTATTCTTAACCATCATTGATACTTTCTCAAAATTAGGGACAGCAATACCTATAAGTAGTAAGAATCCGGTAGAAACTGCTAATGCATTCATACAGTATTTTACGTACTATGGCACACCCGAACACATCATTATGGACAGTGGAACCGAATTTCGAACGGAAATCATCCAAAATCTTTTAGAGCTTCACAAAATTAAAATTCATTTTACTACACCTAAAAATCCAAATTCTAACGGTCCCATTGAAAGACTACACTCAACACTAATTGAACACGTTCGAATATTACGACAAACGTACACTAAAGATCCCATAAAATATTTAATGAACTACGCCCTTCTGGCATACAACTCAACTATACATACATCTACAAATCACACCCCCTTAGAAATAACCTTTGGACACACCTCTAATAGGGATATTTTCGATATAAATGATCATGAAAAGCTATTACAAGATTATCTAATATCGCACAAAAATAAATTAAAAATATTATATGAAAAGGTGAAAGAATTAATAGAGAAAAATAAGCTTCGCTCCATTTCTAACGCTAATAATAGAACCAATGATACCGACTTATTTAGAGATCAAACACATGTATATACAAAAGTAGACAAACGAAACAAGAATAACCCTAAATTTGACGGCCCCTACGAGGTTGTAAGCATATCTGACAAAAATATAATGACTTTAAGAAAAAACAAAAAATTGTCTAAACGTCATTTACGAAATCTAAAACGACCTAATGTTTCAGGTACATCTTCCTTATCCAAACCCAAGGACAAAGAATAACATTAGACAAGATCAATGACAACCCCGGACTATTATCAATTAACATGGGCAAAATGCAAAATTCCATTGACAAATGGACCATTATTCGAGTAATCCCTTTAACACCACTTCTCAATGGGTTTCGTTCCATAGATAAACAGTCCCAAGATATCCATGACATTATTCACAATTCCACACATTCTAATCTTTATCAAAACGAGATACAAAATTACCAAAATATCCTTTCCCATCAAATTGTGGAGACACAAAAAATATTTAACCAAATTATACCCTCTAATAATAATCGTAATAAAAGAGGACTAGTTAATGCTGTAGGTACAATCATAAAGACCTTAACAGGCAACATGGACGCAGACGATGCAGAACGTTATGATACGGCAATTTCTCAATTAACATCAAATCAAGACAAAATTAAAACAATAGTTGATAATCAAATCATGTTAACAGAACAGGCCATAGAAAAATTTGATAAAACCATATCCTCGGTCATTTTAAACCAAAACAAAATTGAGGAACGTTTGCAGTTGATCACTTTAGGTTTCGAACAGGAAAAAATTAATAACGAACACATAATGCGTCTGCAGATGGTGTATATACAATTGATTACAGAAATCATTAATATTAAAAGCATTTTAAGCACATTAGTTAACGCAATAACTTTTGCAAGATTAGAAACAATGCATCCATCCATATTAGAACCTGAAGACTTACTAATAGAACTTAAAAGAATTGAGAGTTTTGTAACCAATCTCCCCTATAAGCTTGATGCAAATAATGTAGCTTTATACGAGGAGGTGTCAATAATTAAGTGTTACTACAAAAATTATACTTTAGTGTTTGCTATTGAAATTCCATTAGTAGAATCTAAACATTATAACTATTACCACCTTTATGCATTTCCTGTGAAACAAGGTCCTAGTCAAAATTGTACCGTCATTATCCCTCAATCCAAATACCTAGCCCTTAACGATGAAAGCTATAACTTACAAAACACACTATGCCAAGAAGTCAGCCCTGGAGACTACTTATGCAGAGGTCAAACGATGAATCAGATCAGTAATAGCAGCCCTTGTGAAGTCCAATTGGTCAAGTTCACCACCAGATACGAAACTTGCGAACACCACCCAGTCAACATACAGCAGATGAAGAGCCAGAAGATAAGTGCAAACAAATGGATAATGGTATTCCCCCGTGAAAGTACAGCACACCAACGATGCCGTAGCCGACAAGAAACCACAAATCTAGAAGGAAGCTACTTGGTTCAAATCCCCGAAGGATGTCAAATGACAGTAAATAAGCAAATGTTCTCCCCATCTCACAATGAGATAGTATCTACCTACCACATCCAACTACCCAAGTTGAAGCTTACCAACTTTCAGCTACAAGAGGTAGTAAATACAGCCCCAATCAAATTAGAATCAATAGATCTGGATGAATTACAAAAAACAAAGCATCAACTACAACACCAACGGTCATTATTGAATGCAGTTCAACATCCGAAAGTAAGCCTGTCTACTAGCATCTGGACCATCCTGTTGTACGTGATTGTTGCCCTGATAGCAGTCTATGCTTTATGGAGACTAAGAAAACCAACCAAAGAACCAAGATCCAACACCAACCAACAACAACAAAGATGCCCCATGGAAGAAATCCCCCTGGAGAATATCACTTTGAAAATTTAGCTTCCCTAAATTTTCTATCTGGCCCCGGAGGAGTTATGGTTGCACCACCCGGTATACTACACACACCAAGGCTACTGTCAGCACATATGGGTACGTTGCGCTACACCGGCTTTTCCGTCGACTCAGCGTCCGGTTGAAGTGCAGCGACATTACCGAGGGGAAATTGATCAGCAATTAATAGTCTATAAATATATGTCGAACATTAATATTCAACAGTTAGTCTTTGCCATCCAGCCTTAATGGTATTAGATTACTCATATGTATTTTATTGTAATTTTTATATTAATTAAATTTTAATATATATATCGTTGTACTGTAACTTCAAGTAAATAAATTTAACTTTATGAAGTTCAATTGAAGTACAACTCTAAGTCGCGTATTCTACCATAACAATTGAATCGGCTAATCTAGTAGTGGCGCGCGTACCCACATGTCATTGGTTATCCCTCAAGAAAAAAACTAGTACGCCAATGATATTTTTTCTTATTTTTTATTTTTTGAATCTTACTTTCATTCGTGAACAAAATGACTCTCTTGATAATTTTCTCTACGACGCTTTTATTTGTCGAGTAAGCAATGAATCAGGTAAGTGTTTTAGAGCACAGTTCATGATTTTTAACCAGTCGTTGTTTGGTAAAAAATCGCAATGATACACTTTTATCAGGCTTATAGTAATTTATTTATTACAATAAATGTTCAAAAATGCCTCCATTGGCCTGAATACATGCACGACATCTTTTTAATATGGAAAATTTAATGTCTTGAGGATTCATTGTTGCTTGAATATGACGAAAAGCATTATTTATCAGTTGTTGTAGCTGCTCTGGTGTATTTATTTCTTCACTGTAGACCAGTCGCTTAAAATCACACCAAATATAGAAGTCAAGTGGGTTTAAGTCCGGTGATCTTGCAGGCCAATGTATTGGTCCAATTCTGCCAATCCATATTTCATTATAATGTTCATGTAGCCATGTAACAACTTTCGACTATGATGCGCTGGTGCACCGTCATGCTGGACATGTTGCTAGTGGAATATCATCTAGAATGTTTTCTACACGGTTTTCTAGGAGCGCTAAGTACAAAGATCCATTTAAACGTTGTGGCAGGACTTCCATGAACAGTGAGCCGTTAAAAATACCACACCATAAATTAATGGAAAATCTATGTTGAAATGTCCGAGTCCTTGTATGTGGATTTTCCAATGACCAGACATGCTCATTATGAGAATTATAAATACCATTTCTTGTAAATGTTGATTCGTCAGACCAGAAGATTAGATTAGGGAATAAGATATTTTGATTGTTCATTTCCAACATCCATTCACAAAAGACTCGTCGATCCACATTATCTCCAGGTAGAAGGCAATGAACATTCTGTCGATGATATGGATATAAGGCTTCTTGATGTAAAGTTTTCCAAACAAAGCTTTGAGAATATTGTAACTGCGTGGCAATCCTGCGAGTACTTGTAGAAGGTTGATCCATCACTGCATCCACCACTCTCTCTTCGTCTTCAAGTTGATGTTGTCTTCTACCATTACCTCTAGCGTCAGGACGTTGTCCAATACCGCACTGCCATAGTCATGAAAACGACCGAGAAAAAACCCTTGGTGTAGGTTGACGGCGACTGGGAAACCTACGTTGATATTCCCGACAAGCAGCTAGAGCATTTCATCAGCATATCCGTAGATAAAAATTATATCTGCATACTCTTCTGAGGTGTACTCCATTATAAGTAAAAGAGTAGAAAATTTTGCAATTTTATAAAGTTTACCACTTACACCTATTCAAAATAATAACTTGTTAACCTAAACGTCAAGTGACACTTAATGACAACTTTGGCAAACCAGACTACTACTTATTAAAATACAACAAAGATAATCGTCGTACAAAAAATTATCAAGACATTAAATTTTCCATATCAAAAAGATGTCGTGCGTGTGTTCAGGCCAATGGAGGCATAAAAGTGTATCATTGCGATTCATGAACTGTGCTCTAAAACACTTACCTGATTCATTGTTTACTCGACAAATAAGCGTCGTACAGAAAATTATCAAGAGAGTCATTTTGTTCAAGAATGAAAGTAAGATTCAAAAAATAAAAAATAAGAAAAAATATCATTGGCGTACCCGTTGTTTTCTTGAGGGATAACCAATGACATGTGGGTACGCGCGCCACTGCTGGATTAGCCGATTCAATTGTTATGGTAGAATACTGGCCTTCCATAACAGCCTACACGTGCGAAGTTTCAGCAACATATATGTACTAAAAATTGGGAAATTTTATTTTTTGAAATTCAACTTCAACACCCTGTACCTTTTTAATGAAGCATTATAGGAATTTTTTTATAGGACATACCCTCTCTAAAATTGTTCAAAGAACATGGGGTTTCATTTTTGGTCACCACTTATGAATCAGCCTGTATATGCTGGATCAATGAGAGAATTTAGTGAAAAATTACTTCGTTCTCAATTTTAATTTTAAACTTGTGAACTTTATTATTATTTATGTCCTCATCCCATCTATTTTTCTTTTCTATAGACAGTGTCTTAGCTATGAGTAATAGACTATTAAAAAATGGAAAATGTAAGAATGTATAATAAAAGCTTTTTTGAAGAAAAAGAGAAAAAACCATTTTCGCTCTTATATTTAAACATTAAGTATTAGTGGTATCTTTCCCAAAGTATATTTTAATAAATTCATACATAAGTAATTTCTTCTACAACTTTTGATAATTTTAGTTACTTCACGTAGAAGTTGGGGCTAGATGGAGACAATATCATGTTGAGAACTCTCATTTTTACACCAACAAAGATATCGACAGGTTAATAAGAGAAACTGAAATGACAGTGACTCAGGAGCTTGAAGGTGGTGATAGACAGAGAGCTATGAAACGTCTTAGAGTACCTCCTCTTGGTGAACAACAGAGCCCGTGGATTACATTCAAAGTCGGACTTTTCTCTGGGTCATTTGTTATCCTTATTGGAGCAGTGATACTTTCAGGTAAACATTTGTAAAGCCAAATAACTAAATGCCAAATGAATATGTAGAAATAATTTATCATATTGAAAAAAAAGGAGAAGATAAAACTGGTTACATTTTTGTTTAGGCATTTATTAATATTTCTTTCATCCATTGTAATGCTGGGTCCCTATTTGTTTTCAAAAATTGAGGAAACTAAAACAGTGAAGTATAGTTTTTAAGGGACGTTAAATGATGTTACTGATGCACTGATAAGTTTCTCCTTTTAATTTCATTATTCACACTTATGAAACTACACTATTGTTTTTGGAAAACTAAGAACTAGAACAGTGAAGTAGATTTTTTACTTCCTTAAAGGGCGTTACTGGTGCATTGATAATTTAAATTCTTCTCAATTTTATTTTTCGCATTATGAAACTATACTGTTGTTATTGTAATTATAAATAAATCCATCTTTCATATTATAATTAGTGATTAAATAAATTATTGTTTACTGATTGATTAGAAAGCGACTGGAAAGTTTTCATTCGCCGAACAAGTTGACGTGTTATTAGTATTGGATTTGTGTGAAAAAAACAACCGTATAATTATGGGAGAACATCGACGAAGAATTCCTTATCGTGTGGATCTCCATAGACGAACATTTTCCAATGTAGAAAATTGATCTGGAGAGAAGGGACCTTTTCTTAATAACAGTTGAGAATGGGGTAATGTGGGGTACAAATAAATTATTTTGCAGACACTTGAGTATACTCCGGAAATCAGTAGTAGATCTACATTGCGACAGACTGGAAAATCAAAAGAGTTCTGTTCATAGCTTTATTAAACGCAGTCTACATCATACATAGCGTGTCCAAAAGCCCAAGAGTTTATTTTCACAAGAGATTTATCTGTGCCGTTGAAGCTTGTTTCACTCGAAGAGGAATAACAAGTGTTCATAACTGTTATAAATATTCTGACGTAAATCTTCATGCAATAACTCCTCGACATTGTTATCGAGAGTTTAAGATATGTGTTTTGACCAGGGTTACAGTTTGTTATTTGATTTGACCAGTTATTTACCAAAGCTGATAAACGGCAAAAGTTATCTGGAATTTTTGTAGAATACTCTCTCTGGTGCACTAGAATATTAACCATAGCGAATCAGACTAGAACTTGTTTATTCATGATAAAGGCCTCCTGATTTTAATACTATTGTTGGATACTTTTTAAGCCATAACTGTCCAAATAAATGTACATACAAAGGCAACAACTGTGGGCAAAATTTCCCTCCGCGATCACCAGACCTAAACCAATGCGATTATTTTCTTTGGGGAACACCTTGACTATTCTATAATCTGTGAAATCGCATAATCACTAATAACCCAGGTCACTGCGAATTTTAACTGGGAAGTTCTTTTTTTTTAGTATCATTATAATTTTTTTAGTATTAAATACGAATCTGAGGTTTGTCAGAAAAATTTTTGACTGGGAAAACCTTTTTTTAAATAGAATATCGAGAATTTTCTACTTTTGCGCTGTTTTATCGACATCTACTAGAACTAATATTTTTAGCAGTAGAAACAGAAATAGTGATTCATTTCATTCAGTTTTTGGTAGAAGGAACGAATGGCCAGCAAAATGATGCTGAAAAATCAGTTATAAATGGTTCTCTCCTTATTCCATAATGAAATGCTTTGAGCCTTTCATCTCTTGTTTTGTTGCTGCGCGCCGTGACCACTGTTAACTGGCTCCGCCGGTCGCTCCAATAAATCTCTTGCTTTGGCCTGACAATTCTACAACCCCCTCCATTCCCCTTCTCCAATCATAGCAACTGTCCAAGTGGAGCGTCACTAACTTGAGTATTTTGCTCAAGTATTCGCGTGGAAGAAAAATCAGTACCCATCAACTCTATTTCACTTTTCCAGAGGATAAGTATTGTCAAACAGTCTAATGAATAACTGAAATATATCTTGGTATATGACCTTGCACCATATCCCTTATCTATCTTCAATTAGTTTGGGCTATATAAAGGTGCGCAATCTGCATTGTACATGGCATTTCAGGGGTCTGACCAACTTGTGCATTCGAAAAGCTCTGTTGTTGTTGTAGATGGTGGTTTCCTGTTACACCGAGTTATCTGGGGTAAAGAAATACATTTTCCTTTATCTGAAACAAGCATGCTATTTATGTTGTTATGATTATAACTCTACTGAAACTGTTTTGTTCGATGGTTATCCAGATGAGTTAGTACCAGCTATTTCTCAAGACAACTACTGGCAAATCCAGCAAACCAGAAAAGACTTATTTAATAACCCATGGTCAAACTTGAGTCTGTCCTTGTAAACTGCAAACTATCTGAAGAAGCTGTGTATATACTGATAGTCAAACTGCGAATTATTTTCATTCATGGCTGTGGCACGACTTCAGATTATTTTGGACAGGAAAAGTGAAAGTTATTTCACCTTTTACCAAGAGTCCACACTTAGTTGATGTGGTGCAGGTCTTCAAACGACGATTGCAATAATGCAATATTACGTAATAAATGCTGTACATATCACATTTCTGTTTAGTTTTGCAAGTTATTAATCAATGCCGTTTAAACTAATAACCTTTATCTCTTAACCTTACATATTTAACTTATTTTCAAAATAAAATTGAAGAGAAATTTCAAAAAATGGATTAACACAATATATTTTAATTTGATTGTACCCGTTTTCACACATTGACAACAATATACAAAATATTAAATTTCTTCACCTTATCCTCATATAAAAAAATAAATATAATCAATTTTGTAGGAAATGTTTTCTAGTTTAAAAAATTCAATAGCTGTTCCCGTAACTCATGCCAAAAAATAGTTATGTCGAAAAAACTGCGCAAAAGTCGAAGACTTTCGATATTTCCATTAATAAATTGTTTGTCTATCCTGGCAACCATGAACAGACACCTAAGAGAAGATGGTAACGTGCCAAAGACCAGCGAGGAGGTAGAAGGTAGAAAGATCCCTGTCTATCCAAGTAGCTCCAGCAGGGAACTGGAGGAAACGCTCCTCCGCTCTCCCGGCGTGGGGTCCCGGGTGGAACCGCACGGTTCCGTCGGGGACACTGCAACTGGTGTGGGTTCCGGGACACTGTGGGGTAGCGGGGAATGAGGTGGAGAATAATCTCGAAAGACTCGTTTCCCGGAGGCCGTTCTGTGGCCCGGAGCCTGCGATAGGCATAAGTAGGAAGACAGTCTCTGTCGCCTTAGACAGGTAGACCGAGGAAGCAATGAAGAGGCACTGGGGGTCGGTTGGTGGCTGCAGGCAAGCGAGGGACTTCGTGGAGGGGCCGGACAGAGATAAAGCTGTCTGGCTACTCGGAAGGAGTCGACCTACGCTTCGCCGCATCCTTGTGGTGCTGACAGGCCACTGCGCCCTTAGAAGACACCTCACATTGATACCCGTAGAGAGGGATCCCATTTGCCAGGAATGCGGCGAGGATAAAGAAACGTCCTACCACTACCTGTGTGAATGCGAGGCTTTTGGGAGTCTTCGAGCAGAATTGTTCGGATCGAGGACTCTGCAGAGGAATCAGGTAAGTACCGTCCAGTTGAAGACCGTCACGGCCTTCATCTCGAGGTCGAGGCGGTTTGGCGACGGAACCGAGGAGGAGTAGAGCATGGTTGCTGGGGTTGGCAAAAGGGCCCATTGTGGCCTACTCGCTTGGAGTTGGCCTCCCCACCACTGATACTATTGCTACTACTTGTCGGTAGAGATTTTTGTTGGCAAACCTCAGATTCGTGTTCATCACCGCAAAAAATATAAAGGTAGTTAAAATAATCTTTTCTTTACAACTTCACAGCTGGACCCTTTTTGAATCCACGGTTTATGGACTATAAATGCAACGTAATTAGAAATGATCACCAATTGTTGGACAAGGCATACTCAATACTACATTTCTGGCGTAGAATAGATTTATGTCTTACAGAAAATGTTGATCATCTTGAACAATTTTTTTTTTACATTTATACCTTTTTTTAATAAGATATTTTTATTATTACAGTCAGATTTCTTATTTGGCATTGAAACGTTTAGTAAACGCTTACTACTTCTACAAACATCTTTTATTTGTATTTCTCAGTATAAATAGCATCTCTCGACATTAAAAAAACATGTCCGTTACACTTAAACACTACCGAATTTGTTTTTGAAAATGTATTCTTCAACTTGTTGATTGCAATATTTAGTTGAGAATTGAAATATAATAAAATAGTTATTAAATGAATGTGAAATATGAAAGATGGATTTATGACATACTGTTGACTTTTTGGTGACTTTCTTGACACTGTTAAAATATCTTGTTGTAGTTAATCCCGTTTCTTAAAATCCATAAGGTTTATATAAAAAAATTCGGGAATAAAAAATGTTTAATTATTAACTGACACATTGAACAACCTGCCCTTTAATAAATCTAGCTTACGAATGTAAAAGCTATATTCCATTTAAGAGCTGAATCACTACCGATCAACCCTTTGTAGACCCTGGATTTATTTTGCCCGACCATCAGTTGGTGCTAAGTTCACTTGGAGAACAAAATCACCATAACATATTTTAAAAGGACCTGATGATCGTTTCACTAACCAAGTGTCTAACTAAGTGTCACTAACTAAGTGTCACGAGAGGCTGAAAAGAATTCTTTCGACGCTAACTTGATTAGTGAAACGATCTTCAGGTCTTTTAAGAATATGTTGTGGTGATTTGGGTTCTCCAAGTGTACTTATCAGCACAGGTTTCAATCTTCACTTGAGTGAGTTGGTGATCATGTTGAGTTTATTCTACGTGCTAAATTTGGGTCTTATAAATAGACGGTTTTCGAGATATTTTTTCTTTTTAATTTTTGGGGTAAAGAGGACTCTTGGGTTAAATCATCCTATTTTATGGTCATCTCACGGACTTGCTCCCGTGTCGATTTTCACACGGGATACATATATTATCTAGTTTGCACTAAGCTTTTTTAATTGTCACGTATAATTAGTACATTTTAAGCTTGTGTTATGCAGTAGATATTTTGCTTTGTAGCGATTCTTTTTATAATATATATCCGCCTACTAACTTAATATGATCCATATTTTAGCGATATTCCATCATGGAAGAGACGATTGGCGAATCATGTGCAGGCTATACAGAGGTCCGTTCCTCGTAGTAGAATTTCTCTTCCTTTGGGGAATTAACATTTACGGCTGGAGGTCTTCAGGGGTGAATCACGTTCTTATCTTCGAGATGGATCCAAGGAACCACCTATCAGAGCAGCATATAATAGAGATGGCGGGAATATTTGGTGTTATATGGTCTTTGTCTGTGTTGACTTTTCTGTACAGTAACGAGTTGAGCATGCCTGCATATGTGAATCCTTTGGTCCTAATATTGCTGATGCTGGCTTTTCTTCTCAATCCCACCAAGAGCTTCAGATACGAGGCCAGGTTCTGGGCACTTAGAGTCCTGGTGTGTACGCTTTACTGTTCAAGTCTGTATGTAATTTTTTATTTTTTATTTGGTAATTTTTTTATATACAGTCTTATATTAAGACACTACCAATATTATATACAATGGACTAACTATACAGGGTAAATCACCGGGAAATGCATCGATTGATTATGGGAAAAGCATCATCAGAAAAAATGTAAAAATGTAGTGCTGTACAAATGCACTTAGGGGACACGCATCTGAAATATTTTCAGACTAGTGGTATTTCCGGTTATACCGGAAGTAAATGTCAACTTCCTTATTTCAAATTTGATACCCAGTATATTATGACATTTTCAGATTCTGCGTAAAATTCTGAATGCGTTTTGTAAATAATGTCTCGTTTGAGAATATTTTAGTGTCCCTAAATTGCATTAGCAGAGTACCAAATTTTGAGATTTTTCCTGATGATGGTTTTCCCATAATCAGTCGATGCAGTTTCCGGCGATTCACCCTGTATAAATGCAGAACAGAGCTAGTAAGATGTGTATAACCAGCAACACCGAGATATAAGGACTCGGGGCTCGAGCCTGACGTCACCACAAGCAGGCATCGCGCTAGCCTGCCAGACCATATGAACCGCTCAGTCTATCATGAGTTTTACGTTGCTTTAGCCTTAAAATACACTTATTCTGCAAACTTTTGAAGGGCTTTTGGTTGAAAGAGGGTGCCATGCGTCAACTGAGCCCTTCATCGCACCCCATTCGATTTTATTATGGAAAAACGAAGCTTCAAAGCAAAAACTATTATAAAAAGAATACGGTCTATTTGGTAAGAGTCATTAATTTACGGCTTATAGATGGTTTGGCCAACCGATCATTAGATTTTCCACAATAATTTTTAAGAAGAGTATTTACTCTGCAGGTTATGTCAATTTTTGCTATATGTACAATCCGATGAATATTACATTTATGATCGACAGAGAGATGCCCGTTATCGGAAAGAAATTTTTTAATATAGTGGAAATGCACGTTTATTCTGAACTGTTAAGAAAGTTTCCTCAAATTCATCCAACATTTTGTTAAATATTATATACGCATATAAAACCATTCGTACGATAACGTCTTGGGGATAAAGCAATTTTCCCCCGCTTAAACTTTTAATCAGGGTGAAATTATCTTCAACAATGATTTCATCATTATAAATAATATTTACCGTACATATTTCACACTGAATTATTTTTCGCGCAATATAACAACAGTAACCTGCTAAATAAGTGATAACCGGAATATCATCACTGACATCGTCTACATCGGTTTCAGCTACCACAATTTCAGGATTAAATGAATGGTCGTTAAACCAGGTTTAATGTCATTTCGGGCAATTTGTATTTTGCAGCCTCGCAAAAATGTTTCAACTTGTAAGTCAGTATTTATTATTACAAAATATATCATTACAGGCTCAGGAGAATATTTTAATTTAAACAATGTAACTCTTTAATCTAGGAATTTTTAAGTTTGAGGTTATGTTCACGCCGGTTTGCGAATCCGTTGCAGTAGAACAATTTATTATATTTTCTTTAACAAAATGCAACTCACAGACTCTGCTGGACTTCGTTGGCGAAAAATTCTCCCAGTGAATAGCTGCAACCCATTTATCAGACATGGCGACGTCAGTTGGAAAACGAAACAAGTGTGCCTTCGGTCCATTTTTTAATTTGCGCGACATCGCGGCACACAACAGGAATACGGCATTGTTAATATACCGGTAACATTGCTAAAACACGCCACAATACAAGAATATCACACAAATTATCACTATCTCCAGAAAAAAAGGTAGTCCTAACACACGAAATATAAACAAAACAACACCCTGACACGTTGTTTTCTAATAGCAGCGTACAAGCGGGAATACCAAACGTACCTCGCTCTGCTTACGTCACGCGACCATTACGTCAGAGAACCGAGTCCTTATATCTCGGTGTTGCCGGTATAACTGGTTTCTATTTGTTATTGCACGGTACAAGTTATAGGATAGAAATCCTTGCCTGGAAATGGAACATAAATTCATACAACACCACAAATGCTTTTCGTGTACTTAGAGAGTTACACAATTTTAATTAATCTCGGGGGTAGATAGTTGATTTTTGCGGCAGTGCCTGAAACAGTAAAGAAATAAGAACCAATTTGGGTTGGCGCACTTTGCTTTTTATGGCACTTATTTTCATATCACACCCATATCAAATTGTTTTATCTTCAGATGTAGTCTTCGGAAATCAGTGCTGTGTTTGTCGGCACCCCTGTTTTCAGACGGTTTTTCATTCTTCTTTTTATACGATTCACCCTGAAAATGTATAACCGTTAAAAACTATCTACAAAATTTCCCTGAAAATTACAAAAGAGCTGAAAGTAGTTCTTGGGGGGCTAGATGCATTTTCGCAACAATTAGAACCGTAGACCGGTTTCGCTCTTATTAGAGCTCTTCAGTACGGCATACTAATTGTAGCAAAAATGCACCAAAAGTAATACGGCTATAGTATAGTCAGCCTTAAATCACTAAGTGAGTGGTGGACGTGCCGCCATCTAGTTGCGGAACCAGGTAGTATGTTGTCACGCCAGCTCCAAATAACACAACGTGTTAAAAAAAATAGAGACTGTATACAACTAACTAACAATTTAGAAAATTGTCAGCCCTGGCCCATTTCTACCCCAATATAGGGACAAGGTATGTAAGGCTAGATGCATTTTCGCAACAATTAGAACCGAATACCGGTTTCGCTCTTATTAGAGCTCTTCAGTACGGCATGTTGCGAAAATGCATCTAGCCTTACATACTTTGTCCCTATATTGGGGTAGAAATGGGCCAGGGCTGACAATTTTCTAAATTGTTAGTTAGTTGTATACAGTCTCTATTTTTTTAACACGTTGTGTTATTTGGAGCTGGCGTGACAACATACTACCTGGTTCCGCAACTAGGTGGCGGCACGTTCACCACTCACTTAGTGATTTAAGGCTGGCTATACTATAGCCGTATTACTTTTGGTGCATTTTTGCTACAATTAGTATGCCGTACTGAAGAGCTCTAGTAAGAGCGAAACCGGTCTACGGTTCTAA
Source organism: Tillus elongatus (assembly GCA_964006375.1). Taxonomy (NCBI): domain Eukaryota; kingdom Metazoa; phylum Arthropoda; class Insecta; order Coleoptera; family Cleridae; genus Tillus; species Tillus elongatus. The sequence goes on from OZ023263.1 coordinate 196,009,079, forward strand.
TTGTTGCGAAAATGCATCTAGCCTTACATACTTTGTCCCTATATTGGGGTAGAAATGGGCCAGGACTGACAATTTTCTGAATTGTTAGTTAGTTGTATACAGTCTCTATTTTTTTTAACACGTTGTGTTATTTGGAGCTGGCGTGACAACATACTACCTGGTTCTGCAACTAGGTGGCGGCACGTCCACCACTCACTTAGTAGTTCTTGGGGATAATTTATGCTCATTAGTTGGTTTTCAAATAATAATGTTTATCCACCCTAATCAACTGCTAGGGGTAGAAACCAGCAACCCCTTTTACGTCTTCACTATAAATTCTAAATTTTTTGTATTTTCTTGAATTGAAAATAGCTACTCAGTCGGCTAATGTATTCCCTACACCTTACACAAGTCTGTACGGCTGTATCGCATAAAAAAAGATTATATGAAAACAACAACATCTGATATTTACCAATAAACTTAAATTTAATGTTTTTGCGCACCTTGTATATATTCTCATGATCCTTATTTATTCACCAATGTAGCAACACAGTAACATAGCAATACACTATACGGATAGATGTAGCGCTAGAGAGGTAAGCCTACGACCGTTTGAGATGCACTCGCTGAATGTCGTAGGCTGTGTTACACAAGGGAAGATAATGCGCTTGCCTGAGTTCTAAACATATTCAATAATACGGAATTTGAAAATTTAGTGGATAAACAACTTTATGTATCTTAATCTCCGATGCAAGCATTTATTACTGTAAAATTTTAGTATAAAATTTGCTCAATAGGTTTCTATGTATAAATTGGCTAATTCAACCTTTCACATCTTCTGCCTGCCCGAGCAACATGTCACTTCACCCTTTTAATGTGTTTTAGAGGATTTCAAAAATAAAGACACTTTTTCTTTATCAATTGTGTAATATAATTATACGATTTGCCTAACTGGACTTTTTCTTCAGTTGTGTGCATTGTAACGAAATCGTCTTTGACATTGGCATTTACGAAGCATTAATTTGAGGTGTAATAGGTTTTTCTTCAACAAAGACTTTTGCACATTACTGTTATAAATATTTGTGATAAGAGTACGTTATTATGATAATAGACAACCTGCATGTTTTTTTTCTTATTACATTTGCTTCTCTGAGTTTATATTCTGTGTTGTAAGTTATTGATTAAATCGTGGTTTATGCTCGTTATTTTATTTGATAATATGGAAAATGAAGCTTATATAAATTCTTAATAGTACCAATGTGTACAAATACGACTATAAAAACTCCAAAGAAACTATTTTTTATTGTTCCAATTAGCAAGCAATGGTGGAAAGTTATAAAGCGGGATGGAAAGAAAAATCCACAGTTATCTGAGAAAACTGCCTTGTATTGTGGTGAAGACCATTTTAATGTAGCTCCTAATTTTCACAATGAATATTAGCGATATAAGGTGAAAATTCTTATCATACGTTATTAAGTTAGGTTGTAATTTCCATGAGGTCAAGGTATGATTATCTGTACATATTAAGTATTAACTTTACGTATTACTTTTAGTATTAACAACCAGCAAAAATAATGGTTATGAATTAATGAAATTATTGGGTTTGCTTCCATTAATTATATATAATTAATTCAGACAACATTGTTATATCAAAAATAATGATGTCATAAATAATCCAACTGTTGGCAAATTACCTGATTGAGCCTGTTGCAAACCATTGTCTCCCATTTTATTACGTACACTTTACACTATTCAACTAGAAGAAACAAAATAAATGAATAAAATTCATTACTATGTTGAAAAACAAACGACCATACTCATAATACGATAAAGCAAATGTAAGCACGATATTTATTTACTATCCAACTACGTCACGACCAGTAGCAGAACGTTTGCGGTCATGATAGTAATTCGAATTTTTTTGATTTCAAAAGTCTTTTTCTGTCCACTATATATGTTTTTGGGTATTTTCATGCATGTAATAATGTTCTATGTATGAAAAACTATTAGGTAAATGTTAAATTAATGTAATGGAAAATTCATGTAAATTTCTATTAACTCTATGTTGCATGATTAGATAAATTCACTGTATCTATACATTTTCATTGAGTTCGAAATATAAATAAAATGAGTTTTCTTTTTTTGTAGTTTATACCTAACTCATACAGTTCTCCACTACGTAGGTGTTATGTTTTAGGGAAAAGTATTGGCGGCTCCCTTCTTTTATGTTAATTTTGCTGACTTCTGGATGGCTGACCAGCTAAACAGTATGGTATCAATTTTTGGTGATATGCAGTACTTTGTATGTTTTTATACTACAAATAGTAACTGGTCACATGGTGATGGTAAGTTAAGTTCTTTAGTAAAAAAAGAGATATTTTGATTTAATTGTTGAGTTTTAAGTTGTATTGACACTCGAGACGATTATAGTTTTTTGAAAAATCTTTACCCTATTACTTTCCTTGCAGATGCTGATTATTGCGTCAAAAATCATATGGCTATAAGACCTCTGATGGCATGTCTCCCTGCTTGGTTTAGATTTGCTCAGTGTTTAAGACGATATAGAGATACAAAAGAAGCATTCCCTCACCTTGCTAATGCTGCCAAATATTCAACGGCGTTCTTTGTTGTTCTGTTCTCTGCTCTTCATAAAATATACTCAGGTGAGCAGTTTATAAAGTTATGTCTAGTTAAATAACTAAAAACCTGTTAATAGGAAGTAGTGACTTATTAAAAGGCCTTTAAATTATTTGGGTGTTAATAGTCCCCATATTCGATAACAAGGAAACGCTATAACCACTTTAGGACAACTAGGGGTGCCATGGAAGTTCTGGCATAAAAATACGAGCCTTAGAAATGTTACTTTTTAATTCAAGTTATGTATTAATTTAGAATTTTTTCTATTTAGTACAAACAAGCTTTTCTTGTAGGTGGGTTTTTGCTACATAAGAGCAACAATTACCATAAAAGCCAAGTTTGTTACATCAGTAAATTTAAACCGCAAACAAATAATTTAAATTTTCATCTTTTTAAAAGTCTCCATTTTCTCTACCCTAATTTTGACTTCCACCGAACTGTACAAATTAAAAGATATGTGATAGACATGCTGTAGGAGTGAAACTTTCATAGCCAATAACTTGAAACGTAGACACAACATTCTTGGCAAAAGATTTTTGTTGTTGTCAGTCTTACGGTTTCAATTTTCTATTATTTGTTTTTGAAAATGTTACAATTTTTCGACTACATTTTAGATTCGGCTCGCATTCAATATTTAAATTAAAAAGTAATTTTGTTATGAGATTCTAATATTGGTAAACGATTTGTGAATTTTTTAGAGAAACTTGCAGCTCTTGACGTTATGAGAAACATTATCAATGAAATGAAGACGCTACATGCTTCTCAATTCTCATAGCTAAATTATTTAAAACTCTATTAACTAAGCTGATCGTATTTCAGACTTATTTTGGGAAGTTTCGCTAATAAACACTTGATTGAAATCAAAATGTTTTCACCGGTAATCAGTTCTTTTTGTCCTCTAAAATTTTCATTGCGGAAACAACTAGCTTTGATGAGCGAAAGGATATATATATATATATATATATATATATATATATATATATATATATATATATATATATATATATATATATATATATATATATATATATATATATATATATTTTATTTGTTTGCTGTACGTTTGTGATTTCTTATTGGTTTATGTGGACTGCAGTTTCGAACCGTCCCGGTTCATCATCAGCACGCTACTGACTGTTATCGCTCCTGTGTGGTCTACGTCTGAGATTTTACGTGGCTCCTGCGCCATGAGCTTCTATTGGTCGGTTTACTGTTCTCTGATTGGTTCTGCCTTGATCACTGTGGTTTGATAATTTGTCTATTTGTATGGCCTTTATTAAGTTTTGTTTAAATGTTTGTACTTGGATTTGTTCTGGAATTAATTGTTTCTTGTTTGTTTGTTGAATGTAGTATTGTTCCCAGATTTCCATTTTTTTTGTGGTCTTTAACATGTTTCATTAGTTGTAATTGGGTGATGTCCATAACGACGAACGAGAAAAGGGGTACAACGTCATAATACAAATAGCAGAAAGAAATGGATACAACAAGAAAACAATAGAAAAGCTAGTAAAACAAATCAAAAACAAACAAATCAACAAAACCGAAAACAAACAACCAAAAACAAACACAAAATACACAACATTCACTTATAACCACCACATCAATAAATAACACAAACACTCAAACAATATGACTTAAAAATGAGCTACAAAACCAATAACAAAATAACAAACAAAATAAATAAAAACAAGAATACAACCTACATGAATTAAACAAAATATATCAAATAGAATGTAACACATGCAATAAAAATATATAGGAATGACAAAAAAAATCAATAGAAACAAGATTCAAGAAACATATAACAGCATTAAATAAAATCCACATACCTAGCTACAAATCAAACGTAGCTACACACATTCACAACACAAAACACCAAAAACCAGACATCACCCAATTACAACTAATGAAACATGTTAAAGACCACAAAAAATTGGAAATCTGGGAACAATACTACATTCAACAAACAAACAATAAGAAACAATCAATGCCAGAACTTACCCAAGTACAAACATTTAAACAAAACTTAATAAAGGCGATACAAATAGACAAATTATCAAACCACAGTGATTAAGACAGGAGACCGATACACACAACACAGTCCGAAGGCACAACCAATCAGAGAACAGTAAACCGACCAATAGAAGCTCACAGCGCAGGCGCCACGTACAATCTCAGACGTAGACCACACAGGAGCGATAACAGTCAGTAGCGTGCTGATGATGAACTGGGACGGTTCGGAAAGTGTTCTTCGTAATCTGGAATAGTAGCTAATTTCAGAGCTACCTAGTCAACTAAATGGACAAAGTTGCTCAAAAAATCCTCCCCATCTCTACTCTGTCACCGGAAATCGCATTGCATAACAAATGTCAAAGGTGTCGCCATAACCTCAGTTTTTTCAAATGGAACCATAGCTAAATTACCTCATGAATTGATTGCAACTTAACCGTTTTTTTTGCGATCGAACGTCATATTATATTTCATGGAGAACTAGACCACGGATGTGATCGTTTACGGTAATCGAAAAGAATAGCCAACTTCCTTATCTTCCAAGTTACAGAGTCAGTCAAATGGGCAAAGTTGCCCAGAGCCAGGCCTTCTAATGAGATTGCTTTGGATATTTTGAAGATTTTGTAGAGAAATTTTTACAATAGCGCTTCTAATTCGTTGCTTCAAAACATCCAAATGATTGACTGGTTCTATACACGTCATCTCTTATGGTACCCCGAACTGAGAAATCCAATGGTAGCAAATATAATTGGAGGCCACAGAATTGTACCTCCATGTCCTATCCAATAAGCGAATTGAGCATTTAAATAATATTGAACTTCTCGACTTCGATGCGGTGGAACATCAATATCTGGTAAATCGCATTTCTTAATCCTCCAAGTGGTATGGTGTCCAGTATTTCAGGAATTACACTATGTAGCTCTTCAACATAACGTTCTGCTGTTAGAACGCCATCATAGAAGCCGGTCCGTCAATTCTACATTTCGATACCATACGTAGAACACTGATTGAGAATGGTAATTGGTTTTCAATTGGTTCTATATCATTTGGTCTATTTCTACCCTATAGATGTATATTTACGACTGTTCGAGAAATTTGACTCGACATTTCAGGATATTTTAACAAGGAAACGAGCAATCGTCTACAGAAATTATGTCTTCGCACAGCGTCACTTTCATGTAAACGTTGCACGAGTTAGGTTTTATATTTGTGTTATCAGTACCTTGTGGACAAGGGTCGTGGAACAGTCCAATTGTTGGGCAACTTCGCAGCATTCGAGCATATCGAGTTTTCATTTATTGCATAATTCATTTTTACAAAATATGATACAAGATTAAATAAAACTGAACACAAAAACGATAAACTTAAACCCAGTAAACTTGAATTAGAAAAATCTCACAAATGAGTTGGAAAACAAGTGATAGAAAAGGAGTGGAACTCAATTAAAGAACGAACTTATTATACTAAAGCAGGAATACCTACTTCATTTACACAAAAAATTTGCAAAAACACAAAAAGAAGAATTTCTAAGAAAAATGAACACTTGAACCCTTGAATGAATTATACAACTTGAAAAATGCAACACACTCAGATAATCTGACGGGCGAAGGCAACACTTGCCTATGTGAGTTATTTTCTCAAAGGCTTTGTCAGGCAACAAGGATTATTTAAGCCATGATGCATTAATGACATTTATGTTATGTTTGACCAATATGAACATTTTGTTTTTGAAAATATTATAAATTGTTAGTATACCAGATGTTTCGTATACGAGACACATCATTGGGATCTTGAGCTCGGACGAGACGAAGGTTGAATTGGATTAAAATTGCTGTTCAATGAAATGCCGCCTCGAATATAATATGGTTCATAAGAAAATTTCACTATGGTTCAATGTCAAAAAATTAAGTTTATGTCGATAACTCTGAAATTTTTTGCGCAATGCGATTTCCGGTGACAGATTAGAGACGGGAAGAATTATTTGAGCAACTTTGCCCATTTGACCGACTCTGTAACTTGGAAGAGAAGGAGGTTGTTTTCGATTACCGTAAACGATCACATCCGTGGTCTAGTTATCCATGGAATACATGACGTTAGAAAAGAAATAGCGTGACGACCGCAAAGATCCGTCGAGATGCAAAGAATTCCTGAGAAAATTTTACTATGGTTTAATTTGAAAAACTTGAGGTTATGTCTGACATTTGTTGCGCAATGCCATTTCCGGTGACAAATTAGAGGTGGGATGAATTATTTGAGCAACTTTGTCTATTTAACCGACTTTGGAAAATACGGCAGTGAGTTACTGTTCTTATGTGCCGAGAACACTCTGTATATATATATATATATATATATATATATATATATATATATATATATATATATATATATATATATATATATATATATATATATATTTAGGTTGGGAGATTTTTATTGCTGACACCATTGATAATATCGGAGACAAGAGATACAAAATTTGATAAATTAGTGAAGAAATCGAAAATTCCATGAAGAAGAGACGCTCGGATTAAGCTTACCAACGGGTAACAAGATTACAATCTAACGAACCAATACAAGGCAAGGATGCTAATTGATTACGCAAAAACAAAGACATTTGCTAATTACTAGAATGCCTATCTAGAAGAGTTATATCACAGAGAAGAAATGAATTGTCAAGAGGAGTAAGTACAGGAAGGAATTTGGAGACATAAACGAAAATAAGCTGGGGCCGCTTATTAGAAAATAATGTTTAAAAACCCCTTGAAGAACTTAAACAAAAAAACTCCTGGAGTAGACCAACTAGCAATAAAACTTTTTAAAATTTATATATTGTAACGTCATTTATTCGTACGTATCAATTTGTCCACCTTTGAGCAATATTTACAATAATAAATTGATAAATTTGGAATATTTTGTATATTTGGAAACTGCCTGCCTTTTATTTTCTGTTCTCTGTTTTTGCCGTTCATACACCACATTGCTTGCAGAGCTTTTGGAAAACTGATCTTTGAAGGTTTATAACTTAACAAAATGAGATTCGGTAAAGGCTTACTTTCTGGGCGCGTGTTCGATTTTTATGAAATTTTGTAGATAGACGTGTTTTAGGGCGTAGATGACGGAAATCACAATAAAAATGAGGGCAGAAGCAAACTTTTCGAGTTATTTGGAAATTAATGTAGCAAAAACGTAAGTTATACTCACTTTTGCGACATGTTTTTGTCATATTTTACACATTTTCGGGGGTCGTTTGTTTTATATCAAGCTAAAGAAGGGTGTATTCCACTATTATAATTCATTTTCACATAGTTAATGTACCCCCTATTAAGTTTATGGGTCTCTGTAAATTTCCCTTCCTTTCATCGTATAATCGATCCTAAGTTGACATTGACACTTGACATATAAAGCGCACTTATTAATGTCATTCATTTTGAAGTTTGACATTATTGTAAAAAGGAATATTCAATATTATATTATAGGGGGTGCATTGGTGCATTAACTATGTGAAAATGAATTATAATAGTAAAATACACTTTTCTTTAGCTTGATATAAAACAAACGACCCCCGAAAATGTGTAAAATATGACAAAAACATGTCGCAAAAATGAGTATAACTTACGTTTTCCTACAATAATTTGGAAAAAACGTCCAAAGTTTGCTTCTGCTCTCATTTTTATTGTGATTTTTTTCATCTACACCCTAAAACACGTCTATATACAAAATTTCATAAAAATCGAACACGCGTCCCGAAAGTAAACCTTTACTTGATTTTCTTTCTGTTTTAAATTCTGTTGGCAGATCGCCATGATTTTAGTTCACTTTCTTTAAAAAATTCACTAATGAGGAGATCGTGACTTTTGAATTTAAAATTTGAACTGTGGAAGTGAAGAAGAACATAGGCAGAAAAATGCTCATATTTTAATCTCACAAGCTGACAGATATAAGAGCGTTATTTAAGTTGGCCAATTTGCAGGTTCATTTGACGTTTGTGAAAAAATATGAAAGCAATTTATGTACTACTTACAATCTATAAACCTTGTACTACTTATATGTTTTGAAAATGTAAACACATAATTCTACCAAATTATTTCGTACCTTTTTGTACCAATATCTTAATATTTTTCAAGTAATGACATAATCTGATCGGTTATTAGAATCAAATCAAATCATGAATCATGATATGCCATTATAAATGTGAATATTTCCAAAACTAGAGTATTTAGGTAAAAGGAGTGTTATAAAAAACTTGAAGTAGGGAGCATGCCCTTCACTTTTGAAACATAAAATATAGGGTGTTCCATTTGAAAAAAACGAGTTACGGCAGATTGTCAAATTCAACCACTTTTTGAGAGTAGCCTGTATATGAGAGCGCGCCTGTATGTGATATTTCTGTACGTACTATAAACTAGGTTCTCGCCACAGCCGTGATGGTTACAACATTGCCAAAACGCATGAATCAAACGCTTTTCCAGTTCATTATCTTGGCAAGGGCAGGTACTACATGCATGAGTCAAAGGCTTTTACAGTTGCTTATCTTGGCAAGGGCAAGTACTACTATGGCCTATGATCTAACCCAACCATTGCTTTGTTCTATACAGCCTATGTAGTTAGCCCTTTATGACTAACAGGCTTCAGAAAGAACCTAATTTGTAGTACTTACAGAAATGTCACTAGTTGTGATTCTCTTACTGTGTAATTTCAAGACTAACTATATTTAGCCGATTTGTTTTAGAGCGTTATGGCGATCATAAGTATGGCACAATGATGAGCTCCAATAAGAACGGAACCAGTACGTGTCTGCTATGATGGCCAGAATGCATCTAACAAAAACTTTACCACATTTTTAGGTAACTGAAATTAAAACTGTGAATTGACAAAGGATTTTTTCTAGATGACAACACGTCAGAAGATCCGTTTTTTTATTTATGGATCGTTGCATCTATACTGAGCTCTTGTTATGCCTATACATGGGACATCAAACTTGATTGGGGACTCTTCGATCCTAAAGCTGGAGATAACAAGTTCCTCAGGGAGGAGATAGTTTATTCGTCTACGGTAATGTGTCAATAATTTTACACACGTTTTAACATTTCTACTTGATGTGTGATTTATATACCTACATCTAATATTTTTGCCAATTACTACGCAATTTATTTTCTTTATACAGGGTGATTCACGTAGCCCGTTCTTTATGAATAGCGACACTTCCGGAAATACATTGGCTCCATTTTTTATATAGTAATACCCCATTTTGATTAGATACTTGGATTCTACATTAAATTCTGAGTTTAGAACGTTCAAGTTGTCAACATATATCTGTCATGGTTTTGACATATGTCTTGGCTTGGCGAACATTTTGCGTCATTACTGACACCATTGCGATGTCTCATACGCCTACTGCGATGTTTCAAATTTGACCATCAAAAAATGTCAAAAACTGTATCTTTTCAAACGGGAGCTACCATTTATGATGCCATAAATTAATGTAAAATTAAATTTAAGGGTGGCTTTTATTAACATTATGCATGTCTGCCTTTAGTCTTTTTTGGGTTATTGGAATTTTTTTAAGAAATATTAATATTTTTTTTTCGAGGTTAGAGTAAGCTTCGTAAAAAATACAAAATGTCAAACCTAGTCACTGTTATCTAATTGTTTTAATTAACTAGTGCAATTTTCATCGTGGAACATTATCCGAATGATGTAGTCTTTGATTTGTTTGTAATTTATGGAGAAAATAACAGAATAGTTCACATACTTCAAATATCGACACCCACCGCAAATTACGAAAACAAAATTTCTCAGGCTTAAAAATCATTTTTTTTTTGTTCAGAAGAGGGTAGCTATGCCCGCTGTGAGAACTAAACCTATAACAACAAATGAAGGGGTTGAAATTAACGCCTTGGGATATTTTCAAGCATATCCACGTACTTCAAGCAGCATTTCCTGTTCTTCTTTACAAAGAACTCTTTATCGTCATAAGTTATATCCCTATAAATTTATAAGGCTACAAAAACTACATCCCAAAGACTACATAGGCAGGATCAACTTTTGCGAATAAATTTTGGTAAGATATCATGAAGATCGTAATTTTTTACAAAAAATTATCTGGGGAGACGTAGCAAAATTTTTTCACCAGGAGATAGTTAATCGAGAAAAACGACATTTTTGGGCTCACGAAAATTATTGTATTGTAATGAGGTGGAATGTTTTTATCTGGCGTTGGTGTCAAATGGACGGAGCTCCGGCACATTCAACCACAGCCGTAGATGCCAAATTAGTGGTACTCTTTGAAGATCGTTGGTAGAGAAATAGGGGCCCGTCAATTTGCCGGTTTGGATCTTCGCAACTTACCCCTTTAGATTTTGTGTACACAAATCTGATTTTAAAGTACGAAGACTTCAGAATAAGGATAGTTGGAGCTTTTGATCATTTGGAACCGTTTGAAATTCGGAGAGCAATTCCGTCTGTTCAGGAGCGTATTGTACAGGCTGATTTATTTAAGTGTCTCACTCCTGTAATTTCTTTATTATCAGAGATATCACAAAAATTCCAACGCCATCTGACAAACTATTATGCGATGAGTTAAAATATTGCGACAGAAAAACAATTGCACATCGGCTTCATAGAAATCCATGGCCAACGTTGATTTTCTTAAATGGAATGAAATGCTTGATACACATACAGTCGATGCAGAATCGAAATCTGCGTACAACGATGCGACGCTCACGTTTCTGAGTCAAGCTGTTTCGGAGACATGACGTCATAAAATTTCAAAACGTGTGTGATTCTTTTGTCTCACCCTTGTAATTTCTTTATTATCAGTGATATCAAAAAAATTCTAACGCCATCTGACAAACTACCATGCGATGAGTTAAAATATTGCGGCAGAAAAACAATTGCACATCGCTTTCATCGAAATTCATGGCCAACGTTGATTTTCTTAAATGGAACGATAGGCCTCAGACACATACAGTCGATGCAGAATCGAAATCTGCGTACAACGATGCCACGCTCGCATTTCTGAGTCGAGCCGTTTCATAGACATGACGTCACAAAACTTCAATACGTGTGGGATTTTTTTATATGTCTCACCCCTGTAATTTCTTTATTATCAGAGATATCAAAAAAATTCCAACGCCATCTGACAAACTACCATGCGATGAGTTAAAATATTGCGACAGAAAAACAATTGCACATCGCATTCATAGAAATCCATAGCCAACGTTGATTTTCTTAAATGGAACAATATGCCTCAGACACATACAGTCGATGCAGAATCGAAAACTGCGTACAACGATGCCACACATTTCTGAGTCAAGCCGTTTCGGAGACATAACGTCACAAAATTTCAAAATGTGTGTGATTTTTTCGAGGGTCTCACCCCTGTAATTTCTTTATTATCGGAGATATGAAAAAAATTTCAACGCCATCTGACAAACTACCATGCGATGAGTTAAAATATTGCGACAGAAAAACAATTGCACATCGCCTTCATTGAAATCCATGGCCAACGTTGATTTTCTTAAATGGAACGATATGCTTCAGACACATACAGTCGATACAAAATCGAAATATGCGTACAACGATGCCAGGCTCCCATTTCTGAGTCGAGCCGTTTCATAGACATGACGTCACAAAATTTCAATTCGTGTGGGATTTTTTTTAATTGTCTCACCCCTGTAATTTCTTTATTATCAGGGATATCAAAAAAATTCCAACGCCATCTGAAAAACTACCATGCGATGAGTTAAAATATTGCGACAGAAAAACAATTGCACATCGCCTTTATATAAATCCATAGCCAATGTTGATTTTATTAAATGGAATGATAGGCCTCAGACACATACAGTCGATGCAGAATCGAAATCTGCGTACAACGATGCCACGCTCGCGTTTCTGAGTCAAGCCGTTTCGGAGATATGACGTCACAAAATTTCAAAATGTTTGTGATTTTTTAAGTGTCTCGCTCATGTAATATCTTTATTATGAGAGATAACCAAAAAATTCCAACGCCATCTGACAAAAAAATAGTTTTACGTTATAAGGAAGTTCGTAGTGAATAAATTATCTCTAAAGCATTTTGCTCTATGTGCCACATGAACAGCGTTATCGTCCGTTACATAGCTCTGCCGGACCTGTATATTCTGGTTATATTTTAGTTGTATAAAACACGAGAAAATCGAATTTGCCATAATTTCTTTGTATTTTCAAAATATTACAAAAATTACACCTCCGCATTATGTAGGTACTACACCTCGCAGTGAAAATATTAAACGTATTTCATTTGAGACTGGATGATAAGTTATATCTATTCAGTGCTGTATACGTCAGTAAAATCTTGGATAATGGATGTCTGATTTTGATATTTGATGTCAACTGACACTTGTTTTGAATGACATTGAAACCATTTTCCGATTTCGTTTATGTGTATCGTTCTTTCGTTTTCGCCAATCAAAAAGTTATCAGCTCATTTTTCTTTGTGATTTAAGTATTTTTCGTTTGTTTTTCCTTTATTCAGCAGTTATTACATAAGCGAGACACTTAAAAAATCACGAACATTTTGAAATTTTGTGAAACAACTTGACTCAGAAACGCTAGCGTGGCATCGTTGCCCGCAGATTTCGATTCTGCATCGACTGTATGTGTCTGAAGCCTATTGTTCCATTTAATAAAATCAACGTTGGCCATGGATTTCTATGAAGGCGATTTGCAGTTGTTTTTCTGTCACAATATTTTAATTCATCGCATAGTAGTTTGTCAGGTTGGCGTTGGATTTTTTTGATATCTCTGATAATAAAGAAATTACAGGGGTGAGACACTTATATAAATCAAATCACCAACATTTTGAAATTCTCTGACGTCATGTCTCCGAAACGGCTTGACTCAGAAATTGGCATCGTTGTACGCAGATTTCGATTCTGCATCGACTGTATGTGTTTGAGACATATCGTTTTATTTAAGGAAATCAACGTTGGCCATGGATTTCTATGAAGGCGATGTGCAATTGTTTTTCTGTCGCAATATTTTAACTCATTGCATGATAGTTTGTCAGACAGCGTTGGAATTTTTTTGATACCTCTGATAATAAAAAAATTACAGGGGTGAGACACTTAAATAAATCACCCTGTACATACACTATCTCAATTAAAACGGTGCACAAGTTGAGCAATTGTATTGAGATAACTATTTTGTTAATTGGTAAATATGTTGTTATTTTTTTGTAACTATTTGTTATGGTAATACAATTCTTTAAAACATGCCAATAACTCAAAACCGACTGAAGATAAGCATGCATGGTGTCAGTGAAAGTGGCCCTTAATTTAATTTTACATTGATTTCTGGCGTCTGATTAGGTAGCTGCTATTTAAAAAAATGAAGCCTTTGACAATTTTTGATTGTCAAATTTGAAACGTCGCAGTAGGCGCATGAAACATAGCCAAGGTGTCAATAATGATGCAAAATGTTGGCCAAGCCCTTGGGAATTAAATTTTAAAAAGTCATGTGTTTGCTTCCAAGGGTTCAGGAGTGATAAATTTTTAACAGACCTCTGCAACCCTGATTTTTTGCAAGAAATGTCACATATGTCGAAACCATGACAGATGTGTGTTGACAACCTGGACGTTCTCAACTCAGAATGTAATGTAGAACCCAAGTATGTAATCAAAATGGGGTATTTCCATTAAAAGAAAACAAAGACGAGCCGATTTCTGGTATGGAAGTGGAAGTGCTGCCATTTTGGAATTATTTTATTTAGACTTGCAAATTTAGATAGCAAATTTGATAACAATACGATTTCGGAAAATCAAAATTTTCTAATGAACGGGCTACGTGAGTATATAAGGCACTTCCATGAAATGGGCACGTCTCCTAAAAACATTTTGTGGAAGTAGCTAGTAGTTAGTATCCACAATTATAAAACAACCCTTTGATTTTGTTGACTCTCTTAGTCAACATTTTTTAACATTATTTTTTATTTATGAAATCAGTCAATCTTTTAAAAAAGCGACTTTTATCAATTTATCCCTAATCGAGGATCAAAACAAAATTAACTGATGTACAGGCTGTCCTGATTTCATTGCCTTTGTGGATTATCTCGGTTATGAGTAGATATAGAGGGTGGCAGTTTTCACAATACTGATTCACTTTTTTTGTGAAACTAACGATACCGAAATCAATATTTAGATGGCTCTGTTTGCTTTTGAGCTACAAGGTGATTTTAAAAATTAGTCACTTTTAGGCACTCCATGTATCTCCTTTAGAGATAATAAAACTGTTAAAACTAATTTTACTACATTTTTACGTAGAATTTAATGATGTGAATAGTTCTTTTTCTATTAAGCACAGATTTTGCAACACAAACCAAATATATGATTTTTTAAAAGGAACACAATGTGTATTATTACGTCATTGGATCTGGCTCACTGAATGCTTTTGGTAAATTTTCTTTAAAAAAATTCACTATTGAGGATAGTAATATATATATATATATATATATATATATATATATATATATATATATATATATATATATATATATATATATATATATATATATATATATATATATATATATATATATATAGGGTGGCGTATTGAAAACGAAACAGACCGACTTGCGTCCAGAGAATTTTTTTTAAGAAACGCTGAAACAAGTCTATTTTACTATTGAGGGGGACATGTTTTGGCATAAAACTCAACATTGTCACATCAACCCCTTAAGGTTGGTGGTGATAACAACCCTTATATTATAAATAGGGAACATGGGTCGAGTGTTACATCATTTGAAAGCTCTTTCTTTTTTAAATTCAGCACACTAATTTTTTTGGAAGTTTTATCAACTCGTTTAAAAATTATTCACAGTTGGAGTTGCAAGAACGTATTTCATTCATTATGATAAAAAATGCACTAATTAGTCAATTTTTCGTCAAAAAAACTAAAAAACAAAACCAAACGTTCAAAAATGTTTATTCAGTTAAGTATGTGTTCAAATTGTTGACCACCAGCTTCTATACAAAAGGAGAATTATTTTTCAAAACGAGCTCTGACATTTTGGAGCATTTGTGGAGTTATTAGACGGCATTCTTCTACAATGCGTCATCGTAATTCTTCCAGAGACTCCCGTTCTGTTGCCAAAATTCTACTCTTTAAATGGTCCGATAGAAAGAAGTCTAAAGGAGTTAAATCCGGTGATCTAGGGGGGCACTCAATAGCACCTCTATGTCCAATCCATTGCTCTGGAAATTCTCTGTTCAAAACTCCCTAACACGTTATGAAACATGCGGAGGAGCTCCATCTTTTTGAAACACTAATTAAATTTCTTGATAGCGATCATCATTTTCAACAATGTCAATTAGTATAGGGTAAACTATATCTTCTAGTAACTCCAAATACGTTTCGCCACTCAAATTGCCATCAAGAAAAATTGGTCCGATTAAACCGACTCCAAAAATGCCAGTCCAGACATTCAATTTCTGTGGAGTTTGAGTGTGGACTTCGTAAAAATTTCTTGGAGTCATAACTTCACAAAACTCCAGCTGCCGATCAAAATCATCTTCATTCAGTTGTACAAGATGAATTTTATACGGGTGAAATTTATGATCCTGCAATATTCGCTGAATAGTTCTTCTTTTGATGTTTGAAACAGTGGCCAATTTTCTACTGCTCAAAGTTGGGTCTGCAGCAATTTGTCCTAGAAATTCAATCCCAGTAGTCTGATTTCTAACCGGAAATTCACGTTCAGGATCCCGTTTTTGTTGGCTACTGAACCACTTTGTCGAAACTTTGCAACTAACTCTAAAATGTATTTTCTGTTAACATGTCTGTTCGGATGTCGTTCATTAAACAAATTTGCGGTACGGTTGGCACAGTCATCGTTTGTGAAAAAAAAATGATTTCAACTCTTCCTTCTACAGAATACACCATTGTGAAATTAATTTTCGGTATTACTAGTATCAAGTATCAAACCGACCGTTAAACTGAAATAATAAACCGCATTTCTCTCATTCCGATAAGAAATGTTCTGATAGTCAATTTTTTGTTTACAAACCAACAAAACATTGACTATCAGCACATTTCTTATCGGAATGAGTGAAATGCGTTTTTGCATCTTCAACTGTGGATAATTTTTAAACGAGCTTATAAAACTTCCAACAAAATTAGTGTGTTGAATTAATAAAAGAAAGAGCTTTCAAATGATGTAACACTCGACCCATGTTCCCTATTTAAAATATAAGAGTTGTTATCACCACCCCTAAGGGGTTGATGTGACAAAGTTGAGTTTTATGTCAAAACATGCCCCCCTCAATATTAAAAATGACGTGTTTCAGCGTTTCTTAAAAAAAAATTTCTAACGTTATATATATATATATATATATATATATATATACATATATGATTGGTGAATTTTTTAAAAATAAAATTCACCAAAAATGATGACTTACTCAAGCATTTAAAAAAAATCTATATCTAGCAGTATATATTTGAAAATAGTTTAAAAGGCTCTCGATGGCCCGGATTCAATGACATAAGAATATACATGACGTTCCATTAGAAAATCATATGTTTGGTTTGTATCACGAAATATGTGCTTAATACGAAAAACCTTTTGCATCATTGAATTCTACGTGAAAAATCTATCAGGCTTAGTTTTGACAGTGTTATTATCTCATCACATAATAAAGATACTAGGTGACTAAAAATATTTTTTTCAAAATCATCTTGTAGCTCAAAAACAAAAAGTGCCGTGTCAGTTTTGATTTCAGCATTGTTAGTTTCACAAAAAAAAGTAGAACGGTGTTGTGAAAACCGCAACCTTCTCTACTCATAACCGAGATAATCAACAAAAGCAATGGAATCTGGACTCTCTGTACATAAGTTAATTTGATTTTGACCCTCAATTCAGGTTTTGGTGTAGCTTCCCTCATATCCGCGCAAGGGCGCTATTATATACAGTGTGTTTCACTTTAAGTGGCGACAATTCATTACTTCATAACGGGTCGCTCGATTTTCAAATTTTTTCTTTTAAAATAAGGTACTTCAAAAGCTCCACATCTTAAGATTCGCTTTTTCCATAGCATACTACGCTAACAAATAAGACCCCAAAAAGGACTAAAGCATATTAAAAATTTTAACAAATATTTTATTATATATATTTAACAAATATCTCTATCGATTAAGGCACATCCTTAAGTCACAAATCCCAAGTTTCAATATCGTAACTTATACTGAGTGTTCACAACTTGAGTGCAAAAATTAAAAAATCGACTTTTTGGAGTGCCCTGTGTAAACGCTACTGAGTGTCTTGCAAATATTAGAATGTCAATGAATTAAGAGTTACCTGTTCTATCAATTCACAGAATATGATCCTCATATCTTATGGGGAGTGTTCATAATAAATACACCACCACTCCATTATTTCTGAAAGTAGCTAACAGAAGATGAAAAATATAATTTTTCATCCTCTGATGACGCTAACTTTGTTAGCGAAATGATCGTCAAGTCTTTAAAAAGATCTGTTGTAGTCATTTGGTTTCTCCAAGTGTTCTTATCAGTGCTCATCGTAGGTTACAATCTTCACTTAGCTACTTTCAGAAATAATGGAGTGCTGTCTTCGCAAAATTTATGATTACTGTATTAAAACTTGGTACTTGTGGCTCACAGATGTGCCTAAATCGATAGATATATTCGTTTGTTTTTTTCTCGTAAAAAATGCCTAATATGCTTTAGTCATTTTTGGGGTCTTATCGTAGTAGGCTATGGAAAAAGCGAATCTTAAAATAATGTATACCAGGATGTGAGGCTTTTGAAATACTTTGTTTAAAGATATTTTTTTTGAAATTGGCTAACACGTTATGAAATAATGAATTGTCACCACTTGAAGTGAAACACACTGTATAAAAGTAAGTTGCCTTAAATCATCATATCTTAATGTCCTCCATACGCACATCCTCTGTTCGGTTGTTAGACAGCGCACTCTATATATAGGGTGGCGGATTGAAAACAAAACAGACCGATTTGCGTCCAGAGAATTTTGTTGTTGTTGAGAAACGCTGAAACAAGTCAATTTTAATATTGAGGGGAACATGTTTTGACATAAAACTCAACTTTGTCACATCAAGCCCTTAATGGTGGTGATAACTCTTATATTTTAAATAGGGAAGCTCTTTCTTTTCTGAATTCAGCACACTAATATTTTTGGAAGTTTTACCAACTCGTTTAAAAATTATTCACAGTTGAAGATGCAAAAACGCATTTCACTCATTCCGATAAGAAATGTGCTCATAGTCAATGTTTTGTTGGTCTGTAAACAAAAAAATGACTATCAGAACATTTCTTATGGGAATGAGAGAGATACTTGATAGTACTACCGAAAATTAATTTCACAATGGTGTATTCTGTAGAAGAAAGAGTTGAAATAATTACTCTTTTTTTCAAAAACGATGACTGTGCCAACCGTACCGCAAATTTGTTTAATGAACGACACCCGAACAGACATGTTAACAGAAAATACATTTGGAGTTAGTTGCAAAGTTTCGGCAAAGTGGTTCAGTAGCCAACAAAAAACGGGATCCTGAACGTGAATTTCCGGTTAGAAATGAGACTACTGAGATTGAAGTTTTAGGACAAATTGCTGAAAACCCAACTTTGTGCACGAGAAAATTGGCCATTGTTTCACACATCAAAAGAGGAACTATTCAGCGAATATTGAAGCATCATAAATTTCACCCGTATTATATTTATCTTTTACAACAACTGAATGAAGATGATTTTGATCGGCGCTGGAGTTTTGTAAAGTTATGACTGCACGAATAGCCGATAACGGGAACTTTCTGTTCAATATCTGTTTTTCAGACGAGTGTACGTTTTATTAAACTCTACAGTCAATCGTTATAATTGTCGTTATTGGGCAGATAATAACCAAAGAAATTTTCACGAAGTCCACACTCAAACTCCACAGAAATTGAATGTCTGGACTGGCATTTTTGGAGACCGTTTAATCGGACCAATTTTTCTTGATGGCAATTTGAGTGGCGAAACGTATTTAGAGTTACTAGAATATATCGTTTACCTTATACTAATTGACATTGTTGAAAATGATGATCGCTATTAAGAAAATCAATTAGTGTTTCAACAAGATGGAGCTCCTCCGCATTTTTCACAACGCTTTAGGGAGCTTAGGAACAGAGAGTTTCCAGAGCAATGGATTGGGCGTAGAGGTGCTATTGAGTGGCCCCCTATATCACCGGATTTAACTCCTTTAGACTTCTTTCTATGGGGTCATTTAAGGATTAGAATTTACGTAACAGAACCGGAGTCTCTGGAAGAATTACGACGATGCATTGTTGAAGAATGCCATCTAATAACTCCACAAATGCTCCAGAATGTCAGAGCGTTTTGAACAAAATTTGTACTTTTGTATGGAAGCTGGTGGTCAACAATTTGAACACTTACTTAACTGAATAAACATTTTTGAACGTTTGGTTTTGTTTTTTTACTCTTTTTTAACGAAAAATTGACTAAGTTGTGCATTTTTTATCACAATGAATAAAATACGTTCTTGCAAATCCAACTGTGAATAATTTTTAAACGAGTTAATAAAACTTCAAAAAAAATAGTATGCTGAATTCAGAAAAGAAAGAGCTTTCAAGTCATGTAACACTCGATCCATGTTCCCTATTTAAAATATAAGGGTAGTTATCACCACCCTTAAGGGGTTGATGTGACAAAATTAAGTTTTATGTCAAAACATGTCCCCCTAAATATTAAAACTGACGTATTTCAGCGTTTCTTAAAAAAAAATTTCTCTGGACGTAAATCGGTCTGTTTCGTTTTCAATGTGCCACCCTGTATAGGCAGCGGCACGCTAAGACTTATTTACAATTTCATTCTTATGTTGCAGTGGTTTTATTACTTTGCTATAGTAGAAGACTTCATCCTAAGATTTGGATGGGCATTCTCAATGTCATTAACAGAATTAGGTTATATCCATTCGGATTTAATGGTAACATTTCTAGCGCCACTGGAAGTTTTCAGGTAGGTAGTGTTATTGTATTGATCGCAATTTTAGTGAATTCCTGTAGAAAAGCTTGCAAACATTAAGGTCACGAAATCTATTTGTTTAAAATATTTTCAAGAATATCCAAATTTGGACATCAACTTCTGCACATCATATAGAATGGCAAAGTTTTATTTTTATGTTTGAATCCTAATTGTTATTCTAGAAGGACTTCTAGTTGTACTCGCTATACCTAGGTGCAGCCGTTCAGAATAATTTTTGATAAGTACACTTAAGGAACCCAAATCACCACAACACATCCTTTAAAGACCTAACGATCGTTTTACTAACAGAGTTAAAAAATTCTGAGAATTTTCACCCTCTGATGACGCTAACTTTGTTAGTGGAACGATCGTCGGGTCAATCACATTAAAATATGTGTTGTGGTGATTTGGGTTTTCCAAGTGTACTTATCAGTGTTCTTCACAGGTTCCAATCTTTACTTAGTGAAGATTATTTCAGATTAAAAAATATTCTGGATATACATCGTAATTTTTTTCCCTTAGGGCTCGTCCGCGTCTTTTCCGCAGCCTTTGGCTTATTGTGCATGCCCTTTGTCTTTTCTACTTCGCCCATTCCAAAATCACTACGCCTTTAACTAGCCTGCACAGCAATTGGTAGGATGAAGTTTTATATTGCTCTGTCTTCGGTCTAGGCTGTCCATAGATTAGTTGTCTTTTGCGGTTCAGAGCTTTAGACTCGTACAAGATGTGCTGGACTTACTCCTCCCCCTCGCCGCAGAGTCTGCATGCCAGGTCCCCGTCGAACCGCCCCATTTTATGACGGTGTTTCTTGACAGCCATGTGTCCCGCCAAGAGTCATGTTATGTTCCTGAGCTGTCCTCTGCTAAGACTTAGCGGCTCCGCAGCTCTCTTTGAACTGGGTTCCTCAATTACTGACTTCCCATGTCTGAGCCCTGGACAGTCTGCCCAGTACACTTTATGTTCGTTTCCGACCCAGGATTTAATGGATCTCCTGGCAGTGCTCTTCGTCACGCCCAGTGCCGATTCCGATCCCATAAATGGTTCTGCTGACACTCTCCGCGAGATTGTCAGCTTCTTCATTGCCTTTGACCCCCGAGTGACCCTGAACCCAGATGAATTTACCAGCCTGGAATTTACCCTTAGGCTGCTTAGGGCCTTAAGGGCTGGCTGCCTGTGGCTATGAGGATCCTCTATTTGATGTAGCCCATGCTCTTGTTCTCTCGCACGCAGTGCAATATGGCGTACATTTCGGCCTGAAAGACCGTTGCATGAGCTCCGAGGGAAATACTGTGACTTACCCTCAGTCCTTCCGAATAAATGCCTGCCCGCGTCCCACGCTCCCCGCCGAATCTGTGTGAACCAGACGAGCGTGTCCCGTGGTAGGCCTGGCGTCTCCCCACGCCATGCCCCGCGGTCGGGGATATACATCGTAAGCTGAGAAGTATCTACCGACCAAGTTTTTGAACCGAAAATGCTTAATTAAGGTTGCCACTAAAAGAAATCTTGATGGTACTACTGAATTTTTTATTGTTAGCTCATTATCTAAAGCTGTCCAATGTATAATTGTCTTTCGTGTTCAAATATTACGTGATTTTTTTTCTATTTTCTGACGTAGAAATAATATTTCGCATCTAGCCGTATTAGCATTCTCTATACTCATTTCTCATTTGTAATAGTTTACCAGCTATTTAGGATTTTTATAGAGTAAAGAACAATTTATAACATTTTGTTAATAGCACCCATGGAAATGACAAGAAATCTTGTCATTAATAACTGTCAAACACTAAGTGAAGATTGGAACCTGTGATGAGCACCGATAAGCACACTTGGAGAACCCAAATCACCACA
The DNA here is from genome assembly GCA_964006375.1 of Tillus elongatus. Lineage (NCBI taxonomy): Eukaryota > Metazoa > Arthropoda > Insecta > Coleoptera > Cleridae > Tillus > Tillus elongatus. The sequence goes on from OZ023263.1 coordinate 196,031,588, forward strand.
ACATATTAAAAAAAAACTGACAATCGTTTCACTAACCAAAATAGCGTCATCAGATGATGAATAATTACAAATATCTTACATCTACAACTCTATTTATATTCTTCTGCAACGATTTAGGGAGGTTCGGGGACACCTAAATTAACATATTTCGTTTGGCGGAAATATTTGTATTCTTTTCTTACCTATTGGACGTGCTTCTGCCGGTATTTATTTTACAAAGCAATCTATTAGGAGACTGCTTATAGGCGGCGGAGCGAGATTCTACATATTTTATTACTACTATATTAGCCATATATATATATATATATATATATATATATATATATATATATATATATATATATATATATATATATATATATATACTTTCGAAGGCGTTTAGCTGTCCTGGTTGTCAAAATTTTTTACTAGCAAGTTTTTTAATGTATAGTAGTTGCTAGGTAACCCAAAATCATGAGTATTGAAACCAGGTATTGAAACATGGATACTTTGCATTATTAATTTTGTATTTATGGAGAGTGTCACAAGATGATAAGAGGAATGGCCGTGTGTTCATCAACAGATTCCTCATTTGACTGTACTGACTAGACAGGGATTTAAATAAGAATGAAAATCTTTGCAATTCAAAAACATGTCAAACAGGCAGTGTCATAAGAGTGATGACGTCATGGATGAAAGCAGAGCCATTGCCAAATTATCAAATATTTCCTAGTATACATGTAATTTGAGAGCAACCTTTTAGTAATTCTTTCTATATTTTAGCAAATTGTTATAGATTTGATTTTCAAACATCATCACGCGCACACAATTTGTCATATTTGGACATATTTTGGAAAAAAAAAACGTGAAGAAAAATTTTGATGAATTTTTTTAACGAATTTCGTGGAAAACGATGTTTCAATAAATTTTTATGCAAAGAAATGTTTTAGAGAATTTTCGTGTAAAATGTATCAAATATTTAAGGTACAATTTTTTTCAACCAATTTTTGTAGAAATAATATTTCGTGTGGTAAAATTTTTTAACAGATTTCTGTAATTAGTTTGTTAGCGCATTTTTGAGATTGTTTTCTAATTTTCGTGATAACATTATTTTAAGGGAATTATATATATATATATATATATATATATATATATATATATATATATATATATATATATATATATATATATATATATATATATATATATATATATATATGTACATATATTATATTGATTATTGTTATATCTTGTTAAATATGATGTAATTTATCATTATTATTATTTATATATGTTTTATTTAAATTATAATTATTTTTAATACCCTGTTTTTAAACTTTTATTTCCCTGACTAGCTCTGAATATTTTTTTATTTATTTAAGAAATTTTGTTGTTAACCTAAGGTTCGTCAGCTAGGAAACGAGTTTTCTCAGAAATGTTTTAAGTTTATTTTCGGATAATTTTTGTATATTTTCAAACAAGTTATGTTGGTAAAATATGGTACATTGTTCCTATTATATAGGTTATACCGGTGACCAAATTGATTCCTTCTTGCATTAACGAGACACATTTTCTATTAGAAACATTTTAAGAAAATTCACTTCCATAACGCACGTCCAGGCTTTTTATATCTTCGATGTCTTAAAAGAACCCATCTTCCATGTCTCGACTGAATACTGGTCTTTTACGGCTCAATTCTCCTTTGATGCTGTCTAAATTTTTTTTAATCTTCTACGCAGTGCTGTAGCAGGGGCATTGAATGTTTTCGACGCCAGTTGCCGCCCCATTTTCTTTTTTCATATATTTCCCGAAGCCTCAGCCATATCCTTCCTTTCTTCCTGCCTCTTAGCCTTAGTTAAGATAGTAAGTCTGCAAATAAGACTCCACCATAAAAACCAGCCAAGTGCTTTAATTCCCAATCTAGTCAGTTACTTAGCCTATACTTATGATAGCATACTGTGCCGTCGGAGGTACAACATAGGTGTGTCTCTTAGGAACGTTAGAGACTTTAACAAAACCACGGAATATTTTTACTTCAGTTCAACATAACCTCAAAATGGACCCGGCACTAAATCCATTACATATACCAAAAGCAAGCATTAAATGGTTTCAGCTAGCGATATTTATTAAGCACATTATTTCAAGTATATCACTGTGTAAAAATTACTTCAAGACCAGCCTCAATTTGTATTTTTTTTTACCTTCAGAAAATCGTTCGGATACGTATGTAAGCCTGTGAGTATTTATCTAACACTTTTGCCAATCTGTTGAACACTTCATTTGGTCGCGAAATGTAAATACTTTCAAAATAATGTCATTATGTTATCATAGGCACCATGCCATGATAGGCATGTTTCGCCTGCCTATTTATTAGCAATTAACCAGAAGTAGATTAGCTTTAAGTTATCGGCGCAGTCTCATAACAAATGGGAATACGCTTACATTGGTAATAAAGTTTCTCCGACGTGGATCTATTATGCCATTTTTAATTAAAATATTTTTTTGATTTTTGTGTTACAGAAGGTTTATGTGGAATTTTTTCCGCTTAGAAAATGAGCATTTAAACAACTGTGGTAAATTCAGAGCTGTACGAGATATTTCTGTCGCTCCTATGGACACTTCAGATCAGATGCTTATAGTGCGTATGATGGATGAGGAAGATGGAGTAACGAATCGACGTAAGAAGAAGCAAAACAGTAAAAAGAAGGAAGAACCGAGAATAACGTCAGAAGGAGGAGAATCAACAGATGATTTGGATATATAAAATGTAGTGTTCTATCTTGTACCTATCTCTTCTGCATTTCGTTATGTTTATAAAGTTTATCATATAGATAATGTGTATATTTTTAAATAATATTTATTTTAAGACTTACTAGAACTTATTTTTCATTAATAAAGGTCTTAGGCTGTGAATATTTGTGGTTTTTTCTTTTCGCTGTCACAAGATGAAAAAGAAAAAGTTATATTTTGCAAAACATTTTAGTTTTTTTTTAATTTGATGAACCGCTTCAACTACTTTGCTCATTAGATGGATAATAGAACAGTACGAGATGGTTCCATATTTTCAATGCGTTCTCAGACAACGATTTTATTTTGACTTGCCAAGGACGCGAACCACATCCGGGAACGAAAGTGTCCACGAGCCTTTTTAAGTCGCGTTTTGTGCCGCGGGGTACAGGACAGCGACATGCTGGGAAGTTTTGTACTTTTATTTTATGCAAGCCACATTTAAAGTTAAACAAATGAAATCAGTGGCGTACGTAGAGACTGTCTTATCAATTTTGCTTATCGGAGCATCGATATGATAAGACGAGAATGGAACTGGACTTATAAAACTGAAAAAGCTGGAAGTTATTTTTCTTTATGGTAATAGAATCGTTTAACATTATTGGTAGTTAAGTCACAACAAAACTTTTAGTGTGAGGTTTAAGTTGGTGCGAAGATCAACATTTTTCTCGTGGAAAGTGTGATTTGTGATGGACCTTACCTCTTTTGTGACTTTTAGCCAAACCTACCCATTCCAAAACGGCATCTTTTTTGCTGTACAAACTTGTTTCTAATATGAGTGTCCGACTAAATAGCAATTACCTATTCATTTGTTGCTAAACTTAAACATTTTAAAATAAAGGTCAATGTGTGTGTATGGAAATTGATGTTGTAGACATGATAATTCTATAATGGCTAAGCATTGATAAATAGAGAAAACTGTAGGTGGTTCAAATGCCTACCCTAAGGCACTCCAGATGTTGCTGTAAATATGTCCAGACAAGTAGCAAACTCACTTGAACCATCTGAACCATGTCCAATCAAATAAGATTCAATCTAAAACAAAAAGGAGCCAGTCACATCATAATCTTTTCAATGTTCGCAAAAGAACAGCACGCCTAACTTGAAATAATGTATTATATATATATATATATATATATATATATATATATATATATATATATATATATATATATATATATATATATATATATATATATCATTTTGTTAAGGATATGTTCCAACCGAATAAAAATGTCAAAAAGATCTGCAATCAGTGTCACTTAGTCAATAATAATAGATCTTAAAAGTTTTGGGGACAATCTTGATAAAAGACGACATTTTTTATGTCATCTATGAGATCCAATTTCAAAAAGGGGATAACAAAAGCTAATTTCCATTGAGTTGGTAATACACCTTAAGAAATAAAAATATTAAACAGAAAGCAAATTGGAAATGCAAGATTGGGCTACAAAGCCTTAAAAAGTGCAAGATAATGCCACAATTTGTCTTCATAGTAGGCATTTTGTAAAAAATAATATTACTTTTTTTTAAATTTATTTATTTCAACAACACACCACGAGGGCAAAGCCTAAATATTATCGTACCGTGGGTATCGACAAGGAGGAAAGAGGCAACTTGTTAATTCTGGACTTGAAGGTTAGGAGGTTCAGAGGAGAAGGAAAAACATGTGCCGGCAAGGAATTCCACAACTTGAGAGTCCTTGGGACAAAAGAGCGGACATAACAAGGTGTTCTATGTCTGGTGACCTGGACAGTAAAAGGGTGCATTCGCTCTGTTCCCCTGGTAGATCTGTTAGGGGCAGCAGATGGAGCAACTATGGAAGAAAGCTCCTCTGGGCACTGCCCGTGCAGACATCTATAAAAGAGAGAGGGAGAGAGAGAGGTAACCACCAGCACGTCGGTGGGCGAGAGATGGCAGCCTTTGGGTGAGGGTAGGGTCACCGATGAGACGTAAAGCTCTTTTCTGAATAGAGTCCAGGATAGCGAGTGCAGAAGCGGCAGCAGCACCTCAGATGTGGGAGCAGTATTCGAGGTTTGGCCTTATTTGTGAAGTATATAAGGTATATAGATTAGCTGGTGAAAAGTATTTGCGAGCCCGGAAGAGGAAACCTAATTTCTTAGCAGCCGCTTCTGAAATTGATGTGACATGTTGGTGCCAATTGAGATTTCGATCCACAGAAATGCCAACAAGTGAAAAGGACTCATTACTTTGAACGACTTGGTTGTTCATTGTGATGGGTTTAGGGCTGGTGTAGCTGGTGAGATAGAAAGCAAGACTGAGATTTGGTGTGGTTGAATTGTATTGGATTTCTACTTCCCAGTCTAATATTTTTTGGAGATCCACGAAGACAGAACCCTCCATGAGTCTGCGATTTATCTAATTGGGCTAAAGAGACAGGCTTGGATATTTGAGTGGAGGGTGCTGTCGTCCGCGTAACTGTGAACTGGGTTGGACGTGCTAGAAAGGAGGCCATTGATGTGGAGCAGAAACAAAATAGGGGCTAAAACTGAACCTTGAGGTACTCCTGCATTAATTGGATACAGTTTAGAGGAATGGCCATGCACACCAACAGAAATGCTCCGGTTGGAGAGGAAATTTGCTGTCCACCTACAGAGTTTTGTTGGTAGGCCATAGGCCGGAAGTTTATTAAGCAGCGCTGCGTGTCAGACCTGGTCGGATGCTTTGGATATGTCTAGAGCAACAATCTGGGATTCACCGTGTAGTTCCATAGACTTGTTTCAAGAATGGGTGACAAAGGAAAGGATGTCGGCAGTCGATCTGCGCTGACGGAATCCATACTGCCTGTCGTGGATTAGACTGTGTTTTTCAAGAAATTTTAGCAATTCTATGTTTATATACTTTTCCATCACTTTAGAGACTACTGAAAGGAGATAAATAGGCCTGTAGTTGCTAGGAAGCGCTTTCGATCCCTTCATGTGGACGGGTTGTACTCGAGCAGTTTTCTAGTTACTAGGGAATATGACTGAAGATGTCTGAAACAGACGAGTCAGGACAGGAGCAAGTTCTGATGCGCATTTTTTGAGAACAATTGCTGGGATCTCGTCAAGGCCAGAGGCTTTCCTGGTATTAAGAGAAGAGAGCAGCTTTCGTACCTTTTTAGTTTTGAAAATGATATCCGTCATTTTATGCGCGACATTGGGGACTGTTGGTGGTTGAACATTTGGAGGTGGGTTGAGAGTAGAATTGCCGACGAACAACGAGGCCAAAAGTTCAGCCTTGCCCAGGGCGGTAGAAACAATTTCATCCCCTGAGACAAGAGGTGGGAATGTGCTTTTGCAGAAATTATTCCCAATAGATTTAGCAAGAGTCTAGAAGGGTTTGCTGCCGCTGGAGCTTAAGAGGACTTTGTTTTTGATGTGGTTATACATCTACAAAAAAACCTGTGCTTTGTCTGAAAATAATCTTGATACTGACCATAATATAAATTTCAGTAACGTTTCTATTTTACATTGTGAAATTTTGAATAATAAAAGATTATATTTAGAAGGTTTTTAAATTACCTTTAACGAAAAATTAATAAGCATAAAGAAAAATAAGAACTTTTTAAAACACTACCGTTGTTTATATTTCCGGGACAAAAACAAAATAATATCAAATTTAAATACAGTTATCTTGCGTCTGTCGCATTGACACCTATCAACTTAATTTAAAATTTGCGTTCAAAATTTTGTAAATGTTTGTTATTATTGAACCTTTCTTAAGTTCAGTTTTTAAACTCGCTTTATAACCCTTATTCTGCAAGACAGTAAAGGTCGCAGCATAGTTTTTTATAAATGTTTGGTGTAGCATTTTTAATAGCCACTTAATTAGACCATAAATTCTTGTCAATAGACTAAGAGGTGAGATTTATCTAGATTTTATCAAAAACGTATTGCCGGTCTTGTTAGAAAACAAAAATATTGAGGGAATGTTTTTTCAACATGAGGGAGCTACTCCACATTCCAGAATAATTGTAAGAAATTGTCTCAATCAAAATTTTTAAACAGGTGGATAGGCCGTGGTGGTCCTATTCCATAGCCACCGAGAAGTCCAGATTTTAATGTGATAGTTTATTACTTGTGGGGACACTTAAAAGCAGATCTTCAAACCTATTTTTAAAATTTTTGATACAGTGTTCTTTTTGGCATTCAACAATTCGGCCACATTTTTCTAGCCTGACCTGTATTTTGATTTCGCTAAATTGAGAAATGGAAAAAGCTGATTGATCAAAGTATGCACACCAAATTTTGCTTCTTTATACCCAGTGGTTCTGAAATTATGGTCCAAGACAAAAATAGGCAAAATCAATAAGACACCCTGTATCTTGGTATTTAAGGATTATTGACCCACTAACGATAGATGCTAAGGAATCGCCCAAGTGTACATATGCAGGTAAAGTATGTACACTTACCAATCTATCAGTGCCCGCAAATGAACAGCAAAAATTTTTGGGACTTATGCTACTCGAAAAATTAGTGCCACAAGTGTGTATAGCGATTTTTTGAAAACTCAAAAATAACAGAGTTACAGGATCTCAAAAAACAAACTTTTGTTGACAACTTTTTAGTGAATTTTTTTAAAAAAAATTCACTAATGAGGAGATCCCGACTTTTGAATTTTGAAAACATTTCGTCAAATGAGCCCTAATTAGGCCCCCCAGAACACATATCCGGGATCAGCTTAATTTTTGTATGTTTATATATATATATATATATATATATATATATATATATATATATATATATATATATATATATATATATATATATATACATATATACGTATGTATGTATGTATGTATCACACCGATAACTCAAAAATAATGGGGTGATTTTGTTTAAATTTGGTGCGTACCTTCATTTTACAAGTGGCTTGGATGAGTTTGTTAGCCAGGAAAATCGGCCCCGATTTTCCTAGAAAATTTTGAGTTTCCTTTGTGAAAAAAATTATATCTCTGGAAATAACGAAGCAAGGCAACCAAATTTGGTACGCGTGTTTGCATTACAAAGAGTAAACCATGTGCCAAAAATTTGGGTCTGTAAATTTAAAAATAAAAATTGTTATGGGTATTTAAATAAAACTGGGTTTTCCTCAAAACGTCAAAGTCGCGATTTGAAACGTCAAAATTGGCAACATTTGGGCAAATAACGTGAAACAAATACGCATTATGTAAAGAAAATATCGCAAGAAGAGTGTTTTTCAAACTCTTGAATTTTAGCTTCAACCTCCATTGTCCTTCATTTTACTAAAATATATACAGACAACTCATTTTAAATAGACCCTTTCCCTGGTGCTTTGGCGGTAATTCTAGTTAAGTTTATGGTTTAACGCTCTATAATTTTTAGCTAGTTTTCGTAGAAAAAAATTGTTAATGAAGAGACCGCAACTTTTGAATTTTAGAAAGCTTCCTTTAAATGAGCGCAAACTAGCCCCCCTAGAATCCATATCTGGGTTTAGTTTCAGTTTTTATCTGTTTACATATATACAGGGTGACGCATGTATACGGTAAAGGTCAATATAATTGTTATACAAGATACGAGAAAAAATTGTATACGTTAATTATATGGTGTCCTGAGCAGCATTTTATAAAATTATTTTGACAATTACAGGGTGGTGGTGATCCCTACAATTTTTTCTTTGAGCACCCTTATTTCATTGCATGTTTTCCATTTTTTTATCGAAATATGATACATGTTTGTAAGAAAAAAAATCTGGGCGCAATAAGTGCGTTTTGGTAGCGAATTTTCATTAAATGCTTCAAACTTTAATAACACAATTTGCTATTAACCTAAAGTTTGTTGGCTCTAAAACCAGTTTTCTCGGAAACATTTTAGGTTTATTTTTGGTAAATTTTTGTATATTTTCAAACACTAAGTTATGTTGATAAAATATGGTACATTGTTTCTACTATATAGGCTATACCGGTAATCAGATTTATGCCTCCTTGCATTAGAGAGGCATGTTTGCTATTCAAAACATTTTTTGAAAAGTTACTTCCATAACGCACTTGCTGCGTCCATACTTTTGTTTTGTCGTAAATCGATTCTCTTCAAATTTGGTGCACCTGTTTGATGTGGATTCGTTAGATTCTAAATTCCGAAACTGCCCTTGACCGACTTATTTTACTCATAACTTTTCAGCTTGAGTTTTCGTCACAAACCTAACAATACACGATTAAAGAGCATCATAAAGCCTTTAACAAGGTCCTGTTGTTCTTGTATGACGATAAAGCTAACCGTTTTCGAGAAAAACGTTCTTAAATATTTGTTGGAATCGACTGAATACGAAATCACCTAATTTTATTTTCAATATTAATGGAGTGTGCTTTGAAAATATTCTCTGTAAACAAGATCGCGTTGCGTCAGTTTTGACAGATAATAGCTTGTTGTGATTTTACTTGCGAAACAGTCCAGGTTAATTATAAAATAAGGTAAATAATAATAATTTTTGAGACCCCGTAACTCCCTTACTTTTGAGTTTTCAAGAAAATGTTATATACTTGTGGCACTAATGGTTCGAGTAGCATAAATCCCTGAGTTATCGGCTCATCATCACAGGCTATATATATATATATATATATATATATATATATATATATATATATATATATATATATATATATATATATATATATATATATATATATATACACATCGGAAAAGTCTAGGAGTCGAGGGTTATTTTTAATTAATACAAAAAAGGGAACAAATTGACTATGGAATCAGTCAACTTGCACTCACTTGTATGTATTTAATCAATCACTCAATATAAACCATCTGTTGTTAAAAAAAGTTAAAATGATACAAAATTGATAAGCCCGATATATGACAAAAGTAGAATTTTCATATGTACCGTTAAATTTAGTTTCGAATTCAGTCATTCTTCAGTTGTTGTTCAGTATCTGCATTTAAAATATTGTGTTTTACCATGGAACAGCGACATTTGTCTTTAGACGAAATGAATCGAGCGGTAGGTCTTCTTCAAGCGGGCATGCGGCAGAATGAATTAGCTGAGCGGATGGGTGTGTCCCAAAGTATAATAAGTCGTTTATGGAGGCGCTTTAGGGAAACTGGCAGTCCGGCCGAGCAACATCCAGGACAAGGACGCTCTACGACGGCAGGTCAGGATAGATTTTTTGTTTAACTGCCAGAAACAATGTTCAATTACGGCACCTGAATTGGTTACGACTCTGCAAAGGACGCGTAATGCAACCATTAGCCTAGATACTGTAAGAAATCGTCTTCACGAAGCAAACCTCTCTAGTAGACGTCCACTCAGATGCCCACCTATTTCCAGAGGCAATCGCGTTGCAAGATTGGACTAGTGTCAACATTATCTGTATTGGCCTGCAGATAACTGGGCTACAGTTTTGTTCACAGACAGATCTAAGTTTGGTTTCCATCCGAATTCTCGTCAAATAAGGGTGTGGAGACGATCTGAAAATGCGGTACGCTTAAGACATATTCAGGAAGTGTACACATACAGAGGTGGTACAATAATGGCATGGGGCGGAATTATTATTGGCGGCAGCAGCGAACTGGTTTTTCCAAATCGCTTCCTAACAGATCAGCTCTATCTGGATATCATACTTCAACCCATCGTGCATCCACTTGCAGGCGCTGCTGGTCAAAACTTCCGCCTAATGCACGATAATGCCCGTCCACATACCGTACGCATCGTAACCAACTGGTTGGATAACGCGGGAATTGAAGTTTTAGCATGGCCAGCACAATCCCCGGACCTGAATCCGATAGAGCATGCCTGGGATATGCTTCAACGAAGAACTACTCCACATATGGGCAACATCCACAATACGTACATTCCAGGAGCTTCTGACAGCAGAGTGGGCACGTTTACCACAAGGAGACCTTGACAATCTCATTTTGTCTATGAACAATAGATGTAGAGCTGTAATTACTCAACGTGGAGGTCATACTTTGTATTAAACTCTTTTCTCACATGCTCGGAAGTTTTTTAAATATTCATAAAATAGTATCTTTCAGTGTATATATATATTTTTTAACAATATTCTAGGTTTTTTGAATAAAGCATTTCATCATCATATAATATTAAACAGTTACTTATACCACTTACACCATACATTTTTTGTTTTCTTCTTAAATTATATCAAGAAAAAAAATATGTGCATTTTAAAAAATATCCCTAGACTTTTCCGTTGTGTATATATATATATATATATATATATATATATATATATATATATATATATATATATATATATATATATATATATATATTCATAAAAGTAGTGCAGATCGTTTCAACTGCGTTCAGATTCTTGTCATTAAATCAGGCGCCAAAGTCTAAAATTTCAGTTAATCTAGAAGTATGCTTTCTAAAAAAAATAATTTGTGCGTGAACGACCTATAAAACATTTTAAATACCTAGTACAATTATTGCAATTAAGTCATGTTAGTAACGGACTCACAGATTCATGCTTAGTAATTGTCACACCTGAAAGCTGCTTCCCATATGGCTAAGGTGAAATAAAAGCATAAAAAGTTATTTTACTTGAACCTTTCGTTCTCTTTTTTAAAGATAAGGCCCGCTGAAAGTCAGATATCAGCTGACCACATTATGCGACACCCAGTTTTAATTATCGCAGTTTTCTTATCACACCAAAGTGTCGAACATTTAAGCCAGCGCAGCGCATGACTGTATAAGCTGCAAGATTTGTGTAATATTTACCGTAGTTTTATACGGTGAATGAAAAGAGTTTGTTACAGTCGTCGGAAAAACGTCGTTAGCACCACTGACGTTGCTGAAAGCCGTCCAATCGCATGCGGGCGTATCTATTGATCACTTGGAAAAATGGAAGCTCTGCCAAAACATATGGAGTGAGCCCACATTGTGAAAACATCATGAAATTCACCTTCATATGTCTCGTCATCCTCATATGTAGTGTTTGTGCGTCTGGGGATCTGGAAATCTTTCCGGGTGAGTAAAGATAACCATTTTTATCAATAGCTATATAGGTTTTGAGCCGCCGATTGTTGCCGTTTGTTCATACGGGTGAAAAGCCGCGAAATCTCAGGTGGGACTGATTGTCTCTTATGGTTATTGACCTATCCTGTAATTTTATTCTGCATATTCTATGCTGTTGCACTAGATCCACCTTTGTTTAGATACACTTTTTAAAAGTCATCTAGTAATTAAGGCAATATGTTGTAACCCTTAAAAGATTATTGATACCTATTAAGTATAATAAGTAATGCAGCCTCACATAAATTTTATTTAGAAATATGCATTAACTTCTCAATAAACTGAATTGCATTAATTGTTGTAATTTGTAATTAACACTACAAGCTATTGTTAAAATTAAAATGATGAGTAGATTTTTAGATTCACAACATGCTTAAAAACAATTTTGCAAGCTTTTAATTTAGCATTATCAGGATGGCTTGAAAATAAAATATAAAAAAATCGGGACGCAGCGAGTGTGTTATGGTATAGAATTTTCATTAAATGCCTCAAATTTCAATAACTCAATTTTATATTAACCTATAAAGTTGAATTTTGATAGATAATCTCTTCCAGGGCAACATGTCTTACCAAATCTCATCAAGATAGCTTTGTTATTCTTTAAGATGTAATTTTTTTGAGAAAATTTTTTTTTAAACTGATCTGACCGGCTGGCTAACTCATACGAGCTATTAGTAAAAGAAAGACACGTGCCGAGCTTAATCAAAATGCGTTTATTATTTTTTGAGTTATCGATAGGCTACCTATGTATGTATATATACAGGGTGGCGCACTAAAAACGAAACAGACCGATTTGCGTCCAGAGAATTTTTTTTAAGAAACGCTTAACCACGTCAATTTTAATATTGAGGGGGACATGTTTTGACATTAAACTCAACTTTGTCACATCACATGTTATCAGCTGTTCGTGCAGTCATAACTTCAGAAAACTCCAACCGCCGATCAAAATCATCTTCATGCAGTTGTTGTACAAGATGAATTTTATACGGGTGAAATTTATGATGCTTAAATATTCGCTGAATAGTTCTTCTTTTGATGTTTGAAACAGTGGCCAATTATCTCGTGCCCCAAGCTGGGTCCGCAGCAATTTGTCCTAAAACTTCAATCTCAGTAGTCTCATTTCTAACCGGAAATTCACGTTCAGGATCCCGTTTTTTGTGGGCTACTGAACCACTTTGTCGAAACTTTGCAACTAACTCCAAAATGTATTTTCTGTTAACATGTCTGCTCGGACGTCGTTCATTAAACAAATTTGCACAGTCATCGTTTCTGAAAAAAAGAGTAATTATTTCAACTCTTTCTTCTACAGAATACACCATTGTAAAATTAATTTTCGGTAGTACTATCAAGTATCAAACCGACCGATAAACTGAAATAATAAACCGCATTTCTCTCATTCCGATAAGAAATGTTCTGATAGTCAATTTTTTTCATCATCACATTTCTTATCGGAATGAGTGAAATGCGTTTTTGCATTTTCAGCTGTAAATAATTTTTAAACGAGTTGATAAAACTTTCAAAAAAGTTAGTGTTCTGAATTCAGAAAAGAAAGAGCTTTCAAATGATGTAACACTCGACCCATGTTCCTTATTTAAAATATAAGGCTTGTTATCACCACCCTTAAGGGGTCGATGTGAAAAAGTTGAGTCTTATGTCAAAACATGTCCCCCTCATGAGTAAAATTGACGTGTTTTAGCGTTTCTTAAAAAAATTATCTGGACGCATGGGTTCTCCAAGTGTATTTAACTGGACGCAAATCGGCCTGTTTCGTTTTCAATGCGCCACCCTATATAGTGTGCACTTTAGTGGCGACAATTTATTATCTCATAACTGGTTGGCCGATTTTTGAATTTTTTCTTTAAATGAGGTACTTCAAAAGCTCCACATCCGGGTATGCAATATTTTAAGATTCGCTTTTTCCACAGCCTACTACGCTAACAAATAAGATCCCAAAAATGACTAAAGCATATTAGGCTTTTTTTTACGAAAAACATAAATATTTCTATCGGTTAGGTACATTTGTAAGCCAGAAATCCCAAGTTTCAATATCATAAATAATACAGAGTGTTCACAACTTGAGTACAAAAAATGAAAAAAAATCGATTTTTTGGAGTGCCCTGTGTAAACGCTACTGAGTCTTGCAAATATTAGATTTCCAATGGATTAAGGGCCACCTAGTATATCAATTCACACAATATCATCCCTATATTTTATACAGAGTGTTCATAATAAATACGAAAACATACCCTTTTTCAATGTATTGCCCAATTTGGACTTTGATCAGGCGAGCATAGTAGGCTATGGAAAAAGCGAATCTTAAAATAGTGCATATCAGGATGTGGAGTTTTGGAGTACAACATATTAGAGCATACACATCGGTGTAACAAATTAACGGTAATAATTTTATCGACATTGGTTACATTCAAAGTTACAAAAAACGCACTCGGCTACTTTAAAAGAATTAGCTACAATATGTCTCTATAAGATTGTAATTTATATTATTCTTAAGACTAAAATTGTAACGATGAAGAAAATAAATTAATGGTGTAACTAGGGCACTAGTAGCGAAATTCAGGGCATAATTGGGACACTAGTAGCGTGTGTTGCTATCTCTACTTTATATCCCAGCATTTATGCGCCTGGGCAAGCTTGTAATAAAATTTTGGATGAAAGCTTGAGGAATTCCTGCCCATTCTGTCATAACTGCATTTTCAAGTTTCCTCAGCTAGGTGCAGGTATATGACGTTTTACATTTTTCTTGAGGTGCCCCCATACATGTTCGATCTGATTCGGATCCGGGCTTCGTGGTGACCATTGCATAATTGGTATACCAACTCCATTAGCATAGTCGAGTACCTCCCCAGCCACGTTAGGTCGATCGTTGCCTTGCATAAACAGGAACTTGGATCCCACAAAATGACCAAAAGGCATCACATGTTCTATTACAATATTCTAAAGATAGTAATCTGCATTCATGAATCTCGTACGGACAGGAACTAACTCTGTGTGAGCATCAAAGCAGATGCCATCCCAAAACATAACAGAGTCACCGCCGAATGGAATCCTTGCAAGGAGCAAATTTTCCTCCTGGTCTTCGCCAGACTCACTACCATCTGTATGTTTACGACTAACGTTAGTTTCATCTGTGAAGAAAACTTGTTTCCAATCATCAGCAGACCAATTTTGATGATGTCGAGAAAAATGTAATCTGGCAACACTGTTCTCTCTAGTGAGCAAGGGCGTAGTGGTCTCCTACTGTTTAATTTAACTTCATTTAGTCGTGTTCTAACTGTTTTATAATAAATTGCGACATTGCGGACAGCTTCGAGTTCGTTTCTTATCATAGAACTAGTGACGTCCTGTTTCTGGAAGTATAATATTGTCTAATAAAACGTTTATCTTGGTCATTAGTGCACCGGGAAAAGTATTTGCCCTATAAGGTTCATAACCTGCAATTTGATATAAGGATTTTGTGAACAAATAATTCAGATTATGCAACAAAATAGAGCTCTTTTAAACTTTTCCCTTATTGATAGCGTAAATAGACACAATAGTCGCTATTGGTCTGACAGTAACCCCTATTGGATTGAATAAATTAAGACCCAGTATCCTCACAAGCTGAACGTAAGGCCGGAATTGTTAGTCCTCATGTAAGTGGACCCTTCTCCTTTGCAGTGGCTGTAACAGGTCCACGCTTTGTAAGATTATTACGAGGAGATTTTGTGCAGGGAATGGTTCAAAATGATTTCCTCAATGCCTACTTTTAGCAAAATGACGCCCCACCTCATTTCAGACGAAAGGTAAGGGAATACCTTAATGTGACATTTGACAACCGACGGATAGGCAGAAGAGGACTAATTGAGTGGCCAGCTAGTTCTCAAAATTAGTCCCCACTTGATTTGTTTTCTGTGGTTATTTAAAAAGCGTTGTTGACAATGGTTGGTCTGTGAATTTGGAACAGTCGCAAGACCGAATTGTGATTACCCTTTAACAAATGCCTACACTACACAGATCACTACAAAACTTGATTCACCAGTTCGACAGAAGGCTTTACTATTGTGAAGAAGTTCAAATGCCTCAATTTAGGTAAAAGAATACCTTAATGTGACAGTTGATAACCGACGGATAGGCAGAAGAGGACTAATTCAGTGGCCAGCGAGTTAGCCAGATTTGTCTCCACTTGGTTTTTTTTATGTTCATTTAATAAGCATTGTGCACAATGATCGGTCTGCGCATTTGGAACAGTTGCAAGACCGAATTGTGATTAGCTTTCAACAAGTGCTTACACTACACAGATCACTACAGAACTCGATTCATCAGTTCGACAGAAGGCTTTACTATTGTCAAGAAGTTCAAAGGGCTTAATTTAGGCATCTTTTTTAATAAAGTAATATGTTACCATTCTCCCAAATAAATTTCATGAAACGCCGATTGTTTTCGTTCTTGTCAAAGGTAACTCAAAAATAATTAATACCGTCAAAAAGTACGCTGAATACGCTTTCCAAAAATGCATCGCAACCCTACATATTTTTTCGGTTTAAAAGTTATGGCCTTGTTACCTTACTTATGCGGAGCTCTGTATGTATATACATATACTTGTACATTACATATATATATAATATATATATATATATATATATATATATATATATATATATATATATATATATATATATATATATATATATATATATATATATATATATCAAAATATTAAGGCCACACTACGAAAAACACATTTCATGACTTTCAAGTCAGAATCTGCAACTGAAAACAGCGAGGGGCTCTCTCCTAAGAGTAATATGTGAAATAAAGCACTGTACCAAATCAGGACCTATATCCTTATCAATCCTTATCAAGATTTACTAATTAAACCTAATCGCAATAATTTAAAACATATCGATAAAACAGCAAATGTTACTGACTGAGATAAGAAGAAGTTGTGTACCTCCTGAAAATATATTAATTTGCTTTTATTGTAGTGTCTTTAAAGAAAAGTGATACTTATTACATCACGAGAGACACTTGCATAGCTGGTGTAGTAAAAGCAGAAGGATTTATGATATTTTCGATTTTATTGTATAAGTTTGATGGTCTCTTATGAATGCAAACAACCATCAACTGTTTACAGTGCTCTTAATAATGGCAGATAAGTAGCCGTCTCGTAGCCCTCTTTCCGTAACGGTATCAAGCATGGTTTTTAGGATTTTAACTGTAATTCCTTAAAAGCATTTGTAATCGGCTTTATTTGAAGTATTATGCTTTCAGTGTAATAGGCGTCTAAAAACCTAATTTATTTGTACGAGGCTGGTTACTTAGGGACTACAAAAGTTTTTACTTTACAGGTCTGATCAACATTTCGTTTAACTAATTTTCTAAAAGAAATTTTATCGGTCTATTCACAATTTTAATTCTTAGGAGATGCTTAGCATTTCTAGACTATTAACTTAGCAGAATATTTCTTGTAGCAAAAATAAATGTTTAATGTCAATTTATTATGGGACACCAATTCTAGGCCAAGATGCTCTTAGCTGACAGATAACAATAAAACTTCAATAATACTCAAATTTAGAGGATCAAGGGAAAGCCACCATTGAAACAGATATAAAGGCCTTTGAAATTTTATACATAAATGTGTAAGACAAGAGAATCGAGGGTTCTTGGAGTTTGCTTTTCGCCGTCGTGTCTCAAAACATTTTTGAAGAACACTTAGTCAGTTACGCGTTGGACGCCGCGATAAAGGGCAAATACCTCATATTTATCAAACTTAACCACTTCTGTTCTAATTACAAGGTGAATTCCAACCGCGATACTATGATTCAGTTTTATGATACTCTTGAACCCATATGTACGGACTGTTTCAATTTTAAGCTGGTTAGCCTGGGGGAAGTCCGTGATGTTTTGTTTTCCATGTCTAATGCTGGTTGTGGTATTGATAATATTCCTATTGACATGCTGAGCTTCTGTAGCCTTTTCATAGATAAGTATATAACACATATAAATTCTTGTCTTGAAACAGGCCTATTTCCGTTAGTTCGGAAAAGAGCTCTTGTAAAGCCTTCACCAAAGATTATAATTTTTTTCTGATCTGAAACCTACTCGTCTTTGTCGTCATTGTCGAAGATTTTAGAAAGAATTGTTTCGCCAGATGCTCAAATAGATCAAAAGTCAATCAAATATCTTGTCGGATTACTAGGAGAGCTTTCGAAGGGTACAGTACTGCTTGTCTTTTAAGAGATGCACTGAATGACGTAGTGAAACATATTCATAACAAGGAAATGGTTCCCATAATTTTCGTGAAATTTTATTTAAAAAAAATTCACTAATAGAGAGGTATCGATGGTGACAATGAGCCGAATTAGGACCCCTAGAACCCATATCCGGGTTCAGTTTCGATTTTTATATGTTTATATATGAATATATATATATATATATATATATATATATATATATATATATATATATATATATATATATATATATATATATATATATATATATATATATATATATATATAAATATATATATATATATATATATATCTATATATATATATATATATATATATATATATATATATATATATATATATATATATATATATATATATATATATATATATATATATATATATATATATATATATATATATATATATATATATATATATATATATATATATATATATATAGGATGTTCCAATAGTGTGTAATTCTTCTATATATCACTTACCCTTAGAGCTAGCCGAAAAAAATTTCAACAAAATTTTCTTGTGATTATCTAAGCTATATCGAGAAAATATACTCAGCTTTATGAAACTTCCGGTTGCACCGAAAGTAGCTATCAACTTCGTTATTTTAAATAAAATGCTATACTTTTTATTGCATTTTTGGATATAGATTTAAAAATAAGTGTGACTTTATGTAGAATTTCCTATAGCGATCTTTTATAGTTGTGAAAATATTACGACTTTCGTTTTTTTTTTAGCTCCGAATTATGTGTTATTTCAAACGTATGCCGTGGGCTGAGTTTTGAGTTTTGCTGCATTAAATTCGAAACATCAATAAACGACATCTAATACTTTAAAATAGTTAAAGAATAATTTATCATCATTGTACAGGGTGTCTTATTTTGGGGTTACAGCATATGTAACATTAATGCAGTGAACAAAACATTGAGAAAATACAAGTTTCACCCATTTAAAATGAAGCTGCAGCAGGCATTGACGAATGCAGATTTTCGAAGTCGCCTCAGTTTTTGTGAGTGGGCAATAGCTAAGTACAATAAAAGTGAGAATTTTTTTAATTACGTGATGTTCAGTGATGAATCTTCATTTTCAAGTTGTGGTAGGGTTAACGGGCACAACTTTCATTATTACGCTTCAGAAAATCCGAACTCTTGCAGATCAGTTGACAATCTGCACCGTTTTACGATAAATGTTTGGGCTGGAATAATTGGGACTAATCTTATTGGGCCATACTTCTTTGATGGGCACCTCAACGGGCACGGATATGTGCGTATATTGGAGGAAGATGTATAGGCTTTTTTGGAAGATTTGCCTCTAGATAACAATCGACGTATGTGGTTTATGCAGGACGGGGCACCAGCACATTATGACAAAAATGTTCGCCGATTTTTAAATGATCGATACCCCAATAAATGGATAGGGCGAGGTGGTTCCGTCTCGTGGCCTGCAAGGACTCCTTACCTCACATGTCTAAATTTTTTCCTATGGGGCTATATCAAGGAAATTGTGTATCAAACACCGTCCAACACCCCACAGGAAATAAGAAATAAAATTGCAGTCGCGTGCAGGGCAATAACTTCGCAAATGTTGAGCAATGTTCAAGAAGAATTCTTAATTATTGTTAGATTGTGTATTCGGTCAATGGTCAAAATTTCGGATAGTTCTAATGCATCGCTTTTTTTAGATTATTTTTTTCTGTTAATGACTGTGGATTATTATTATTATTATAGTTATGTTATTATGGTTTACTTTACTTTCTGGTTCGCATAATTACAACTACCTTTATTAAACTGTGTGTCACTTTTTGTATGGTAAAACTATTAATAAGTCTATAATATAACAATCATTGCATGTAGTTGCATTTGATAAGTTTTTGTGTCGACACATTATCTAGTTACGAGGATAGGATCAAGTAATTTGCATCGTGACTAGCCCATTTTATTTGGTAATTCTATTCAAATTATTGCTAAAACAAACATTTATTAGACGGTAGTAAGCTCAAACAATAGAGATACAAAAACTGCTGACTTCCTTGTCAAGGAGACGTTTAGGTGTTACCTGACATTGTTCACATGCTCTGTGCCTCATACACTGACAATCTGACAGTACCATTATGTGCCTCATACAGTGACAATCTGACAGTACCATTATGTGCCTCATACAGCGACAATCTGACAGTACCATTATTTTTACAAGCGAAACTAAAACAAACCACTATAACTAAAAAAACTATCAACTATAGCTATAGGGAAACCTATACTAAGTCGATGCAGAATTTAATGGTCTCCCTGGCCAATCAATAAAAAACAGGGTGTTCCATTTGAAAAACACAAGTTATCTCACTTTAAAATTAGATATGCTGTAACCCAAAAATAATACACCCTATACAATGATGATAAATTATATATTATATATATATATATATATATATATATATATATATATATATATATATATATATATATATATATATATATATATATATATATATTATAACTATTTTAAAGTATTAAACGTCGTCTATTGATATTTCGAGTTTAAGGTAGCAAAACTCAAAACCTAGCCCACAGCATACGTTTGAAATAACACATAAATCGTAGCTAAAAAAAAAGGAAAACGTAATATTTTCACAAACATCAAAGATCGTTATAGGGAATGCTACACAAAGTCACACTTATTTTTTAATCTATGGCCAAAAATTTAATAAAAAGTATAGTATTCCATTTAAAATAACGAAGTTGATAGCTACTTCCGGTGCAACCGGCTAGTTTTTTCGGCTAGCCCTAAGGGAAAGAGATATATAGAGGAATGACACACTATTGGAACACGTGTATATATATATATATATATATATATATATATATATATATATATATATATATATATAGGTATCCATCAAATAATTCAAAAAATAATAAACTGGCAAGTGCCTTTATTTTATTAATGGCTTGGATGACTTCATTAACCAGGAAAATAGACAGGGGAAATTGTTTTTTCTGAAAATTACAAAGCTATATTAGTAAAATTCTATCGGTATGTTGCCCTGGGAGGGACCTTACTACGCACCAAAATGTAACTTTCTAAGTTTATAGAAAATTGAGTTATTCGAATTTTAAATTTTCTTAGGAAAAAAATTTTTTTCTCCGAAAATTACGAAGGTATTTTAATAAAATTTAGTGGATGTATTGCCTTGGTAAAGACCTTACTACATACCAAAACCAAACTTTATAGAAAATTCAGTTATTCAAATTTGAAGCATTTACTAAAAATTCCCTACCATAACGCACTTGCTGCGTCCCGAACTTTTATTAGATTACTCTGAGGCTTTTAACAGTATCAATCATGTGCTTATATGCTGTAGGCTTAAATATTACGGGCTTTCAATGTTGTCTATACGTCTGGTAAGATCACACCTGAATGGCAGATGTCGGAGAGTTATTGCTGACACTATTATGTCGTCGCCTCAACCTGGTGCTTTAGGTGTACCTCAAGAATCAATACTCATTCCTCTTTTATTTACTATGCATACTTCTGACCTCTCTTGTGATATTCAACACCGCTCCATTCGATGTTATGCAGGTGACACCTAGTTATATTTTAACTTCAAGTCCTATGATTGCTGAATACCTTATTAATGCAGATCTTGAGCAAACAAGTGTGATTTCTTCTCAGCACAATCTTGAATTAAATGCAAGTAAATCGTTGGTGATTCTCTTTTGTGTATCTTCTGTTATCAGACCTAACTGTGACCTTAATTTGATGCTGGTTGACGTGAAACTAACAGTTGTTGAAACCGTAAAGATCCTGGGCGTATATAGACTTGATATTGAAATTTAGAAGTTACCTGAACTCTATTTTTTTAAATTCATATATATCTTTGAATGCACAGTATTCCAGCCGTCATTTATTGAGCTATGATCTGGAAATTATCTTGGCTAAATTTTTGATTTTGTCGCATTTCAGTTACTATGACTTTGTGTATGGCAGTTTTTTGTGTCGTAGTGATCAGTACACTGTGCAAAAGATGCATAAGTATTGCTGTAGGCTTATTGAATTTTCGTAGAAAAAATTCACTAATTGGGAGATCCCGACTTTTGAATTTTGAAAAAAATTTTGCAAATGAGCGCGAACTAGGGCCCCTATAACCCATATCTGGGGTCAGTTTCAATTTTTATATGTTTATATATATATATATATATATATATATATATATATATATATATATATATATATATATATATATATATATATATATGTGTGTATCACACCGATAATTCAAATAATAATGGGCCGATTTTGATAAAATTTGACATGTACCTTTATTTTGTAAATGGCTTTGATAAGTTCGTTCATCAGAAAAATCGAACGAGGTTTTTCGGGATAATTTTGAGTTTTCATTTGCAAAAAATTTTTATCTTAAAAAATAAATAATCTATGATAACCAAATTTACAGGTTTACGATATAAAAGGTAAGCTATATACCAAAATCTAGATTTCTATGTTACAAGAAAAAAAAGTTTTAATAAAATATTTTGTGCCAGATCATTTCTATGAAAATTCACTACCATAACGCACTTGCTGCGTTCAGGCTTTTTTTAACTTGCGTAGATATGATCATATAACGTCAAAGATATATAAGTTAGCGTGGCTCAAAATGGTCGATCGTAGTCAGTTACATTTTGATGCCCTCACTCATAGTATCATGGTTAGTTCAACTCCAACTTAATTTAAAAATAGTGCTGCAAATTGAGTAATAACTTCCACATAGCTATTTTATTATTCTCTTCATACATAGATTCTCATGGGATGATTTTAGGGTCCATGACTTGACCACAAAGATAATATTTGTATTCCTGTACCCATAAACTTTTGAAACGTTATATTACTCTAGTTTTATTGAAAAAATGTCAATTTTGACCAAATCACCCCTTATTTTTCTCCTACCTCCTGAAGCGATCTTACCCAAAAGCAATTGGAAGCCTTCTTTTGGCGGGTGCTAACTGGATACCAAATTTGACGATGATATCTCAGTTCATTCGAAATTTATTGCGCGTTTTAACAGATAGACGTACATGCCGGCAGACTGACGGACCAACCGACCGACAGACCAAACAGACTGACAGACCGACAGACTGACAGATAAACAAAAATTTCGTTCCAGACTCTAGTTTTCTATATGATTTGATACTTTTTACGCCGTTTTAGCAAAAAAAATTCGAAATTTATTCCAACAATATTTAAACCCCCCCAACATTCAACCGCTAATTTAATTTCGGCACAGAATACCAGACGTTTGATGAAACTGAAAGTTTTCTAATAAATAAACCCTAAAACGTTATATTGCTGGAGTTTTAACGAAAAAATGTCAATTTTCATCAAATCATCCCCCATTCATCCCCTACCCCCTAAAGCATTTTACCCAAAAACAATCCGAACTGTTCGTTTGTCCAGTGCTAACTGTGTACCAAATTTGAAGACGATATCTGAATTCGTTCTAAAGTTATCGTGGCGACAAACAGACAGACCGACAGACCGACAGAAAAAAACACTGTTCGGTCCCAAATCATGTTTCATATATGTTTTGATACTTTTTACGACGCTTAAGTAAAAACAAAATTGTAATAAATTAGTAAGAAGGGTTTCGTAGCACAGCGTTGACATAAGACATTCAGACGCATTAGCGTTTCCTAGGCACTTGTACTCATTGTTTAAGACATGTTTCACTTAAAGTTCTGTGAAACTGTAATTCGTTTGTAACTCGGATGGAAGCTTTGAGTTCGTGAATGTTTAAATCTCAATATAAAACTTATTTGGTAGCACATTCTAACATCTAAGTAACTTCTTCTTTTGTGTCTGTGTTGATCGTTCGGCTGCTTGTTGGCTGCTGTTGTTTTTTACATTCGAAATCTGAATAATCTTGTTTATAGTGTCTTGACAATTTCTTGTAAATTTAACTTGCTGTCTACACCAGGATTTAGTGTAAGGGTAGCAATCAGGTAAATTCCGCCCTGAGGCAGACAATTACGTGTTTTACGTGTATATTAATTTTGTGGGATGTATATCACATCTTCATGCGAATCTCTACTTATAGTATGACATTTTGTCTAATTAGCAGGTGATAGTGGAATTTTCCTTTACGTGATAGTAAAGGATTTTTTCACGCCCGAGGAGGTACCACCCCATGCATCAAGGGGCCGGTGAAGTCCCAACAGACGTTTTCGTTTCTGGTGTATGAGTCGGTTTCCCTTATAAGCAAAAATTATGATGGCTCCTCCTTGTACAAAAGATTCCGGAGGTAAAATACCCCTCCATTCGGATCTCCGGGAGAGGGGTGTACAGGGGGCTCCAGCATCAAGATTTAACATATCCATCTCGAATATATGTGACCTAAATTCTAACCTGAACTCCGTCCACCATTTCTTCCAGGCTAATAGGCTCCAACTCCTCTTCCTCACCGAAACCCAAATCAGTACCAAAACAGCCACTAATCACCTTAGTTTCCCGGGGTATGAGCTTCTTACTTCCTTTAGACTGCATGGACCAGTGTGCGCATACGACTGTAGCAATCTACCCTGCACCAGACTCCCTAATTTAGAAGCTGGAAGAAAAGACATACTATGGATAAAACTCTATCTCAGGGCTGCAACTAAATTCATCTGTTGCATTTACCGGTCACCTTCTGACAACAACTTTGTCCAGCTCTTTGACTACCTTTCTGAAAAAACCGACCATCTGATTTCTGAATATCCTTCCTCCAAGGTCACTATTTTTGGTGACTTCAAAGTTCATAATAAGGAATTGCTAGGATCTTCAAAAAGCGATCCACAAGGAAGAGCAGCGGAGGCCTTTGTAGTCAGCAATTTTCTAGCCAATATGGTTCAGCAACCTACTAACTTTCCTCGCATCCCAAGACACAGCTCAAATCCCTTGGATTTCCTTCTTACTACAAAACCTGAATGCTATAAGATATCAGTCACCGCCCCCCTTGGTCGCTCATACCACAGCATGGTCACTGCTTCCTGCGCAATGCAACCCGAGGTCACACAGTCATCACACCCGCCTATCGTTTGGCACTACAACTCCGCAAACTGGGACGGAATGCGGGACTACTTTTCCTCATTTCCATGGGCGTCTGTCTGCTTCTCTCATCCTGACCCCTCTGATATCTCACAAAACGTCACCGAAATTATCCAAGCTGGCATGGAATTATTTATTCCACGTACACAGAAAACCTCTTCAGCTACTCAAAAGCCCTGGTTCTCTAAATCTTGTGACAAGGCCAGACTTGAAAAGGTCAAAGCTCACAAAACACTTCTACACAATCCAAGTCAAGAAAACCGTCAAGCATTTAACGACGCAAGAAACCGCTATGTCCGCATTCTTTTCTGATGCAAAAAACTCGTTTAGAAACCACATCAAAAGCAAAGTTCTCTTAAGTTCCAACGGCGAGAAACCCTTCTGGACTCTTGCAAAATCTATTGGGAATAATTTCTGCAAGAGCACGTTCCTACCTCTTGTCTCAGGGGATGAAATTGTTTCTACCGAGCTTGGCAAAGCTAAACTTTTTGCCTCGATGTTCGCCGGCAATTCTACTCTCAATCCACCTCCAAATGTTCAACCACCAACAGTCCCTAATGTCGCGCATAAAATGACGGATATCATTTTCAAAACTAAAAAGGTACGAAAGATGCTCTCTTCTCTTAATACCAGGAAAGCCTCTGGCTTTGACGAGATCCCAGCAATTATTCTCAAAAAATGCGCACCAGAACCTTCTCCTGTCCTGACTGGTCTGTTTCAGACATCTTACAATAGAGGCATATTCCCTATTAACTGGAAAACTGCTGGAGTACAACCCGTCCCCAATAAAGGATCCAAAACGCTTCCTACCCACTACAGGCCTATTTCTCTCCTTTCAGTCGTCTCTAAAGTGATGGAAAAGTATATTAACACCGAATTACTAAAATGTCTTGAAAAACACAGTCTAATCCACGACAGGGAGTATGGATTCCGTCAACGCAGATAAACTGCCAACCTCCTTTCCTTTGTCACCTATTCTTCGAACAAGTCTATGGAACTACACGGTGAATCCCAGATTGTCGCTCTAGACATATCCAAAGCATTCGACCAGGCCTGGCACGCAGTGCTGCTAAATAAACTTCCGGCATATGGCTTACCGCCAAAACTCTGTACCTGGACAGCAAATTTCCCTTCCAGCCGGAGCATTTCTGTTGTCGTGGATGGCCATTCCTCTAAACTGTATCCAATTAATGCAGGAGTTCCTCAAGGTTCAGCTTTAGCCCCTACTTTGTTTCTTCTCCACATCAATTACCTCCTCTCTAGCACATCCAACCCAGTTCACAGTTACGCGGACGACATCACCCTCCACTCATATATACAATATTCTAAGCCTGTCTCTTTAGCCCAATTAGATGAGGATCGCAGACTCATGGAGGGTTCTGTCTCCGTGGGTCTCCAAAGAATATCAGACTGGGGAAGTAGAAATCTTGTACAATTCAACCCCACCAAATCTCATTCTTGCTTTCTTTCTCATAAGAAATAGACCCATCGCAATGAACAACCAAGTTATTCAAAGTATTGAGTCTTTTTCACTTGTTGGCATATCTGTGGATCGAAATCTCAATTGGCACCAACATGTCACATCAATTGCAGAAGCGGCTGCTAAGAAATTAGATTTCCTCTTCCGAACTCGCAAATACTTTTCACTAGCTAATCTCTAGACCTTATATACTTCACAAATAAGGCCAAACCTCGAATATTGCTCCCACATGTGGGGTACCGCTGCCGTTTCTACATTCGATATCCTGGACTCTATTCAGAAGAGACCTATACGTCTAATCGGTGACCCTACCCTCACCCAAAGGCTGTCATCCTTTGTCCACCGACGTACTGTTGGTGGCCTCTCCCTCTTTTATAGATATCTGCACAGGCACTCAGATGAGCTCTCTTCCATAGTTTCTCCACCTGCTGCCCCCAACAGATCTACTAGGAGAACAAAGCGAATGCACCCTTTTACTGTACAGGTCACCAGACATAGAACATCTTGTTATGTCCGCTCTTTGGTCCCGAGGACTTCCAAGTTGTGGAATTCCTTGCCGGCACATGTTTTTCCTTCTCCTCCGAACCTCCAAAACTTCAAGTCCAGAATTAACAAGTTGCCTATTTCCTCCTTATCGACACCCACCGTACGATAGTATTTAGGCTGTAAGCCCATGTGGTGTGTTGTTGAAATTAAAAAAAAAGTTGTCAACAAGTCGTTCAGTTAACTTTTTGAAAACATAACAGACTTGTAGGACAAAACGCCTGCTTCATGAGTATGTTATTTTGTTTTTTCATGAGTATGTTATTTTGTTTTTCTTCGAATACACTGAACAATGTAAAAGGCAGCAGTAAGAACACGAAAAAAAATAGAAACATTAGTTCAGTGGCAACAGCGGGAATGGAGTTGGTAAATCACAAAAGTCTGGACACAAGTGCGCTATGGTAGTGGATTTTCGTAAGTTTTACAATTATTTATTAATATTAATTGTTCGCCAGTGTAATTTTAAGATCTTATACAATATTATGTTTTTAAAGACATTATTGAACCTCAGATAGGCGTATTAGATGTATAATACATTTAACGTCTAGAAAAGACACTGTAATCGAATTCGACCTAGGGAATTAGTCAATCGCGAAAAGCGGAAGCAAGGCAATGACATAATTAAATAATCAAGTTAAGTTTGTGGAATGCACAGTACCTGTTTAGTAAAATTATTCGTCGAATGCAAAGATGGTTTATCCTGCTTCAGAGGAAATTTATTTAATGATGTGTACAGCAGAATAAAGAGAATGCGTAAAAATGTGTGTTACAGCCATGAGTAACGAATAATTGATTAGTTATTATATAAGCTGCTGTCTGATTTAAGACTATTTTTTTCTACAGCTATGGCTAACGATAATTGGTTACCATTATGCATTTCTGAAATGATTTTTGTCCGCCATTATTATTATAATCGACCGCCTAAGGAGTTATCATTATTATTACTTTAGCCTGAAGGACTTTCAGACTCCCTCAAAGGGGAAAATTCACTCATCCCATTTATCTCAGATACCAAAGGGTTTGAGCTCAGATGGGACTCTTTCCAACTTGTCGGGGCCTAAACGACAACGTCACACATCCTCATTTCCCAGAAATTTCGGCGCAGTGTGTGCAGGTGCAAATATTACCGCTTTCTGGGTAGCCTTGCAAAAGTGCTCTCCAAGTCATTACTTGTTGTTGCTCTTGAAGGTCTTTTTAGTTTTTAATGCTGTTGAAGATTCTTAAGAACCACACCAGTTGTCATCAGATACTATCCCGATCACTCAAACACTATCTGACATTCATTGTGTTTTCAGCTGAAGTCCAGGTTTCTGTACTTGATCATCTTCTCGTTGCTCTTTGGTTTCAAATTATTTGTATTTGGAATGTCCAAATCAATCAGTCACTTGTTTGCTAGACTTATCTACTATTATCATATTTGACCTGGTCTGTAAGCACGGTCCGATTTTTTAATAATAATAATAATAATAATAATAATAATAATAATAATAATAATAATAATAATAATAATAATAATAATAATAATAATAATAATAATAATAATAATAATAATAATAATAATAAAACAGCCTTTATTCACACAGTAGATAATACAATACTCAAGTGCACAATTAAAAAGAACAAAAAAAAATACAACAATACAGCGTAGTTTACAAAAACATAGTTCCATGTACATAATTAAAAGAAAAATAATAAGAAACTGTGTGAATTGGGCGAAGTTCAGACGGATGTAAAATCATCCCCTGCTCTACCACTTACGCCCATATGCAAAACTGGTAGTCAACAGTCAGCCCGGCAACCTGCTTAAACTCCACGCATAATCAGCAACAGTTTCTTTTTGAAGGAACGCACTGAACAGCTCTTAACACTCTCATCAAGACCATTGTATATAGCGTATATCTGATAGGTAAAAGACCGTTTAAACAGTGTTAGCCTGTACTTAGGTGGTGAAATTAAGCCCTTAGACCGTATGTTAATGCTATGAACATCAGTTCTGTGCGTTACCTTTCTATACAAGTATGTTGAGACTCTAGACACAATAATAGAATGGAACAATGTTGCTGCTCTCAGCGTGAAACGATTACGCATATTAAGCCACCTCGCTTCATTTAGTTTATGCGAGATATGTTCGAATTTTCGAATACCATACGCGAACCTCAGACAGGAATTTTGCTGTCTCTGTATCCGATTATAATCGCAACCATCCAAGCATGGCGAATATAATTCCGAGCAATAGGCAAACTGCGAGAGGACTAAGGTATTCCCAAGCATTAGCTTAACACCAGTCGGAAGATAAGTCCTTTGCGGGTACAGCAGATGCAGGTTGTTGTAGGCCCGCTGAAGGCAGGCACCAACATGCCGCTTATATCTAAATTTGTTATCCATTATCACACCCAAGTTTTGTACCTCATCCAAAAGCTCTAGAGGCTCCCCATTGATCATGACCCTCACATTTACTTTTAAGCGCTCTACAAGAATCTGACTCCCAAACAAAATAGCAGCCGACTTCTTCGCATTTAGACACAGCGATTGATCTTTGGACACTTTTTACAATGAATCCAGATCGGAATTCACCTTTCCCAGTGCATCCGAAAGCTCTGCGGCATTGAAGGAAATGTATATCTGAATGTCGTCAGCGTACATCTCTACTTTAGAATACTGAATGACCCTAGGGAAATGATTTACGTAAATAGCGAAAAGCAGGGGCCCAAGGACCGAGCCCTGCGGCACATCACATTCCACAAGATGAGCATCCGACTCGCAGCTGCCAATTCTCACAATAAGGTAGCGTTCCCTCAGGTAATTTCTGATTAACGCTAGAGCTTCCGAGCCCATCCCAACAGCTCTCAATATTTTCAGCAATATATTATGATTTATGGTGTCGAAGGCCTTAGAAAAATCCAACAGCACCAGTATTGTCAGCATACCCTGGTCCGTGGCCCGCAAAATGTCGTCTGTAACCCTTAGCAGTGCAGTGGCACTGCTATGAATAGCCTGGAACCCAGACCAAAAGTCAGATAAGATGTTCTTGTCACTCAAGCAAGTCCTAAGCTGCGAGTGTAGCACCCTTTCCAGCAGCTTTGACAATATGGGCAATATACTGATTATCCGCAGTTGATTCAGCTCCGTAGGATCCGCCACCTTCGGAAACGGCAATCCGATAGCATATTTCCAGATTTTTGGAAAATAGCCTTCCAGAATACACGAGTTGATTATGTGTGTTATGAAGCCAACTATATACCTGCTACAAATCTTAATCATAGTAATGCTCAATCCATCACGTTCTGTTGCATTGGTCTTGATCGCATTTATGTGCCGGAGCACCGTCGGATCATCGACCAAATAAAACTGAAATCCTTCCCCACCACTAATCGCCCCGAAAAATGCAGACCCATTGATGCTGCTCCCCATAGGATCCTGACTTAAACTATTGTTCACAAAGTGATCAGCGACTTTATGGGGATCCCTGAGAGCTTCAGGTAACGTTGTCTTTCTCTTGGTGCCTATATTTAGATGTTCCAGTTCTTTGTAAACAGTATTTATATTCCCAGATTTAAATGTTTCGGATAGGTAGGCTTTCTTCTCCGTTTTGACTGTTACAGTTGCCGCATTCCGCAATCCCTTATAATCGTCCCAGGTCGCTTGACACGGATCTTTTCTAAACCTTGCCTTTGCTCTGTCTCTAAATTTCATCAGTAGGCGGGTGTTATCTGAGATCCACCTTATATCCGGAGTTTTCTATAACAGAGTGAAGAGTATGTATATAGTAAAAACGTTACTAAGATTTAAAGTCCCATTTTTGGAGCCAGTTGTTGAAAAAGTATTTTTGCGAATGCCTAGTGTCTCTTTGCACTGTGTTGCAGCAACATCCTCCGGTGACGAGCTGGATAGTCTCTGACGAATGAGACCCCAATCTGCATTTGTCGTTTGCAGTTTTGAATATATATTTAAAAGTGATTTACAGAAAGGTGCCACACTCGACTAGGGTTCAACAAGTGTCCCTCTTGTAAGCAAAATCAACTTGTCTTAGGGATTTTTGATATTCCCAGCAGTTCTCGGGGAAACTCCGTAGTGGAAATTAGATTTCTGGTTTCAAATTGTTTAAATGTATTATGTCTTGTTGCGACTAAAATTTTCTTTTATAAATAATTACTATATCAAGCACATCGATATTCTAATATACTACATACAGCAAAAACAGCAAAGAATGTGTAGGTGACTTAGTGGTGAAATGTTTGTTGTAGCGTTATCCAATTGATTTCACACCACTTGTTATCAACTACTAAAGTAAAGGTAGTGACGTAAGTGGAGGCAGATAAACATTATAAAAAAAGAATTTTCTCCATGAGCTAGATAATCAATATTTTTAATACTCACCGATAATACCTTTACGTCTCTATTGATATAGAGAAAATTAGGATAGATATTCTCCTTTAAAAAGGCCTACAACCCACGAGGCCTAATATTACCTATACAGTATGGTCCGGTGTGACTTTGAAGTATTTGGCTTGAATGTTATATATAGGACACCTCAATATCATGACACTTTTATGTTGTACGTTCCGTTATAACTTGAGCTTATTTAGTACACACCTTGTTTTGCTTCTTTTGGGGTAATTACAGTTTTCTGGAAATTCAAACAATTGCGGACGTGAGTCTGAACGTTAATTAACTTACGACAGATTATACTTTTAGCTCGATTTTATTTTACTTGTTTTAAAAGGTAGATGTTTTCGTAGTATTTAATTTTTTTTAGTGAATTTTCTTAAAAAAAAAATCACTAATGAGGAGATTCCGACTTTTGAATTTTGAAAAATTTCTTCAAATGGGCGCTAATTAGGCCCCCCAGAACACATATTCGGGGTCAGTTTCAAGTTTTTATTTATATATATATATATATATATATATATATATATATATATATATATATATATATATATATATATATATATATATATATATATATATATATATATATATATATATATATATATATATATATATATATATATATATATATATATATATATATATATATATATATATATATATGTATCACACCGATAACTCAAAAAATAATGGGCCGATTTTGTTTGAATTTGGTGAATACCTTCCTTTTGCAAATGACTTGGATAAGTTCGTTAGTCAAAAAAATCGGCGGAGGTTTTCCCGAAAAATTTTGTGTTTTCTTTCAAAAAAAAAATTATATGTCCAGAATTAACAAAGAAAGGGCAACCAAATTTGGTGCGCTGGTTTATGTCGTTATAGGTGAGCTACCTACCAAAATTTAGCTCTGTAGGTCAAAAGACAAAAAAGTTATAGGCATTTAAAAATAAATAAATTGGGGTTTTCCTCAAAACGTCAAAGTGGCGATTTAAAATGTCAAAATTGGCAACATTTAGACAAATAACTTAAATCTAATACGGGCTATAGAAATAAAATGTCTCAAGAAGGATGTTTTACAAACCCTAAGGTCTTAGTTTCAACCGTCATTGTCCTTCATTTTACTAAAATATTTGCAGAAAATTCATTTCAAATAGACCCTTTCTCTGATGCTTGGCAGTAGCCTTAGCTATAGAGTTTATCATTTAATGGTATATAATTTTTGTCGAATTTTCGTAAAAAATTAATAAAGCTCAATATATCTGTTATTATATAAGATATGAAGAAAATTTGTATATATTAATTATAGGGTGTCTTGAGCTACATCTTAAAATAATATTTCTGCAATCACAGGTGGCCCATAAGTCGTTGGTGATACAAATTTCCTTTTTTTAATCAAACACGCCTTATGTTATTGCATTTTTGCATTTTCCATCGAAATATAATGCATGTTTGTAAGAGAATAAATTCTGGACGCAGCAAGTGCGTTATGGTAGCGAATTTTGATTAAATGTTTCATATTTGAACAGCTCAATTTGCTATTAACCTATAAGGTTGACCAAGAAACGTGTTTTTTTCGGGAACATTTTAAGTTTACTTTTGGAAATTTTTCTACATTTTCACACAATAAAGTTATTTTAATGGAACATGGCACATTGTTTTTACTATATATGTTATACTGGTAACCAAATTTGATGCCTGCTTTCTTAAAAAAACACACATATTTGTTATTAAAAAGATTTTTATGAAAATTCACTACCATAACGCACTTGCTGCGTCCGGAATTTTTCACTTGTTTTAAAATGTAGATGTTTTCGTAGTGTCAGTAAATTTTTATTTAAAAAAATTCGAGGTATCGATGGTTAGACTGCAAAAATTTCTTCAAATGAGCGCGAATTTGGGCCCCTAGAACCCATATCCAGGGTCAGTTTCGATTTTTATATGTTTATATATATATATATATATATATATATATATATATATATATATATATATATATATATATATATATATATATATATATATATATATATATATATGTATGTATCCAACCGCTAACTCAAATAATAATCAACCGATTTTGATGAAACTCGGCAAGTTCCTTTCTTTTATTAATAGCTTGGATGAGTTCGTTATCCAGGAAAATCGTTTTCCGGAAAAATTTTGAGTTTTATTTCGAAAAAAAATTTTTTCTCTGAAAATTACACATATATTTCGATGAAATTTTGTGTACATATTGCTTTGGGAAAGACCTAAATACGCGCCAAAATTGAGCTTTCTAGGTTTACAGAAAATGGAGCTATTCAAATTTGAAACATTTATTTTTTAATATCGCCGCGTATCGTAAACATCGCTTATATGAGATGTAGTATCTTGTTGCTAGGCAACCGAACATTTTATATTATTGCGCAAGTCTGTTAGACGCTGTAACCTGTAACTGATGTTTGGTATGAGATTGTTTTATTTTTTAATGCCGAATAAAAATGCTAATGGCAAGGCTTATTAATTATGATTAGTAGAGTTATATGAAGCTATTATCAGTTAAAAGCAAAGAAACTGTGCGTAATTTTGAAGATTTTAGCTACTGAAATACCAGCTAAATACAGTAATTAAAGTAAACGTGTATAGAATGTGAAAACAAATAAAAACTGAGATGCAATTACGCCATTGATTCCTAATTTACTTTGACGAACTGGATTTTAACTGAAACTGGTGTTACCATGAAAACGAGATAATTTTCCGTAACGGATGCCGTCAAATGGACAAAGCAGGGTTATTGCCTAATTTAAATTGACTGGATACTAATTTTTAGTGAATTTTTATTTAAAAAAATTCACTAATACAGAGGTATCGATGGTGAGACTTTGCAAAAATTCTTTCAAATGAGTGCGAACTAAGACCCCTAGAACCCATATCCGGGCTCAGTTTCAATTTGTATATGTTTATATATATATATATATATATATATATATATATATATATATATATATATATATATATATATATATATATATATATATATGTATCCCCTCTACTCAAAAAATAATTAACCGATTTCGATGAAACTTGGCAAGTGCCTTTCTTTTATTAATGGCTTGGATGAGTTCGTTAGTCAGAAAAATCGGACGGGGTTTTCCGGGAAAATGTTAAGTTTTCTTTCAAAAAAAATTTTTTTCTCCGAAAGTAACAAAGCTGTTTTAATGAAATTTAGTACATATGTTGCCTAAAGAGAGATCTTACTACGTACCAAAATTCAACTTTCTAAGTTAAGAGAAAATTGGGTTATTCAAATTTTAAATTTTCTTTCAAAAAAACAAATTTTTCTCCGAAAATTACAGAGTTATTTTAATGAAATTTTGTGGATCTTTTGCCTTAGGAAAGACCTTACTACGTATTAAAATTAAACTCTCTAAGTTTATAGAAAATTGAGTTATTTAAATTTGAAGCATTTAATAAAAATTCACTACCATAACACACTTGCTGCGTCCAGAGTTTTTTAATTTATTTATTTTTATTAAAGAAACCTACCATAGTGTATAAAATGGCAATTTGAGGAATGCAGTGGAGAATAGTGCGAAGCACCTCCTCTGGTTTTTTGACGGTTCTAGGCTTCTCCTACGCCTTACCGCATGTCCCGACAGGAACAAAATAATGGTGGCTAGCGAGTGATGTAATTCAATGCCCGTTGTGGTATCAGCAAGGGGAGTAGTTATTTTCACTCCTTAATTTTCTTCACACAGCTTCATTCTTGCTGTAGTGTGTGAACGCGAAAGCTGCTTGATACCGCATGGAAGAAAAGTATGGAATTCTTCTAATAACTACGTTATTTATTTATTTTTTTGAAAAACGCTGGCACACGTCAATTCTCAATTCTGCATTTTCTGGCTAATATTAGTATATACAGGGTATTGCATAAATGAAATGTCACGTCAACGTCTCCTTTTTAAATAGATCACCCTATATATGATTGCA
The DNA here is from genome assembly GCA_964006375.1 of Tillus elongatus. Lineage (NCBI taxonomy): Eukaryota > Metazoa > Arthropoda > Insecta > Coleoptera > Cleridae > Tillus > Tillus elongatus. The sequence goes on from OZ023263.1 coordinate 196,067,063, forward strand.
TTTTTGGATTCCTTGGAATATTCTACATATGTTTCATTTATGATGTTCTATACTTATTTTGAACTGTTTATGAATTATCGACAATAGAAAATTAAACATTTGCAATGAAAATAAAAATAAAAATCTAATTGTTTGTCCAAATAGAGTTGATGGATAGACTGTGTCATTGGGACAATTCAATTTTATTTTTATTTTCATTGAAAATGACTAATTTTTAATTGTCAGCATTTCGTAAACAGTTGAAGACAGGTATAGGACATCCTACATGAAACACATCTATGATTTTCGAATAAATAAAAAAATGCAATAATATACACGGTGTTTCATATAAAAAAGTCTGGACGCAGCAAGTGTGTTATGGAAGTTAATTTTAAAATAATCATTTGACTAGCAAATATGTCTTTTTAATGCAAGCAGTCATCAATTTAGTTACCGGTATAACCTATATAGGAGAAACAATGTGCCATATTTTATCAAAATAACTTATTGTTTGAAAATGTACAAAAATTTTCCGACAATAAGCTTTAAATGTTCGGTTCCTAGCCAACAAACCTTAAGTTAATAGCAAATTGAGTTATTAAAATTTGAAGTATTTAATGAAAATTTGCTACCAAAACTCACTTACTGCGTCTCGATTTCTTTCTTACAAACATATTTCGATAAAAAATGCAATAAAATAATGGTGTTCGAAAAAAAATATTTTAGGGATCACCAATGACTTATGATCCAGCCTGTGATTGTCAAAATAATTTTATAAGATGCAGCTCAACACACCCTATAATTAACTTATACAATTTTTTCTCGTCTCTTGAATAATAATAATTATATTGAGCTTTACCGTGGAAATGCGTTACCGTTTATATGCAAACAGATATAAACTGAACGTAAACCCGGATATGGGTTCTAGGGGGCCTAGTTTGCGCTCATTTGAAGAAATCTTTTTTAAAATTCTAAGGTCGCCGTCTCCTCATTGACGATTTTTTTGTACGAATATTAGCAAAAATTATGGACCGTTAAACCATAAGCTTAACTAAAACTACCGCCCAAGCATCAGAGAGAAAATAACTAACCTGTTGCATATCAGCCCTTTTTGTAAAACTTCGATTTTTATATCTGTTGACAAACATCACAAACACTGTTTAGTCCACCCACTAACTTTAATAAAATCGTAAAGAAATAATTTGCACTTGTATATTAAAATACCCAAATAACACAAATAATTTGTCAACTGAAATTGAAAACAGATAACCGATCAAATAATATACGATAAACGTCAGTTACAGCGTGTAACTGACCTGCGCAATGATATCAAATGTTTCGTTGCTAGGTAACGAATCAGACATACTAGATCTCATATACCTATAACCCAGTTCTAACCATTGTCGATAAAAAGCGGTGATATTGAATAAAAATGTTTCAAATTTGAATATTTCAATTTTCTGTACACCTTCAAAAACGCACTTGCTGCGTGCAGATTTTTGGTGAATTTTTATTAAAAAAATTCACTAATAGAAAGGTATCGATGGTGAGACTTTGCAACCATTTTTTTTAAATGAGGGCGAATTTGGGCACCTAGAACCCATATCCGGGGTCAGTTTCGATTTATATATATATATATATATATATATATATATATATATATATATATATATATATATATATATATATATATATATATATATATAAAGGGTGAACAATTAACCAAAATTTGGGTCTGTAAGTTTAAAGACAAAAAGTTAAAGGCATTTAAAGAAGAAAATTGAGGTTTTACCTGAAAGAAATACGGATTGTGTAAAGAGTGTTCTGCAAACCCTTAAAAGTTTCAGCTTAAACCATCATTGCTCTTCATTTTCATAAGATATTTCTAAAAAATTCGTTTCAAATAGACACTTTCTCTGATGCTTTGGAAGTAGTTTTAGTTTAATTTATGGTTTAACGGTCTATAATTTTTAGCTAATTTTCATAGAAAAAATTCGCTAATGAGGAGACCGCGGCTTTTGAATTATAAAAAGATTTCTTCAAATGAGCGCATACTGGGCCCCTTAGAATCCACATCCGGGTTTACTTTCTGTTTACATATATACAGTGTGACGCATTTCTACGGTAAAGCTCAATATAATTGTTATTATGCAAGATACGAGAAAAAATTGTATACGTTGCCTATGGGGTGTTTTGAGCTGCATCTTATAAAATTATTTTGACAACCACAGGATGGCCCATAAGTCGTTGGTGACAGCCACATTTTTTTTTGGAAATTCCTTATGGCATTTTTGCATTTTTTTATCGAAATATGATGCATGTTTGTAAAAAAAATCTAGACGCAGTAAGTGCGTTTTAGTAGCGAATTTTCATTAAACGCTTCAAAATTCAATAACGCAATTTGCTATTAACCTAAGGTTCGTCAGCTGGGAAACGAGTTTTCTCGGAAATGTTTTAAGTTTATTTTCGGAAAATTTGTGTACATTTTCAAACAAGTTATGTTGGTAAAATATGGTACATTGTTCCTACTATATAGGTTATATCGGTGACCAAATTGATTTCTGCTTGCATTAAAGAGACATATTTTCTATTAGAAACATTTTAAGAAAATTCACTAATAACGCACTTGCTGCGTCCAGACTTTTATCTAATAGATTTCTGTCCGCTTTAATAATTTTATATACCGCGATATAGTCTCGCTACAGCGCTACATGTGTGCAGATGAAGAGCAATATCGGTTGAGAGCACTTCAAATATACAGAGAAGTAAATCACATTTCGAGTTGGGCTTTTAACTCAAAATAGCAGCACTCCCTGCTGATGCAGTCGATATTGGGATTTCACTCAACTCTATTTATAAACATCAAAGAAGCAATCAGCTATATAGTACACTCGGTAGCTTTATACGTAAAATAATTTCTTTGCTTTTCAATAGCCATATTTCCCAGTATTGAGACTTTATCGAAATGGAATACCGACTGGACCGGAAAATGTGTCGATAATTCTTTACAGTTATCAACCGCAGCTGTCAATATTCCAGGTATTTGTCCCAGAGTATAACGGTATGATGTTTATTGATATTCTATCAATCATTCGATTACCGCAAATTATGTAAAAGATGTATCACAAGGTAGGACGGGTGATAGATGTGGCATTTGTGATAAATTATTATTATTATTAATATTTCAACTTTAGCAATACCTGTGGGAGATTTGAAGGATCCGCCTTTATGTTGTAAAATCCAAGTATCCTTCCGAAGACCTGTGGCATATTTGATTAAGATAACCGCAGCTTAGATCCTTCCAACTCTAATACATTTCTCAGAGCATTTCAGGCCAATATATAAGCTAGGGCCTTCCGCAGTGTGTATGGCGTCGCCTGTGCCTGCAGTTTCCCGATAATGATGGCTGTAGGGAACTGCCGCAGGTGTGATTTTAACACATGCGTTGAAGTGTCGAGTGCCTCTATGGCTATTGGTATTATCTTTGTCTTCATGCGTTTTATTTCAATTGCAGTGTTTCAAAAAAAAACTGCTTCTTTTTTATCGACATTGGCATCGCTAGGAATTAAGACGTCAATCAGGGTGCAGGTGTTGTCTCCATAAATCTGTCAGTATGAATAGTTTGGTTGTATAAGATAATGATTCTGCCATTTCTGTCTGTTTGTATGTGATCATATTTGTACCACTTGCCTTCTACAGCTATTGTATAGTGTTTACCGAGTTCATAGTACACCAACTTACAGGGTTTATCATCTCTCTACATATTCTTTCAGTACCAACTTACCATAGCTCGAGACTATATGATAAATTATCTGATGGCTCTCCTTGCAGATTCTACACTTTCCATCACTGTTCACTCCCAGGACCTCTTTCTTGTAATGGTGCGTTCTCAAAGCCTGATCCTGAGCGGCAATAATGAGAGCTTACGTCTCTGCTTTTATGTTGCTAAGGGTCAGCCAGTTATGTGTCCCGAGTTTATGAATGGTGTCTCTTGATATTCTACCCACAAATTGTCCATGTAACGGCTTGTCCCTCCACTTACGTTTCAACTCCACCTGGCATCTCGTCTTCACCTGTCTCCTTCGATTCTTTCTGTGATTTTCATCTCTCGATTAACGTTGATGTTTACTTTCTGTTTTATCCGTTGTGCTATTTTGTGGACGACAAATTTTTGCATACTTCAGGCTAGCGAATATGCTGCGGCGTGGCATACAGGAATTTGCTCGAGTTCCCGCAGAAGCTAATTGGGTGCACCCTCTAAACAACCAATAATTATAACGACGAGTCGTTAGCTATATCCTGGATGAAGCTGCCTAAACTCGAACATAAGGTCTCAATAAGAACTAAAAAGTCTGGACGCAGCAAGTGGATTATGATAGTAAATTTTCATTAAAAAGATTTAAATATCAACTATATGTTTTTTTAAGAAAGCAGACATTAAATTTGGTTATCAGTATAACATATATAGTAGAAACAATGTACCATATTTCACCAAAATAACATTCTTGTTTGAAAATGTACACACATTTTTCGAAAATAACTAACGAACATATCCAAGCGACTTGCAAAAGGAAGGTACTAACCAAATTTGATCGCAATCGGCCCATTATTTTTTGAGTTATCGGTGTGATATATATATATATATATATATATATATATATATATATATATATATATATATATATATATATATATATATATATATTTGATATGGTCACTAAAGGGGGCCACATATACATATATAGACATACATAAACACATTTTACCACAAATTATACTAAACACAAACAACAACTTACCTTTGGTGTATGCAATGTTTTTGCACTGTAAGGCAGGGAGAAACTACATTTTACAGATATATATGTGTTAAAAGGAGGCAAGGCAGGTGTAAATGTATGACAAGTTTAATTAGATAGTTTAAGGTATTATTGTTTGATAGCTGTTATGTAATTTAAGATTTTATTGTTTGAATTAAGGATATTGTTAGCTTTAAGAATAGTAAGATGTCAAAATTTGAGTGTTAAATTGTAAGAAATGTCATGTCATAACCTATGTTTAAGTCAGCTGTTTTTTTTTAATTTAGGACAGACGTCAAACTGACACTAAAATTATAGTTAGGTTAATTATTCTCTCATTGACTATCAACAATTCAACTTAGGTATCCCTAGAGATAATGATAATAAGATGATTGTTGTATAAAAATTTGTTATAATCTTGATTTGCAAGCAGGCAGATAACAGTTTTTTGATTAGTTACGCTGGTTACGTATGAAAAATAAGAAACAGAGGGGAAAAATTTGATAAAAGTATCAGATTGAAAATTTTTGAGATAAAAAAAGATTGAAATTGTCATTAAATTATTAGATGGGACAATTTGGATTAAAATATAAGACGGGGAAATTTTGCTTAAAAGTTTAGATTGATTAAATTTTTGGTATTAGAAAAATAAATAAAAAATCTTTGGAAAAAAGTTTGAAAACAGGTTGAGGAAAAACAGGCGTCACTGGTCACAGACAACGTGGAACTTCAGAGCAGGGCAACTTTGCAGGGGATGGAAAACTAAGTGAGTAATAAGACTTACCTTATTTATGTGATATATCTGCAACTTCAACAGACTGTGGCAAACATTCAAGCCATCATCTTTGTTTCACTTTCTACCATCAATAATATTGAGATATCTGTAGAGACATCTCTCAGCCGTAACGTCCATTATCACATCATCGCCGAAACCGAAAATCATCTACTGACTACGTGTATAAACTATACATTGAATCGCTAGGCCAAGCAGATGCCAGTAGATGTCGCTCTCGTGTAGTACATAGTTTGAAAAGATCTGTATTTATATATATATATATATATATATATATATATATATATATATATATATATATATATATATATATATATATATATATAGGTAATTTAAAAAATTTTAAGCAAGAAATACAGGCCTATAACTTTTAGGGGGGGAGTATCATAAGAAAGAGCTCTAAATTAAACAAAAAAATACATTGAAAATAGTAAGTAGCATTAGAATTTTGTCATTTGTTCTTTAATTGTAATAAATATTCAAGTTTGGTGATCATTTGAAACCTTTGCCTTATTTTGTTTTCTTTTATACATATATGAGTATTTGGGAGGAAAGAACTGAAATTAGATAGGGCAGAATATTTCGAAATTACAAAAAAAAAAAACCAAAGGGGACTTGAACCCACTTGCTTACTAAGCTCCCTGAGGTAAGAGGCAGTTCATATATGTGATTGGTTGTTTTCTGTGTGTTAAACAGGTAAAAAAAAAAATACATTGAGTACATCCAGGTGTAAGTTACATACACAAATACATATATTTCATAATAACAACATTTACAACACATTTCACTAAACTTCACAGGAAAATAAAAGTTAAAAGCTAAGATACCTAAAATATAACTAAAAAAAACTAAATATATATATATATATATATATATATATATATATATATATATATATATATATATATATATATATATATATATATATATATATATATATATATATATATATCAATTCTATATATTAAATTAAATTTAAAATCCATAGCTTATTACAAAAAAATAACAATTGGCACCAAACGTGAGGGTTTCGAAAGTCTGTGAATAAATAACTTTACTATATCATTTGGCGCCTAAACGTGGGAGCTTTCGAGGTCCACTAGTAAAAAAATATATAAACAAAACATAATAAGAAAGTCGGGAAAATGCCTAGAGGGAGAAAAATGACCACGTCAAAGGACAGACAGGACAGGGGAGACGAAAGACAACATGAACAGCAGGAAAGTGTGGAAATGAATGTTGAGAGAGTGTCTGGGGTAGAAATGAGTGAGAATGCGGAAGAAAGAATGGAAGTGATGTCACACGAAAGCATAAATGTTGATGAAATGGAGAATATTATAAGCGAAGAAGGAGAAAAAGAACAAGAAACCGAGAAGCAAACTGGTCCAAATAACGACGTTATGTTACAATATTTAATGCACATACAACAGAGTATGGTAAAGAAAGAAGACATGGACCGAATGGAGCAGAAACAGGAAATAAGTATGAAAGAAATTGTAGACAAATTTGTAATACAAAAACAGGAAATGAAAGGGGATATGTATAGCATGAAACTAGATATAAATGAAAACATGAATGATAGGTTCGAAAAGATAAAAGAAAGTATGACTGAAAAGTTTATCGAACAAGAGCAGAATATGAGGCAGATGATTGAGAGATTGGATAATATAGATAGAAAAAACACAGAGAAAGTGGAAAAAAGTGTACAAGAAGTGAAAAAAGATGTAGAAATAGAGATGGAAGAGATAAGCGAGGCAGGACGAAAGTGGGAAAGTAAAGTAGAGACAAAGATGGATTTAGTACGTAAGATAATAATAGAAAAAATCAGAGCGAATGATGATGAACCGATAGATGAAATAATAGAGAGAGTGAATGAAAGAAATCAGCGAATTAGAGGGCCTAGAAAGAGGCGCAAACACAAAAGAAACATATATGAAACCAAAATGGAAGAGAGATTGAGAGAAGCGAATGGAAATTTGAAGAATCTAAGAGAAGAGCCAGATGTAAAGCTGACGTTGGGAAATAAAAGTCTGAGAGAAGAAGTAGAAGAATGTTTTGGGCCAAAATGGACAAGAGCAATGGGGAATAGAATAAACAAAAAGAAACAAGAATGCCTAGAAGAAATCAGGAATAAGGGTGACAAATTTAAACGGAAACGTATAGGAAATAATAGGTATAGACGTGAAAACAAGGATGGCAACGATGGCACGAATAGGTATAAATGCCAGAGAAACGAGGATACCTACAACGACGATTCTATCATGGAATACGATGCAAGACAGGCAGAAGAGTCTGATAACAATCATGAGCAGTGGAGAAGACCACATAACGGATATAGAGACTACGCAGCAACAAAATATGAAACGACTACGAAGGATTAATGAACTAGAATGAGATGAATGACCTGGGAAGTCTTTAAACTCACCAACATTTTTGAAATAACATAACAATCAAAATTCAAAATTGCAGACCTGGATTAAGTCTATCAACTGAACCAAAACTAGTTCGACCAAATAACACGCCAAAATTCAAAATTTAAAGCAAATGTCAAGCATGAAAGAAGAGTATAGGCAAATTCAAAACCGAGGTAGATAACGTTAGTAACCAGCTAAGCGTGGGGAAGAATCTCACGACAAACAAGCAGTAGAAATGCACGTCAAACAAGACATATATGATCGGAAACAAACGAAGTAGTGGGGACAAGTTTAAACCCAAGATAAGAGGACCAGAGCTGCCAACAAATGAGGAAAAAGTAAGAAAAATATATGAAGAAAACAGATATCAAGGCCAATTATGTAAAATTCGTTAAAATTATGGAACATTTAGTAGGATAGACAACTAAATAAGGACGTCTGAATCAAGGCGTAATGGGAAAAGTCAAAAATATATATGTACGAACAGTGAAATGAATTTAATAGATGGAGAAGCTAACCAGTGAATATGTAAACCCATAGAGGGCATATTGAGATAATGAAAATAGATATTGTAGGGAGTCCGGGGTGGTTCAGGATCAGAAATAAATAGACACAGATTGGCTTTTTCTTATGTATTCACAACTAAAAAAACTCTTAACTTCGTAACTCTCGTCTCGCAACCTAAAATTAGAGAGCGTCTCTCCATCCTCCAAATGTCATACTTCAAAAACTGACAACTGACTGACGTACATAAATGACAATTGGCATGTGACATGTACAGGTGAACGTATCATTAACTGGCGCCAAATTTAAACACAACAGTTCGGCCAGTCCTGACATTGATCGTCCCTGATCAAGCATAAGAAGTTTTCACATAACAGTAATTATAAATATCAGAAAGTTGAGCATAAGTTGTCTAAACATAAATGACAAGAAAAAACGTGCATAAGTAACAACTCACTTAATATAAGAATTCAAACAAAAATACATAATTGATAAATTAACTTAAGCTTAACATAATCTGAAACAGCTGTTACATACACTAGTGACATTAATTCCTAAAATTAAAGTAAGTTTAGATAAAGCGTAAATTCTATAAACTAAGTTCACAAGAGAAACATTTAAAAGAAATAATATCGAACATAATACATAATCAGCCAGTTCTACCGCCAATATATAAGGATTAATAATACAAAGTTCACAACATAATATGTATTTCAACAGAATATCCTAAACATAAGGTTTCAATCTTGTCGCATCGATCACATTTTCATATGGAATTTGGGTGTTCTGGAAACCTATTATATCAGTTACGATATATCGGTCATTTGGTAAAACAGTTTTTATTTCATAGGGGCCTCGATATTTCGGAATTAACTTCTTGCTAGATCCTACTGTAGTGTCAATATTAGACATCATAACAAAATCACCTTGTTTATATTTATTTGCTTCTTTATGATATTTGTCATAATAATTCTTGGAAATACTTTGAGCTTCTGCAATGTTCTTAGCTGCCTTTTCACGTAATTCATCTAAATTGGTTGAAATATCGGTGCGATTCATTGTTTCCAGTGCTCTACGTAAATTATCGTCTATCTTTCCTACCTGGTTTCTTCCAAATAAGAGTTTAGCAGGGGTTTCTCTAGTGGTCATACTTATTGAATTATTAAAGCAAAATTCCGCATCTTTCAAAATGTTATCCCAACATAGGTTTTTTGATTTTGCAACTTTGCCAACATTGGCGTAAGAGTACGATTTATACGCTCGATTTGTCCATTTGCTCTGGGCGCACCTGATGCAATGAGAATATGCTTAATATCCTTCTGTATACAGAACTCTTCAAAAACTTGTGAGGTGAAACAAGTACCTCTGTCAGAAATTATTTGTACTGGTTTACTATAGGAATCAAAATAAGTCTGAAGGTGCTTAATCACCTCTTTTGCCTTTGTACTTTTACATGCAAAAAATTTGACAAACTTTGTAAAACCGTCAATTATTTCAAATATGTATCTGTTTTTATTTTTCAAAATTCCTAATGGGCCATAATGATCAACATGTAGTGTTTCAAACGGCAAGTTGCCTTTAGGAACATTATTCAAAAATCCTTCTTTTTTGCCAAACTTGGGATTGTACTGTATACATTGCAAACAATTCTCAATATGGTTTTTAACTTTTGCTTTCATTTGAGGAAAAAAATAACTTCTTTGAATTAGTTCTAAGGTTTTATGGATCCCGAAATGACCCATGTCATTATGGTACTGGTACAAAACTGAATGTTCCATATCTTGTGGTACATAAAATAAAATCTCTCCACTTACGTTCTTTTTATAAACTAATCCGTTGCGCAACTCATAACTTGGATGCTCTGCAGTTTCTAATAACTTGCGGATTTCAGAAATGTTAGTGTCGGTGACCTGCTTGAGAGCCAGCGTTTGCTCGAAGGAGTTCCCTTCTAATACTAAAATAGACTGTATCCTACTCAATGCATCTACATGCTTCATGCGCACATTTGGTCGGTGCTCTATGGTATAGTCATAATTTTGCAAGACAAGGCACCATCTCATAATCCTTGGGATAATATCTCGTTTTGCTAGAGTAAGGCGGAAACTGTCACAATCTGTAACGATCTTGAACGGGATTCCCTGTAAATATACATGGAACCTTTTAAGAGAATTTACAACGGCTAATGTCTCCAGTTCGTAACTATGAAAACGAGATTCATAATCACTTGTCCTCTTACTGTAGTAAAATACAGGATGAAACTTACTATCGTTTTGCTTCTGCAAAAGGATACTACCATAACCCACAGCGCTAGCATCACAGTGTAATTCCGTTTCAGCATGTGGTGAGTAGATGGCTAAAATTGGTTTACTCATCAAACTTTCACGTAAAATCTCGAAGGACTCCAATTCTTTTGCTTCAAACTTAAATTTTGTTCCTTTCTTCATTAAATTATATAAGGGGCTTGCAATACTAGCAAAATTGCAAATAAAGCGACGGAAATAGCTAGCCAGACCCAAAAAGGACTGTACCTGTTTAACATTTTGTGGAACTGGATAATTTTTAATAGCTATAACATTGTCATCATTCAAAGTGATGCCCTGCATGGTGATTCTATAACCTAAGAAATCTATACTTTCTTGTAAGAAGTAGCATTTATCAACTCTCAACTCTAATAAATTATTAACCATAAGGTTAAATACTTCAGACAGAATATCTAAATTCTCTTCAATCGTTGCAGTAGCGATAAGTATATCATCTAAGTAGACTATCAGCCTTCTACTTTTAATAAGATCCTTGAATATTATATTAATATATCGAGTGAACGCACTTGGACTAGAGCTAAGTCCGAACGGCATCTTGCAAAATTCGTATTGGCCAGAAGGCGTAATAAAAGATGTGTACTGCCTCGACTCTTCAGCAATTTCAATGTGATAAAAAGCATCCTTAAGGTCTAACTTGGTAAAATAACGCTTATTTTTTAAACAGTCTACATGATCATCAATCAAAGGTAGCGGGAACTGATCCCTTAATACATATTTGTTTAATGTTCGATAATCAACACACATACGTGTTTCACCATTTTTCTTTGGTATCAATACTATTGGTGAAGAATATGGAGAATTACTTTCACGAATTATCTGTTTCCTCATTAAGTCATCAAGAATATAATCCAGTTTCTGTTTTTCTGAAAACGATAACCTCCTAGGACGACTAAAAAATGGTTGAATTTTCGGCAAATTCAATTGCAGCTGATAATAAGTTACAGGCCTTGCAGGTCTTTCAGGCAAAACATACAAATTTTTAAAAATATCGGAAACCTTATGGATTACAGAGCTGTCTAAGTTCGAATTGATATGCAAATCATCTTCTAATGTTGTTACATCATCAACAATCAGTAATACTTCATTTGATAAAAAATCTAAATGATAACTTTTGGGCACAATCTTTACTTCATTCTTTCTGAAAATGACCTCCTCAACTGAATCACCAAAAATGAAATCCCTACCTAACAGAATTTTACAGGGCATGGTTTGTTTAGGTACAACATAAAACTTAATACTATGAATATGCCCATCAATAACGACATTTTCTGCATAACATCCTAAAATCTCTAATTTAGATTGATTGATACCAGCAAAAAAGGAATTTTTAGTATCTGCACTAATGTACTCACGTGGCACCAAATCACAACACAGTAGTGACACAGGACTACCAGTGTCTAACATGGCTACTTCTGTCTTGTCCAATGTCTTCAAGTGGGCATCTACAACGTATGTTGCTGGCCATGGTCTCACTTCAACTAGCATGGTTGTTGAATCAGGCCCTTGGTCTTGCGGCTGACTAGGAGCTCTCCTGCGGCAGCTTCGTACTTGGTGTTGACTGGAGCCACACTCAAAGCAACTCCCTGGAATTCGCCTCGGCTTGTCACAATTGGAAGCTAGGTGTCCTTCATTGTTGCAGTTGAAACATCTAAAGTTCACTTGCATACGCCTTTGTGGTGGTGGTGGCTTATAAGATGGCTTAGGTGATGAATAAGCTACCGCCTTCTCTCTTTCGGACACATTTTTCATAGTATGATGCATATCGTCCAAGGTTTTGAAATTCTGCATGCGTGCCTGTGTTCGTAAAATAGGGTCATCGATGGCGTCTATTACGTAGTCAATCATTTCCTCTTCATCTATGCCGGCATTGTTACCTAAAAGCACTTTGTCATAAAAATAGTCTTCAAAACTTTCGTTTTTCTTCCACTGGCGTTTTTCAAAATTGCGCCGTAACGTTACTCTGTCTGCTCTGGAAGAAAACATTCTCACCATTTCATTCTTCAAGGTCTCCCAATCCATTGTCACAAAGTCTAGCTTGGACTGAAACCAGTCTTTTGCCCGCTCTTGTAATTTTCCGATGGTAACAATTTGCATTATGGTGTCAGGTACATTATAGACTGACTGTACCGCGTCTATCCGGTCAAGCCACATGCGGACATCTTGGCCACGCCCTGAAAAATCGGGAATAAGATTTGCAATCTCGGCGTTCGAGATCCTCGGCACTTCTGGAACAGTATTGGGCCCCTGAACGGTGTGTTGACGCACTAGCGTTGCTCGCACAGCAGCATTGACTGCGGCATTAACTAAGTCATCCACCGTAATCGCTTCATTATTTATATTGACTTCACTTCCATCACTCCTACCCGAAGCATTATTGGCAGCCATCTTCGAAAAATCTGGGGCATCATCTGCTTTACCAGAATCCATATTGCTTTTCACACAAAAACTCACTGCTGAAACCGGAAATCATGAACCTGTACCCCACACCTGAGATTGTAGGGAGTCCGGGGTGGTTCAGGATCAGAAATAAATAGACACAGATTGGCTTTTACTTATGTATTCACAACTAAAAAAACTCTTAACTTCGTAACTCTCGTCTCGCAACCTAAAATTAGAGAGCGTCTCTCCATCCTCCAAATGTCATACTTCAAAAACTGACAACTGACTGACGTACATAAATGACAATTGGCATGTGACATGTACAGGTGAACGTATCATTAACTGGCGCCAAATTTAAACACAACAATATAGATGATTATGTGCACAGTAGTTGCAAGAAAATATAGATATTAAAGCAGAAAAGAAGCGAAATGCGGTAAACAATTAAAAATAAGCGGAAATATAGGGGAATGAGATGAAAAAGTCAAGTAAAAGGAGCATATATCGACTGATAAATAGTAGTTTCGGACTAATAATAAAAATAAAAAAGTTGGTTATCAGAATAATCAAGCGAATGATAAATAAAAAGACCTATTATCTAATGAAACGTAGGGTAACTCGAAATGGCAGCTATAATTTAAAAAAAGGTTTAAATATTGGGGTGATTACGAACATTTAATAAAAATTGTTTGAATGTATGCATACGAACACACGATATTGGAAATTAAAATTACTCGGTAATGAATAAAGGCGAGTATGAAGCCCTAAATTACAAAAGCAAACAGGGGCGAAAAATAAATATATGTATAAATATGAATCCAAAATTCTGAAAATGACCAAAGAATTGTCAAAATTTTTTGAAACTAAATTTAGCCTTGACATAGTCAATTAACAACATTTTTCATTTAATGTTGATGGCATTTCTTATAGCATGCAACATGCAAACTTAATAGCTAAGTCGAACGTTGCTTGGGCAAACGTGACATTAAAAAAGGAATATAAGTTGAAGAAATCCCAGACGAACAAAGCACTGACATGACACATATTTTATTAAAAGCACATAAACTAACGAAGCACTATTTTAAATAAAGGCCATAAACACTTCGAAGAACTGAACACTTATGAAGCTGGAACAAACATGCAGCAATGATGAAAACAGGATCAGTATTCGACAGTAGCAGAAATTTGCAGACACAGTAGTATTTTTCTTAAAATAATTGTGGGCACAGCAGTGGTCTTCAAAAACATAATTGACAAAATATTGGCACAGCGGTGTTCTTATAAAACAAGTAAAGGCACGCTAGTGTTCTTCTAAATTGTAGGCACGCTAGTATCTTTTTAAACATGCTTATAAGCACAATAATGTCTCTCATGCATAAGTGCATCTGACACGTAAATATAATAACTTCTCATGTTCGCAGCTAGATCACTTGAGTCTCAGATGTTACAGGAATGGCAGTGACTGTTTCTGAAATGCTAAAAAAATGTATTAAGGGAGGAAAAGATTATATTGCTATAAACTAAAAGCGTGAATAAAAACTTTTTCCTAGCTTCAGAAGGCAAGCCTCTAAAGCAGTAAAAACTTATTATTGGGGATTTGATATGGTCACTAAAGGGGGCCACATATACATATATAGACATACATAAACACATTTTACCACAAATTATACTAAACACAAACAACAACTTACCTTTGGTGTATGCAATGTTTTTGCACTGTAAGGCAGGGAGAAACTAAATTTTACAGATATATATATATATATATATATATATATATATATATATATATATATATATATATATATATATATATATATATATATATATATATATATATATATATATATATATATGTGTTAAAAGGAGGCAAGGCAGGTGTAAATGTATGACAAGTTTAATTAGATAGTTTAAGGTATTATTGTTTGATAGCTGTTATGTAATTTAAGATTTTATTGTTTGAATTAAGGATATTGTTAGCTTTAAGAATAGTAAGATGTCAAAATTTGAGTGTTAAATTGTAAGAAATGTCATGTCATAACCTATGTTTAAGTCAGCTGTTTTTTTTTAATTTAGGACAGACGTCAAACTGACACTAAAATTATAGTTAGGTTAATTATTCTCTCATTGACTAACAACAATTCAACTTAGGTATCCCTAGAGATAATGATAATAAGATGATTGTTGTATAAAAATTTGTTATAATCTTGATTTGCAAGCAGGCAGATAACAGTTTTTTGATTAGTTACGCTGGTTACGTATGAAAAATAAGAAACAGAGGGGAAAAATTTGATAAAAGTATCAGATTGAAAATTTTTGAGATAAAAAAAGATTGAAATTGTCATTAAATTATTAGATGGGACAATTTGGATTAAAATATAAGACGGGGAAATTTTGCTTAAAAGTTTAGATTGATTAAATTTTTGGTATTAGAAAAATAAATAAAAAATCTTTGGAAAAAAGTTTGAAAACAGGTTGAGGAAAAACAGGCGTCACTGGTCACAGACAACGTGGAACTTCAGAGCAGGGCAACTTTGCAGGGGATGGAAAACTAAGTGAGTAATAAGACTTACCTTATTTATGTGATATATCTGCAACTTCAACAGAGTGTGGCAAACATTCAAGCCATCATCTTTGTTTCACTTTCTACCATCAATAATATTGAGATATCTGTAGAGACATCTCTCAGCCGTAACGTCCATTATCACATCATCGCCGAAACCGAAAATCATCTACTGACTACGTGTATAAACTATACATTGAATCGCTAGGCCAAGCAGATGCCAGTAGATGTCGCGCTCGTGTAGTACATAGTTTGAAAAGATCTGTATTATATATATATATATATATATATATATATATATATATATATATATATATATATATATATATATATATATATATATATATATATATATATATATAGGTAATTTTAAAAATTTTAAGCAAGAAATACAGGCCTATAACTTTTAGGGGGGGAGTATCATAAGAAAGAGCTCTAAATTAAACAAAAAAATACATTGAAAATAGTAAGTAGCATTAGAATTTTGTCATTTGTTCTTTAATTGTAATAAATATTCAAGTTTGGTGATCATTTGAAACCTTTGCCTTATTTTGTTTTCTTTTATACATATATGAGTATTTGGGAGGAAAGAACTGAAATTAGATAGGGCAGAATATTTCGAAATTACAAAAAAAAAAAACCAAAGGGGACTTGAACCCACTTGCTTACTAAGCTCCCTGAGGTGAGAGGCAGTTCATATATGTGATTGGTTGTTTTCTGTGTGTTAAACAGGTAAAAAAAAAATACATTGAGTACATCCAGGTGTAAGTTACATACACAAATACATATATTTCATAATAACAACATTTACAACACATTTCACTAAACTTCACAGGAAAATAAAAGTTAAAAGCTAAGATACCTAAAATATAACTAAAAAAAACTAAATATATATATATATATATATATATATATATATATATATATATATATATATCAATTCTATATATTAAATTAAATTTAAAATCCATAGCTTATTACAAAAAAATAACAATTGGCACCAAACGTGAGGGTTTCGAAAGTCTGTGCATTGACTTTCTATATCAATTGGACTATAATTTTCCTAGATAGATTAAATTATTACTACGTGGGACTTTAATCTTCCTAAATAACATTCTATATCAATATATATATATATATATATATATATATATATATATATATATATATATATATATATATATATATATATATATATATATATAAATTGAGACTGACCCCGGAAATGTGTTCTCGGGGGCCTAATTAGCGCTCATTTGAAGGAATTTTTTTTTAAATTCAAAAGTCGGGGTCTCCTCATTAGTGATTTTTTTAAAGAAAATTCACTAAAAACTTTGAAGTCTTATTTTTCCTTTTTACATTGGTTTCCCTTAAAATTGACCAGCAAAGATCACCTATTATATTTTCATCCGAAGAGTCGTGATATCTGCGCTCTAAATTCATTAGATCTTGATGAAGACGTTCCCCATTCTTAAATTGTCTGGGGAAAAGTTCAAATGGGAATGTAAAAAATGGATCTTTAGTGACATATTAGCTCTGATGTTATGGTAATTGGTTATCAATTCAGCAGAATTTCCCTATGGTTATCGCGCTTTGTATTCCCTAAAAATCCAGCAAATACATTCTGCAAAGGTCTCAAATATATCTTCTTTAAGCTTCGCTTCTGACAACTTTAGGAAAACTTTGTATAAATACTTTTCCCTAGTTTTGCTGGTCTCTTGATCTACTGTCCCACATCCACAAAAAAAACAATCTTTTGTATACCTTCCTTGCAAACCTAATAGGAGAACTATAACTTTAAGATCACCGCAGATGTGCCAGTCGTATGCATCATAATGAATTGATTGAATTAAAAGTTTCATTGTTTTATATGTTTTTATAATACAGACAGCATGACCCTCTGGAATCGAATGCGCTTCGTTGCCAATATGGAGAAGTACACGTTTCAAACTAGTCTTGTATGAATCAATAAATAAACGTCATTCTTGAGGACTATACGATTGATTCATTTCTTCAGATAATCCTTCTTGTCTGAAATATTTTGAGAAAGCTACACTTCTGCTTCCGTAATACGTAATTCTTGAATCAGAGCTAAGAAGGTTCCATTGTTGTAATGAAGATGCGAGTAGTTCGCTAGTAGACTTTCAAAGATTCGGATCCTACCCAAGATCATTGAGCTCTGCTTATTCTATAAGTTTCTCCACTGCTCTGTGAACATTTGTTATCCCCATATCCGACATACTTACATCACTCTCTGTTGATTTTTTTGCACCGAGTCAAACAGGTTTAGGTTAATCCGTCGAATGTAACATTGCTTTGTATACAGATTTATTTATTACTATTTCTTACTGAAATTCGTTGTTTTGGTCAGACAGAAGTAGCATTTAGTTGTGTGACCTCTTGGCTCTCTCCACAACCTGAAGATAACGATAACGATTTACTTAAAGTAAGTCTGCAACTGTTACAGAAGGCAGGTGGAACCCATGTTTCGTTCTGCTTTTCAAAACAAGACCCAAAGTAGGTTAGGTTTGGTTAGGTTTGAATGTGAGTGGGCCATACCGGTCCCTCCACCGCGAGGTTTATTGTGGCTCACGCTTAATGGTCTATATTTCGCCCAACAAAGCCAGCCTCCTGCAGAGGTCGATAATCTTTGTGGGCGAAAGTTGATACAGATCTTCCGGATCAAGCTTTGTCTTGCCAAAGAGCAGGTATCTAGTCCTGTCCGCCGCCGGACAGGAACACAGTACGTGCTCTGCTGTCTCGTCACTCTCCATACACAGCCGGCACTCGGTCTCCTGACCGACCCCAATACGGTGCATGTGGTGACGCAAGCGGCAGTGTCCTGTATACAGGCCGACTAGAATACTCAGTTGTTGTCTGTTTAACTCTAGAAGTTTTTTAGCCCTTGACTCAGACAGGCCATTTATGTAGGCCTTAGAGTGAGCTAATCCTGGCAGATTTTGCCATTGCTGGCTTGTCATTCCTTCTGTCCAGGTCTTTAAGGTGCGTTTTGCTGTGCATGATGTTATCTCCAGCACCGGTTCTGGTCCGATAAAGTCCCTCTAAGCATCACTCCTGGCAGGCGCGTCGCTCGCAACATTGCCATCATGGTCCGAGTGACCCGGTATCTAGACCAGTGACACCTCATTACAGCTGCCTAGTTCGTTGAGGCAGATTTATAACTCCATACCGTTTATGAATTGCAACGGTAGGAACCAAGAGCATTTATTGCAGTTTGGCTATCTGTATATATCTTTATCGATTTGTGTGTGCACTGGTTTCCTATGATTTCCCTTGCACACATCTCGATGGCATACACTTCTGCCTGGTGTATGGTTGCGTACTTGCCGAGGCTAGTTGAAAGTCTAGCATCGGTGTTGCCCCCATATGCCCCGGCTCCTACTCCCATATTGGTTTTGGAGCCGTCAGCATACCAGCAGAGATCACCTCTCAATATAGTCGTTTAATTTCGTTCCCAGTCCTCTCTTTCCGGGAGGACGGATTTGAAAGACAGATCTCTACTGATCTTTGTAGGCATCAAGTCTGAGACCATTCCCAGAATCTCATGACCCTCAATGTCATCAAGGAGTCCGGACTCTCCCAGACTGATTTCCTTCGGCATGCTGTCGGCCGTTTGTTTTAATCTGTACGTTGTCCACCTCGCCACCCTCTCCAGCCATAGGTGAAGAGGTGGAATATTAAGGAGGACCTCCAGAGCGGCTGATGGTGCCGTGCTTATCGCTCCCGTTATCATCAGACAAGCTTGTCTCTGTAGATGAGCCACTTTGGCACTCGCGATACCACGAAGTACCTTGGGCCACCAAACTATGACTCCATATGTTATCAAAGTAATGCAAATGAGCAAAAGTTAGTGCTTGCGTAATTGTGCAGCCATTATGGCCTGTTATGTAGAGCCTACAAATGTAACAAAATTTATCTGGATGAGTAGTACAAGTTCTCGAAGACATTGTTACTTAAAAAATGCAGCACGAAAAAACTACATTTATTGAAATGCAACAGACGCAATATAGGCTGGTGGAGCACACTTTATTTGGATGAGCACTGATAAGTACAGTTGGAGAACCCAAATCATCACAACACATCTTCTTAAAGATCTGACGTTCGTTTCACTAACAAAGTTAGCGTCATCAGAGGATGAAAATTATATTTTTAATATGACTTATCAGTGCTCATCGCAGGTTCCAATCTTCACTTAGCTACTTTCAGAAATAATGGAGTGGTGTCTTCCCAAAGTTTAAGATGCTGGTCCGATCAAAATCCAAATAGGGTAATACATTGCAGAAGGGTATGTTTCTGTATTTATTATGAACACTCTGTATAAGATATGAGGATCATATCGTGTGAATTGATACACTAGGTAACTCTAATCCATTGACATTCTAATATTTGCACGCAGTAGCGTTTTCACAGGGCACTCCAAAAAAGTCGATAATTTTCATTTTTTTTTGCACTCAAGTTGTAAACACTCATGTAAGTTACGATATTGAAACTTGGGATTTGTGGCTTATAGACGTGGCTAAATTGATAGAGATATTTGTTTTTTTCACCAAAAAAAGCCTAATATACTTCAGTCATTTTGGGCTCTTATTTGTTATCGCAGTAGGCTATGAAAAAAGCGAATCTTAAAATAATGCATATCAGGATGTGCATTTTGGAGTACTTTATTTAAAGAAATATTTTTGAAAATCGGCCGACACGTTATGAAATAATGAATTGTCGCCACTTAAAGTGAAAAGTGAAACACAGTATATATATATATATATATATATATATATATATATATATATATATATATATATATATATACATACATATATATATATATATATATATATATATATATATATATATATATATATATATATATATATATATCATTAATATAGTAATTATAAAAGCTGTATGAATTGGGTACCTCCGCCTATGTGCAGTTTATCAGTTTATTGATTGTCCCCTTTACGTGAGATGCCGGCAAAGAGCGTGGGCACGAAGATAAAGAAAATCGGATAATAGAGGGAATTTCCGGTAAATAAGCAGTGAAAGTTTGTTTGTTTGAACCACTCACGAGCGTCTAGCCCGAGTACCTGCACAGAATCTAAACACAGTTGTATTCGTCAAACGTTTAGACTTTTTCATCCTCTGATGACGCTAACTTGGTTAGTGAAGTGGTCAGGTTATCTAAAACGTTTTGTGGTGATTTGGGTTCTCTAAGTGTACTTATCAGTGCCCATTACAGATTTACATCTTCAGAAGTCGTTTAATTATTATACTAAATCAATTTTCCTGCAAACCACATTTACTTTCATGCTGTTAAATCTCTGTTGATATGGGCCGGTATCGGAAATACATGTACAGTGTTTTCGACACAAAGACGCCGAAAGAAAATCATGAAGCTAATTGCTAATTTCCACTCTGCTCATTAAGATTCAGGTATTGTTGGGTGAGAGTTAGTAATGTGACAGAGTTATTTCGGTACAAAGAGAGGCGTTAAATTTTGTTTTTGGAATTTATTTTAGCAACTATATTCACGATTTCAAGTGCCTCAATAACTGGCATAATTGTATATAAATTAAGTGGCATTGCAAATTAAATTTCGCTTATATTTACAAGAGAAAACATTCTCGCTCTTTAGTAAATGAAATTTTGTCAAGCGGGGTTTAAATATTTATGGGATGTCGTTTCTTGCCGCATGACTAGATATTTATTTGGGAAAATGGAAACATTATTTCTCTTTGCTTTACTTTCTTAAAGCAATCATTTGCTGCTGCAACATTTTTTTTGCTACAGTAAATGTCAGTAAGACTTAATAACAAATTTTTCATTTGCATGTGCTCACATTTCTTAACGATCGATGATTTAATTTGTTTATTTTTAATTTATATCCTTAACTAATAACCAATAGTTTACAACAGAACAATATATTCTACATCATGGTTTATAAAAACTCATGTCTTACTATTTCAAACGAAAAAATATTCTCTCCTAGCAAGCTTCAAGACACACGAAAAAATATTTGGACGCAACAAATGCGGTATGCGCATTTTCGTAAAATAATCATATACGCAATTTTTTACGAAAAATATATGCCCCAAGAAAATAATATTGGCCTGTAATGTTTAATGGATTACGTTTAACATACAAATATTTTGGTCTTGTGCTTTCGTGTGACCTCCAGTGCCAGAAAACTTTTTTTTTTTTCATTAAATGCTTATACCTTTTTTTGTCTGTTAACTTAGGCATCTAACTGATTTTGGTATATTGTTTACTTTTTATAATATAAACCTACGCACCTGATTTGTTTGCCATATCTTTGTTATTTTCGGAGATACAAAACCCACAGTTTTCCCGGAAAGCTGGACGGAATTTCCTGGTTAACGATTAACCAAACGACTTGCAAAGGGAAGCTGCCTGGCAAATTTCATTGGAATTGGTATTATATTTTTTAATTTATCGATGTTATACACAGCCACACACAACCGAGCGCGCTCGCTCGGTTCTGAAATAAACATAGCTAATTCAGTTTCCAGTAGAAGAATATTGCGCTTTAATAACGAAGAAGGTGAAAATGTCAATATCAGTCTTATAAACAAGAGACCTCTTCTGCAACACATTGTATCAAAGTTCTTTAACACAAAGGAATATTTACTAGGAGTCTGGACTGATTATCCAGTTGACTGAAAGTGTTTTTATGCTTTACCAACAATGGGGTATGAAGACGAAGTAGCATACACGTTTACCAAAGATCGTCTAGCAGACTGTATCTTCCTGCAAAGAATAGGACAGATTGAAAATAGCTCTTGCAATCACTGTGGACAGCCAGCAACTGGTTGGCACATAATAATATCATGCAATCTATCACAACCATTGTGGTCTTTTATCTCCAACGTCAAAAGAAAAATGTTAACATCAAATGTGACAATATATGGAATTTGTGGAGATATTCAGTCTTCTGGGCAGAAAGTGACCGAAAATTTAATTAATTATTTGTGCAATATAGCAAAGTAACAATATACAACGCCCACCTGTCTTCTATAAGAAATAACACTCAGAAACCAGGCTATTTGGATACCTTTAAGAAAGCTTTGAAACTAGAAGTTTGGAAGAATACTGAAGAATGGTAAAATGACAGAATATTCTTCTGTGTTCAAGATTGGAATATCGTATTTACTTTCTGAATTGCTTAAAGTATTGCAAGGCTAGATGCATTTTCGCAACAATTATAACCGTAGACCGGTTTCGCTCCCATTAGAGCTCTTCAGTACGGCATACTAATTGCAGCAAAGATACACCTATAAAGTAATACGGCTATAGTAGCCAGCCTTTCAATACTAAGTGAGTGGTGGACGTGCCGCCACCTAGTTGCGGAACCAAGTAGTATGTTGTCAGCTCCAAATAACACAAAGTGTTAAAAATAGAGACTCTATACAACCAACTAACAGTTTAGTAATTTGTTAGCCCTGGCCCATTTCTACCCTAATATAGGGACAAAGTATGTAAGGCTTGATTCTCGCAACAGTGGGCCAGGGCTAACAATTTACTAAATTGTTAGTTAGTTGTATACAGTCTCTATTTTTTAACACTTTGTGTTATTTGGAGCTGGCGTGACAACATACTACTTGGTTCCGCAACTAGATGGCGGTACGTCCACCACTCACTTAGTATTGAAAGGCTGGCTACTATAGCCGTATTACTTTATAGATGTATTTTTGCTTAGGAGGCCAGCGCGTTATCCACTGCGCCGTCTAGGCACTCTGCACTTAGTATGCCGTACTGAAGAGCTCTACCGGTCTACGGTTCTAATTGTTGCTAGCCTACATACCTTGTCCCTATATTAGGGTAGAAATGGGCCAGGGCTAACAATTTACTAAATTGTTAGTTAGTTGTATATAGTCTCTATTTCTTTACCACTTTGTGTTATTTGAAGCTGGCGTGACAACATACTACTTGGTTCCGCAACTAGGTGGCGGCACGTCCACCGCTTAGTATTAAAGTTATTGGGTAAATTAGTATATCTGTAAAGAATTTTTAGGATTAATTTTTAGATATTTTATATAGCTAAATTGTACCTTGATGTATATATTTATCTGTTACAACCTATGTAGTAAGCAATGTTCATACAATATTGGTTATGCATATATTATATAGGGCCTGCAAATTGAACAGTTATATTTACCCAATAATGAGATGTGAACATTTCTTACATATTGGCAAATTATTGTAATAAATATTGAATTGATATAGTGCCACACCGATAACTCAAAACATATTGACACGATTTTGTTACAATTTTCTGAGTACCTTTCTTTTGTAAGTGGCCTGGACAGATTCGTTATGCAGGAAGATAGGCCCAAGTTTTACCGGAAAATTTTGTGTTACCTTTCGAAAAAAAAAAACCTCCGGAAATAACAAAGTAAGGACAACCAAAATTGGTACGCGTGTTGGCATTAGAAATAGTAAAGCACGTGCCGAAATGTAGTTCTATAAGTTTAAAGACAAAAAAGTTACGGCCATTAAAAAAAAGGGGTTTCTTCAAAACGTCAAAATCGCGATTTGAAACGTCAATATTGGCAATATATAGGCAAAGAACCTGATACAAATACAGATTATGTAAAGAAAATGTCACAAGAAGAGTATTCTGCACACCCTTAAGTTTCAGCTTCAATCATCATTGTCCTTCATTTTACTAAAATATTTCCACAAGGTTTATTTCAAATAGACCCTTTCTCTGATGCTTTGGCGGTAGTTTTAGTTGTTTATGGATTAACGGTCTATAATTTTTATCTAATTTTCGTAGAAAAAAATCGTTAATGAGGAGACCGCGACTTTTGAATTTTGAAAATATTGCTTCAAATGAGTACAAACTAGGCCGCCTAGAATGCATATCCGGGTTTCGTTTCAGTGCTTATCTGTTTACATATATACAGTGTGACGCATTTCTACAGTAACGCTCAATATAATTGTTATTACACAATTTTTTATCGAAATATGATGAGTGTAAGAGAAACAATCGAGACGCAGTAAGTGCATTTTGGTAGCCAATGTTCATTAAATGCTTCAAATTTCATTAACTTAATTTGCTATTGACCTAAGGTTTGTTGGCTGGACAGCCCGTTTTCTCGTAAACATTTCAAGTTTTGGAAAATATTTGTACATTTTTAAAGAATAGATTGTTTTGATAAAATATGGTACATTTTTTCTACTATACAGGTGTCCCACGAAGACTTTCCATCAGCCGTTTCTAGAGTACGGCTCACAATTGAACTCTGAAAATTCACGAACGTGGGTTCCTCAAAATTTACAGTTCATTGAAAATATTGGCGTTAGTATGGAACTTCCGGTTATACCAGAAGTAGACGTCAACTTTCTTATTTCAAATGGAAGATGGTGTTTTTTATTACAGATCTAGATTAATCGTCAAATATAATGGTAGGATTTACTAAAATGTTATGTAATTTTTCTCAACCGTTTTCGAGATATTTGACTTTTTTCAAAAATTTCTTAAAAAACATTGTCACATTTACATACCTGTGTCTCTCTAATTTTTCAACCTGAAGACTTGAAATTCCAAGTGCAAATTCCAAAATACCACAAAATATTTGGAATTTACTAAAGCTAGTATAAGTTAGACAGGGTGTCCGAAAAAGACCGGTCAATCGTGACAACTTTAAAACCTAATAACTCTCTTATTTTAAATAGAACACCCTATATTTTATAGTATCAGTTCATGTACTTTTTATTGTTCTTTCGATTGGCATCAGCATTCCCTATACCTAAATCCCACCGATTTGAAGATATTTAAACATTATTTGCGATAAGAAATAATTATTAGTCAGTTTATCAGGTTGCCCATGAGATGAAAATTTTTAACGTCATCTTCCGACATAAGTAAAATATGCGACGACTTTTGAATATAACTTTTATTTACGAGAAATATAGTGGAATTATTAACAGAAGATGTCGTGTGATTGCAAAGAGATTTCCACATAACCACAGATCAACTCGTTACATGATCAGATAACTACTAAACAATTTGTAGTAGTAGTAGTAGTAGCAGTGGTGGGGAGGCCAACGCCAAGCAAGTAGGCCACAATGGGCCCTTCTTGCCAACCCCAGCAACCCAGCAACCATGCTCTACTCTTCCTCGGTTCCGTCGCCAAACCGCCTCGACCTCGAGATGAAGGCCATGACGGTCTTCAATTGGACGGTACTTACCTGATTCCTCTGCAGAGTCCTTGATCCGAACAATTCTGCTCGAAGACTCCCAAAAGCCTCGCATTCACACAGGTAGTGGTAGGACGTTTCTTCATCCTCGCCACATTCCTGGCAAATGGGATCCCCCTCTACGCCTATCAATGTGAGGTGTCTTCTAAGGGCACAGTGGCCTGTCAGCACCCCGAGGATGCGGCGAAGCGTAGGTCGACTCCTTCCGAGTAGCCAGACAGCTTTATCTCTGTCCGGCCCCTCCACGAAGTCCCTCGCCTGCCTGCAGCCACCAACCGACCCATAGTGCCTCTCCATTGCTTCCTCGGTCCACCTGTCTAAGACGACAGAGACTGTCTTCCTACTTATGCCTATCGCAGGCTCCGGGCCACAGAACGGTCGCCGGGAACCGAGTTTTGCGAGATTATTCGCCACCTCATTCCCCGCTACGCCACAGTGTCCCGGAACCCACACCAGTTGCACCTCCTTCGTCCTGGCTAGCCCTCTGAGGGCGTCAGCGCACTCCTGAACCAGGGGTGACCTGATTCTGGCCGCGCAGACTGCCCGGAGGACTGCCTGGCTATCCGAGCAAATGCACACACATTTCTCGGGACTCATCTTCACATCCTGTCTATTGGCCACAGACAGGATAGCATACGCCTCTGTTTCGAATGCCGTGGTGTATGCGCCAAGAGCATAGGTCTCGCGCACCCCCAGGCGCTCGATATATATTCCTGTCCCGGAGGATTGCTGGTCCTCCAGCCGCGATCCGTCGGTGAAACAGACCAGGCTTGCGGGCTGGAATGCAACCTCATTTTCCCTCCACGGATCCCTACTGGGGATCCTGAGGGTGTATGGCCTAGTCAACCTAATATCGTCCTCGGCATCCCTCACCTTTATGGCGGAAATCGGAATTTCCTTTTCCACCTCCTTGGCGACTCTTGCATGCCCTATTACTGCTCCCTCTCCGCACCAGTTACCTGAGTCCCGGATTCTAAGATGCGACGCCATAGCCTCCCTTCTGATACAGATGGGAAGCGGTGGCAGCATCAACAGGACCTCTAGCGCGGCTGAGGGTGTCGTCCTCATAGCGCCTGTGATACCCAGGAGTTTGGCCAGCTTCCTGCTGGTTGTTTGGTTCACACCACACCACCAGACCAACGCCCCATAGAGGATTCTCGGCCTGACGATCTCAGTGTAGATCCAATGAAGGATCCGGGGATTAACTCCCCAGGTCCTCCCTATCACACGACGCAGCTGCCAGAGGGTCGCTACTCCCTTCCTCACAACTCGTTCTATTTGCGACCCCCATGTTAGTTTCGGGTCCAGGATCACCCCCAGATATTTGACCTCCCGCACTAAAGCTAAAGGTTTTCCAAACATCACGGGCGCCCTGAACCCCTCTACCTTCCTCTTCTTGGTAAATAGGATCATCTCCGTCTTCGCCGGGTTTACGGAGAGTCCCTGCTCACCACACCACCTTTCGATTATGCTACAGGCAGCTTGCATGCACTCACAGACGACGCCGAGGAATTTGCCGGTGACTAAGACCAGCCCATCATCAGCGTACGCCTGGGCGTAGAAGCCATTCAAACAATTTGTAAGAATGGACCGTTTCGTCCAAAATCTCATAAGAGTAAAGCATTATCAGAGAACAAAGAGATTTGTGTGTTATCACTTCACAATAAATGTTCGAAATTTGCAACGTTCACTTCGAGGCATATTTGCGATAAGAAATAAGTATCAGTCAGTTTATCAAGTTTCCTAGGAGATAAAAATTTAAAATGTCATCTTCCGACAGTAAACTTAATGGTTGCACTGTAAAGTACGTTTGTCAATTGTGTTTTAATCAAATAGAGTATTTTCCACAATAATGGCACACTTCAATTACTCAAAGGATGACTTTTTAAATTTAATTATTATTTACGGGAAGTGTAATCGAATTGTTAGCAGAACATGTAGTGTTTTTGTAGGGCGATTTCCAGATAGACATATACCAACTCCTGACATGATCAGAAGACTATTGAAACATTGTTCTGAGAATAAAACGTTTCGTTCAGAAAGTAATAAAAATAAACCGCTATTGGACACTGAAGAGACACAAATAAATGTTTTGGCATTTTTTACTGCTTATCCGTATGCGTCAATCAGAGACTGCAGTAGAAATGTGCGTCTTTCAAGAGGAACTATTCACAGAATTCTAAAAATTAACAAATGGACACCATTTTCGTTCACTTTAATATACCATTTAGAACCTGGGGATTTTTGCTGGAGTGTAGAATTCTGGGAATGGTATCTTTTGAAAACTCAAGAAGATAAAAATTTCTCAAGAAAAATTATATGGTGCGATGAGTCAAAGTTTTCAAACAGGGGCCTGTTCAATCGTCACAACAGTCACTATTGGTCGGACAAAATCCTCACATTACTAGAGAACGAAATTTCCAGGATTGTTGGAGTTTCAATTATTTTGCGCAGTAAAATACAATATAATTTTTGCCCTTAACATTTATGACGAAAACTTGACAGGTTGGTACCAAAAATATTAAGCAATACTGAATTTTATTTGCGTATTAGTACATTATGTTAGTAAAATATTGATTAGACTCACTGAAACTAAATTTGAAAATATGACCCTTTTATTCATATCAGTAATAATGGTATGATTTACAAAAAAGGTAACAACGAATTCTAAACGTGCAGTCCTGGTTATTGTCACAATCTGCAGCAAGTAATAATACCAGCGCTGAACTCCTTGCATTAACACGAAGCTGCAGAAGTTTGGTATGAACAAGATTGAGCTCCACCACACAACTCACAGATAGTAAGCGGAAACATTTGAAGACATATGGATAGCTAACGGTGGTCCTCATCTTTGGCCGGCCCGCTCACCAGACTTAACTCCACTAGATGTTAGTATCTGGGCGTGCATTAAAAACAAAGTTTACCAGGAACCACCTATTACAAAACAAGATATGACAGCTAGAGTATTAGAGGCCATCAACGCAGTAGAGCAAGATTACCTTTCTCGAGCCACGGGTACCATCATTAAAGAGCCATCAAATGCCTCGAAGTAAACGGTGCAAATCTCGAAAACGGTTGAGAAAAATGACATAACATGTTAGTAAGACCTACCATAAAATTTTACGAGCAATCTAGATTTGTAATAAAAAATACCATCTTCTATTTGAAATAAGAAAGTTGACGTCTACTTCCGGTATAACCGGAAGTCCCATACCAACGTCAATATTTTTAGTGAACTGGAAATTTTTAGGAACCCACCTGCGTGAATTTTCAGAATTCAATTGTGAGGCGTACTCCAGAAACGGCTAATGGACCGTCTACGTGGAACACCTGTATAAGCTATACCGGTAACCAGATTTATGCCTGCTTGCATTAGATTTTTTCTACGAAAATACACCAACAAATAAATAAAAATCTGGATGCTGCAAGTGCGTCATGGGAGTCAATTTTCATAAAAATGTTTTTAATAGCAAATATGTCTCTCTAATGCAATCAGCCATCAATGTGGTTACCGGTTTAGCCTATATACTATAAAAAATATAACATATTTTATAAAAACAGCTTATTGTTTGAAAATGTACAAAAATTTTCCAAAAATATACTTTAAATGCTTATATATCTATATATATATATATATATATATATATATATATATATATATATATATATATATATATATATATATATATATATATATATATATAATGTGTGTATGTATGTATATGTAATTATCACACCGATAACTTAATAAATCATGGGCAAATTTGAATGAAGTTTGGCAGGTACCTTTTTTTGCAAGTGGCTTGGATAAGTTCGCTGGTAACGAATATCGGACCAGGTTTTCCGGGAAAAATGTTGAGTTTTCTTCCGGTAAAAATTGTTGTTTCTAAAAATAACGAACCGATTGTAACTAAATTTCGCAGGTATGATGATGTTATAAAAATTAAACTATACACCAAAATTTAGATCTATATGCTATAACAACAAATAAGTTATAAGCATTTAATTGAAAAAATTGTTTGCTGCCAGATAATTTCTATAAAAATTCACTACCAGAGTGCACTTGCTGCGTCCAGACTCTTTATTACTTATTTAGTGGTATGATAATTATCCAGTGTACCTATAATGCAACGAAACTCAAGCCTGTGCCTGCATTTTTTAAGTATTTTTAATAATGTTGGACAGTTCAAATCTTTGCCAAACCAGTTTTCTTGTGTTTAATCTTCTGCTCTTTACTGATGGGATCTTGTTGTACATTTAGCCCATTTACACCCACCAAACATTTTGTTCTTCCTCTCCCATTTAAACCAAATTAATTTTAAATTTAACTTTACCATAAATTTTGATCTGTAACCCCATTAAATACAGACTTGGAGCCTACTTCTCGGGCTTCAATATTAGTTTTCTTTTCTGTAAATGAAGGACGTAGCCAGCTCGTAAACTAACTGGAGCAAGTGGCCCTTCTGAATTATAGATGTTCTAGATGTTCTTCAACGTTTCTGTTGCCCGTTTCGCTGCTTGACAGCATCCTCAGGCAGAATAAGATTGAATTAATACGAAATCATGGCAACTAGAAATAAAGATTTGTTGCTATGTGATGTTTTGATAACAAAATCTTTAAAAATTCAAACTTAATTTTAAAAAAATGACAGATGACGTATTAAGGATAGAATTTACCTATAGCAGTAATAGCTCTAATAACAATTACAACAATAAGTAAGTGCGACAGCAATCAATGAATCTGTAACCCCATCTTCATCACTGAGTCCGTTTCGATAATTATTGATATAATCTTGTATCTTATTACATACACCAGTGTTCATAGAACAGGAAACTATCCAAGAGGGTATTCCTAATCGTGAAAATATATTTAATATTAATTTTATATCATGATAGTTATACGAAAATTCGCTAGCATAAATCCAAGTGATATCTTTTATAATTAAGTAGGTCGCATAGAAATTATAATTATTGACCTGGAATTGCTCATAGTACATGTTTAGATAAATAATAAACAAGTTGGAATTGCAGAGTACAGTATAAGGAATGCTGACTGATGAGGTTTGCAATTTGTGAAGTATGTAGACCAGGCAAGGTTATAAGTAGTGTTGTTGGTAAATAATGCAGAGACTTTTGACTTTTGCTTTGAAAATGTAGAGACTAAGATCAGAGATTTTTGATTAGATTCTTAAAATGTAAATACGCGAGACTTTTTAATTTAATTATGTACAGATTTGGTTTTAAATTTTATTTGGTTAAGTTAGTTTATAAAAGTTGTTAACTCTCATTATTAAAATTTTATTACAAATTACATCGTTACCATGTGCATATTATCCTAGTTATAAACAATTATCCCTTATTATCCTCCGCTCCTTAAACAACCAGAGAGGGTAGTTCTCTTTAAATACAAATAAATATATAACATGTAGGTAATTAGATTTTTCTTTCTTTTGGTTTATTTTTAAGACGTAACGGTACAAATGTGGAACTTAGAATAGATTTACTTTTAATCAATAAAATGTTCAAATTTGTTATTTGTGGCATTACTTTTCATTACGAATAAGCTAAAACAAGAAAAAAGATCCTAAAATAAAAACAAAGACTTTGCGGCTTTTCTGTGAAAAATCGGTTACACAAGAACAGCTTCATAAAGAGAATGATTATTGGGCATGCGACCTTTCAGAAAATATCATTGTACGCAACAAAGCAGTAGTGATGTGGATTTTATCGAAGCCCTAACGATGAGCCTAGGGCCTTATCCGATGAAATCAAAAGTTGGCAGCTATATTAAGAAATCTTTATTGAAGTGAATCGGCCACAAAAAGTTACTTGAATAAGAGGTTTTTGAATAGAAAAATTGTAATGCTTGCGCCGGCAAATCTGAAAGAGCTAAATGTCATCTAGACAGTTTTTACAAATAATTCAATTTCGTTATTTGTTGATTTAAATATTAAGTGTACAAAACGTGTTTTAGTGAATTTTTCTTAAGAAAATTCACTAATAGAGAGGTATCGATGGTGAGACTTTCGGAAAATTTCTTCAAATGAGTACGAATTAAGGTCTCTGGAACACATTTCCATGATCAGTTAAAATGTTTATATATATATATATATATATATATATATATATATATATATATATATATATATATATATATATATATATATATATATATATATATATATATATATATATATATATATATATGTATGTATGTATGTATGTATGTATGTATGTATCCAACCGATAACTCAAAAAATACTTCACTGATTTGGACCAAATTTGGGAATTGCCCTTATTTTGCTAATGGCTTAGATAAGTTCATTCATCAAATCTTAGCGGCCAATTTTTCTTAGTAAAAAATTAAAAAAATATTTTTTAAAACGCATATCTCTCAAATTGTGTAAGTGATTGAAACGAATATTTACAGTTTAAAATAACATAAAGAAACGTGGTTATATACCAATTTTCAAGTCGTTTGATCAAAGGAAAATAAAGTTATTCGAAATTAATAATATAATAATCCTCGACATCACTTCAGATTCTGTAATGCAATATCTAGAATGTTGGACAAAAACAGATGACGCTTTATATATTGCTATGGTATTTAGATAAATCGTAGATAAAAATCTAAATAATGGAGGTTGTCGCAGGTTATCAGCCTGGACAACGTTGTGAGAGATACGACAGGGACGCCATCTCGGCGCAGGACCAGGTAGAATGTTGTCACAGCTTTAGTTTATACAAAATTTTATAGATAGAGCTGTACAATCAACTAAGAATTGTGTAATGTCAGCCTTGGACCATTTATTTCCTAATACCAGGACAAAGTTTCAAACGCCGTGAATTTTAGCATGCAAATGTATACTATAAATAAAAAATTTCGGGACGCAGCAAGTGCGTTATAGTAGTGAATTTGCATAAGAATTGTACAATATTAGTAAGATATTTTATTAAAACTAATCCTTTAAATTTAAATGAACCATGGAGATCGGTTTTAAAGTCCCAGTTAGCGATTATTTGAAAAAATGTATATTTTATATGGAGCTAGAAAATAAAAATTTGATCTTATATATAATATGTAAGTACTGCAAGTGCCTTTAAAAAATTGTGTAACAAATTTCATTGAAGTTACAAAAGTTTTTCAGATAAATAATATTATTTACAAAGGGAATGTACCTGTCAACTTATAAACATGGCAGGTATTTTTCGCTATTAATTGCTTGGATGGTTTTGTTTTAGTCAACCCATTCAGTTTTTGCAAACAATAAACAACAATAGTCTGGATGCAGTAAGTGGGTTATAGTAATGAATTTGCATAGAACTGTTTTAATAGCAAATATGTGTGTTTTTTTTAAGAAAGCAGGCATCAAATTTGGTTACCAGTATAACCAATATAGTAGAAACAAGGTGCCATGTTTAACCAAAATAACTTTGAAAATGTACAAAAATTTCCGTAAGTAAACTCAAAGTGTTCCCGAAAAAAGTGGTCAAAATGGTAGTCACCAAATTTAATCAAAATCGGCCCATTATTTTTTGAGTTATCGGTGTGATACATACTCATTTATATATATGTATATATATATATATATATATATATATATATATATATATATATATATATATATATATATATATATATATATATATATATATATACATATATGTATATAAACATGTGAAAATGTGAAAATTGTGGTAGAAAAATGTCGTAAAAATATTTCAAATTCGAAGGCTCAATATATTTCCCCTTAAGCCAGAATCTTCAATCTTGAACCATAGTAACACCTATGTAAACGCACGTGGGTACTAAATTAAAGAAAAATAACATAATGAGCTTCGCGGATACATTTTTCATATTTATATGAGGCGGTGGGTCCCCGTCTGATTAGGCAGTCATTTTGGCTAATTAATAATAATTTAATTTGCAATACTGACTGTCGTTAAACGTTAATACTAACTAAAACTAGACTCAATTGATTTTAGGGTAGCAATATAACGACCCTGTAACCTAATTTCTTCATTTAACTTCTTAGTTTATACATTATTCTTTATATTTAACACCTCGTACTGTAAGACGCCCGAAGATGACCGTGGTTTCCAGCGAAGTATACAGTAGGCTACGTAGCCTTTCGTAAATTCAATATGACCTTTTTTTTCATTTTAGTATAGCTAAATAGTAAAAACCTGTTTGTAAAAGATTTTAAGCTCCTAAAGACTGGCCATAGAGGTATTGGTGCTGGTCAAAATTACATTTACAGCAAGGTTTGATCAAAATTTCTAAGTGATATTTCAAGAAGGATTTAGCAGTTGTTATGTTATATTTACAGATATAATCTTGTGCTTCAATCAACAAAAACAAACAAAAACCTTTTTTGTTGTTTATGGTTTGCAAAAACTGGATGGGTTGACTAAAACAAAACCATCCAAGCAATTAATATGGAAAAATACCTGTCATATTTATAATTTTGTAAATGTATATTTTTTTTCTGAAAAAATTTTGCAACTTTAATGAAATTTGCAAAACCATTTTTTAAAGACACTTGCAGTACTTACATATTATATCTAAGACCAATTTTAATTTTTTATCTCCGTATAAAATATAAATTTTTTCAAATAATTGCTAACTGGGACTCTAAAACCGATTTCCAAGGTTTATTTAAATTTAAAGAACTAGTTTTAATAGTATATCTTACTAATAGTGTGCAATTATTATGAAAATTCACTACTATAACGCACTTGCTGCGTCCCGAACTTTTTTCTTTAACTTTAAGTCAATGTAAAATCGTACTTAAATTTGCATCCCTTGAAGTTGGCGACACAAAAATCAGATAAAGGAATTTCTTAAACACCGCAGATTATTTTCTGATGAACAAGGATAAGAACCCTCATATTTAGAATCAGAGTATACATTACCTATTCCGTTTATGGATTTTAGCTGATGTTACTAATATCACTCACAAAAATGCTTTCCCTCTTTGGTTTTACGACCTTCCTTTGTCTGCTACTTCTCAGCATCTTTTAACTCTCATTGGCCCTAATTTGTTCAAACTATTCTATACTAAATACATATGTAATTTAGACAGGCCAAATAACTCAGTTCGCGAGGTGAGTAACCTCTAGAATCGGATTTGGAGGCCTCGGGTTTGAGTCCCGTATTCAGACAGTTTACGAAGTCCCTGCCTTCCCGTCCGAAGACTTTAGGCCATGGTATCCTCCTACACTGTCAGGTGGAAGCCTCGCTCACCTACAACCCCTACAACCTCTACATTCTAAAAAATCATCAGGTAATTTAAGCCCTTAGATCCATAGAACCCTCCTAATATTCATACGAACGTTCACTGCACTTTCGCTTTTCCCAAAATCTCATCTATTTCTCTATCCGTGCCCTCTCTTTATGCGCGGTTTGCCTCAATCTCACTTCGCGTTTCCTTTTCCAGCTCTATTCCTGCGGCCCATTCACTGAATTTCTCGATTTCCTCGTTCTTGGTAGACCTAGTTACCTTAAGCGAGTATTAACCACTAACACTGTTCTTGTTTCTCGCAAAGCTCTGGCTTGCCGCCCTACGATTTTCCATCTGGCAGTCTTCCACCGCATGTCTCCTGCTCTCCGCAACCGCACGCACATTCTCACGTTCCGGGCCTTAGGTTAAACCTACTAAAGTAGCCCTCAAGGGCCCGTGGTCAGTCAAGAAGCTCACCGCCCTGTTACTACAACCCTTGAGGCCCAGACCTACGCTCTCTATGTATCTATAAGTGGTCCTAACCTTTGTCTCCTGGTCCCAGTGCTTCTGCCTCTCCACTATAATGTTCTCCTTGGCACTTCGTTTGAGCATTATACCCGTCACCGGAGCGTCTACCCTTTCATAAACTAGGCGGTCGCTTCTGGCAGCTTTTGATCTCGCGCCGGCCTTTGTGATGCCTTCGAATTGGTCGCTACCCCACCACAGATTTATTTTTGGTCACGCGCGCTCCACCCTTTGCATCTTTCTGTGGATTCTGTCGGCTGTTCCTCCCTTCCTCCTGATGAGCATGTCCAGCGCGACTCTGCTATCGAAAGCGATGTTGACGGTTCCAGCCTGTATAGTGGCGGCCTTTTTCACTGCCGTAACCGCCGCAAACAATTCCGCCATGTGCACCGGGTACCCGTCCTGGAGCTTTAGCCCTTTGCTTTCGATCACTACGTTATAGTCATAGGCCACTAGGCCTATTCCAACCGCGACTTCGGCTCTGGACGCGTCTGTGTATATCCACCGTTCCCTTGTTTTTTTCGCTCCTTCTATTATCGCCCAGATTTTTCTCTGCTCCGTCGAGAGCGATCCTTCCCGTACGTCGGCTTTTGCTCGAAATTTACTGCCTTCGAGTATTCCCATCTTATATACCGCTCCTATGCCTTCAGCCACAAAGGTGGACACCCCGCCAGCACCGCCAGTGCTGCGTTGGAAGTCGTTATGTAGGAACAAAATATCATTTTTGTTTAAAACGCCTGAATAACTATGTCACCCTTGGGTCTAAAATTATCATTTTCAGCAGGCATTTTGTTATTGTTAACATTGAATTTTTATTTTGAAAATTCACTAATAGAGAATTTGTTTTTATCTGTTGGAAAAACCGGTTTGATTAGGTCAACTAAAATGAAATCATTCAGGCGATTAATAAGGAAAAATAACTGTTATTTTTATAATTTTGCAGATACTTTACTTTTCTAAATATGAACTGAGTTTCCTTCTCGAAAGCTTTTGCAACTTTAATGAAATCTGTAATACCAATTTCTTTTAGGCTAGACCTATAGATATAGCAAAATTTAATTTTCTAGCTTCATAGAAAATTGAGTTCTGCGCATTTTTCTTAAAGGGAGTTAGAACACAGGATATTTTGATAATAGAGAGTTATCGATGGTAATACTTTCAAAAGAATTCTTCAAATATACGCGTACTGCGACCCCTAAGATCGATGTTCAAAATCTGTGTAAATTTAAAGTATGAATTTTAGCAATATGCCGTATAATAATAGTGTACAGTTCTTATGAAAATTCACGAACTCATCCAAGCCAATAATAAAATAAGGTAATTTCCAAATTTGGTCCAAAGCAGTGAAGTATATTTTAAGTTTATTTTGAGTGATATATATATATATATATATATATATATATATATATATATATATATATATATATATATATATATATATATATATATATATATATATATATATAAACATATATATATATATAGCAGTTTCACCCCACTATCACTATTTTGCCGAACCCCTGCCTTTCCGTAAGGAGAGTAGGGATATTTAACTTGGCTAACATCGCATGGACACGGGACCGACGGCTTTACGCCCCCTACGAAGGGCGGAACGTGCAGACATTCAACTTGCTGAAATACAATGTCACAACTTCGGTTGATGCTAATTGTACAATATGTACTGGAAAAATGAAAGTAGTACCCTGGGATCCAACCCAGCACTCTTCTTTTCAGAGGCACACGTTCTTACCACTGAACCACCGAGACTCTCAATTGTAAACTAGAAACGTTTGACAGTTTACGTAACCACTGCTTTATAGACATTTTCTTTTGTTTGTTTGAGATGGAAAAAATATATCAATCGTCCTTATAAGCAGAAAGTTTTGCTTCTTTGATGCATCAACAGTAGCGGCTCGTGCCTTAATGCATTGGGGGAGCGCAAGAAAAAAAAGTTCGGGACGCAGCAAGTGCGTTATGGTAGTGAATTTTTATTAAATGCTTCAAATTTGAATAACTCAAGTTTCTACAAACTTATAAAGTTGAATTTTGGTGTATAGTAAGGTATTACCCAGGGAAACATATCTAGGAAATTTTAGTGTGTAGTAAAAGGTCTTGTAGAAGGCAACATATCCACCAAATTTCATTAAAATAGCCATGTAATTTTGTAATTTTAGGAGATAAATATATATTTTGAAACAAAACCAAAATTTTCCCGGAAAACCTTATCCGATTTTCCTGACTAACGAACTCGTCCAAGCCATTAATAAAAGAAAGGAACTTGCCAAGTTTCATCGAAATCAGTTGCTTATTCTTTGAGTTATCGGTTGGATATATATATATATATATATATATATATATATATATATATATATATATATATATATATATATATATATATATATATATATATATATATATATATATATATATATATATACATATAAAAATTGAAAACAGGGGTCCTAATTCGCGCTCATTTGAAATTTTTTTTGCAAAGTCTCCATCTCCATCGATATCTCTCTATTAGTGGATTTTTTAAAATAAAAATTCACTGAAAATGAAGAGCTCGCCTCTTTTTCCCCGAAAATGTATTATAAAAAAACCGACTTACTAAATTAACTAAACTTAATAATTATTAACTACCTACCAAGTTTTCCTCTAGTTAGTTATAGGTTATAGTAGTTAAAAAATCCCTTAAAAAGTTAACCTTTAAAATATTATCCACTGAATTAATCACAGTATCACAATTATTTCGTCTACTTATTAAGCAACCCGAAGTAGTAGCCATTATAATAATAATAATAATTGTCTTGTTAGAACATGTAAACAACAACGAAATGATCTTATTTAAATCAATCCGACGCGAATCACTACACGAAAATTACTACACACGCTCTGCGAAAAGTGCGCTGCAAACTGCAAGTGTGGAATTTTAAATCGCACAACCAGATTGCTTATTCGGCCGTTTTTGACGAAGATAGTGGATCAGTTCGCATTGAAGTATCGCATTTCTTTAGAGCGCCGAAAAATACACACCGCCGGATGGATTTATATGACGTCTGCAACCATTAGCACTATACTTCTTCTGATTTTGTATTAATGGCTGCCGACTCTGCGATCCTCGATACTCGATATACTAAAGTTATTAAAATATAGCATAGCAAAAATATTATGTTTTCACGGCAGGCGGCAGTGCGTGCGCACGGGCGCACTTATTGAGGAGCCGCCTCTGTGTATCAAATCCTTTAAAGCAAGTACTCTCTAATTTATCTTACTTCCACATCGTCACAACGAGTGGAAGTATCGCATCGGCGACAAAAATTTCAAAACTTCTTTTCGCTTAAACGTCGTAAAAACATATATAAAACTTGACTTTGGAACGATGTTTTTTTTGTCTGCCGGTCTGTCGGTGTCTCGGTCTGTCGGTCTGTCGGTCTGTATGTCTGTCTGTTTGTAGCCACGTTAAATTTAGAATGAATTGATATATCGTTTTCAAATTTGATATACAGTTAGCACTCGACAAACGAACGGTTCGGATTCTTTGTGGGTAAAATCGCCTTAGGGGGTAGGGGATGAATGGGGGGTGGTAGGATTTGGTAAAATTTAATTTCATCAAACATCTGGGGGTGGAATATTTTTTTTCGAATTTTTTTGTGCCAAAACGGCGTAAAAAGTCCCAATACCTATAGAAAACTTGATTCTGGGACGAAAATTGTCTGTCGGTGGGTCGGTCGGTCGGTCTGTCGGCAGGTACGTCTGTCTGTTTATAGACGCAATAACTTTCGAAATAATTGAGATATCATCTTCAAATTTGGTACCCAGTTAACACCCGACAAAGGAACGGTTCGAATTGTTTTTGGGGGTAGGTGATAAATAAGGGGTGATTTGGTGAAAATTTTCATTTTTTTTTTGTCATGGCGTTAAATTATTTTGATGAGAATGTCTTGATGAAGAGAATATATTATCACAGCTATGTGGAAGTGATGATTCAATTTGCAGCATTATTTTCGCGAGCTGTAAAATACCTAGTAACCTAATTTGATTACATTTCGCACATAAATATATCCAAAGTGGAACATCCTTAGCATATTATATACATAAATGCAAATTAAGAAGTTACTCGAAAGGAAGGTTACAATTTACGATCAAGATAAGAGCACATTTGAAGCGAGGAAATTGCATAATTAAGACAAGTGTAACATTTTCTTGTATATACCGCCATGGAACCTAATTAGTTTTGTACATGGGTGCCCAATACGTATGGAATAATATTTATCTCAAGAGACTGTTTGACCGATTTTGTTGAAATTTGACTGTGGCATGTAAAATATACAGTTATTGATATGACTGGTATACATTCGTCGCTCTAAACACACAGTGTGGGCCAAAAATACACCATTTTTTGTTTAAAATGAAACGGCTTTATTTTTTTTATGAAATTTGATTTATCTGTACTAGGTTTTCCTATACCTAAAGTGGCTGTTCATCTTGAAGATCATTAATCAAAACTGGAGTCAGACAAGGGATAAAATCTCGCCAAAGCTGTTTGGCAAGGTTTCTTAAAGTCTAGCATGGGAACAAAGAGGTGTCAACATCGACGGCATGTATCTGACTCACCTGCGCTTCGCGGATGGCATCGTCTTAATGAGCACCGACACCGACGAGCTTAAAGTCATGCTGATAGAGATGAAGAAAGTTTCAGAGGCCGTGACCCTAAGGATAGTGTTTAAGAAACGGGGGGATAATTGAGGGGAATAGGGGGACACTGGAATAATTATGGGCTAGAGTGACATAATAACAATGTATCAACTTTAATGAAAATATGAAAAGTCTCTAAATATGTACAAACACCTGTATATATATATATAAACTTAAGTGAACTAAATTTCTAAACTAAGGAAACATACTTAATCAACATTCTTCTATACAGCATACTAAATGCTACTTAGGGTTATTTCTGTTATTTGCAATTCTAACGAAACAATGTGTTGTTTATATAAACATTGGAAATGTAATATTACCAAATCTGTGTGAAATAATGACAATACCGATCTAACCTACTTATAAAAATATAATTAAAACACTTTATAATCATTTCCCAATTCCCTGCTTTTTATCTTGAAATAATATTTTAATATAAATGTAACCTTAGTAATGCCTTTTTGGTAAGCTATTGTTCCCTGAACAGATGGATTTCGAGAAGATCAAGGTCATGTGTCAAGACAACATCCAAGCTACACTTGACAACCACACGCTTGAAGTGGTGAAGAATACATGTACCTTGACCACCACATCAAACATGACAAAAACCGTCAGGAAGCAGAAATCACCAAGCGAATTGGCTTGACGCGGGCCGCATTTAAAAAACTTAGTCGCATCCTCAGAATATTAGATATATCTGTCAATCTGAAACCTAAGGTTTTCGACTCCTGCATATTACCCGTCATATTTACGGCCTTAAGACTGTAATCCAAACACAAAACAGAGCGCATCCTGTTAGGGATCAGCTTCAGATACCGAATCAGGAACGAGGCCATTGGGGATAGAAGAAGAATCGTGAGTGTCATAGAACGTGTAGCCTCTAATAAATAACGCTGTCCCAGGGATAACATAAAGAGCACGAAGGCGATAATATAGTGACAACTAAGCGAAATGTCGGGCGCCCCATAACTAGATGGAGAAATGACATTTAGAAGCAAACCAGTAGAAACTGGATCTTGAGTACTCAGAATAGACCCTGATGGAAAATATGGAGGAGATCTATGTCCAGGAGTTGACACGAATGACCAAAGAATAAGTAGAAAAAATGGTCCAACCAAAGGTATTTTGCAACACAGTAAATTATTCATGATGATATAATGAAAACTCTGGACGCAGCAAGTGCGTTATGGTAGTGAATTTTCAGTAAAATGTTTTTAATAGCATATATGTTTTTTTAAGAAAGCAGGCATCAAATTTGGTTACCAGTATAACCTACATAGTAAAAACAATGTGCCATGTTTCATCAAAATAACTTTATTGTTTGAAAATGTACAAAAATTTCCGAAAGTAAACTTAAATTGTTCCAGAAAAGACTGGTTTCCTGGCCAACCTTATAGGTTAATAGCAAATTGACCTATTCAAATTTGAAGCATTTAATGAAAATTTGCTACCATAACGCACTTGTTGCGCCCCGAATTTCTTTTCTTACAAAGATGTGTTATATTTCGATGGAAAATGCAAAAATGCAATAACATAGGGCGTGTTCGATTAAAAAAAAAGAAAATTTGAATCACCAACGACTTACGGGCCAGACTGTAATTGTGGAAATATTTTTTAAGATATAGCTCAAGACAATCTATAATTAATGTATACAATTTTTTTTCGTAACTTGGATAATAACGGATATATTGAGATTTAATGTTTTTTTACGAAATTTCGACAAAAATGATATGCCATTAAACGATAAACTCTATAGCCAACACTACTGACAAAGCATCAGAGAAAGGGTCTATTTGAAATAAATTTTCTGGGAACATTTTAGTAAAATGACAATTGAAACCAAGAGTTCAGGCTTTGTAAAACATTCTTATTGAGACATTTTCTTTCCATAGCTCATATTAGTTTCATGTTCATTGCCTAAATATTACCAATTCTGACGTTTTAAATCGCGACTTTGACGTTTTGAGGAAAACCAAAATTTATTTTTATTTAAATGCCTGTAATTTTTTTGTATTTTAACCTACAGAGCTATATTTTGGTAGGTAGCTTACCTATAATGATATAAACCCGTGTACCAAATTTGGTTACTTTGTTAATTCCGGAGATATAATAATATATAAAAACTGAAACTGACCCCGGATATGGGTTCTAGGGGTCCTAGTTCTCGCTCATTTGCAAAAATTTCTGTCCCCAGTAGTGAATTTTTTCTACGAAAATTCACTAATAATAATAAAGAAAAACAATCATCCATTGCCATTGACGCGAACTGTCTCAGACGCGCTGACACGAAACAAATCGAGCAGATATGATTACTAGAAACGAGGATAACTATAACTGAAATTCAGATAACTAAACGTTTACAAATTGAATTTACACCAGCAGTGTTTTAGAAATGTTACAGTTGCAACTTTACGCAAAATTATAGATGAAAAGAAACAACAAGCTGGTGGTAGAAGTACTATATTTAGAAATTAAACTCCAGTTTCATTTGTAATTTTGTAGTTGTTTCTTAGCTGCAAACATTCAGACATTTTACAAACTTACTTGCCGTTTACTATGCTTAGTGGGTACATACTATACTTACAGTAGGGTTAAGGCCAATAATATTTTTACAATAAGAGTGGAATAACGTCGTAAAGGGAAGTGGTGCAACGTTGCCAGATTGTCAAATATTTTCTAGTATGCCTGTATGTTGAAAGAAAACCTTTTTATTAGTTTATTTTAGTACATTTGTAGTGATTTGACTTCCAAACATAGGCATGCGCGAACATTTCGTCTTTCTTTGTGTCCTACAAGGTGATTAGAGATTGTTTAGACATTTATTTATGGTCAACTTGCAAATGAGCTAACGGACAGTTTTGGAAAAAAACTGCTGATAGATTAAGTTTGGCAGCTTACATGTATGTTGGCACTATTTTTAGCTTTTGCCTCCTTCTTTTTGGCAAGTTATTTCCATTATAACTTTTTAAACATTTCAAGCTTTTTCAATATTTTCCCAGTACGGTTCTGTTCTGTGACACCCCCTTCTCCATAAATGTGCATTAAAATTTGACATAAATTTATAAATGGGGTTCACTGGAATATTCCAGACCTATACGCATGAGGGTTTTTCATTGGCCAGACAGTCTGCAGTTCTCGTTTTTTAGGCTATTGTTGACTCGGCAG
The DNA here is from genome assembly GCA_964006375.1 of Tillus elongatus. Taxonomy (NCBI): domain Eukaryota; kingdom Metazoa; phylum Arthropoda; class Insecta; order Coleoptera; family Cleridae; genus Tillus; species Tillus elongatus. The sequence goes on from OZ023263.1 coordinate 196,110,666, forward strand.
TCTGCAGTTCTGGTGCTTGGGCTATTGGATTGTATTACCAGTCCGCTTTAAGTACGCACAGCGGGGTGATCAGGTTATTAATTATTCATGTGTCCCGAGATCTTATTTCTCTAATTGTGCATTGTCTACCTATTTTTGTATAATGATCTTTATACCTAGTGTTGCAGTGATTGAAGGGTGTGTCACGATTTGGTGATGTGTGACATATTATTTGTTTCCTACATTCTTTTTGTAAGGGGGGAAATATTAGGCCACAGAGAGTGTGCAGCCAAGGGGAGTACGCTGCTTGTCGTGGAGGTTCACCTTTCCCTTTTGCATGCCTACAGCAACCCTGAATGCATAAACAACAAGAAACATTTCTTAGGAATAAACCTTAAGAAAGTTACGGGACCTGGAGCGGATGTGCATAGTAAACATGATTTTAAGGAGGTATAGCTCCAAAATGGAATAAAGGCAGCTTATCAAGAACCGACTAAGTTGTTCTTTTCGCATTTTTTAGATCATACTTCATTTTTATCTTCTTCCCCGCCTAGCGGCCCTGTTAACTCCTGGTCCCGTAGCTTTCTTGGGGGTTATTTACAAGAATGTTTTCTTTTGGTTTCTGCTGACAGGAGGGTTCTAAGGATGTTTCTGAAGAAATTTTCCTAAAAACCCTCCGTGAGCTCATCTGCAATTTCACCATATTTATTTCTACTAGCGGTATACAGGCTCTCCCACGTAAGGCGTGCATTAGAAGTTTTCGAACTAGTACTGGGACTTGGAATCTGAAAATTTGCAGCTGCATGTATCACCATTCGCTTATTATAAGTAAAATATTCTGGTGACTGTATCACTTCCGGTTCTACCGGAAGTTGCCAACAACTTTCTTAATTTTAATGGAATACTCTATACATTATTACACATTCGGAATGACCATGCAATTCTGAGGAAAATGATATGCCACTTGTCCATACTGGTGTCAGCCGTTCTCAAGATATTCGGTTTTCTATAATTTTTGATTAAAACTTATGTCAAAGAGATGTATTATTAGTCTCGTTAGTTGTCATCGCAATAGAGTGATCTATTTATTTGAAAGTATTGTGAGCTACGCAATGGAAAATACTGTTGAAGAATATTCTGCTGACAACATTCTAAATTTATTTTACATTCACGGAGAATGCAGGAGAATCGTGAGTAGAACGTGCCGCTTGTTCAATGAGATATTTCCATATTTGTCACCTATGAATAGGACAAAGTTCTCCAGAATCGAGTCAAATTTTCGGAATAGCTGGAATGGTAATTTAAATAGAAATCGTTCCAGTAACATTACCGGCAATGAAACAAATGAAATCAATGTGTTGGGTTATTTCACGGCATATCCACATGCTTCCATCGGACAGGCAGTAGAATATTTAAGACTAACTCTAACATCAATTCAAAGAATTCTTTCTAAGTATGGATGGTATGCATATGCCCAAAGGACAGTGCATGGATTACGGGAGGGTGACCACATTAGAAGGGTTGCATTTTGTGAATGGTTGATGGTACGGATCCAGGAAGACCCAGATATGTTAGATAGGATTTTATGGACGGATGAATCAAAATTTACAAGAAAGGGTATCATCAATCGGAAGCTATGTCATTTCTGGGCAGATGAAAATCCTCACTTTATGCGTGAAGCGAATTTCCAGTATGAATTGAGTTTCAATGTTTTCGCTGTTATTGAAAATGGAAGAGTTCTTTCCCACATCTACAAGGAAATGTTGACCTCAGAGAGTTATCGTAGAATACTTCGTGAAATTGTTGCTGGTATCTTGACTGGTTTGCCTGATGCAGAATTCTGGTACCAGTTAGATGGCACTACAGCACATTCTACGGCAGTTGTACACCAGGAGTTGACAAGAATGTTTAAGGATCGTTGGATTTGACCCGGCGGTCCATGGCTGTGGGCTGCCAGGTCACAAGACCTGACTCCACCTGACTTCTTCTTATGGGGTCACATTAAAAATGAAGTTTATTCCAGCCAAATAACCTCCCGAGAACTGGAGGCTAAAGTACGACAAGCTTTTAATGATCTCGCTCCAGAAATGATTCGAAGGGCCACTAATTCTGGATTGCAAAGAAGATAATTGAAGTGTCTTGAAGTCAATGGTGGTCATATAGAGCATATTTTGTATTAAAACTCATACGCATTTCTTAAATTCATTTTATCACTGTTTCGTTGATCATTTTCGTTAAATTCACTGATATATTTTCGTACTGATAGATGGTTGTATAACTTGTTTTCATTTTGAGTAATTAAGTTTCAGAGCGATTCATAAACATCCCTCACTATGTTGGATTGAGTAGAGGATTTATAATTTCTAAGCAAGTCGAATCGGAATGTCTTCTTTTTAAACGGTATGAGGTGAAAACGTATTCGAACACCCAGAAATGAAAAAATGAAATGGAAAAATACTTCTTGAGAGTTATTTAATTAATCTAAAGAGCGACATTAATATAATAAAACCTAATACAGGTTTTCATTTTTCTTGTCCAGAATATGAATGGAATACCTACATGAAAAATCCTGGGTTCTCTTTGCCCTGTACCCAAAGCTTACTAGTGGTATCTATTAACATCCCCCGATACCGTTGTATAGTTACGAGTTATTATTATTATCATTCTTATTATTACTATTGTGATAATAATAATAATAATAATAATAATAATTATTATTATTATTATTATTATTATTATTATTATTATTATTATTATTATTATTATTATTATTATTATTATTATTATTATTATTATTATTATTATTATTATTATTATTATTATTATTATTATTATTATTATTATTATTATTATTATTATTATTATTATTATTATTATTATCAATACAAAGAAAAGAAAATAGTATTATCTCGGATAATACAAAATTCACATATTTCCCATCATAACTCGGGAATCACCCAAGATAGGTATAGGGAATGCTGATACAGATCGAAGCAAAGTATCATTCCGAATGATATGCGATGAAAATATACAGGCTGTTCTATTTGGAAAAAAATACTTTTTCTTGTTTGAAATTATCGATATTTGAAATTTGTTAAGCAACACCCTGTATCTATTTTGTATTTTTTTTCGCACTGAAAAGAGTTCTGACCATTAGGGCTATAGGTATGCTAAGTTTCAGAATCATGGCATACTTGATGCCCGAGAATTGCCATTTCAAAGATTAGCAACTTTATAACGGAAAAACAATAGAAAATCGAATATCTTGAGAACAGCTGACACCAGTATAGGCAACTGGCATATCATTTTGCTCAGAATTGCATGCTCATTCCGAATGTGTAATAATATATAGGGTGTTATGTTAAAATTAAGAGAGTTGTTGGAAACTTCCGGTACAACTGGAAGCGATACAGTCACCATAAGATTTTAGTTATAATAAGCGGGTGGTGATACATCGATTTGCAAACTTTCAGATTCCAAATTCCAATATTAATTCGAAAACTTCTAATGCACGCTTTACGTGGGACAGCCTGTATATTATTTTGTTAATCATAATGTGGTTATTAATCATATTTAATTAATAAACATATTATGAATTTCGCTATATACTTCATTACCCAAGCGAGTAAGAAATGTTTTCTATTTTTCACTGCTTTATAGCATCAAGTGTTTTTTGTTAATTATATCGAATATGCGATATTTCAATAAAATTTCTGATACCTCAAATCACAACTCGTCAATAAATGATAAATACTGGTATAGTAACAGTATTGATCAAACTTAATGTTTATCACTTTTTTAAACTCCATAATAATTTGCAATTTAATTTTCAGGCTATAAATATGGAGAATCTCTAGACGACTATCGCCACAGGCTCATAAGAACAAACGACGATACATTTTATGGTGGTTGGCCTTGGCAAAAGCTGCAGTTAAATGATTACAAAGACAGAAAAGAAAAAATCATAGATTTTGACTTCAACGGCCCTGCAAAATATGGAGAGTTCGAAGATTTCACTGATAAAAATACTAACCAACCAGAAAAGGATGACGAGATGCCCTATTATTTCAACGCAAAACAACGCTTTCAACAAGCCTATGAGAATTTCAAAAATTTCAGAGAACTTGAAAATAACAAATTTAAAGATCCGTTTCAAATCCATTCTAATCCAATGCTAAGTGATGTTAGACCATATCCCCAAGAAGATGATTTTAGTTTCCAAAGCGAAGATGACACTGAAGAGCCGGTTTCTTCGCAGTCAATTCGAAGTCCTTCCCATGAAACTCTCAACAGTGTCGCCTCTAAATTTGGATACCCTGACGTGGATAAGTTTTATGACTATCAAATGATGCAGGATAACAAGAAGAATAAGCAGCGTCATGTTGGCCATCATGAAGAAGCCTCAGGCAAAGGGGCTCTCGAAGACAGTAAGGAAGCGTCAGGAAGAGGTATTCTTGAAAACGCTAAGCTTGTGGATGATCCAACGGAATTTGCTTACGCTCCACCGGATCCTAGATTTTATGAGCCACTAACAGTTACCGGTACATATTTTTGTAATTTAAATATTTTTAGGTTAGGACACAAAAGACCGGTTGCATATAGCAATGCCGTCTCGATGTACCAAACCTTTGGGTTAAGTAGCTGTCAGAAAAGTAGGAGTCACAATATGCTGTTTCCGGTGTTTTAAAGACCGTTTTTGATATATCCCTATATTTAACAATTAAGTTCTTAATATATCGTATAAAATGATAAAACCACGTATTTCAAAGACTTAAACTGAAAATAATTCATGCAATATAAGTAGCATTTTTAACCTAAATGCAAAGAGGTGAAATTCTGTTATTTTTTAGATAAAATTCGACCAAAGCTAAATATGTTTAGGATACAGACTGCCTAACTAAGAAGCTACATATAATAGCCTGATTATCTTGTTTGAGCATATAGGTGGCTCGTTTTGGACACACAAATAAATTTTTCTGAAACAATAGAAGACTGTCAGAATTTAACTAAAACATGTGTAATCTTGCCCTTTTTACAAAAAAAAAATTTAGAACAACATTTAGAACAAGAGCCCAAAAGATTTTAAAAATGTCCTCAATATAAATGACAATTTTTGCATACAAAATTTACCATGACGAGTTTTCCAACATTTGCAACAACATTACCAGTTTCGAAAGAGTTTGCATGATCTTAAACTGCGCACACAGATCCAAGTGAAATAAAAAAAGTATAGTCATTCAATGTCATGATGTCAATTCATGTCTCCTGCCTCTACTTCATTGAAGTTCGAGTTTTCTCTTCTTGAGGCGCTTGTAGATTATCTTCTCCTTGTGCGGAACTACTCCTGAAAAATGACAAATCTTCATTCTTTCTACAGCTATCACCAAAGTGCTTCTTAAGAAGCGTTTTAATGTTCTCTAATATTCCTGCTTCAGAGTAGCACCTCCTGCTACAAAGATTAGTTGGAAACTGAATGTTTTACCACGCATGAGAATACCTTTTGGTACTGTTAGGTCATTACGATAGTTTGCTTCACCTCTAATGACACCTGCCTTTTTGATACTTGCTAATTATAATTCTCTTACATGGCTGTAATCAAAAATTCCATGAATCAGGACAGATTGAGTAACTGATCTTCTCCAGTCGTAAACCAGACAATCTTTACCTAATTTGATGACAGTGGTTTAAAATATATTAATAAAGCTTTCATCGGTTAAGAGAGTTGAATGTTTTTTTTTATTTCACCTTCAATTCGCCGAAATACTCTATCAGGTGGTATAAAAGAATAACTAACAACAGAGAAATACAGTTAGGCCTGTTTGACACATGGCGGAGCTTTCTGTGTCATCAATGTGAAGGGAATTCCTATAAGGATATCATTTTTAGTCTGTCCACTATATCCATTAGCAAAAGTCTGATTATGTGGTATTCAGACAAATCAGTATCAATTTTTTGCATATTGACACATTCTTTACGATTTCTCCTCTTCTGCATGGTATAAAATATTTGGTTGTGATATTTCTCCTAGGGGAGCGTGATTTTGTGCTTGCACTAGCTTAAATAAAGAAAGGTGTTCCAAATAGAACTACCAAAATAACCAAGTGAGATAAATTGGAAGTAATCTTACTTATATGAAATGTGATTTCAAAAATTTGCTTAAGTTGAGATTCCAAGACACGAAAAGAAAAAGCCATTTTCGTGAAGCTTGACCTTTGACTTGGTCACTTTACAAAATATGTCAGAGTTAACACCATTTAATAAAGGTCTAGTGCACCAAGTGCGTTATGGAAGAAAATTTTCATAAAAATTCTTTTAATAGAAAATATTTCTTTAATGCAAGCAGGCATCAATTTGGTTACCGGTATAACCTATATAGCAGAAACAGTGTACAATATTTTATCCAAATAACTTATTGTTTGAAAATCTATAGAGATTTTCCGAAAATAAACTCAAAATGTTTCAAAGAAAACTGGTTTCCTAGTCAACGAACCCTGGGTTAATAGCAAGTTAAGTTATTGAAATTTGAAGCATTTAATTCGCTACCAAGACGCACGTACTGCGTCTCGAATTTTTTTCTTAGAAACACGCATCATATTTCGATGAAAAATGCAAAAATATAAGGGATGTTCGAGAAAAATTCTAGGTATCACCAACCACTTATTTACCTTCCTGTGATCGTCATAACCCATAAACTTAACTAAAACTACTGCCAAAGCGTCAGAGAAATGGTCTATTTGAAATGAATTTTCTGGAAATATTTTAATAAAATGAAGCACAATGACGGTAGAAGCTGAAACTTAAGGGTTTGTAGAACACTCTTCGTGCGACGTTCACCTTACATAGTTCGTATTCGTTTAAGGTTATTTGCCTAAGTGTTGCTAATTTTAACGTTTCAAATGTTTTGAGGAAAACCCCAAATTTTTTTCCTTTATATGCCCATAACTTCTTGTCTTTTAACTTAGAGACTTACATTTTGGTAAATGGTTAACTGTTTATAATACAAACACGCATACCAAATTTGGTATTGGTATTTGGTATATATATATATATATATATATATATATATATATATATATATATATATATATATATATATATATATATATATATAAACATATCAAAATCGAAACTAACCCTGGATATGTATTTTAGGCGGCCTAGTCCGCACTGGTTTGAAGAGATGTTTTCAAAGTTCAAAAGCCGCGATCTCCTCATTAGTGAATTTTTTAAAGAAAATTCACTAACATAAAATTGAAAAATCATATGGAACAGCTTACTGTCTAATTTATGTATGTGGTGCTTGCCAATTTGTTATAGACACTCATCAATACACTACGTCTGGCATATTTTCTGCTATAGAAAGCGGGGAAATACGGAGATAAAACTGAGTTGAGACAGAAGTGATGAATACTTACTATCTGAATTGATATAACAAATAGCAAGTGCGTTATGGTGCCAAATTTTAACTATATCTATACTATATACATGGCATGAGACACAGACCTGTTTCGTCCTTCTTAGTAGTCATATATTTTATCGCAAGTACCGGCAGGACTGAAGTAATGGTGGCTAGCGAGGAATGTAATTCAATGTTCGTCGTGATATTAGCCAGGGGAGTAGTTCTTTTGATCGCTAGTTTTTCTCCTCACCAGCGAATTTTTTCTCTTGAAATTCGCTAAAAATACTGGACTATTCGATCAGAAACTCCATAACTAAAACTATTGCGAAAGCGTTAAAGAAAGGTTCTATTTGCAATGAAATTTCTACAAATATCTTAGTAAAATCAAGGACAATGTGGACTGAAGCAGAAAGGCTTTGTAAAACACACTTTTTACTACATTTTTCCACATGCACTTCTTTTAGAATTTGTGTTTAAAAGTTTCCAATTTAGATGTTTCAAATCGCACCTTTTGCGTTTTAGAAGCAAAACTATAAAAGGCTTAAGGTTTTTTTTTATGGTACTTCTTGTACTAAATATTTGTCTGTAATATTCAATAAGATTTGATAACCAGACAAAATATTTTGGTCTTGTGCGTTTCTCTGATCACCAGTGGCACCCAATTTTTTTCTTTAAATGCTTATAATTATTTATCTTCGAACTTGGAGATCTAAATTTTGGCACATAGTTTACTTTGTATAAGAAATACATGCGTATCCAATTTGGCTGCCATAGCTTTGTTATTTGCGTAAATACAAAAATTTCCCGAAAGAAAACCGAATGTTTTTCCTGAAACGCTAGTCCGAATTTTCTGGATAAAGAACCTATTAAAGCGAATTGCAAGAGAAAAGTATATCCCAAATTTCATTAAAGTCGGCCCATTAATTTTGCGTTATCGGTAGGATATATATATATATATATATATATATATATATATATATATATATATATATATATATATATATATATATATATATATATATATATATATAATCTCTGATGTGACGATTCTAGGCTTCCACAGCAGCCTTCACGTGCACACAGTACAGCAAGAAAAAAGCTGTAAGAAGAAAACTAACGAGCGAAAACAACTTCTTGCCTGGCCAATACCACGACGGGCATTGAATTACGTTACTCGCTAGCCACCATCACTTCAGTCATGCCGGGACTTACGGTAAGATATATAACAGGAGACACAGACCGGTATCGTCGTCTTCAGGGCTCCCAAATATACCATACCTGCGCTCCAATAAGCCGGCCTTAAGGCTTTGCCATAATATGCAATAGAGAATAGCGCAAAGCGCCATCTCTGATGTGACGGTTCTACGCTTCGACAACTTTCACGTGCACACAGTACAGCTGTAAGAAGAAAACTAACAAGCGAAAACAACTACTTGTCTGGCTAATACCACGACGGGATTTAATTACATCACTCGTTAGCCACCATCACTTCAGTCATTCCAGGACCAAGTTTCTTTGAAAAATCGCTATAATTAAATTGACTTTAAAACTCAATGAAAAAAACAATAACAAAAAACAGCCTTAATAACAAATATCTGCGCAAATCTTGCACGCAACCGTTGAGGATGCTAAGTAATCAAAACCGATTGTATCTACTGCCTTGACGCTTAATTAAGCACATCACAGTCTTCTTTATGCTGTGATTAAAATATTCTCCGTTTCTGTATAAGGCCTGCGTCTTACTGACAATTAACTACTGCGTTAAGAAAGGTACTACATACCTACATATATTCAACTTATAAATGAGTAGGTGCTTGCAGAACATGCGTATATATTTAAGAAGGGGTGGTTGTATTAAAAATAAGAATGTATAAAACAAACTTGCGATTAACCAAAATACAAAACTCCAAATAAGCACAAATGTATAAACTATTGAAACAACCAGTTTAGAGGTACCTCTACGGTTAAAGGCAATGAAAAACTAAACATTTTAAATTATATTATTTTATCTTGTAACATTTTGGTGACTCCTAAATTGACATTCAAACTAAATGGGGCGAACTTAAAGGCTTGAACATAGAGACGACATTGTATAAAGATTTGTTAACTGTTTTAAGTTACCGATATTAATAGGGAACAAAGCTAGGTTATGCAATGCAACTAAGTGTGTATCTTTATATAAGACCCGGCATAGTTTTTGGATTTCATATTCCCAGTTAAAGGCCGAGTTCATCAGGAGACAACAGTTGTCAAGAGTTGAATAGTTGTTTCAAAATATGCGTTCACCAATACCGCTAATTTTCTGCTGCAACTCAACTGTTGCCGATTTGTCAGAGTGGAATGAGAGACAAAATAGTGCTCGAAGACCGCAGTGCGTTTATCAGTCTCGAACTGCTAAAATGTATCGATGAGCGCATAAACTCAGCTGTTGCGGCCTGGTAAACTCAGCCAGTCACATACTGGTTTATTATTTAAAATACACATATTTACCTAGAGAGTTAATACTATATTTTGGTACAAAAAACACTATTTTGCCAAAATTCACTCTCCAATAATAACTTGACTAGTCTGCGCAATGTGAAAACTGGTACCTGTGATGAGCACTAATAATTACACTTGGAGACCACCCAAATCACCACAACACATATTTCAGAGACCTTACGATCGTTTCGTTGACCATGTCAACATCTTCAGAGGAAGAAAAATTCTTCTGAAGAAATTTTCTTCCTCTGAAGATGTTGACATGGTCACCGAAACGATCGTAAGGTCTCTGAAATATGTGTTGTGGTGATTTGGGTGTTCTCCAAGTGTACTTATTGACTAGTCTGTATAAAATTTAGCTGATTCAAAGGTGTTCCTTTACAAAAAGAAGGCAGCTTGAATTTTTACGCAGTGTTTATAATTTTTAATGCTGCAAGAAAATTAATTTAATGAAAAACCAGTGGAATTAATTAATTTTACTGCAAATAGTATGTCTAAGTAGCATATTTAGTTAAATAGTAAGAAACCTAACACTAAATCAACTACCAAAAATCTAAACGTTGCAAGTGCGTTATGATAGCACATTTTTATAAAGATCTGTCAAATCAAAATCGAAATATCCCAATCTGTACCTCCTAAAATAACAAAGTTGGTTTGATGAAGTACACATAACACATAAATATTTTATTACTTACCAAATTCCAGTCTTCTAGGTTGTGTTCTATAAGTTATTAAATTTTGAAAAAAAAATGTATATGAAAATCAGCTATTTAACGCACTTGCTGCGTCCGAACTTTTACAACTGCAAATATATATATATATATATATATATATATATATATATATATATATATATATATATATATATATATATATATATATATATATATATAGGTGGCGCATTGAAAACGAAACAGACCGATTTGCGTCCAGAGAAACTTTTTTTTTTGAAACGCTGTAACACGTCAATTTTAATATTGAGGGGGACATGTTTTGACATAAAACTCAACTTTGTCACATCAACCCCCTAAGAGTGGTGATAACAACCCTTATATTTTAAATAGGGAACATGGGTCGAGTGCTACATCATTTGAAAGCTCTTTCTTTTCTGAATTCAGCACAATAATTTTTTTAGAAGTTTTATCAACTCGTTTAAAAATTATTCACAGTTGAAGATGCAAAAACGCATTTCACTCATTCCGATAAGAAATGTGCTGATAGTCAATGTTTTGTTGGTTTGTAAACAAAAAATTAACTATCAGAATATTTCTTACCGGAATGAAAGAAGTGCGGTTTATTATTTCAGTTTATCGGTCGGTTTGATACTTGATAGTACTACCGAAAATTAATTTCACAAGGTGTATTCTGTAGAAGAAAGAGTTGAAATAATTACTCTTTTTTTCAAAAACGATGACTGTGCCAACCGCCCCGCAAATTTGTTTAATGAACGACATCCGAACAGACATGTTAACAGAAAATACATTTCGGAGTTAGTTGCAAAGTTTCGACAAAGTGGTTCAGTAGCCAACAAAAAACGGGAACCTGAACGTGAATTTCCGGTTAGAAATGAGACTACTGAGATTGAAGTTTTGGGACAAATTGCTGCAGACCCAACTTTGAGCATGAGAAAATTGGCCACTGTTTTCAACATCAAAACAAGAACCATCCGGCGAATATTGAAGCGTCATAAATTTCACCCGTATAAAATTCATCTTGTACAACAACCGAATGAAGATGATTTTGATCGGCGGCTGAAGTTTTGTGAAGTTATGACTGCATGAATAGCTGATAACGGGAACTTTTTGTTCAATATCTGTTTTTCAGACGAGTGTGCGATTTTATTAAACTCTACAGTCAATCGTCATAATTGTCGTTATTGGACAGATAATACTCCAAGAAATTTTCACGAAGTCCACACTCAAACTCCACAGAAATTGAATGTCTGGACTGGCATTTTTGAAGATCGTTTAATCGGACCAATTTTTCTTAATGGCAATTTGAGTGGCGAAACGTATTTGGAGTTACTAGAAGATATCGTTTACCCTCTCCTAATTGACATTGTTGAAAATGATGATCGCTATCAAGAAAATCAATTCGTTTTTAAACAAGATGGAGCTCCTCCGCATTTTTCAAAACGTGTTAGAGAGTTTTTGAACAGAGAGTTTCCAGAGCAATGGATTGGACGTAGAGGTGCTATTGAGTGGCACACTAGATCACCGGATTTAACTCGTTTATACTTCTTTCTATGGGGCTATTTAAAGAGTAGTATTTTCGCAACAGAACCGGAGTCTCTGGAAGAATTACGACGACGCATTGTTGAAGAATGCCGTCTAATAACTCTAGAAAAGCTTCAGAATGTCAGAGCTCGTTTTGAACAAAATTTGTACTTTTGTATGAAAGCTGGTGGTCAACAATTTGAACACTTACTTAACTGAATAAACATTTTTGAACGCTTTGTTGTGTTTTTTAGTGTTTTTTTAACGAAAAATTGACTAATTAGTGCATTTCTTATCACAGTGAATAAAATACGTTCTTGGAACTCTAACTGTGAATAATTTTTAAACGAGTTTATAATACTTCCAAAAAAATTTGTGTGCTGAATTCAGAAAAGAAAGAGCTTTCAAATGATGTAACACTCGACCCATGTTCCCTATTTAAAATATAAGGGTTGTTATCTCCACCCTAAAGCAGTTGTTGTGACAAAGTTGAGTTTTATGTCAAAACATGCCCCCCTCGATATTAAAACTTACGTGTTTCAGAGTTTCTTAAAAAAAATTCTCTGGACTCAAATCGTTCTGTTTCGTTTTCAATGCGCCACCCTGTATATATATATATATATATATATATATATATATATATATATATATATATATATATATATATATATATATATATATATATATATATATATTTGTGTGTGTGTGTGTGTGTTTTGTGCGTTTATGGATTTATTGATTAATGAGAGGGGTCTTGGATAAAAAAAGGCGTAGAATTAGAATATAGCTTTTCTATTATCAGAATATATTGCAAAATTTACTTCTTGAAAACACTGCGCAAATCAATATGTAACGCCGTTAGTTTTAATCCAATAAACAGTAATGACTGCAAAGACTGCAAAGTCTTGCATTTTTTATCGCTTGTTTGTTAATATATTAATGTTGATACACTTTCCACGTTGGTATGTTTACATTATGAAAATCTCTACTCAAGATAACAAACTCTGGCGGAAACTCTGTTTTTAGTGAATTTTCATTAAGAAAATTCACTAATAGAGAGAACCCAACTCCAAGGTCATTTGAAAAGTATATATATATATATATATATATATATATATATATATATATATATATATATATATATATATATATATATATATATATATATATATATATATGTATATATATATATATATATATATATATATATATATATATATATATATATATATATGTATATATATATGTATATGTATATGTATATGTATATGTATATGTATATGTATATGTATATGTATATGTATGTATGTATGTATGTATGTATGTATGTATGTATGTATGTATGTATCCAACCGATAACTCAAAAAATATTTCACCAATCGAAACCAAATTTGGCAGTTTCCTTCATTTTTTTAATAGCTTGGATAAGTTCGATAGACAGTTTTGACACTCAAATACTTTTAGAAAAAAATTCAAAAAACTGTTTGAAAACGCAATATCTTTTGAACTACTATAAGTATGAAACTTAAAATAAACACACATATAGATAACGTATAATTGGTTATCTGTACCGAATTTGAACTTAATCGGTTCTGTATATTTTGAGTTACAACCAAATAAAAAATAAATAATTTACGATAACCTGAAATTACTTCTGAATGGGTGCCCATAATGTTAGACAAGGTCAGACAGATATATCAGGGTTAGGCTGCTATTGCAAACAAATGCTCCAAATCAAACTTCAAACGAACAGGCTACAAAAATATGTGACAATAAACACAGAGCGGGGTTGCTATTTGCCAAAATTCTCAAGCAACTCAAGATCAGAAAAATATATAGTAATAAATAAAAATTTCAATGAAAATGATTCAATTTGTTTAAAGGCAATCTAGTGAGCTCAATGGGGTTGCAATTTGCCAAAACTCTCATCTGAATTTGAAGATATAAGAAAAATATATAGTAATAAATAAAAATTTTAATGAACGTGATTCAGGCAATCTAGAACTACGTTTTATTATGTATAAATATTGAGCTTACCATTCTTCAGGGTTTTTAAAAGTCATCTCGCTCTCCTAGTTAAATCTGACAACATCAATTACCTGTTTGTCATTTATTATTTTGCCAACTGACAGCAGGGGGGAGCAGAATTCGAGGTTATCTTCTTCTTCATCTTCTTTATTTACAGCCGTCATAAACAAATAAGAAGAAGATAACCTCGAAATCGACTTCGCTGCCGTTAATACCTTAGAATCTTATAATAAGGTACATATTGTTTACTTTTAGTTTTTAGTTACTCTTCATCTCTTCTATGGAAAATTTTAGGCAAATGAAACTACATAATATCATGCAGTAGTTTAAAGTATAAACTATAGACAGATGTTCAGCGTAAATTATTAACATTTTAATTTCGAAATATTATACTGTTCATATATATTTATTTCCTTTTCAAAAACTATGGATACAGCAACAGTAAATAAATGTTGAAAAGAGTTTAGGTGCAGCAAGTGCGCTTTGGTAGCGAATTTATAAAAATATTCCAAATGGTCATAATTCAATTTCCCACTAAACTAGAAACTACAGTGTTGATTCTTAGTAAAACCTACATAAAAGCAGCGTGGGTACTAAATTTAAAAAATAACACAATGAGCTTGAGAGGCTACCACAAATTTGTTTTAGAAAACCATTTTTGTTATTTTGTTTGCAGAAACTGGTTCGATTGAGTTGGCTAAACCGGATCATCGAAACGCCTAATAAGGAAAAATACCTGCCATTTTATAATTTGGCAGATACATTCGTTTTGTAAATAAAAATTAAATTTTCGGTAAATTTGCAGATTAGCACACGGAGACACAAGAAATATTTCTTGCAAACAGCCCCCAAGAAAGTTACGAGACCATCAGTGAATAGGGGTGTTGGCGGGTAAGAAGATAAAAAGGAAATGTGAGCCCAAAGTGCGAAAAAACAGCTAAGTTGAACATCTGTAAGCTGCCTTTGTCCCATTTTGCAGCTATACCTGCTTAACCCATTAGTGTACAGAGTCCCTTATAAGGGACTCGATGAAATCTACGTTTTTCTCGGTAGATTAGGCTATTCTGCAAGAGATGGCACCCTAGTCGTGTCAACCTAACAGCATTTATTATATATGTGAACAATTTGACAGCGTGTTTGTGGTTTTGCGTGTGTAATTGCATCATTTGTACGCGATGGACGAAAGTTTATACAACACCAAACATGGGGGGTAAGTAATTATTTATTCACTTTCGTCATCGTGAAATTATTGCCATTATTACTTCATTCATCTATTGTGGAGACTTTGTGATACAATTTTAACCTAAAACAACGTAC
This sequence comes from Tillus elongatus, assembly GCA_964006375.1. Lineage (NCBI taxonomy): Eukaryota > Metazoa > Arthropoda > Insecta > Coleoptera > Cleridae > Tillus > Tillus elongatus. The sequence continues at coordinate 196,126,086 of OZ023263.1, forward strand.
TTCGGATGAATCGTTCTGCCGTTACAAACTTTTTTTTGCACTGTCCCTTATAAGGGACTCTGTGCTCGACGGCCATTTAAATAAAACTGACATTTGTTTTTATTCTTTGGAAAATCTACATTCATGATGTATTGTATATTCCAGACTCAGTCTCCACCAATTGCTAGAATGCTTAGAGGAGAGTAACGACGAAAGGAATATAGATATTTTTGCGATTCCACCTGAAGATGGATATGAAACTGAACAAGATAGTGACAAAAGCGATGATGAACACGAAGCGAATTTGAACCACTTAGGACCAAATATGCTTAGAACGGAATGTATAATGCAAATTGTAGATCATGATGGACCAGATCCCTGTGAAAGTGATTCCAGTGATGACGTTCCACTCTCAAAATATCCCCGACTTGCACAAACAACATCAAGACCATCGACTTCAAAACCTTCAACAGCATCGAAATCAGCAATAACAAAACCACGAACATCAACACTTACTAATCTGAAGTGGGTGAAATCAAAACCCACATATAAGTTATGCATTGACTGTACTCTGGTACCACCATCCGAAGAAGCAATACGGTGCAAGTCACCAATGGACTTTTTCTCACTGTTTTTTACTGAGAAATTGTGTGCAACAATCGTCAAAGAGACGAACAGATATTCAGTACAAAATAACAATCCATTGAACATGACACTCAATGAACTATATGTAGTTTTTGGAGCACTGCTACTATCAGGTTACGCTAAATATCCTAATAAGCGGATGTATTGGTCGAATCAGAAAGATGTTCCTACAATTCTGTCTGAAAGCATGAGGCTCCATAGGTTTGAAGCCATAATAAAAAGCTTTCATTTGAACGACAATGATAATATAGATCACAGCGATCGTTTATATAAACTTCGTCCTCTGATAGAAGAGCTCAATGTTGCCTTTAGAAAGCATGGTGGGCTAGAGGAGTTTCTTTCAATAGACGAAAGCATGATACCATATTATGGGAAACACTATGCCAAACAATTTATACGTGGCAAACCAATACGCTTCGGCTACAAGAACTGGGCAATTTGTACAAGCACAGGATACATGTTGAGTTTTGATATTTATATGGGAAAAACTGTAACGGAGAAAGTTTTTGGGATAGGAGGAGATACAGTGCTAAATTTATTACAGAAAGCGCAGGTACCAGCAAATCAAGGGTTCAAAATATTTTTTGACAACTATTTCACTTCCGTGAAACTAATGAAGTATTTGGCTGATGAGGGTTTCTGTGCAACTGGTACGATTCAAGAAAATAGGTTGGCAAACTGCCCACTGATGGACAAGAAGGTGTTGGGGAAGATGCCAAAAGGTACATTTGATTATAGAAGCAGCACTGACCAAACCATGACACTGGTGAAGTGGAAAGATAACAAAGTGGTGACGGCAGCAACAACATATGATACCTCAGAAGAAACAACATGTAGACGCTGGTGCAGGGAAAAAAAATCAAAAGTGAGTGTGGTACAACCTAAAATTTTTTCGAACTATAATAGAGGAATGGGTGGTGTTGATAAGATAGACCAGCTTGTTGCTGTCTATAGAACAAGAATGAGGCAACGTAAATGGTATTGGCCTATTTTTTCGTATTTGTTCGACGTTTCAGTAGTGAATGGGTGGTTGCTGATGAGAAAATTAATACCAAATGATGAGAGAGCGACTAGCCTACTGGTTTTCCGTAGGCACATAGCACAAAGCTTATTGCAGTCTTTTGGTACAGCTTCACTGAGAGGAAAAACCATCCCAATTCCATCGGACGATGTCAGATTTGATGGAATGAATCACTGGCCTGAATACAGTGCAACGGATAAAAGATGTAGATATTGCAAGTCCAAGGCAAATTTCATATGTACAAAGTGTAATGTCGGACTACATCCTAAAATATGCTTCAAATCATTTCACACCATATAGTGACTTGTCAGTACAGAGTCCCTCAAAAGGGACGGGTTGTAACTTGTTCCATCAGGTATTTACTCAGAATTTTGTTTCATTTTCTTCATTTATATGCTGAATAAAGACTACTTCTTGGAAAAAACACTGTTTTTCATTTTGAATAAACTTCATACACTAATGGGTTAAAATTCTGTTTATCCCGACCAGAACCCCTATATTCACCACAGGTCCCGTAATTTTCTTGCGAGTTTTTCCCAAGAAATTTTTCTTGTTTACATTGTTCTTGTTTATGCATTGAGGATAGTTTTGGCATACAAAATGGGAAGGGGGACCCTTGAGACAAAACAGCAAACCAAGATTTTCAATTTATGTTTAAATTGTTGCCCCATTTCATTTGTTTAAAATATTTTTCCAAAAATGAAAGTTAGGTTGCCTTGTTTGTCAGTCTTACATAGAGAGCTACAATATTTCATCATTTTCAAAAAGTGTGGATACAGCAACAGTAAATAAGTGTTGAAAAAGGCCTGGGTGCAGCAAATACATTATGTTAGATGATTTTTGTACAAATGTTTGAAATCCGATAACTCAATTTCCTATTAAGCTAGAATCTTCAATCTTGAACCATAGTAACACATATGTAAGTGCAACGTGGGTACTAAATTTAAAAAAAAGCATAATGAGCATCGCGAGTTACTATAAGTTGGTTTTAAAAAACCTTTTTTTGTTGTTTTGTTTGCAAAAACTAGAGGGACGGGACAAAGTTTGGAAAACCTGACCGAATTTCAGAAGTGCAAAAACTACAACAAAATGAAAAAGACTGCTGGTGACAAAAAGTCATAGCGGCGACGACGAGGCGAAATTACTTTTACTGTGATGTGATAAATTTATATTACTTTACCAAATATTTTTTAACGCCAGTCTATTTCTGAGATTATGGCCAATCACCGACGCAATGGAGCAGTTTCAACTCACTATCCTGGAAATCTTGCCGAACCCCTACCTTTCGGTAAGGAGGGTAGGTATATTTACGACTTTACGCCCCATCCGAAAAGCGGAATGTGCAGATATTCAACTTGCGCAAATACAATGCCACAACCTCGGTTGATGTTAATTCTACAGTATGTACTGAAAAAGTGAATGGGAAACCCTGGGAATTGCACCCAATACTCTTCGGTTCGGAGGCACACGTTCTTACTCCTGGACCACCGGGATTCTTACCAAATAATTTGTGTATGCTGTTGTGCTAACAAAAGACTGGAAAATTATTCAGATACGCAAGCAAAGCAAACCAGATGCACTTATTTTGTTATATAAAATTACTAGTGGATTTAACAATAGTAATAATAATAATTTTTTACATTAAAATTGTACAGTGTACCATGCAATAAGCCTAATTTTGTGCTTGTACCAGATTCAATTTAGAATATAAGATAAATTGCAGACGAGTGGCAAAAATCGTTTAGCAACTTACTATTAATTTGTTTATCTTCAGCCTATACGTTTAAACTATTCACCAATAGTTCTGTGAACGCTTGTAAAACCATTCTTAATTTTGTGCGAAAATTATTTTTTGTTTACCAATTTATTCCTTAAAAAATGTTCGGGACGTAGCAAGTGCGTTATGGTAGTGAATTTTCCTAAAAATGTTTTTAATAGCAAATATGTTTTGTTTTTTAAAGAAAATAGGCACCAAATTTGGTTACCAGTATAACCCATATAGTAGAACCAATGTGCCAAGTTTCATCAAAATAACATTATTGTTTGAAAATGTACAAAAATTTCCGCAAGTAAACTTAAAGTGTTCCCGAAAAAACTGGTTTCTTGGTCAACCTTATAGGTTAATAGCAAATTGAAATTTGAAGCATTTAATGAAAATTTGCTACCATAACGCACTTGCTGCGTCCCGAATTTCTTTTCTTACAAAGATGTATTATATTTCGATTGAAAATGCAAAAATGCAATAACATAAGGCGTGTTCGATTAAAAAAAAAAGAAAATGTTAATCACCAACGACTTATGGGACATCCTGTAATTGTAGACATATTTTTTAAGATGTAGCTCAAGACACCCTGTAATTAATGTATACAATTTTCTTTCGTATCTTGCATAATAACCGATATATTGGGCTTTAAAGATTTTTTACGAAAATTCGACAAAAAATGATATACCATTAACCAATAAACTCTATAGCCAACACTACTGCCAAAGCATCAGAGAAGGGGTCTATTTGAAATGAATTTTCTGGGAATATTTCAGTAAAATGAAGGACAATGACGATTGAAACTAAGACTTCAGGCTTTGTAAAACATTCTTCTTGAGACATTTTCCTTCAATAGCTCATATTAGTTTCGGGTTCATTGCCTAAATATTACCAATTTTGACGTTTTAAATGGCGACTTTGATGTTTTGAGGATAACCCAAATTTATTTTTCTTTAAATGCCCGTAACTTTTTTGTCCTTTAGCCTATAGAGCTAAATTTTGGTAGGTAACTTACCTATAATGATACAAACCCGTGTACAAAATTTGGTTGCCCTTACTTTGTTAATTGCGGATATATATTTTTTTTTGAAAGAAAACACAAAATTTTCTTAGAAAACCTCGGCGGATTTTCCTGGCTAACGAACCTATTTAAGAAACTTGCGAAGGGAAGGTACTTACCAAGTTTTATCAAAATGGGTCTATTATTTTTTTAGTTATAGGTGTGACACATAAATCTATATATATATATATATATATATATATATATATATATATATATATATATATATATATATATACATATAAATATATATATATATATATATATATATATATATATATATATATATATATATACATATAAAGTCTGAAACCGACCTCGGATTTGGGTTCCAGGGGTCCTAAATAGCGCTCATTTGAAGAATTTTTTTCAAAATTCATTAAAATATGGATCTTTACATAAAATTTTGATATGTCTACTTAACAGTGTTTAGTGGTATATATATATATATATATATATATATATATATATATATATATATATATATATATATATATATATATATATATATATATATATATATATATATATATATATATATAATAAATACTTGGTTCACAGGTTGAACCGTGCTCAGAATTTGTTAAATCTCGAGGTTTTCAAGAGGTTAAGGAAATATGGAAATAGGTAACTCTAAGACCTCGATTTGCCTACTCATTTAAGGGGCGAATACCATAAGGTTAGATCGTTGTAATTTCATTACGGCGCCTCAGTCTGCCTATACTCCAAATCTCACTGGAAATCGTCTCTAAGGTCTCAGTGTGTTCAACCCCAGACCTAAGAGAAGATCTCTCTGCAGGTACATGCATATAAGTCATTTAAATTTTGTAATCTAGATTAAACATGAAAAACCAACAGACCAGATTTACAACAAATGGGTAGTAGGTTATTAACGTCACATTTCTTTGAAAGAATAGTTTCTAAATAATTTGTCTTCAATAGATATGCTTATCTGTAGTAGATGCTGCATATATTTTATACCAACACAAATGGTAATTATCTGATTAGGGATAATTATTTAAAATAATTTGCAAAATGTATTTGTTTCAAAATCATTCAGCTACAGGCTTATTTCACTAAGTGTGCACTTATAAGTACACTTGGAGAACCCAATTCACCACAACACATCTTTTTTAAAACCTGACGGTCGTTTCACTACCAAGTTCGCGTCATCAGAGAATGAAAAATTCTATATAAACAATCGTAGAGTCTTTAAAAAGAAGTGTTGTGGTGATTTTTGCGTCCTCCAAGTGTACTTACCGGCTTATTTGGCAAGATAACTATTCCACTTGATAAGGGTTCCCCAAAAAGGTAAAAAAATGAACTATGTCCTCAATTTGCCGATGCCAACGAAGTTGCAATACAATGTCCCCAGTTCGGATAAATCAACAAAATCTCTAAGCTTGCTAATGCTAGAACAGCCAGTTACTAATCTGAGTGTCTCCTACACTCCAACCTGGAGTTAAGTATAACACCCAGAAGTCTAAACTTGAAAGCATCCTGAATATTAAATGTAATGAATACTGCCTTCTCAAAATTTAATGCTAGATGATACAGAAACAATGACTCAGTTCTTTTAGAAAGAAGTTTGTTTTTACAAGCAATTTATCATCAGTCAGATGTATCGTCGGCGAATAAAGTAATACCATCTATTTCCAAACCAGAAGTATAGACGAGATACAAAAAAAGACGCAGCAAGTGCGTTATTGTAGTGAATTTTCATAAAAATGTTTTTAATAGTAAATATGTGTTTTTTGTCAGAAAGCAGGTATCAAATTTGATTACCAGTATAACATATATAATAAAAACAATGTACCATGTTTCATCAAAATAACTTTATTGTTTGAAAACGTACAAAAATTTCCGAAAGTAAACTTAAAGTGTAACTAAAAAAATCCGTTTCTTGGTCAACCTTATAGGTTAATAGAAAATTGAGCTTTTTAAATATAAAGCATTTAATCAAAATTTGTTACCATAACGCACTTGCTGAGTCCAGAATTTCTTTACTTACAAACATGCTTTATATTTAGATGGAAAATGCAAAAACAGGCGTTTTCGACTAAAAAAAAATATTTGTATCACCAACAAGTTATGGGCCACCCTGTGATTGTAGAAATATTTTTTTTAAGATGTAACTCAATACACACTATAATTAATGTATACAACTTTTTTTCATATCTTGTAGAATAACGGATATATTGAGCTTTATTGATTTTTTACGAAAATTCGACAAAAGTTATATACCATTAAACGATAAACTCTATAGCTAATGCTACTGCCAAGCATCAGAGAACGGGTCTATTTAAAATGAATTTTCTGGAAACATTTTAGTAAAATGAAGGACAATGACGGTTGAAACTAAAACTTCAGGGTTTGTAAAACATTCTTCTTGAGACATTTTCTTTCCATAGCCCGTATTAGATTCAAGTTCTTTGCCTAAATGTTGCCGATTTTGACGTTTTAAATCGCAACTTTGACGTTTTGAGGAAAACCCCTATTTACTTTTCTTTAAATGCCTATAACTTTTTTATCTTTTGACCTATATAGCTAAATTGGTAGGTAACTTACCTATAAGGATATAAACTCGCGTACCAAATTTGGTTGCCCTTACTTTGTTAATTCAGGAGATGTAATTTTTTTTCGAAAGAAAACACAAAACTTTCCAGGAAAACCTGGGCAGATTTTCCTGGATAACGAACTTATCCAAGCCACTCGCAGAAGGAATTTATTCACCAAACCTAATCAAAATCCGCCTATTATTTTTTGAGTTATCGGTGTGATACATATATATATATATATATATATATATATATATATATATATATATATATATATATATATATATATATATATATATATATATATATATATATATATATATATATATATATATATATAAATTGATTATGCTTCATCTTCATCTAGGTCCGTTATGAGTGGTGTGCCTCAGGGGTCTATTTTGGAGCCTTTTTTAATCATTGTGTATACAGCTGATCTAAAACAGCTACCAAACTCAAGGTTTGTTATATTTGCTGATGACCTTAAAATGTATAACACCTTTGCAAATTTGCAAATTCTTCAGCTACATAGATCTTGCCATGGTCACATATATAATTACTTCCATTAGAGATAGGTGTTCTGTTCTTTGTTTGAGGTATTCTAATCATCGCAGGCCTTACATAATTGTGGGTTGTTTATTGCCTGAAGCATTCAAAATTTGTGCCTTTGGAATGACAACTGACATTTCCTGGTCAGAGCAGGTTAACAGATGTACAATCCTTCTTGATGTAATTTTCAGAGCGTTTCCAAAGCCTTTTTCTCCAATCATATAGAAAATATATTCCACTTACATCCGGCATTTACTCGAATTCTCTACTTCTGTTCGGAACCCATGGGGAAAATCAGCTAATGGAGAATATCCAGGAAAGTGCATTTCACCCGTGTCCTCAGATACGCCACCTTTTTTTTATAAATATCGTCTACAGATTCTGAATTTACCACCGTCGGTCAACTGGAAGGGGAATGTGGACTTACTGTTAAACTGCAAAATGAGCAGCTTACTTTGTTGCTTGCATAATCATCAACTACGTGGAATTCATTCAAACTCCTGAGGGAACGCCATCATAGGACTGCCAATGAATCATTTTTTAGCAACCGAGAGTTTACTGCTTGAAATACATTGCCCGAAAGTGTTGTGTCTGGGCCGATATCTAAACTTAAACAGTATATTAGGTCAATTGCTGTACAACTAACTAACTGTCGCTAAGTCGAGATTGTAAGCTGTGATGAGCACTAATACTTGGAGAACCAAAATCATCACAACACATCTTTTTAAAGACCTGACGATCGTTTCAATAACAAAGCTAGCATCATCCGAGGATAAAAAATTCTGATTTGTTCATCCTCTGATGAAGCTAACTTTGTTAGTGAAACGATCTTCAGGTCTTTAAAAAGATGTGTTGGGGTTATTTGTATTCTCCAAGTGAACTTAACTAAATAACTGTTTGTTTGTCTTTGATTTGTACTTAAATTGTGATAAGTTTAAATTGAATTTGTAGTTAATTTAGTTTGATTTCATTGTGCAGATAGTAACTTCCTATGTCTGGTGTTATTTTACTGGTATTATATTATGTTCTCTTTATTAAATTTATATGATAATGCTTAAATACTAAATACATTAGTAATAATAATAACAAAATTAATCAATTTGAGCTTTTGATCAACTAACAAAGGAAGAAATGACAACATAAAAATCTCTGGACGCAGAAAGTGCGTTATGGTAGCGAATTTTCTTTAAAATATTTTTAATAGCAAATGTCTTTCTTTGATGAAAGCAGGCATCAAACTGGATTGCCTATATAGTAGAAACAATGTACCATATTTCATCGAAATAAATTTATTGTTTGAAAATATATAAACATTTTTCAAAAGTCTAGATGCAGAAAATGTGTTATGGAAGTGAATTTCCATAAAAATGTTTTTAATAGCAAATGCTAGCAGGCATTAATCTGATTACCGGTATAGCCTATGTGGTAGAAACAATGTACTATATTTTATCAAAATTACTTATGGTTTGAAAATATACAAAAATTATCCGAAAATAAACTTAAATGTTGGTTTTCTAACTAACAAAGCTTACGTTAATAGCAGATTGAGTTATTGAAATTTGAAGTATTTAATGAAAATTCGGTAAATTTGCAAATTAGCTCCCGAACGCTTTTCAAATTGTTTTCAGAAACATTACTAGGATCCCACCTGGATGCACAAACCACAAGAAAAATTTCTTGTTCACACCCCCAAGGAATTTATGGGACTGGGAGTGAATAGGGGTGCTGTGCGAGGTAGGCAGGGTTTAAGGGGGATATGGCTTCAAGATGTGAAAAAGACAGCTTTCAAGCCCGCTTTATTCGAATTTTCTGCTCATATTTCCTTTTTACTACCTACCCCGCTCAGCACCCCTACTCACTCCTGGTCCCGTAACTTCCTTGGGGGGTGTGAACAAGAAATTTTTCTTGTGGTTTGTGGATCCGGGGGGGGGGGTCTAGGCAGGTTTCTGAAAACAGTTTTTTGAAAAACGTTCGGCAGCTAAACTGCAAATTTACTGAAAATTCGCTACCAAAACGCACTTACCGCGTCCAGATTTTTTTCCTATAAACGCATCATATTTCGATAAAAAATGCAAAGATGCATTGACAAATTTGTTCTACGAAAATTAGCTAAAAATATTATAGACCGTTAAACTATAAACTTCACTAAACCTCCAAATAAATATCCAAAAAGACACCAAATTAACTAAACTGACAGCCAAAGTATCAAAGAAAGGGTCTATTTGAAATGGATATTTTGTAAATATTTTAGTAAAATGAAGGGCAATGACGGTTGAATCTGAAACTTAAGGGTTTGCAGAACACTCTTCTTGCAACATTTTCTTTTCACAGTCGGTATTTGTTTCACATTCTTTGCCTAAACATTGCCAATTTTGACGTTTTAAATACGAGTTTGGCGTTTTGAGGAAAACTCCAAAATTTGTTTTTTTCGTTGCCCGTAACTTTTTTGTCCTTAAACTTAGAGTTTGACGTTTTGAGGAAAACTCCAAAATTTGTTTCTTTAACTGCCCAAAGCTTCTTTAATTTAAACATAAATTTTGGTACAGAGTTCACTCTTTATAATACAAACACGCGTACCAAATTTGGTTGCCCTTACTTTGTTATTTACGGAGATATGAATTTTTTTAGAAAAATAAACACAAAATTTTCCGGGAAAACCTGGTCGAATTGCCCTGGCTAACGAACTCATCCAAGCCACTTGCAAAAGGAAGGCACTCACCAAATTTGATCAAGAACGGTCCATTATTTTTTGAGTTATCAGTCGGATATATATATATATATATATATATATATATATATATATATATATATATATATATATATATATATAAGAGAGAACTCCTCTTTAGCGAATTAAAAAAAATTCGCTAAAAGATAGGGCACCATGGAAGATATTTTGGCAAAATTTTATGAAACGTTAAATTTATTAGTTATTTATTTTTATATAATTTATTACGTTCTTATTCCTAACTATTGTTTCTTTAATTATTAATTTTGTATACATCTCCTCTTACTGCCTTTGCGTCTAAGTGTACCTTTCTTTAACCAAGGTTTTCTCACCTATTTTAAATCTTACAGAATCCAAGTCAGAGAAACCAACGAAGTTTGTCATAGAACGTTTTGGGAAAAAACAAAGAGAAAAACCTTTTGTAGTCAACCACAGAAGCGATGAAAGTCTTCAACAACAAACCATCAATTCAGCAGAAAAAGCTCAGCAGCTACAATCTGATGTAAGCATTGAACGAGTTCCTGATCCACCTGGCGAAATCGGAGAAGAATCAGCCAGTGCCTACATCATCGCCGTAGTCGCAGGAATTAGTGCTGCCGCTACGGTTGGTTTGGTAGCTGTAGGAGTTTTATGGTATAAGTAAGTACAAAATTTTCAAACTTTGTGGCCTATTCGTAAAACCTAAACTAAGAAAATGTATTTAGTCGCAAGAGCAAGTTAATTTCTATGTTACTATAAGTAGGTGAAGATAGTTTATATGCACCAATGTGGAGTATTAGTATTTTTAAAGCATTTGGAGGCCAAAAATATTTTGCAAATTAACGAATTTTTTAAAGTAGATGCTTAACTTAAAAAGTATACTTCGTTTTAAAGCAAAGAAGGGACATAGTGTCAGTAGAACAAGAGAGTCCGTTTTTGTTGGTTGCGACCAAGTTTTTAATTTTACAGGGCTGTATGCTCAAATTCAATTACTCAAAAGCAACGCTTCCCTTGCACTAGTTTAGGAAAATATTTTTTATCTCATCATCTTTTTTGATATTTTTTTGTTTTCGTTTTACTGTCGTTTTAGATAAACAGTTAAAGAACATTGCACGTTTACTGGTTAAAGGGTAACGTAGATATTTTACTTAGAATGCTACAAAACGATTATTTTTAGTATTTACGGAATCAATGAAGAATTGCTAAATTAGCAATATTTATGAATAGTAATATAACCTGTTTTGATGGTAAAACTCCAAATTTTTGTATTAACAAACGAGTAGAATTTTTGAAAAGCAAGTGACCAGAAAACGCACCAAGTCAACTCTTGATCAAGTTTTCAGCAGGATTTATGGAACTGTATTGTTACCTTCTTCGGGGTTCTCGATTTGTTGACTAACAAAACACAGTTTGTCGAACTAATAATTTATTATAACTAACTATTTTCCAACACAACCATCAACTAAAGCATTTCTCTCTATTACTGTGGTCCCTTAGCCTGGTCGTGCGCTGGTCGTTCTCTTGATTGATCGACGCGTGACTTAGCTACTGGACTCCTAGAGGCTGGCTCCATGTGCCACCCCTGGCGTGACTGTCGACAATGGGAATAACGCCCAGGGATAAAGTCTCGCTCCCTCTCTTCGCAGGTGGTAGTGGAATTTTCCTTTACGTGATAGTAAAGGTTTTCCACGCCCGAGGAGGTACCACCCCATGCATCAAGGGGCCGGTGAAGTCACAACGGACGTTTCCGGTTCTCGGGTATAAGTCGGTTTCCCTTATAAGCAAAAATGATAATGGCTCCTCCTTATACAAAAGATTCCGGAGGTAAAATACCCCTCCATTCGGATCTTCGGGAGAGGGGTGTACAGGGGGCGCCAACATCAAGATTCAACATATCCTTCTCGAATATATGTAGCCTACATTCTAACCTGAACTCCGTCCACCATTTCCTCCAGGCTAATAGGCCCCAACTTCTCTTCCTCACCGAAACCCAAATCAGTGCCAAAATTAATTTCCCGGGGTATGAGCTCCTTACTTCCTTTAGATTGCATGGAGGCGTGTGCGTATACGTCCGTAGCAATCTACCCTGCACCAGACTCCCCAATTTAGAAGCTCGAAGAAAAGACATACTATGGATAAAACTCTCTCTCGGGGATGCAACTAAATTCATCTGTTGCATTTACCGGTCACTTTCTGACAACAACTTTGTCCAGCTCTTTGACTACCTTTCTGAAAAAACCGACCATCTGATATCTGAATATCCTTCTTCCGAGGTCACTATTCTTGGTGACTTCAATTTACATAATAAGGAATGGCAAGGATCTTCAAAAACCGATCCAGAAGGGAAAGCAGCCAATATGGTTCAGCAACCTACTTACTTTTCTCGCATCCCAACACACAGCCGAATCCCTTGGATCTCCTTCTTACTACAAATCCTGAATGCTATAAAATATCAGTCACCATCCCCCTCGGTCGCTCAGACCATGGCATGGTCACCGCTTCCTGCGCAATGCAACCCGAGGTCACACAGTCATCACACCCACGTATCGTTTGGCACTACAACTCCGCGAATTGGGACGAAATCCGAGATTACTTTTTCTCATTTCCATGGGCGTCTGCCTGCTTCTCTCGCCCTGACGCCTCTGATATCTCACTAAACGTCACCGAAATTATCCAAGATGGTATGGAATTATTTATTCCACGTACACAGAAAACCTCTTCAGCCACTCAAAAGCCCTGGTTCTCTAAATCTTGTGACAAGGCCAGACTTGAAAAGGTCAAAGCTCACAAAACGCTTCTACACAATCCCAGTTAAGAAAATCGTCAAGCATTTAACGACGCAAGAAACCGCTATGTCCGCATTCTTTCTGAGGCAAAAAACTCGTTTAATAACCACATCAAAAACAAAGTCCTCTTAAGCTCCAAGGGCAGCAAACCCTACTGGACTCTTGCTAAATCGTTTCTACCGCCCTGGGCAAGGCTGAACTTTTTGCCTCGTTTTTCGCCGGCAATTCTACTCTCAACCCACCTCCAAATGTTTAACCACCAACAGTCCCCAATGTCGCGCATAAAATGACTGATATCATTTTCAAAACTAAAAAGGTACGAAAGATGTTCTCTTGTCTTAATACCAGGAACGCCTCTGGCCTTGACGAGATTCCAGCAATTGTTCTCAAAAAATGCGCACTATAACTTGCTCCTGTCCTGACTCGTCTGTTTCAGACATCTTACAATAGAGGCATATTCCCTAGTAACTGGAAAACTGCTCGAGTACAACCCGTTCCCAAGAAATGATCCGAAGCGCTTCCTAGCAACTACAGGCCTATTTCTCTTCTTTCAGTCATCTCTAAAGTGATGGAAAAGTATATAAACACCGAATTACTAAAATTTCTTGAAAAACACAGTCTAATCCACGACAGGCAGTATGGATTCCGTCAGCGCAGATCAGCTCCGACCTCCTTTCCTTTGTCACCCATTCTTGGAACAAGTCTATGGAACTACAAGGCGAATCCCAGATTGTCGCTCTAGACATATCCAAAGCATTCGATCAGGTCTGGCACGCAGCACTGCTTAATAAAGGACCGGCCTATGGCCTACCACCAAAACTCTGTACGTGGACAGCAAATTTCCTCTCCAACCGGAGAATTTCTGTTGTCGTGGATGGCCATTCATCTAAACTGTATCCAATTAATGCAGAAGTTCCTCAAGGTTCAGCTTTAGCCCCTACTTTGTTTCTTCTCCACATCAATGACCTCCTCTCTAGCACATCCAACCCAGTTCACAGTTACGCGGACGACAGCACCCTCCACTCAAATATACAATATTCTAAGCCTGTCTCTTTAGCCCAATTAGATGAGGATCGCAGACTCATGGATGGTTCTATCTCTGTGGATCTCCAAAAAATATTAGACTGGGGAAGTAGAAATCTTGTACAATCCAACCCCATCAAATCACAGTCTTGCTTTCTTTCTCATAAGAGATACACCAGCCCTAGACCCATCACAATAAATAACCAAGTTATTCAAAGTAATGAGTCCTTTTCACTTGTTGGCATCTCTGTGGATCGAAATCTCAATTGCCACCAACATGTGACATCAATTGCAGAAGGGGCTGCTAAGAAATTAGGTTTCCTCTTCCGGGCTCGCAAATACTTTTCACCAGCTAATCTCTATACGTTATATTCCTCACAAATAAGGCCAAACCTCGAATACTGCTCCCACATCTGGGGTGCTGCTGCCGTTTCTACACTCGGTATCCTGGACTCCATTTAGAAGAGAGCGATACGTCTCATTGGTGACCCTACCTTCACTCAAAGGCTGCCATCCCTTGCCCACCGAGGTGCCGTTGGTGACCTCTCTCTCTTTTATAGATATCTGCACGGGCAGTGCTCAGAGGAACTTTCTTCCATAGTTCCTCCCCCTGCTGCCCCCAACAGATCTACCAGGGGAACAGAGCGAATGCACCCTTTTACTGTCCAGGTCACCAGACATAGAACATCTTGTTATGCCCGCTTTTTTTGTCCCGAGGACTTCCAAGTTGTGGAATTCCTTGCCGGCGCATGTTTTTCCTTCTCCTCTGAACCTCCAAACCTTCAAGTCCAGAATTAACAAGTTGCCTTGTCGATACCCACGGTACGATAGTATTTAGGCTGTAAGCCCTCGTGGTGTGTTGTTGTGTTGAAATATAAAAAAATGTCCATAGAACTATATTTCACTATACGCCTTCTATGATCGCCTATTATACAACTAACTCACTACGGACTGCTCTATCAGCAGTTCGTTTATTTATACTGTCCGTAGAGTAGTTCTAGACCTTTCTACATTGTTCGTTGTTTTATATCTGTCATTTCTAGTCCATTCTCGAAATATAATCATAGAGTATTCGCTGTTACCAACACAGTTTACCAGATGCATGTGACCATAGAAGTAACAGAGTTAATAAACCTAATTCTCATAGAGACGGGAGTGACAGTATTTTTAAATGCAAAATTTAACGGGGCTTGTTCTCTATTTGTAGGAAGACCTCTTAACTTTAAATCTTATGCAGTGTACAAAGAGCAAATGGTAGAGCAGTCTAACAAAGTGAAAAAAAAAGATGTTTGAAATCTGTTCTGGAACGTCTAATGACCGTGGTTTGGCAGAATATAAGTGGTCCGTGGAATGTTAATAAAAATTAATAATCGAAGCTTTGCTTTAGAAAACGATAAATATTTGAAATTAAAACTCAACGAGAGAGTATCGGTACTTTTGTATTGTTACGTTCTACGGGGCTCTGGATTTGTTGATTAACAAAACACAGTTTTCCAAACTACTAATTTATTATTACCAACTATTTTACAACACCAGTGTCAACTAAAATATTTCTCTTCTCTATTATTAAATGTCCATAGAACTATATTCCACTATCGCCTTCTATGGTCGCTCCTTATGCACCAACACTTACTGTTGACTCGCTTAATACTCTATGATCACTTCTGTTACACCACACTACTCAATACGGAACTGACTTACTCTGCGCACCGCCTGTCACTTCTGGTCTCTTCTAGAAATATCGTTCCAAGGTGTTCGCTGTTACCAACACACTACCATAGAAGTAACAAAGTTCCTAAACTTAATTCCCATAGACAAATGTGACACTGCCCCCTTCTTATATTCGCGATCGTCCCGGTCGAATTCTGACATTTCTTGTTATGGTGTAAGTCTGTGCATATGGACCACCTTCATCTTATACACTCTATAGAGATTCTAGACCTTCTACACTATTCTACACCTGTCACTTCTGATCTCTTCTAGAAATATCTTTCCAGAGTGTTCGCTGTTACCAACACACTACCATAGAAGTGCCAAAGTTCCTAAACTTAATTCTCATAGACAAATGTGACAGTGTAATAAGTTTTTATTAGACAATTACTAACGATTTTACTACAAGGAAAGATACCACCATGACTTTAACTTCTAAATTAAAACTGTGAATTGATTGACCACCACAACAAATATTAAATACTAGACACTTATTATCTGTTGTGTTAATAAAACATTGTGTATGCATTTTACACAATACTGTTCACTTCTTTGGCTGTAGTAGCTGCTAAAATGACATTTTTCCAATGCAAAGTTTTACTTGGATATCTGAAAAAATTAATACTATTAAAAAATACTACACAGGAGTGTGTGGTTTCAGGTAGTAAAATGACCGAGGGCAACATGTAATACAAATCAATTGAGCGATCTAATAAATCTATTTTTGGTTCAAATTGAGTCAATAATAAATCAAAATTGAAACAGAAAGCAGAATCACCCCAAAACACAAAAATAATAACAGAAACTTATGCGCTAGATACGTATTTCGACAACGAAGTTGTCTTCATCACTAGCTGTCGCTAAACTAACTGTATGGGCAAAATTATCCTATTTACATGCCTAAACTATACACTAAAAATGATGTAATATCTATTATACAATACCGGATGCTGATGCAATACCGGATGATGCAATGTCGGATGATGAAATACCTGATGATGCAACACCGCATGATGCAATATCGGACGCCTCAGCGCTGGATGATGCAACACCGGATGACGTAACACCGGGTGACATAATCCAAGGCATATTGTTGTGTTAGTGGATACGACTAACCGGTTCTGTCGATGTTGAGAGCGACCATGGATAATTTCGTGCTATTTCAAAAAGTACTGAATTTACCGAGCCCATGTCTGAATTATTCACATTTTATGTATTTAGTTTACGGATTTTTAAACTTTCTAAAGCATCTAACATGCGATAATCCGTGGTTACTTTCAATAATTAAGAGTACTATCGCCTACCTTATGCCCCGAGTCAATCATATGTTGGGCAAAGCTGTTTCTGCTATATTTAATCTGAAATGAGCTATGTGCTATTTAAATCTTGTTGTTACTGATCTCCGCGTTTGCCCGATATAGATTTTCTCGCAATTATTACAAGATATTTAAGAAATGCCTGATTTTTATCGGAAGTCAATAGTATCCTGTGGTCCACCCAAAAGGTTCCTCAAATTATCAACTTTATAAACAACTCTGAAGTCATTCTCTTTGAATATTTTCTCTAAACCTTTTGTAAGAAAAGGATGTAAAGGAAGTACAGCGAACTTTTTGGGCGGCTCATCGGATTCAGCCTTCAATGTCGTAATGTTACTTAGCGACATTCTTCACATATGCTTAGTAACTAATCTATACACAATGCCTGGAGAGAAACCGTTACAAATCGCAATATTTATAATTTTGTTCATCTCTGAATTGTATCGCTTACTCCTCAAAGGAAAACTGAGTAACATCCGAACAAGAAAACTCAAAGTCGAGATTTTGCGACCGAAATGGTAATTTGAATTTGATGGCATGAAGTGATTTGTAGAAGCTTCTTTCCAATAAATGTCAAATTCTAACCTATCTATATTTTTGGCGACCAGGGTGTCAAGGAATGGTAATTGGTCGTTGTTCTCCATTTCGTAAGTGAACTTGATTGAAGGGAATCTACTGTTCAACTTATTAACAAAATTATTAATTTTCCCTGTACTGAGGTCAATACGGCAAAAATATTGTCGACATAGCTCAGCCATAGCCTCAGAAAATACTCCACCACTCCAGCGAAGTCAGTCTCAAATTGGCTCATGAAGAGTTCGGCAACGAAGGCAGACAACGGGTTTTCCATTGCGGTTCCCCTATCTGCCGATAAAACTTCCCGCCGAGTCGAAAGAAACTCTCAGATATGCATAGGGAGGTTAGCTTACTCTACTCCTCAACTTGCATGTCCGATAGCTGGTTATCATAAAGCATGTCCCATCATACTGGAGAGCTATGTTGGTAGGGATGCTGGGGAACAACGACTTTATATTAAAAGGGATCAGTACACTTGGTTCTAACTTAATAACTTTGCTTTTATTAATGAATTTAATAGAATTTTTGACCGAAAAGCTAGAAGGTTGAATTTCCGATGTACTGAGCTCTTTCGACAACCATTTGGAAAGTTCATCAGTCGGGGAATCGATACAAGAGACATGACTATCGGGATCACTCGGACACTATCTACCCTCCACTGCCTATTTACTTGCATCTCGAGGTCTCTGTACCTAATGATCTCCTCTCTGTACTTTATCTCTGGATTATTAGTATTCGGAATAGCCACATCAATCGGCGTCACTTGTCCGCAGGATTTATCCACTATTATTATATCTGACCTGTTGTGGTAGTAGCGCATTTTACTAAGATTTAAAAGCCCCAGTTTCAGAGCCAGATCTTGATTAGGTATTCTCGCAATTGCATAGTGCCTCTCTTTATACTCTGTTGCAGCAAAAGCTTGACATCCTCCGGTGACGTGCTGGATAGTCTCTGATGACTGACACCCAAATTTGTATTTGTCATCTTATCTCCAATTATATACTTCAAGTAATTTCTGGTTGAAGTGACCTCACCTTGTATGGCCAGCAAAAACCCCTCTGACTCTGAGAACATCTGTCCGGGCACCAAACAATAGTTTGACGCCGATTTGTCGACATGTGCCTGGGGGGCTCATTCAGATGTCGCCCATGCAGAGGCTTCTGCATCCAAGATTGCAACTTGTCCTGGTCAGTCCGATGGTGACTTTGTATTTCACTTTCTTTTAGTTATTATTAATATTATTTTACTACTACTATTATTATCATAATAATAATTATTAATTTTTCAAGCAAAAAGGATGGAAAGTGGAGCATGAATAAGCGCATGATATAATAAAGTAAGGGGCATATGGGAGAAAATAAGCGAAAACTCTAACACAGTGCTTGGAAACAAATTTACATTTTTAAAGGATACTCAAGATCCAAAGCTCATTAAAGAGCCTTTAAATGAGGCAAATAATGTATTTTTAAATATGTGTCCAAATTTAACTGCAGCAGGGGGAGACACGAGCAAAATCACGTTTCACAACAGAAATTTACTCATGCATCCAAGTGAGGAGGAAATAACCATAGTGCTTTGGTGTTTTTAATGCTTTTATTATGGCATTAGAAACGCCAGAGCAATAGGTCATGACAAGATTCCAATGATCAGTATTAAAAATACTGCAGATTTGCTGGCAGCACCTCCAGCTTATTTGATAAGCTTACTGATTGAAGGTGGCGTGTTACCTGATAACCTCAAAAAGGCTATAATAAGGAGTGATGATTTAAATAACTACAGGCAGATATCACTACTTCTTAACTTCTCCGAGATCCATGAGAACGTTATAAATAGCAGACTACTAAATTTCTTTGAAAATAATAACAAAAAGAGTACAGTACTACCATTTACAAGGCACTTTGGGAAGTAGAGCAAGCTTTCAACAAAAATGAAGCATCAGTTGGTATCATTTTAGACCTAAAGAAGGCCTTTGACTATTAAACATGACATCTTGTTCGCCAAGTTGGAAAAATATGGCGCGAGAGGACAACCGATGTCATTGATACAGTCCCAGCTTTTCAACCTTCTGTAGTGTTTGTATATATGTGTCCAGAAACAAAATTCGAAACAAAGTCTGATTACCAAGCAGTGTCAAGAGATGTGCCACAGGGGTAGATAATCGGACCTCTGTTATATATAATATATGCCAATGACTTACCAAATGATATACGAAAAACATTGTTTATGTATGCTGATGACACCATTGTAATTTTACAACATTATAATAAAAACTAATTTAAATAAAATATCAAAGTGGTCGCACCTGAGCACAGCGAATGGTTTCAGGAAAACAACATGACTATAAATATGAATAAAACTATAGTAGTGGAATTCAATAAAAGTTCCAAAGAAACGAGCGATAACGTCACTGCTTTAGATAACAGTATAAAAACTCTGGGCGTAGCAAGTGCGTTATGGAAGTGAATTTTAATAAAAATATTTTTAATTACAAATATATCGCTCTAATGCGAGCAGGCATCAATTTAGTTACCGGTATAACCTATATAGTAGGAACAATGTACCATATTTTATCAAAATAATTATTTGAAAATGTACAAAAATTTTCCGAAAATAAACTTTAAATGTTTCTGAAAAAACTGGTTTCCTAGCCAATGAACCTTAGGTTAATAGCAAATTGAGTTATTGAAATTTGAAACATTCAATGAAAATTCGCAACCAAAACGCCCTTGCTGCGTTCATACATAAATTTTCCGAAAATAAAGTTAAATGTTGGTTTCCTAACCAACAAAACTTACGTTAATAGCAAATTGAGTTATTGAAATTTTGAGGATTTAATGAAAATTTGCTACCAAACCGCACTTACTGCGTCCAGATTTTTTCTTACGAACATGGATAATATTTCGATAAAAAAAATGCTAAAATGCAGTAACGAATTTGTTCTACGAAAATTAGCTAACAAATATAAACCGTTAAACCATAAACTTCACTAAACCTACAGCAAAAGCATCAACTTAACTAAACCGACAGCCAAAGCATCAGATAAAGGGTTTATTTCAAATGAATTTTCTGTAAATATTTTAGTAAAATGAAGGGCAATGACAGTTGAATCTGAAACTTAAGGGTTCGCAGAACACTATTCTTGCAACATTTTCTTTTCACAATCCGTATTTGTTTCACATTCTTTGACTAAACATTGCCAATTTTGACATTTTAAATTGCGGATTTGACGTTTTAAATTGCGAGTGTGACGTTTTGAGGATAACTCCAAAATTTGTTGCTTTAGCTGCCCGTAACTTTTTTGTCCCTAAACTCAGAGACCTAAATTTTGGTACATGGTTCACTCTTTATAATACAAATACGCGTAACAAATTTGGTGGCCCTCACTTTGTTGTTTCCGGAAATATGAATTTTTTTAGAAAGAAAACACAAAATCTTCCGGGAAAACCTGGTCCGATTTTCCTGGATAACGAACTTGTCCAAGCCACTCTCAAAAGGAAGGTACTTACCAAATTTGATGAATATCGCTCTTATATTTTTTAAGTTATCGGTACGATATATGTATATATATATATATATATATATATATATATATATATATATATATATATATATATGTCTATACTATATCTGTACTTATACATGGCATAAGACACATACCTGTTTCGTCCTTCTTAGTAGTCATATATAGTTTATTTGTAATTAATTTTCTGGGAATATTTTAGTAAAATGAAGGACAATGACGATTGAAACTAAGACTTCAGGCTTTGTAAAACATTATTCTTGAGATATTTTCCTTCCATAGCTCATATTATTTTCAGGTTCATTACCTAAATATTACCAATTTTGACGTTTAAAATCGCGACTTTTGACGTTTTGAGGAAAACCCAATTTTTTTTAAATGCCTGTAACTTTTTTATCCTTTAACCTACAGAGCTAAATTTTGGTGGGTAACTTACCTCTAATGATGTAAACCCGCGTGTTAAATTTGGTTGCCCTTACTTTATCAGTTCCGGAGATATAAATTTTTTTCCAATTTTTTTCGATAGAAAACACAAAATTTTCCGGGAAAACCTCGGCTGATTTTCCTGGCTAACTAACTTATCCAAGCCACTTGTGAAAGGAAGGTACTCACCAATTTTTATCAAAATCGGTCCATTATTTTTTCAGTTATAGGTGTGACACATAAATATATATATATATATATATATATATATATATATATATATATATATATATATATATATATATATATATATATATATATATATATATATATATATATATATATATATATATATATATATATATATATATATATAACGTATAAAGTCTGAAACCGACCTCGGATTTAGGTTCCAGGGGTCCTAATCATTTGAAGAAATTGTTTCAAAATTCAAAAGTCGGCATCTCCCCATTAGTGGTTTTTTTTAAAGAAAATTCACTAATATAAAACCGTCATATCCAGTTAATTTTCTGGGGGTTGAGGTTGACTCCAGACTAGACTGAAAAAATTATATTGACAAGGTAGTTACCAAAATTGCAAAATATACATACCTTGGTATTTCTGGTCTCGAGACATGCGGCACTGACTGCATACTCGTACCATGCTTATGTTGCGGCCTCAGTCCGTTATGGCATAATACTGTGGGAAAATTCGGCATATGCAGCGGGTGCTGTTGGTACAAAAACGATGCATAAGAGCTCTTTTTAATTTGCGGGTAATGGACTAGCTGCATAAGATTTTTTAGCGAATACGGTATACTTACTTGTCATTCAATTTATATATTGGAAGTAGTGCTGTTCGTTAAAGACGACCCTGGGTTATTCCAAGTGCACCTACAGGAACATTAACGCCAGACAGGATACAAAAATAATTACACTATCCCAGTCTCAAGATTTACAAGATTGCAAAGAAATGCCATACAAAGTGTTATCAAGATTTACAACGAGATGCCGGTAGAAATTCGTCAACTTCCTAGCATAGAGTCCTTTATATTTTTTTTTAACTATACAGTGTTTCTTTGTTGTATTTTTATCTAGAATAAGAGTGAAAGTGTCGCCCATTTGGCCATCTGGCTGTGCTACATTGTAGTTTACTCTGTTTGATTGGCTCTACTCCCTAAAGGGCATTGTATTACTTTAACGAGCTAATAAAGATTATTTATTTATAAATTTATTATTATTTATAAATATTTTGGTCTCTATTTTATGGCCAAAATAAAAAACCTGGCATTTTTAATGTCAAGTGACTTCTGTGTTAGAAAACAAACAGTCAAAATAAAAGCAGCTGTAACTAATTATTGTTAGTCCATTAACTGGTGTAAAAATAGCTACGTAATTAAAACTCTGTTAATCTATATTAAATATTTACATTTGCAATCAAAACCTTACTTCTAAAGAAACAACAACACATTTCTCAAACAAAAATACAGTATTGGTAGTTCTGCGCTCGTAAGAGGTGGTTTTAGGTTTTAAAATATTGGTGCAAAAATTGATGTCTAATTCTAATTCAGCTGGATGGTCCTTGCTAAGTTGGGGCAAAATGTTTAGAAGGTTTGTAGCGCTTTATTTGCATATTTTATACATATACATATTCGCTAACTTAATTAAGCTACTAGTAAGGATTAATTACATTTTAAGAATACTTGTTACAAAAAATATTATTCTACCTATATAAACTAAGAGGAACCAGAAGTTTTGGTACTAGTGACTTACATCTTCGTATATTTGGAAGCTTTTGTAAAGATAGCTAAACAAGGAAGGGTTTATCAGTAGATTTTACGTTTTTAAGTGTAAATCTAACATTTTCCTGGTCCCTCAGCGCAGCAGCTGCCTTTTCAGCAGTTAGGTCTCGTTGTGACTGTGCTAACAGCTCGTATCCTACCATAAATTTTCTTACCGTAGCAGACCTTAACAAAGGTGGGTAATAAAGGGCATGCAATGTCCAGTGTGGTTGATCTTCTTCCAGTTTTGCTCCACTTAATGCACCATGCCATCCCATTGAATAAGGAAAGTTGCATTTGAATAGATTATCGTATTTAGCGACTAACACCTTCAAAACATCGGCAAGTTTTTCCCTTTGCAAAAGAGTCGTATCGCTAAACCTTTGTATTTGCTTTTTTGGAAGTACCATAGTCTCAAAAGGCCATGCAGCCCAATATGGTACCACTACAACCCATTCTTTATTATCGTAGACAATCCTTTCTTTCTTTTCCAACTCTTTGTGAACGTAGTCTTGAAGAAGAGGCCTACCATATTTCTCGTAATAGCTTCTTAAATTTTTATCTTTCCTTCTGGGTTCATTAGGTACAAATTCAGTCGCCCAGACTTGACAATGGGGATGGGGATTAGAGCAGCCCATCATTGAACCCCTGTTTTCAAATAGTTGTACCCAAACATATTTTTTACCCAATTCTTCAAGCTGTCTTATCCATTCTTCTATTGTAGCAATGATTTCTTTGATTGTCATGCTCGTAAAATAAACGCTGGAATATGGATGATAGCATATAACTCTACATGTTCCTTTGGCTGGTTTAGCTTGAAAGAGGGGATCACTTGATTCTGGTGGATCTGGGCCTTCTTCTAGTAGAGCTGGAAAGTCGTTAGAAAAAACAAATGTTGATTCATATAGCGGTGTAATTATTCCTGAAGAACGTTTTACTCCGGGGCATAGCGGATTGTTAGGATCAAATTTAGCAATTTCATCGGTGGCTAGTGTTTCCACTTGACCACTCCAAGGTCTCTTACATCGGTGAGGTGAAACCACAACCCATTCGTCGGTTAGAGGGTTGTAGCGATTGTGTGGGTGTTCTGGAAGAGAAGTGAAAAAGTTTTAGCGACATTGTCGAACAAATATGTATATCTACAGGGTCTTTTACGCAACTAGTTCATTATTCGTTTAGGTGGATGAAACGCCACTTTCTCGCTCAAAATGGGTTGCTTTCAGGGTTTGTAAAACACTTTTCTTGCGACATTGTCTCTACATAACCAGTATTCTTTTCAGGTCTTTGCCTAAATGCTGCCAATTTTGACGTTTCAAATCGCAACTTTGACGATTTGAGGAAAACCCCATTCTTTTCCCTCAAATGCATACAGCTATTTGGCTTTCAACTTACAGATCTAAGTTTCGTTACATGGTTTACTTTTTATGAAGTAAACTCGCGTACCAAATTTGGTGGCCATAAATTTGTTACTCTCGGAGATATAAAAATTTTCCGAAAGAAAAAACAAATTTTCCGGGAAAGACCAGGCCGATTTTCCTGGCTAGCTAACTTGTCCAAGCCCCTTCAAAAGGAAGGGATACCCAAATTTGATCAAAATCGGCCCATTCTTTTTTTAGTTATCGGTGTTATATATATATATATATATATATATATATATATATATATATATATATATATATATATATATATATATATATATATAACACAAAATTGTAATTGACCCCGGATATGTGCTCTAGGGAACTAGTTCGCGCTAATCTGACATTTTTTTTCAAAATTGAAAAGTTGCGATCTCCTCATTAGTGATTTTTGTAAAGAAAACTCACTGATTAAAAAGCATCAGTTTTATTTTTGACGCAACCTGTATAAAATGACGACTTTGTTAAGCATGTAACAGTGATCATTCAAATTAAATAACATTTCAAAATCTATGTGGGCAAAAAAAATGAAAATTCTCACTATTCATTCACTCACAGTCTTGCAAAAAAATATTAACGATTTTTCATACACAAATATTTCTTGCCGATGAATTTTCGTGGAACAATTTTTTTGGCGAATTTTAGTAAAGAAACTCATACTACGTATGTTGTTTTAGCAAATTTTCATACAAGTTTTACTTCACTAATTTTTGAGGAAAAACTTTTTCAGGTAATTGCAAGAAAAATTCTTTTAGCAAATTTTCCTATAACCTTTTTTTTGTAGTTAAGTTAGGTAAATTATTTTATCATGCAAAAATTTTCAATCTTGTGCTTGCTTTGGGTCTCCTGAAGAAAAAATATAAACGTTTATAACTCAACTTCCTTTAAGCTAGAAATATTGTATGTACCGTCTCTATAAAGGCAACGTTTATGAAGCTGTTTGTAATAGAAATGTAATGGTAGCTTTCATGTGTTTTGTTAAAGACTCTAAGTTAGCTAGGTTTATATAGCTCTTAGTATATAGTCTTAAGGGTCACTAAATAAACGTAGCAATTTAATGTATAGTCAGAGAGATAAAAGTAAGTTCCTCTGTGTCTTTCCTTGTGTTCAGCTCTTTAGACCGCAGCCACCCCAGTATGTTAAAAAGTCACCATGCCAGGCTCCATTGGTGTGAAAAGTGTCCCAGTGTTTCTCCTGCAGCAACTTGTAGCGTAGATGTGTGCATGCATATGTATGTGTGCGTGGATATGTATGTAAGCTTTAATTTTATTATCTATTTTTAGTATACAGCAAGTGTAGAGGGAGACAAAAGAAAAACTTAAAGAGCTTGTTAGATTAACATTCTTAAGACAGGTTTTGCCATTGTGAAAAGCAAGGTCAGATGCATCTTTGTTCATTTTGTAGATTGACAGTGACTGAATGAGCCAGTTCTCAAAGTCAAAACTTTAATTTAAAAAAAGGCAACGTTTGTTTACAATTTTACTAAACTAGCGATCGTTTTATTAGCAAAGTTAGCGTCATCAAAGGGATGAGTAGACTAAGCGAATAAAAACTAGAACTCGTATTTATATACTAGTTGACAAGCATACGCTAACAACGTCCTCTACAAAGGTACACAGAGAAACCATCACTGGTTAATGAAAAGTCCCTGTAATTCAAGTTCCGTTACCCGCTTTTTAAATATTCTGGA
Organism: Tillus elongatus; assembly: GCA_964006375.1. Taxonomy (NCBI): domain Eukaryota; kingdom Metazoa; phylum Arthropoda; class Insecta; order Coleoptera; family Cleridae; genus Tillus; species Tillus elongatus. The sequence goes on from OZ023263.1 coordinate 196,152,609, forward strand.
CGCAGCAAGTGCGTTATGGTAGTGAATTTTCATAAAAATGTTTTTAGTAACAAATATGTGTGTTTTTTTAAGAAAGCAGGCATCAAATTTGGTTACCAGTATAACCTATATAGTAAAAACAATGTGCCATATTTCATCAAAATAACTTTATTGTGTGAAAATGTACAGAAATTTCCAAAAGTAAACTTAAAGTGTTCCCGAAAAAACACGTTTCTTGGTTAACCTTATAGGTTAATAGCAAATTGAGCTGTTCAAATATAAAACATTTGATCAAAATTCGCTACCATAACGTACTTGCTGCGTCCAGAATTTCTTTTCTTACAAACATGCATTATATTTCGATGGAAAATGCAAAAATGCAATAACATAAGGCGTGTTTGATTAAAAAAAAAGGAAATATGAAGGACAATGACGGTTGAAACTAAGACTTTAGGGTTTGTAAAACATCCTTCTTGAGACATTTTATTTATATAGCCCGTATTAGATTCAAGTTATTTGCCTAAATGTTGCCAATTTTGACATTTTAAATCGCCACCTTGACGTTTTGAGGAAAACCCCAATTTATTTTTCTTTAAATGCCTATAACTTTTTTGTCTTTAGACCTACATAGCTAAATTTTGGTGGGTAAGACATTTTAAATCGCCACCTTGACGTTTTGAGGAAAACCCCAATTTATTTTTCTTTAAATGCCTATAACTTTTTGTCTTTAGACCTACATAGCTAAATTTTGGTGGGTAACTTACCTATAACGATGTAAACCTGCATACCAAATTTGGTTGCCCTTACTTTGTTAGTTCCGGAGATATAATTTTTTTTCGAAAGAAAACACAAAATTTTCCGGGAAAACCTGGGCAGATTTTCCTGGCTAACGAACTTATCCAAGCCATTTGCAAAAGGAATTTTTTCACCAAATTTAATCAAAATCGGCCCATTATTTTTTGAGTTATCGGTGTGATACATATATATATATATATATATATATATATATATATATATATATATATATATATATATATATATATATATATATATATATATATATATATATATATATATATATATATATAAACATATAAAAATTGAAACTGACCCCGGATATGTTTTCTGGGGGGCCTAATTAGCGCTCATTTGAAGAAATTTTTTCAAAATTCGAAAGTTGGGATCTCCTCATTAGTGAATTTTTTTAAGGAAATTCACTAAAAAAAGACTACGTGTCGTAACTAAGTATTCTTTATAAGAGAGACAGACACTGATTATGAACATAACAATTGGAACAACGAACTACACAGAACCTGTCCGGACCTCTCCTATATCAAAAATTGGTTATTCAAATTTCTAACGTTATACAGCCTGTCCCAAAATATGTGGGCAATCTCATAGATTCGGATAGAACACAAAAAATAGTACAATAAGTTCCTATAAATTTTTTCCTGCTGTCTTTTTCTACGGCGATGCAGGCCCCTAAAGGACCTCATAGAAAATCGATCTTTGTAAATAGCCTTTAAAATGGTTTGTGTAATTTAAAGTAGATGAGACTCCTTTCAAAGGACCCATGAAAACAATTAGCCGTATTCGGTTTATCAAGGACGGACTAGCTTTAGCACAGTAATGCAATTTTTTACGCCCCTCACGATTAAGGCACAAAAATGGTGTTTTTAGATATTATTAACCTTAAGCTAAAAAAGGTACTCTTGATTGATATTGATAAAATAAACCGTTTTCGAGAAAAAACTATGTGTGTTTAATATGATTTTCATTGCATATCTTTGTCTGTGGATTTTCTCACATTTTCCAGAATCTTCCATCATGGTGTAAAGTATGTTATACATGGTCAGGTCAGGTCATAACATAACATAATTTTGTATGTCGGTTCGACGTGCGCTCCTTCTAATGTTATGCATTCACCAGCTCTACGGATTGAAGATTGTTGGATCTTCCACAATGCTTCAACATTTGTAATGATCCAATTTTTACCTGGAATCATTACTGGTTTAAAAACACTTAGAAAGCCCCCAAGCATATAAATAATACCAAAAACCCTGTCTATATTAAGTACTTCAAGTTTGGATTTCAAAGTGATTTTGATGAAAAGTCGCTAAATCTTCAAGAACCGTAAACCCCTTTACTGCATTTCTAATTTGTACGTTAAAATTCAATATATGTTTGCCAAATTGCGTCGCATTTAGCTGGAATAATATTTCCCAGAAAAAAATATCGTTGCGACTGGGTCTGTAATTTTCCGCATCGATGATGTCACCTAAGAACGACCGTTTGAACCGTTGAACAAAATTCCCGGCAAAACCTTGAATTGTAGACACGGGAGGTGAGACGTTAGGAAAAAGGAGTGAGAGCTGAACGCAACAGACGTTAGCTCGAGAGGAGTCAACACTGGCACGTTGCCGCGTAAACACCTTTCAATTGTGGTGGCAAAAAATATCTGAAAAAGGGGTGATAAAACCCTTTCTGTTATCTGTACTACCTAATAATAATTGTCAGTGATTGTTTAAAGTCATTTAAGCGGCTTTCGTATTTAAATAAACGCCGTGTTTAGCGTAAAAACGCGAGTTAACAGTGATCCCTTGTTTCCGACCTGGTGTATTTCTAACGTTAATCCGAAATAGTTTCTGACTATTAGCGAATTTTGAGTCAATTGGCAGTAAATTTCACTTGAGCCAATTTATGTCTTAATTGTTGTTCAAAAAGTTTTCATCAAAATAATTCAGCGTATCGATATAGGGGATAAATTGTCTCCTTGTATTGGAACAACAAAATCCAGCGGCTCAATAACCACTAATGGGAAGTACCAATCATTGTCTCCAGCATTCCCTCTCTTATTGAAGTTTGTGAGTCTTTGTCAGGCACTGATAGCTGATCCCAGCTGGATAGCATCCTCATAGGGTCATCAGGTAACTCAATGCAGGAGGACTCGGTGAGTCGATATAAATCCTATTTCTATAAACCAGCAGAATTTCTCAAGCAGCAATCTAATATTTGAACCCTTACAACTTGAACTTTCAAAATAACGTAATCAACTTGAACCAAAGTAGTGTCGGCGAGGTGCTGTAAGGATAACTGTAAATTTCCTATTTTAATCTTAGAATTTTGTTACTTTTGTGAATCTAAATACATATTTCTTGAAATTGTAATTAACAAATTTCGTCTGTAAATTATCTAACCTGTACATTCTTTTTAATATCTTTCATTTTCAATAATTAATGTGGAAATTTCACGTAGGAATATTTCTCACTCAAGGAACTGGCCAGTTAACTAATTGAAAAACTAACCGAATTGATTGACCAACGTCGAGTAATTTACCTAATAATTTGTGTTTGCTTTTGAGCTGTAAAATACAGCATTCGACTTTTAATATACCTCAAGTAGCTAATGTCAATATTTTAGTGACATACAACCATCTTAATCTTATTATTTTGTCATATACATGTAAAATCATAATTTCTTTTTCTTGAAGTTCTTGCTGTTTATTTGATTTCTATTTGTGTACGATTAATGTTTATTTGAGATTTACCAACCATGTTTATTTAATTTTGCTTGCTATTCCAAATTTAATTTATATGAATAAATTTAATACTTTGTTACATTTACATATCTGTTTAATTGAAAGGTAATTCCTAACCAATTCTTCTCATATTTGACAGCGACTCAATAGATAATTCTGATTAGCTTTTTCCGAGATATCTACAACTTAAAGTTACCAGGTTCTGATCAGGGGATCCAACAAATATGGGACCTCTGACAGAACAACTTAGAACTAGATAAGTAGTAGGCTTCATTTCTTAACATCTTGCGACCCTAGCACTGTTTCTCATCTTGCAAATAATAAAATCTGATAGATAAATACATTAGGTTAGGGTTCAACAGCTAATGGTGACCTCACTACCAACCGGATTTACATCCATTTGAGGTCACTCTTTAGATAACAGATTTTTCGCCTACTATATAATACCTTGCATCATATTGATGGTAAAAGTTCTTTTATTTGGTCCTTATTTCGCGACAATAAAAATTAATTAATTCTAATAAGTTTTTTCTAGTATCAACTAGATTGGCATAGAATAAAGTTTTTAGACATCCCCAAAGAAAAAATCTAGTGGATCTAAATCACGTGATCGAAAAATCCCAAGCCACTAGTCCTCCTCTTCCTATCCAAATGTTTTATAGTTGCCTGTTTAAGTGTTTTTCAACTGCCAGAGTAAAATGGGCGGTGCCCCATCATGCATGTGCCACATACCATGTCCTATTGCCAAAGGTAAGCCCTCTGAAAGTTATGGAAAATTGTTCTGGAAAAATTCCACAGAAAGTTCTCGGGTTAACGTTCTTGGTAATTCAAATGGTCCAATGAAATATAGCCCGATGATTCCGGACCGCAAGTTAATAGGTTCCAGCTACTGCTGATGTGCATCACAATCGAAGCATGTGGATTTTCTTCTGCTCATTACTGCAGATTATGGAAATGTATGATTCCATTTTAACTAAATCCAGCTTCGTCCGTAAAGAGAACTGAACCGACTAAATTTGCATTGTTTCTATACCTATTGAAAACCAGTTGGAAAATTCCATTCTGTGCGAAAAGTCTTCAGGAAGAAGTGCATGGACTTTCTGCAGGTGATATGGATGGAATTGTTGCTCTTTAAGAATTCTAGATACCGTAGATTTTGGTAAATTGAACCGAGATGTCAATTTCTGGACATTTGTTGAAGGATCTGCTTCTACTGCATTTAGGATATCTTCTTCCTCACCGGGACTTATTTGATTTCCAGAATTGTCTTTGTGTTTAACAAACGTCTCTAAAATTATTTAAGGCATTTTACTTCTATTGTCTGCTCAAAAGGTACGATAACGCAATTAACGAGTAAAGTGTAATATTTACCGGTTTTTCTTATACGATGATCCACTGTTTCAAAATTTCTCTTATCAGGATTTCTTCAATTTGAAAATCGTTCTTCTCAAGGCTTCTTGCTTCTAATACATTACATAACAAGTGCATACATTAAATCCATGCCGGCATATTCGGCAAACGTAAATTTCATTACTGCAAATAATTTAAATCAGAGGAATAAGAAAAATATTTCAACATACTCTACCGCTAACTGACAGAGACTGGCATATTAATTCCTATTTAAATCGCTACTTGTCAAAAATTGGACTATAGCAGCAAAAGAACAAAGTAAATGTAAATAAAAGTGACACTTATTTAGATAGGCACAGAATCAATGCAATTCCGTTCAGTTGTGTTCGGATGTAATAAATAGCATGTTAAACAAAATTCGTTTTTTCTCGAAATAGTTCATTTTAGTAATATCAACCGCAACCGGGAGTCCTTTTTTTTCAGTATAATGTTCAAGATAACTAAAATTATTTTTTTTGTGCCTGTGTCTTAAAAGGTGTTAAAAAAATTGACATTACTGTGCTAAAGCTAGTCAGTCCCTAGCAAACAAAATTAGTCTTATCTATTGTCCATCGTATTAGAAAAAAAGTCTGGACGCAGTAAGTGCGTTATGGTAGTGGCAGGCATCAAATTTGGTTACCAGTATAACCTATATAGTAGAAACAATGCGCCATGTTTCATCGAAATAACTGTATTGTTTGAAAATGTACAAACATTTCCGAAAGTTAACTTAAAGTGTTTCCTAAAAAACACGTTTCTTGGTCAACCTTATAGGTTAATAGCAAATTGATCTATTCAATTTTGAAGCATTTAATGAAAATTCGTTACCACAACGCGCTTGCTGCGTCCCGAATTTCTTTTCTTACAAACATGCATTATGTGTCGATTGAAAATGCAAAAATGCAATAACATAAGCCGTGTTTGATTAAAAAAAAAAGAAAAGAAAATTTGTATCACCAACGACTTATGGGCCACCCTGTGATTGTAGAAATACTTCTTTTAAGATGTAGCTCAAGACACTCTATAATTAATATGTACACATTTTTTTCATATCTTGTATAATAACGGATATATTGAGCTTTTTGTACGAAAATTCGACAAAAATTATATACCATTATGGAAAATGTAAAAATGCAATAACATCAGGCGTGTTCGATAAAAAAAAAGATAATTTGTATCATCAACGACTTATGGGCCATCCTGTGATTGTAGAAATAATTTTTTAAGATGTAGCTCAAGACCCTATAATTAATGTATACAATTTTTTTCGTATCTTGTATTACAACGGATATATTGAGCTTTATTGATATTTTAAAGAAAATTCGACAAAAATTATGTACGATTAAACGATAAACTCCATAGCTAAGACTACTGCCAAAGCATCAGAGAAAGGGTCTATTTAAAATGAATTTTCTGGAAATATTTTAGTAAAATGAGGACAATGACGGTTGAATGTAAGACTTTAGGGTTTTTAAAATATTTTTCTTGGGACATTTTTTTTCCATAGACCGTATTGGTTTAAAGTTCTTTCCATAAATGTTACCAATCTTGACGTTTTAAATCGCGACTTTGACGTTTTGAGGAAAACCTCATTTTTTTAAATGCCTCTACATTTTTGGTCTTTTAACTCACATGGCTACACATTTCTTATTGGTTTGCGCGGACTGCAGTTTCGAACCGTCCCGGTTCATCATCAGCACGCTACTGACTGTTATCGCTCCTGTCTGGTCTACTCCAGACGTAGACCGGACAGGAGCGATAACAGTCAGTAGCGTGCTGATAATGAACCGGGACGGTTCGAAACTGCAGTCCGCGCAAACCAATAAGAAATCACAAACGTACAGCAAACAAATAAAGTATATATATATATATATATATATATATATATATATATATATATATATATATATATATATATATATATATAAACTTTTCAACTGGCATGGCATTTGGGTTCTAGGGGCCCTAATTCACGCTCATTTGAAGAAATTTCCAAAAAATCTTACCATCTATACCTCTCTATTAGTCAATTTTCTTAACGAAAATTAACCAAAAACAATTATTATGACAAAACCCGATATTACTCGAAATATCTCCAACATGCCGATTGATAGAAACGTCTGAAGTAGACCGCTTTTTTTACATTTAACTCCCTGTAGTTGGAGAACTGTTGAAAATAACCCAAAACAATATGATATCAGTTTAATCAGTACAAGACTTTCCACAAATACCATAATATATAGGATGCTCCATTAAAAAAAAGCTTGGTGCAACACTCAGATGGGACACCTGTGTATATATATATATATATATATATATATATATATATATATATATATATATATATATATATATATATATGTATATATATATATATATATATATATATATATATATATATATATATATATGTACATATGTACTTGCTTTCAACAGTGGATTATGAAGTCGAGGAAAACGAACGAAGTCCATATTTAAATTAAGAAAGGCCGTGGCTAAACGAACACGTTCAAAGCCAACATAACAACGAAAAAAAAAAGAAAATCATTCATCTATAAAAAATAGCGATTTTAATAAAACATGACACGCGTGTTTCTTTAGCATCGCTCAAATAGGCTTGTTGGTCAATCAAATCAGATCAATTCTTTTTTTCAAGGAATATTTTTGGTTTTTTTTTTTGGGAAATTATTGTAACCAATTTTGGTGATCATATATTATAACGTATATACCGTATGCGAAAATTTAGATTACTAAGTTAAAGGAAAAAAGTCTGGACGCAGCAAGTGTGTTATGGTAGTGAAATTATATAGTACGCTTTTTTTTAACAAAAATTATATATGCGCCAAGAACAATAATATTTATATGCAAAATTGAAAATATTGTGGTCTGGTGCCCTCCTGTGGCACCAATTTTTTTTTAAATTAAATACCTATCACTATTTTTTCTGTTAATGTACACATCTAAATTTTGGTGTATAGTTTACCTTTTACAATATAAAGTTGCGTACCAAATTTGGTTGCCATCGTATTGTTATTTTCGGGGACACAAAAATGCGCCGCATGGAAACAAAATTTTGCCGGAAAAACTGGTCCGATTTTCCTGGTTAACAAACTTATCCAAGCAAGTTACAAAAAGAAGGCATCTGCCAAGTTTTATCAAAATCGGCCGGTTATTTTTTGAGCGTTCAGTATGATACAAATATATATATATATATATATATATATATATATATATATATATATATATATATATATATATATATATATATATATATATATATATATATATATATATATATATATATATATATATATATATATATTCCAAAAATGTGTCTCAAAATGCAAAAGTCGTGATCTCCTTACCAGTATCTCGTCCTAAATGTCAAAGGAGGGCAGAACCCAGATATTATATATAGTTAACAAAATCTATAACTGCTACAGACGAGGATTCAGTTTTTTTTTTTGTGCAAAGAAATCTAGAAGCACCAAAAAAATAGTTAACAACTTTATAGTTTTTTTTCGAAAATGTCAAAGTGATGATACCAACCATCAAAATTGGTGATTTTGACACGATTCTGAAACGAATGCGGATTATGGAAAACAAACATTGCAAGCATGGTGCTTAACAATTGTCTCTATATTATGTTACCAAGGCTCTAACTTATGCATTTGCCTAAAATAGTTCCAGATGCTTCATTTGCGATAGGCCCTTTCTGTCATATTTTTTCAGCAGGTTAAATTATAGCAAGTTTGTGATTTAAGAGTGTTATATTAAACCACTTCGTTATTTTCGGAGTAAAAAATTTTTAAGACAAATTTTTGAAATTTTTCTATATTTGAAAGATTTTTATGAAAATTCGCTACCATCATTAATTTGTCGCGTCCAGGCTTTTTAATAATTAATTTAAAAGCATGGAATTTATAAACATTTGTTATTGGGAAACTCTGTTAAGAACTATAACATGAATTTCAATGATTGTATGAAATTATTCGTTTAATCACCGACCCTAGTTTTATTTAAAATTCCCGCCTAGATTTGAAGAGGAGAATATCAATAATGATCACTGAGCCGACGCAACACACGTTTATAAAACTGACAGCAAAGTTTGACTGAAGTTATTGTTTACAATGAATGAACCAACAACTGTACAAAAGTGTAACTTTAATTCGATATTGCATATAGGGTATCAAGTTTCATCGATGTAAATGTGAAAATTACTCACCATTTGGATAAAAGGCCATACTTAACCAAATAACACTTGATATTCACTCGACCTTGTTGACGACTTTAGCTGCAATGTACGTGAAAATGTGAATTCCTTATTCCTTATCCCTTATCATCAGTAGTTTAGAAACGTGCAAACGTAAACAGAAATATTTCATTCATTTTTACGGTATTAATTTAACCTAATGCTGGTTATCACTCCGATAATGCAATAGTTGTAAACTACTTTATTTACTACCTACTATTGTGACCTATATTATGTTGCATTGTGCTGCATTTACGTAGATACCTACTGATTAAATACATTTCTTGCGCATTGTCTTCCAGATTATAGGTATACGATGTGGCAAAGCCTGGACCCAGCAAGTGTGTTATGGTAGTGAATTTTTATAGAAATGATCAGGCACAAAATATTTTATTATAACTTTTTTTCTTAAAACATAGAAATCTAAATTTTGGTGTATACTTTAATTTTTATATCGTAAACCTACCCACCAAATTTGGTTATCATAGCTTTTTTATTTTTTGAGATAAATTTTTTTTTTCGAATGGAAACTCAAAATTTTCCCGGAAAACCAAGCCCGATTTTCCTCACTAACGAACTTATCCAAGCCATTTACAAAAGGAAGGTACGTGCCAAATTTCATCAAAATCAGCCCCTTATTTTTTGAGTTATCGGTGTGATACATATATATATATATATATATATATATATATATATATATATATATATATATATATATATATATATATATATATATATATATATATATATATATATATATATATATATATATATATATATATATATATATATATATATATATATATATATATATATATATACATATAAAAATTGAAACTGACCCCGGATATGGGTTCTAGGGGTCCTAGTGCGCGCTCATTTGCAAAAATTTTTTCAAAATTCAAAAGTCGGGATCTCCCTATTAGTTAATTTTTTCTACGAAAATTCACTAAAAGGCAGAAAAATAAATTGATAAAAATTTTGGGACGCAACAAATGCGTTATGGTAGCGAATTTTTATCAAATGTTTTAAATTTGAATAACTCAATTTGCTATAAACCTAGAAAGTTTTATTTTGGTATATGGTAAGGCCAAATTTGATCAAAATAACTTTGTTATTTTTTGAGATACATTTTTTTTCTTGAGGAAAATCTTTTTTTTAACTAGTCCAATCGGGCTGGCTAACAAACTCGTCCGCGGTCTTAACAAAATGAAGATATGTGCCTAGTTTAATTCAAATCAGTTGAGTATTGTTTGAGTCATTTCTCGGATACATACATACATATATATATATATATATATATATATATATATATATATATATATATATATATATATATATATATATATATATATATATATATATATATATATATATATTTCCGCGGTCTTTAATGTGAGATATACTTGGTTCTCGGGTTGAACCGCGTCCAGAATTTATGAAAACTCGACGTTTCGGCTCCTGTTTTGGAGCCATTTTCAAGAGGTAAAGGAAATATGTGAGGACACTCTAAGGCCTCAATCTGCCTACTTCTTAGAGTGGTGGACAAAGGTGAGTAAAGGAAATATGTAAGGACACTCTAAGGCCTCAATCTGCCTACTCCTTAGAGTGGTGGACAAAGGTGTGTAAAGGAAATATGTAAGGGCACTCTAAGGCCTCAATCTGTCTACTCCTTAAAGCGGTGGACAAAGGTGGGTTGGGTTGTTTTAGCTCAATTACGGGGCTTCAATCTGCCTACTCCCCAAATCTCTCCGGAGATCGTCTGTGAGGTCTCAGTGTGACGATCTCCGGCGAGATTTGGGAAGTAGGCAAATTGAGGCCCCCTAATCGAGCTACAACAATCCAACCTACCTTTATCCACCGCTCTAAGGAGTAGGCAGATTGAGGCCTTAGAGTGTCCTTACAAATTTCCTTTACCTACCTTTGCCCACCACTCTAAGGAGTGTGCAGATTGAGGCCTTAGAGTGTCCTTACATATTTCCTTTACCCACCTTTGTCCACCCCTCTAAGGAGTAGGCATATTGAGGCCTTAGAGTGTCCTTACATATTTCCTTTACCCACCTTTGTCCACCGCTCTAAGGAGTAGGCAGATTGAGGCTTTAGAGTGTCCTTACATATTTCCTTTACCCACCTTTGTCCACCACTCTAAGGAGTAGGCAGATTGACGCCTTAGAGTATCCTTACATATTCCATTTACCCACCTTTGTCCACCACTCTAAGGAGTAGGCAGATTGAGGCCTTAGAGTGTCCCTACATATTTCCTTTGCCTCTTGAAAATGGCTCCAAAACATGAGCCGAAACGTCGAGTTTTCATAAATTCTGGACGCGGTTCAACCCGAGAACCAAGTTTATCTCACATATTAAAGACCGCGGAAATATTTCTGAACATACATATATATATATATATATATATATATATATATATATATATATATATATATATATATATATATATATATATATATATATATATATATAGGTTTTATTAACATGTTATGTCATTTTTATCAACCATTTTCGAGATATTTGCCTTTTTTCAAAAATTTCTTAAAAAACATTGTCCCATTTACACACCCGTGTCTCTCTTATTTTTAAACCTGGAGAATTGAAGTTTTAAAATGCAAATTCTAAAATGCCACAAAGTATTTAAACCTTACTAAGCTAGTACAGGTTAGAGAGGTGTCCGAAATAGACCGGTCAATCGTGACAACTTTAAAACCTAATAACTAATAACTATATTATTTTAAATAGAGCACCTATATTTTATAACGTTAGTTCATGTACATTTTATTGTTCTTCCGATTGGTATCAGTCCCACCGATTTAAAGATATTTAAACATTATTTGCGATAAGAAATAATTATTAGTCAGCTTATCAGGTTGCCTAGGAGATGAAAATTTTAAACGTGATCTTCCGAGATAAGTAAAATATACGACGACTTTTGAATATAACTTTTATTTACGAGGAGTATAATCGAATTATTAACTGGAGATGTCGTGTGGTTGCAAAGAGATTTCCCCATAAACACAGATCAAGTCGTTACATACTACTAAAAAGTTTCTAAGAATGGAGCAGTTCGTCCAAAATTTCATAAGAGTAAAGCATTATTAGGGAACAATAGGAATGGATGCAAAATGATAATGTTTTGTATTCTCCTACTATGTCGAAAAGCATAACTATTGGACAATTGATAGTCCCTTTATTAATCTTATTTTTAAAGGGGTAGACATTGATCCAATCCAATCCATAGCAGGTGGTAGTGGAATTTTCCTTTACGTAATAGTAAAGGATTTTTTCACGCCCGAGGAGGTACCACCCCATACATCAAGGGGCCGGTGAAGTCCCAACGGACGTTCCCGGTTCTGGTGTATGAGTCGGTTTCCCTTATAAGCAAAAATGATGATGGCTCCTCCTTGTATAAAATATTCCGGAGGCAAAATACCCTTCCATTCGGATCTCCGGGAGAGGGGTGTACAGGGGGCGCCAACATCAAGGTTTAACATGTCCTTTTCGAATATATGTGGCCTAAATTCTAACCTGAACCTCGTCCACCATTTCCTCCAGGCTAACAGGCCCCAACTCCTCTTCCTCACCGAAACCCAAATCAGTGCCAAAACAGCCACTAATCACCTCAATTTCCCGGGGTATGAGCTCCTTACTTCTTTTAGATTGCATGGAGGCGTGTGCGCATACGTCCGTAGCAATCTACCCTGCACCAGACTCCCCAATTTAGAAGCTGGAAGAAAAGACATACTATGGATAAAACTGTCTCTCAGGGCTGCAACTAAATTCATCTGTTGCATTTACCGGTCACCTTCTGACAACAACTTTGTCCAGCTCTTTGACTACCTTTCTGAAAAAACCGACTATCTGATTTCTGAATATCCTCCCTCCGAGGTCACTATTCTTGGTGACTTCAATGTCCATAATAAGGAATGGCTAGGATCTTCAAAAACCGATCCACAAGGGAGAGCAGCGGAGACCTTTGCAGTCAGCAATTCTTTAGCCAATATGGTTCAGCAACCTACTTACTTTCCTCGTATCCCAACACACAGCTAAAATCCCCTGGATCTCCTTCTTACTACACAACCTGAATGCTATAAGATATCAGTCACCGCCCCCCTTGGTCGCTCAGACCACGGCATGGTCACTGCTTCCTGCGCAATGCAACCCGAGGCCACACAGTCATCACACCCACGTATCGTTTGGCACTACAACTCCGCAAACTGGGACGAAATGCGGGATTACTTTTCCTCATTTCCATGGGCGTCTCTCTGCTTCTCTCATCCTGACCCCTCTGATATCTCACAAAACGTCACCGAAATTATCCAAGCTGACATGGAATTATTTATCCCACGTACACAGGAAACCTCTTCAGCCACTCAAAAGCCCTGGTTCTCTAAATCCTGTGACAAGGCCAGACTTGAAAAGGTCAAAGCTCACAAAACGCTTCTACACAATCCCAGTCAAGAAAATCGTCAAGCATTTAACGACGCAAGAAACCGCTATGTCCGCATTCTTTCTGAAGCAAAAAACTCGTTTAATAACCACATCAAAAACAAAGTCCTCTTAAGCTCCAACGGCAGCAAACCCTTCTGGACTCTTGCTAAATCTATTGGAAATAATTTCTGCAAAAGCACGTTCCCACCTCTTGTCTCAGGGGATGAAATTGTTTCTACCGCCCTGGGCAAGGCTGAACTTTTTGCTTCGTTGTTCGCCGGCAATTCTACTCTCAACCCACCTCCAAATGTTCAACCACCAACAGTCCCCAATGTCGCGCATAAAATGACGGATATCATTTTCAAAACTAAAAAGGTACGAAAGATGCTCTCTTCTCTTAATACCAGGAAAGCCTCTGGCCTTGACGAGATCCCAGCAATTGTTCTCAAAAAATGCGCACCAGAACTTGCTCCTGTCCTGACTCGTCTGTTTCAGATATCTTATAATAAAGGCATATTTCCTAGTAACTGGAAAACTGCTCGAGTACAACCCATCCCCAAGAAAGGATCCAAAGCGCTTCCTAGCAACTACAGGCCTACTTCTCTCCCTTCAGTCGTCTCTAAAGTGATGGAAAAGTATATAAACACCGAATTACTAAAATTTCTTGAAAAACACAGTCTAATTCACGACAGGCAGTATGGATTCCGTCAGCGCAGATCGACTGCCGACCTCCTTTCCTTTGTCACCCATTCTTGGAACAAGTCCATGGAACAAGACGGTGAATCCCAAATTGTTGCTCTAGACATATCCAAAGCATTCGACCAGGTCTGGCACGCAGCGCTGCTTAATAAACTTCCGACCTATGGCCTACCACCAAAACTCTGTATGTGGACAGCAAATTTCCTCTCCAACAGGAGCATATCTGTTGTTGTGGATGGCCATTCCTCTAAACTGTATCCAATTAATGCAGGAGTTCATCAAGGTTCAGCTTTAGCCCCTACTTTGTTTCTTCTCCACATCAACGACCTCCTCTCTAGCACATACAACCCAGTTCACAGCTACGCGGACGACAGCACCCTCCATTCAAATATACAATATTCTAAGCCTGTCTCTTTAGCCCAATTAGATGAGGATCGCAGACTCATGGAAGGTTCTGTCTCCGTGGATCTCCAAAAAATATTAGACTGGGGAAGTAGAAATCTTGTACAATTCAACCCCACAAAAACTAAGTCTTGCTTTCTTACAAGAGATACACCAGCCCTAGACCCATCAAAATGAACAACCAAGTTATTCAACGTAATGAGTCCTTTTCTCTTGTTGGCATTTCTGTGGATCGAAATCTTAATTGGCACCAACATGTCACATCAATTGCAGAAGCGGCTGCTAAGAAATTAGGTTTCCTCTTCCGGGCTCGCAAATACTTTTCGCCAGCTAATCTCTATACCTTATATACTTCACAAATAAGGCCAAACCTCGAATACTGCTCCCACATCTGGGGTGCCGCTGCCGCTTCTACACTCGCTATCCTGGACTCCATTCAAAAGAGAGCTATACGTCTCATCGGTGACCCTACCCTTACCCAAAGGCTGCCATCCCTTGCCCACCGACGTGCCGTTGGTGACCTCTCTCTCTTTTATAGATATCTGCACCGGCACTGCTCAGAGGAGCTTTCCTCCATAGTTCCCCACCTGCTGCCCCCAACAGATCTACCAAGGGAACAGAGCGAATGCACCCTTTTAGTGTCCAGGTCACCAGACATAGAACATCTTGTTATGCCCGCTCTTTTGTCCCGAGGACTTCCAAGTTGTGGAATTCCTTGCCGGCACATGTTTTTCCTTCTCCTCCGAACCTCCAAACCGTCAAGTCCAGAATAAACAAGCTGCCTCTTTCCTCCTTGTCAACACCCACGGTACGATAGTATTTAGGCTGTAAGCCCTCGTGGTGTGTTGTTGAAATTTAAAAAAAAAAAACAAAGAGATTTGTGTGTTATCACTTCACAATAAATTTCGAAATTTCCAACGTTCACTTCGAGGCATATTTGCGATAATAAATATTTATCAGTCAGTTTATCAGGTTGCCTAGGAGATGAAAATTTTAAGCCTCATCTTCCGACAGTAAAATTAATGGTTGTACTTTAAAGTACGTTTGTCAATTGTATTTTAATAAAATAGAGTATTTTTCACAATAATGGGACACTTCAATTACTCAAACGATGACTTTTTGAATTTAATTATTATTTACCTGGAGTGTGATCGAAATGTTAGCAGAACATGTGTGTTTGCAGAGAGATTTCCAGATAGACATAGACCAACTCCTGACATGATCAGAAGACTATTGAGAAATTGTTCTGACAATGGAACGTTTCATTCAGAATAAATATAAACCGCTATTACACAATGAAGAGACACAAATAAATGTTTTGGCATTTTTTACTGCTAATCCGCATGCGTCAATCAGAGACTGCAGTAGAAATTTCCATCTTTCAAGAGGAACTATTCACAGAATTCTAAAAATTAACAAATGGACACCATTTTCGTTCATGTTCATACACCATTTAGAACCTGGGGATTTTTCCCGGCGTGTAGAATTCTGCTAATGGTATCTTTTGAAAACTCGAGAAGATTAAAATTTCTCAAGAAAAAATAAATGCTGCGATGAGTAAAAATTTTCAATGTTCAATCGTCACAACAGTCACTACTGGTCGGACGAAAATCCTCATATTACCAGAGAACGAAATTTCCAGGACTGTTGGAGTTTCAATGTATTTTGCGCAGTAAAATACAATAGAATTTTTCCCTTAACTGTATGATGCGAACTTAACAGGTTGGTACCAATAATATTAAGGACTACTGAATTTCATTTGCGTATTAGTACATTATGTTATTAAAATATTTATTAGACTCACTGAAACTAAATTTGAAAATATGACCCTTTTATTCATATCAGTAATAATAGTAAGATTAAAAGAAAAATGTAAGAACGAATTCTAAATGTACAGCATTCACAGGTCCTGGATATTGTCGCATTCTACAGCAAGTAATAATACCAGCGATGAACTCCTTTCATGAACACAAAGCTGCAGAAATTTGGTATTAACAAGATGGAGCTCCACCACACAACTCACAGATAGTAAGCGACCTACTCCAGGAAACATTTGATGACAGATGGATAGCTATCGGTGGTCCTGATCGTTGGCCGGCCCGCTTACCAGCCTTGACACCACTAGATGCTAGTATCTGGGCGTGCATTAAGAACAAAGTTTACCAGGAACCAGATACTACAAAACAATATAAGGTAGCTAGAGTATTAGAGGCCTTCAATGCAATGGAGCAAGATTACCTTTCTCAAGCCACGGGTACCATCATTAAAAGAGCTATCAAATGCCTCGAAGTGACCGGTGCAAATTTCGAACATTTATGGTAAAGCGATAACACACAAATCTCTTTGTTCCCTAATAATGCTTTACTCTTATGAATTTTGGGACGAAACCCTCCATCCCTAGAAATTTCTTAGTAGTATTCTGATCATGTAACGAGTTGATCTGTGTTTATGTGGAAATCTCTTTGCAACCACACGACATCTTCTGTTAATAATTTGATTATACTCCTCGTAAATAAAAGTTATATTCAAAAGTCGTCGCATAGTTTTTTTTTACTTATGTCGAAAGATGATGTTTAGAATTTTCATCTCCTAAGCAACTTGATAAACTGACTAATAATTATTTCTTATCGCAAATAATGTTTAAATATCTTCAAATCGGTGGGACTTAGGTATATGCTGATACATATCGAAAGAACAATAAAAAGTACATGAACTAACGTTAAAAAATATAGGGTGTTCTATTTAAAATAAGAGAGTTATTAGGTTTTAAATTTGTCACGATTGACCGGTCTATTTCGGACACCCTGTCTAACTTGTACTAGCTTTAGTAAATACCAAATATTTTGTGGCATTTTAGAATTTTCACTTTAAAATGTCAACTCTTGAGACTGAAAAATAAGAGAGATGCAGGTGTGTAAATGTGACAATGTTTTTTAAGAAATTTTTGAAAAAAGTCAAATATCTCGAAAATGGTTGAGAAACATGACATAACATGTTAGTAGAACCTACCATAAAATTTGAGGACCACTCTACATCCGTAATAAGTCTTCCTTTTGAAATAAGAAAGTTGACGTCTACTTCCGGTATAACCGGAAGTCCCATACTAACGTCAATATTTTCAGTGAACCCGATATTTCGAGAAACCGACGTGCGTGAATTTTCAGAATTCATTTGTGAACCGTACTCCACAAAAGGCTAATGAAATGTCTACGTGGAATATATATATATATATATATATATATATATATATATATATATATATATATATATATATATATATATATATATATATATATATATATATATATATATATATATATATACAGGTGGGGCACCGTATATACGCGTCAGTTGTTCCAATCGAACCTGTCACATCTAAAAAGCAAATCAGCATGGTTTTGACGTTTCATTTCATTTGATGAACTTTTTAGAAAAAGTCGAAATTTTTGTTAATCTGTCAAACAAAACCAGGCGAATTTATTTTATCGAGATTATTCCTGCAAGACTGTAACAATTGTGAAACAGGCACAAGTACATATTCAGTTTTTTGCATTCCACAAATTATCATGTCGTGGCTGGGTTTCGGCTTATTCGGGTACTTTTCTGCAAATGCACGACATGTTCGGCACACAAATTTTTGGAATTCACCATAGATAATTAGAAGCTCCAAAAAATCGCCGTTTGTGTACTGAAAATTTGTCATTCTTGCACCGCATTGACTAATAGTATCTCGATTTTTATGACAATAAGCTTAGCTTGACGCTCTTTTGACATGTAGACGTCAACAAGCATATTATCAAGTTCCAAAGCCTGCTTTAAATCTATTGTGACAATGTGAATTAAGTGAATCCAATAAAAATAAAATATTCGGGAAACGGTGGAATTTGGGTATAGGGAAAGCTAATACACGCTGAAAGGGAAACCAGATGCGAACCTAAATAGTTCATAAAATATAGGGTGTTCCATTTGAAATAAGCGAGTAATTGTGATTTCAATTTTACCAAATAGCACGGTTAATTCTCATCACCCTGTATATTTAAAAGAAACGCTATCAAACGTGTCGTTTAGGCGCCAATCTGGTGGTTATCTGTACAAAAACTGAGTCTTCTCAGTTGTATTTCCACAGAGGGATAGCGTGCAACGTTCACCTTGGTTTTCGCGAGAATTTTCAAAAAAATCGAAAAATTTCGAAAACGTTTGATTTTTTACATATGGTATATTAGTAATAATTTATCTCAAATTCAATGCAGAATTCGAAAATATAATGAAAATCGCCATTTTGTATTTAAAATAAGCAAGTTGATGGTCACTGCCGGTTAAACCGGAAGTCTGACAAAAAGTAAACTACTTTGACTGAACTGGAATTTGTCTCTGTCGTATGTGTGTAAATTTTCAAATTTCAAACCAGAGTAGTTATGGCAAATTCAATGTAGAATTCGAAAATATAATGAAAATCATCATGTTGTATTTAAAATAAGCAAGTTATTGGTCACTTCCGGTTAAACCGGATGTCTGATATAAAGTAAGCTATTTTCCCTGAACTGGAATTTATTTTAGTCGTATGTGTGTAAATTTTCAAATTTGAGGTCGGAGTAGTTATTGAGAAACGGCTAACTAAAGGTCTTGGCGTCACACCCTGTATATCATAGTGGGATATTATTTACGCCATCGATGGGAAAGAATTGAGTAAGAATACTTGAAAAATAAGGATATATTCATAAGAAGATAAAAATCGAATTATAGTAACCACACTTTTGTTTACTTAGGATGTGTGATACCTATATGGTAAAACAATCTTTGCATAATCCTATATCACACATTGCCAGATGGTGCTGGTTCTTCGTTCTTTTCCCATTAGTGAACAACGAGTACAACGTCGCCTCTTAGAGGCATATGTTCTCCTGCATTTTTCATGACTTTAGCTCCCTTTGATGGCTTGCCACAAGTTTTTCGTCCAAAGTTGAATACAATATGTATATTTCCCTCGTCAATTAGATTTTCTGGAAGAGAAAACAAGTGCGTTGTGGTAGTGAATTTTCATAAAAATGCTTTTAATAACAAATATGTCTTTTTAATTAAAGCTTGCATCAGAATTGGTTACCAGTATAACCTATATAGTAGAAACAATGTGCCATATTTCATCAAAATAACTCTATTGTTTGAAAAAGTACAAAATTTTGTCGAAAATAAACTTAAAAATTTCCCGAAAAAACTTGTCTAATTTGCCTAGCCAACGAACCTCTTCAAACTGCTTTACATACTGTTACACCACTATATAATTATTCACACAAAAAGCTATTCGACGAAACTTTCAACAAAAAATTATCATGAAAATTTGCAAATAATTTTTTCACGGCAATCCGAAAATATTTTTTTCTACAATAACTTATTAAACATTTATTGTTAATTATCAAAATTTCACAAAAATTTTACAAACAATGATTTCTACTCAAGCAAAAAAAGTTTATTTTTTTACGCATAATATAAACTAAAAGCTTTTGAATGCATCGTCTTCATGGGACTGCTATATATTTGTAAAAACGCCGTATCATAATTTTTGATGAGTGCGAAAACTGTCAAACAATTGAGATAACTCGAAAACAATGAACGCTATCAATTTTTTTTACAAACATGCATTATAATTCGTAGAAATGGCGCACCATATATATATATATATATATATATATATATATATATATATATATATATATATATATATATATATATATATATATATATATATATATATATATTATAGTTTTTCCTCTTAAAACGATTTGAAACATCAAAATTGGTAGCTTTCAGGCAAAGAACCTAAAGCGAATACGGGTTTTGTAGAGAAAATGTCGCAAGAAGTGTGTTTTACAAGCCCTTAAGTTTCAGTTCCATCCGTCATGGTCCTTTATTTTACTAAAATATTTCCAGAAAATTTATTTCAAATAGAAGCTTTCTCTGATGCATTTGCAATAGTTTTAGTTATAGAGTTTATGGTTTAATACTCTATAATTTTTAGCGAATTTTCGTAGAAAAAAATTCACTCTTGAGGAGGATATATATATATATATATATATATATATATATATATATATATATATATATATATATATATATATATATATATATATCGCAATCTCCTCATTTTTTGTACAAAAAATTACTAATAATATAAACCAAATATTATGGGCTCATTTGAGTCCACTGAAATGGCCATTTTAATGTGATGGGGTAAAACCAAAGATCGACGAAGCAAATATGTAGACCAATAATTGGTTAACGTTAGAGAGCAATGTGTGCTATATAATCCTGCTTGCTATTCAATATAGGACGCTCTAGTTTTCTCTTTATTAAATTCTACTACAAGAATGCAGGGAATGTCTTACTCTCCTTAAATAATCGATTTCAGTGGGACTTTCAGTAAATTACTACGAGTATTTCTGTCTTATGGCAGCTTCTTCCCCACCAAAATGCTTAACGTACAACCATCACTAATAATAATTTTAATTGAATAATTTCCATCGTTTACTAAAATTTACAGGAATCTCGGTTATCTTTACAAACATTTTTAGACAAACTGACTCTATGTTGTAGTTGTTTTTTGTGAGACGACTGTCGAGTCGAAAGGTAAATATTGTGAGTGTGATTCTCATGGATGTTATCAACTCAATATTGACCTAGCTTAAATAAACATTTAGATTGAAAGCGTCTTTTAGGGAATTTTCTTTTTAAAAAATCACTAATGAGGAGATCCCGACTTTTGAATTTTGAAAAAAAAACTTCAAATGACTGCGAATTAGGCCCCCTAGAACCCATATCCAGGGTCAGTTTTAATTTTTATCTGTTTATATATATATATATATATATATATATATATATATATATATATATATATATATATATATATATATATATATATATATATATATATATATATATATATATATATATATATATATATATATATATATATATATAGGTAGGTAGGTAGGTAGGTATCACACCGATAACTCAAACAATAATTATCAGATTTTGATAAAATTTGGCACATACCTTTCGTTTACAAGTGGCTTAGATAAGTTCGTTAGTCAAGAAAGTTAAAACGTCAAAATTCATTGAGTACGAATGGGAGTAAAAAATACTACAAGAAATGACTAACAAGCTCCTAGATATGTATCTAAGTCGTTATTTCCCTTGATTTCGTTATAATATGAGCAAAAAATCTATTGTAAATCGAAATGGCTTTGTGTAAATTTTAAAACATTGAACCAATGTATTACGGAATATAGCTGCTAGTAGACACATGTAGAGCATAGCGCAGTGACCTAAGTCCCTGGACATCAGATAATCAAATTCAATTGACACCTGCATTACGAGTTCGAATCCTAGTTAGTGACTTTACTTTTTTCAATTTTTTAAAAACCTGATTTCACTTTACCATTATCTAATCAGATTGTTGTTATTCGGATGAATTTTTTAGCGAGTTTTTGTATAAAAAATAATTAGACAAAGAGGAGATGGAAGTTTTAAGACTTAATTCAATTTGAATAGCATATCTGGTTGCTTGTTCTTGCCCTATCTTAGTGAAACCGTTCCATATTTAATTGAGCCGTAGACTTTTCCCGTGGCTTCACAAGTGCTTGTTTTAGTGAATTTTCTTAAAAAAAAATCACTAACGAGAAGATCCCGACTTTTTAATTTAGAAAAAATGTCTTCAAATGAGCGCGAACTAGGCCCCTAGATCCCATATCCAGGGTTATCCAGGGTCATATATATATATATATATATATATATATATATATATATATATATATATATATATATATATATATATATATATATATATATATATATATATATCTATATATATATACAGGGTCGCTGATAAGTCTGGAAACGGTCGATTATCCGGGAAAATATACAAGGTGTCGAAAAAAGTTTTATACAATAGTTTTTGGGTTCTTCAATGTCTACTAGGCGGTGATAATTTTATTTATACAGGGTTGGTCATACAGGCGTGGCACACCAATATTAATTTTTTTTAATGGAACACCCTATATATTATTCGATATTTCAATCCTTCTCTTAATTTTGAGCAACATTTATGAGAAGCATAATGTACCTAAACTCAATCGTTTCCGGGTAAAAAAATAAATAAAAATAAACGCTACTGTTTTTAAAATCTATTGGATGAAGAACAAAAATAAATGAAAAGTAGAATATCTCTTGAAAACAATCTGTGAGTGTGAAAAGAACCGGTTGCGATGTTTTTAACATTGTTTGGAATCCCAAGATAAGATAAGATGCCCATAAGAAACGCAGTATTATTCTTTTGTTTTAAAATGTTTCCAGGACAACGAATGTCAAACATTCATTCAGTGTCAACAGTTTTGAAACATTAGTAATTTAGTGTCAACAGTTTTTGTGCAAAATGGCAAGTTTAAGTGAAACCGAACGTATCGAAATTTTAATGATGATAGGGTACGGTGATAGAACACGAAGTTTTGCTCAAGTGGTGATTATGTTCAATGAGTTGCATCCTGAGCGGGAATCGATCTCCAAATCCACAGTTTCGAAAACTTTGCATCGTTTTCACGAAACTGGCGGTATCAAGGATAAACCTAGAACTGGAAGGCCAGTAACCGTTACAAATGAAGAAAATTCTTTGAATGTAATATTGGATGTGGTGGAAAATCCGAAAACTTCGGCACAGCAATTGGCTTTAAATCACAATATGAGTCGATATTCAATTCAAAAGATTACGAAGCGGGAAAAGTTCCGTCCATATAAAATTCATTTATTGCAAGAACTGAGTGAAGACGATTTTGATCGCAGAATCGAGTTCTGTGAACTTATTATGGAGAAGTTACGCCAAAATTTTAACTTTGCCAACCACATTTTGTTTTCCGACGAATCTACATTTTGTTTGAATGGACAAGTCAACCGACACAACTGTAGGTACTGGTCAGACGAAAACCCACATTGGATGGAACAAATTCACACCCAAAGACCGCAAAAAGTAAATGTTTGGTGTGCTATTATTGGTGGACATATCATAGGACCTTATTATACACGGTAATTTGAACTCTGCTCGATATTTGACACTTTTGCAAGAATCAATTGTTCCAGACGTTAGTCGATTATTTCCGAACAATAACGACCCAAATCTACCAGCGGAAGAAATATGGTTTCAGCAGGATGGGGCACCCCCTCATTTTGGAATTGAGGTACGGGAATATCTGAATCAAACCTTTCCTGGCAGATGGATAGGGCGCAGGGGAACTATTGAATGGCCAGCTAGGTCTCCCGACATGACGCCGCTTGACTTTTTTTTGTGGGGTCATGTAAAAAATTTAATTTACCAAAATAGACCGCAGAATATTGAAGAGTTGCAAGCAAGGATTGTGCATGAAATTAATAACATTCCTCAAAATGCTCTTGTAAATGCAGTGCAATGTTTTGTTAAGCGAATTCATTATTGTCAGGAGGTCAATGGAGAACACTTTGAACATCTTATAAAATAGGATTTCAAACAATGTTAAAAACATCGCAACCGGTTCTTTTCACACTCACAGATTGTTTTCAAGAGATATTCTACTTTTCATTTATTTTTGTTCTTCATCCAATAGATTTTAAAAACAGTAGCGTTTATTTTTATTTATTTTTTTACCCGGAAACGATTGAGTTTAGGTACATTATGCTTCTTATAAATGTTGCTCAAAATTAAGAGAAGGATTGAAATATCGAATAATATATAGGGTGTTCCATTAAAAAAAAATTAATATTGGTGTGCCACGCCTGTATGACCAACCCTGTATAAATAAAATTATCACCGCCTAGTAGACATTGAAGAACCCAAAAACTTTTGTATAAAACTTTTTTCGACACCTTGTATATTTTCCCGGATAATCGACCGTTTCCAGACTTATCAGCGACCCTGTATATATATATATATATATATATATATATATATATATATATATATATATATATATATATATATATATATATAAAGGATGAACAATTTACTAAAATTTAGGTCTGTGAGTTTAAAGACAAAAAAAAAGTTTTAGAGGCATTTAAAGAAAAAAAATTGGGGTTTTTTCCTCAAAACGTAAAATGTTTTTAAACGTCAAAATTGGCAACATTTTGGCAAAGAACCTCGAATAAATACGGATTATGTAAAGAGTGGTCTCGCGCAACCCTTAAGTTCCAGCTTCAACCATCATTGCCCTTCATTTTAATAAAATATTTCCACAAAATTCATTTCAAATAGACACATTCTCTGATGCTTTGGAAGTAGTTTTAGTGAAATTTATGATTTAACGGTCTATAATTTTTAGCTAATTTTCATAGAAAAAATTCGTTAATGAGGAGACCACGGCTTGTGAATTCTAAAAATATTTCTTCAAATGAGCGCAAACTAGGTCGCCTAGAATTCATATCCGGGTTTACTTTCTGTGTACATATATACATTATGATGCATTTCTACGGTAAAGCTCAATATAATTGTTATTATGCAAGATACGAGAAAAAAATGCATACGTCACCTATAGGGTGTTTTGAGCTGCATTTTATAACATTATTTTGACAACCACAGGATGGCCCATAACACGTTGGTGATCCCTACATTTTTTTAACATTCCTTATTGCAGTTTTGCATTTTTCAACGAAATATGATGCATGGTTGTAAAAAAAAAATCGAGACGCAGTAAGTGCTTTTTAGTAGCTAATTTTCATTAAACGCTTCAAAATTCCATAACGTAATTTGCTATTAACCTAAGGTTCGTCAGCTAGGAGACGAGTTTTCTCGGAAATATTTTAAGTTCATTTTCGGAAAATTTTTATACATTTTCAAACAAGTTATGTTGGTAAAATATGGTTCCTACTATATAGGTTATACCGGTGACCAAATTCATTTTTGCTTCCATTAAAGAGACATGTGTTCTATTAAAAACATTAAAAAAAATTCACTTCTATAACGCACTGGCTGCGTTCAGATTTTTCCTGAAGACCAGAAACGATACTGAAAGCGATTCTAAATGAGCAAGTGTCATGGTAATTTTCACAATAATGTTTAACTTATATTTCTCAATTTTTCATTAACTCAGACATTTTAATTTTGCGCCTAAGAACCTCGGTGGTTCAGGGGTAAGAACGTGTGCCTCTGAACCGAAGGGTACTGGGTTCGATTCCAGGCTACTCCTTTCACTTTTTCAGCACAAACTGTAAAATTGATATCAACCGAGCTTCTGGCATTGTATTTGAGCAAGTTGAATGTCTGCACGTTCCGCCCTTCGGAGGGGGCGTAAAGCCGTCGGTCCCGTGTCCATGCGATGTTGAGCACGTTAAAGATCCTTACCCTCCTTACAGAAAGGCAGGGGTTCGGCAAAATTTCCAGGATAATGATGTGAATCTGCTCCCCGGCGTCGGTGATTGGCCATAGTCGCGGAAATAGGCCGACGTTAAAGAAACAAAACAGACACACATATAATTTTGCGCCTCTTCAGTAAACAATATCTTACTTACATTTCTTCTGTTTCTAACAATCCACCGACTAAAATTTAATCTTTGGGCTGCAGCCGTTGGACTACTTGCATATGAAAATGGTAAAGTCGATGTTTTTTTGTAAATATTTGCCAAACAGTAAATTGTGAAATATTTAATACACTTGCAATTCTTCGGGTGCTTATTTTATGATTATCTTCAACGGTACTTAATCAAAATTCTTCACGTTTTAAGTAGCGTCCTTTTTGACGTTTGTTCAGTTTTCATATTCTCCGTTCGAGAAATTTGAGGCATTTTGTTTTAAAGATTATTATTGTTTAGGTGAGAAAAGTTTAAAAAAGTTTACCTTAACTCTTTAGAAATCATCAACTATCAGAAATTTGACAACGCACTTGATTGTTTAAAGTTTTAATTGTTGTAATTAAAGACTTCTTATAGGAATTTCAAATTTGTGATGTAATCTGTAAATCTGTTGGTTTCAATTGAATGGTTGAATACTTTTCAGGACAAACAACTCAGACGCGCAATCTCCAAATATACTTTGTTTGTCTCATTTTTGTGCTTTTTTCCTAATCTTAAAACATACTTTTAAAATTTTCGATACATTATGTTCTTTTTGAGATCTAACAGTTCGGCCATATTTTTCTGACTTGACCTGTATTTTTATTCCGCTAAATTGAGAAATCGATATAGCTGATCTAGCAAAACATACACAGCAAAATTTTGCTTTTTTTATCTAGTGATTCTGAAATTATCGTCCAAGACAAAAATATGCAAAATCAATCAAAACAGCCTTTTCTTGGTAATTAAGGATAATTAAACCACTAAAGATTGGTGCTACGGAGTCACCCAAGTGACCTACATAAAATATACAGGTGAAATATGTAGACTTGCCAATGAATGACCCTGTATGTGCTTTTTTCTTTCAAATTTTATCAATTATTTAATTAATAATTTTAACGGATAATCATTCTTATGAAAATTGGCTATACCATAACGCCTTTTCTCCGTCCGAATTTTTTATCAAGGTATTTCGTTAACAAAGCCTGATCTGGGCAGATGTTATGTTTGTTTTATGCTTAGAATTCGGTTTTTCATATGACATTTCATTTTGGCCCTTCAGTTACCAAAAACCCTGTCTTGGCTTTAAGCCGGCTAAAATAAAATAAGACTAGTAATAGGATTAATTATTATTAGCGAATTTTCATTCAGAAAAAATTGCTAATAGAGAGGTCAAGATGAAAAGCTTTTAAAAAAATATATTCAGATGAAGGCGGATTTGAGTCCCTAGAACCCAGAACCAAACTCCGTTAAAATTGTTGTATGTTCATATATATATATATATATATATATATATATATATATATATATATATATATATATATATATATATATATATATATATATATATATATATATATATATATATATATCTGTGTGTGTGTGTGTGTATGTATCTAAGCAATAACTCAAAAGATACTCAACTGATTTGAACGAAGCTTTATTATTATTAGCGAATTTTCATTAATAAAAATTCGCTAATAGAGAGCTCACTATGAAAAGCGTTTGCAAAAATATCTTCAAACATATCTTCATTGTATTAAGACCTCGGACTAGTTCGTATATCACTTATAACGGACATTTTTTACCCCAATAATATACAAAACTATTTCTGAAAACGCTATATTTTTGTAAGTATCATAGTAACTGGAGTGAGACTTCACATGTGGCTAGAAATGGTGTAAATAAACCTATGTTGTGAATTTTAAGTAATTTGGTACACAATATTTAGAGTTTTTGCAAATTAAAAATAAAATCTGAAAGCCATGCGTTGAAACGACTTAGTCCATTGCCTGACAGACAGAGTAGTTAACTGTCACGCGTAGATTGATTCATACAACAGGAATAAACCATACATCGACGGTAACCAAACAAACAACCATAAATCATACTTCCCGAACCAATGATCGAGATATCGCGGCCACCAATATCGCAAATGGAAGACGACATGAAATTAAAAATTTGCCAATTGATTGTTATTTAACTGGGGGATTTAATCAGTTTTTAATATGCACTATATTCGTAGCTTGATAAGCGGCCCCAAATACAGTTTTAGCACAGCATACATATATTTTATGCTGTGGTTTTAGACTAAAAGTGTAGCATAATATAGTAGAAATGTTAACAAAATCAAGTCGAGCCTCTATAAAAATGATTCCAAAACAGTTTCTTTTATGCTTGAACTTAAACATAAGACGTCATATAAGACCGAAACAGTCGTTGAATGTGTTTCAATAGCAATTCTATTAATTCTGTAATTAATTGTTACGTATACTTTTAATATAATACCCCAGGCATGAAGCCGGCGTTAATATCATTTAAACAAAACGTTAGTTAACGTATTTTCAGCTGACATTTTGTTATTGTTGATATTGAAAAAACCGGTTTGATTAGGTTGACTAAAACGAAATCATTCAGGTGATTAATAAGGAAAATAACTGCTAACTTTATAATTTGGCAGATAACTTTTTTAAATATGAATTATGTTTCCTTCTAGAAATCTTTTGTAACTTTACTGAAGTTTGTATTACAATTTTCTTTTAAAAAGACTTACACTATCTAGAGATATAGCAAAATTAAATTTTTTAGCTTTATAGTACAGTGCGTTTTGGGCATTGAATGAATGAATGTGCTGTCAGTACTTATAACGGATACATTTCAGACGTTAGTGATGAATAATAAAACAGCCTGGACGCAGCAAGTGCGATATGGTAATAGAATTGGTCTGGCACAAAAATTTTATTATAACTTTTTTTTCTTATTACATAGAAATCTAAATTTTCGTGCATAGTTTACTTTTTATATCGTAAACGTACCTACCAAATTTGGTTTTCATAGATTTTTTATTTTTTGAGAATAAAAACTCAAAATTTGCCCGGAAAACCTCGTCAGATTTTCCTGACTAACGAACTTGTCCAATCCATTTACAAAAGGAAGGTACATACCAAATTTGATCAAAATCGGCCCATTGGACAAGTTCGTTAGTCAGGAAAATCGGACGAGGTTTTCCGGGAAAAAAAAAGTGGTAGGTACGTTTACGATATAAAAAGTAAACTATGTACGAAAATTTAGATTTCTATGTTATAAGAAAAAAAGTTATTATATAATTTTTGTGCCAGATCAATTCTATTACCATATCGCACTTGCTGCGTCCAGGCTTTTAGTGAATTTTCTTTAAAAAAATTCACTAATGAGGAGATCCCGACTTTCGAATTTTGAAAAAATTTCTTCAAATAAGCGCTAATTAGGACCCCTGGAACCCAAATCTGAGGTCGGTTTCAGACTTTATATGTTTATATATATATATATATATATATATATATATATATATATATATATATATATATATATATATATATATATATATATATATATATATATATATATATATATTTATGTGTCACACCTATAACTAAAAAAATAATAAACAGATTTTGATAAAACTTGGTGAGTACCTTCCTTTCACAAGTGGCTTGGATAAATTCGTTATCCAGGAAAATCCGCCTAGGTTTTCCCGGAAAATTTTGTGTTTTCTTTCGAAAAAAATCAAAAAAATTTTATTTCTCCAAAATTAACAAAGTAAGGGCAACCAAATTTCACACGCGGATTTATATCATTATGGGTAAAATACCTACGAAAATTTAGCTCTGTGGGTTAAAGGACAAAAAAGTTACAGGCATTTAAAGAATAATAAATTTGGGTTTTCCTCAAAACGTCAAAATCGCGATTTTAAACGTCAAAATTGGTGAGTACCTTCCTTTCGCAAGTGGCTTGAACAAGTTCGTTAGCCAGGAAAATCCGCCGAGGTTTTCCCGGAAAATTTTATGTTTTCTTTCGAAAAAAAATTATATCTCCAAAATTAAGGGGATTAAGGACAAAAAAGTTACAGGCATTCAAAGAAAAATAAATTTGGGTTTTCCTCAAAACGTCAAAATCGCGATTTTAAACGTCAAAATTGGTAATATTTAGGCAATGAACCTGACACTAATATGAGCTATGGAAGGAAAATGTCTCAAAAATAATGTTTTACAAAGCCTGAAGTCTTAGTTTCAATCGTCATTGTCCTTCATTTTACTAAAATATTCCCAGAAAATTCATTTCAAATAGACCCTTTCTCTGATGTTTTGGCTGTCGGTTTAGTTAAGTTGATGCTTTCGCTGTAGGTTTAGTGAAGTTTATGGTTTAACGGTCTATAATTTTTAGCTAATTTTCGTAGAGCAAATTCGTTACTGCATTTTAACATATTTTATCGAAATATGATGCATGTTTGTAAGAAAAAATCTGGACACAGTAAGTGCGTTTTGGTAGCAAATTTTCATTAAATCCTCCAAATTTCAATAACTCATTTGCCAGTAACGTAAGTTTTGTTGGTTAGGAAACCAACATTTAACTGTATTTTCGGAAAATTTTTGTATGAACGCAGCAAGGGCGTTTTGGTTGCGAATTTTCATTAAATGTTTCAAATTTCAATAACTCAATTTGCTATTAACCTAAGGTTCATTGGCTAGGAGACCAGTTTTCTCAGAAACATTTAAAGTTTATTTTCCGAAAAGTTTTGTACATTTTCAAATAATTATTTTGATAAAATATAATACACTGTTTCTACTATAGAGGTTATACCGGTAACCAAATTGATGCCTTCTCGCATTAGAGTGATATATTTGTAATTAAAAACATTTTTATGAAAATTCACTTCCATAACGCACTTGCTGCGTCCAGAGTTTTTTATTATTCATCACCAACGTCTGAAATGTATCCGTTATAAGTACTGACAGCACATTCATTACTTAGATATATTATTCAAAAGATAAAGTGAGCCTTATAACTTTGGAAATGTGTCTTGTATGATTTATGACAACAAAAATCCACAAGAGCATATTTCATATAAACGTCTCTATATATGTGAGGCAAATCTTCAATGTTTAGTAATTTTCACTCAACTTTTCTCAAGTGGAATATATAGCAGAATGGTGGAGATTAAGGAAAACGACGGTTCATCACATAAAGTTAATCATGAGTGAAAATCAGCTCCATCATTTTTCTCACACGAACGTACACAATGGTTTCGATTGCCAGAATTGTCTGTATAAAACATATTCTCGATTGCCCGTCGATTTTATCAAATATTCTTCAATATCTACTATAACCCTTATATTCGTCGGAGCTTCAGTGAAGCTTTCTGCGCGAATTGGAGTTCAACATGAAAATACTTAGGAATTATCTCTCCACGTCGATGGGATACGCTCCTCTTATAGACGATTTATTTTATCAATATTAAAAGCCCGAGCAGTATTTTCTAGAGGATTTAGTGTTACTCGGAAAGGTCAGTTAAATTATTCATTCAGTATTAATTATTTATATCTCCAGTGCTAAAAAACTAAGTTCTTGTTATCCTCAAGAAAGAAGGACTGTGTTCCACGCATGGTTTGCTGATTATAAAGCACCACAAAATATAATTAATCACACTAAAACGTACTGTAATTTATTTTATTATTGTTGCTAAAATATTATGAGGTCTAGTGTTATCAACTTTCACTGTTCATCTTGATTAATTATTAATTATTTATTTTCCATTCTACATCTGGTATACTCATACTTTCCATAGCACTGCAAATTTAGCTTTACATAACTTGACTTTAAAGACTGTTTGTTTCACCTGCAATAGGTTAAAGTCTTGAGTAAATATTATTGGTGATTTAGTTAGCGAGTTTATTGGTACTGATTCTGCAAAGTTCATAACTGAATTAATCCTGGCTTTTTTGCTTCAGGGGTTGGTCTTCAAAATCACAAGAACGACTATATATGTTGCCCCCCTTGTTGAACACATATTTTCGTAACTGTTCCTTTAGGGTATAGTGTCCTAATTAATAAAAATTTCGGAACGCAGCAAGTGCGTTATAGTAGTTAATTTTCATGAGAATTGTAGACTATTATTATACGACATATCACCACAATTGATACTTTAAACTTACACAGACCTTGAAGAACGATTTTAGAGGTCCAAGTACAAGCACATTTGAAGAATTCTTTAGAAAGTGTTACCATCGATATGTTTCTATTATCACCGAAATCTTGTGTAACCCCTTTTGAGAAAAATGCCCAAAACTCACTGTTCTATAAAGCTAAAAAATCAAATTTTGCTATATCTCTAGATAGTGTAAGTCTTTTTAAAAGAAAATTGTATTGCAAACTTCAGTAAAGTTACAAAAGATTTCTAGAAGGAAACTTATCTGCCAAATTATAAAATTAGCAGTTATTTTCCTTATTAATCACCTGAATGATTTCGCTTTAGTCAACCTAATCAAACCAGTTTTTTCAATATCAACAGTAACAAAATATCAGCTGAAAATTATAATTTCAGACTCAAACGTGACAAAGTAATTCAGGGGTTTTAAATAAAAATGAGATCTTGTTCAAGAAATCTGCACATTATTGTTTCTCCAAATGTCAAAGTAAAAAAAAAACATACATTCATAGAGCGGAAATCGATCTCGGAACCTTCTGCGTAGGACACCGCCACGCTACCACTTAGCTATCTAAAGATACGTTAACTAACGTTTTGTTTAAATGATATTAACGCCGGATTCATGCCTGGGGTATTATATTAAAAGTATACGTGACAATTAATTACAGCATTAGTAGAATTGCCATTGAAACACATTCAACGACTGTTTCGGTCTTATATAACGTCTTATGTTTAAGTTTAAGCATAAAAGAAATTATTTTGGAATCATTTTTATAGATACTCGACTTGATTTTGTTTACATTTCTACTATATTATGCTACACTTTTAATGCAAAACTACAGCATTATATATCTATGCTGTGTTAAAACTGTATTTGGGGCCGCTAGTCAAGCTACGAATATAGTGTATTTTAAACGAACTTGTCCAAGCCATTTACAAAAGGTCGGTACATACCAAATTTGATCAAAATCGGCCCATTCTTTTTTGAGTTATCGGTGATATATATATATATATATATATATATATATATATATATATATATATATATATATATATATATATATATATATATATATATATATATATATATATATATATATATATATATAAACATATAAAAATTGAAACTGACCCCGGTTATGGGTTCTAGGGGTCCTGGTTCGCGCGAATTGCAAAAATTTTTAAATAATTCAAAAGTCGGGATCTCCCCATTAGTGAATTTTTTCTACGAAAATTCACTAAAAAATCGGGACGCAGCGAATGCGTTATGGTAGCGAATTTTCGTAAGATATGCAATAATAAACCGTACGTAAAAAGAAATATGCAAAATTGGAAGTCGTAGAGAAAGTCGTAGCAGGATTTGTAAAGTAGGAGCATCCTGAGAAGGCTGCAATTTTAACAAAATTGATAGTGATAATTCCAGAAGGTTTTATATAGCGAAAGACTATTTGTTCAATAAATTGTGCTACCTATATGCAAAATAAACTATACTATACAAAACGCAGCTTATTTTGACCCCAAAGCATACCCTGGATCTGGTTCATCTTATTTATCTTACATGTAAATATCTGCTGTTTGTAAACAAGCATCTCATATTTTTTTTCATCAATTCCAAATGAACTGTCACTCAAATCTTTTGACATATTACGTTGAGTAGAAACGTTACTGTTTATATATATATATATATATATATATATATATATATATATATATATATATATATATATATATATATATATATATATATATATATATATACAAGGTGTTTCATAATAAGATGTCAATGTTGAACTGAGTCAATCTATGAACTTGTGGATGATTTTATGCAAAAAATTTCATATGAACGTAGGTCCGTTTTCGCTTTCTGTCTGAGATACAGGGTGATAAAACAATCTCTTTATGATTTTCTTTTATATAACTCAGAACAGCGCTTAAATATTTTTATAAAACTTGATGGGAGTGAAATAGATGTAGAGGCGCATCTTTGAAGGGGAAAACGAATTTTTAAATTTAACTAGTGGCGCCCTCATTGATGTGACCCTAAATATTTTTAATAAAATATATAATACGCCGCTGCTTGTTCTAAAAATGAAAGTCATTTTCACATTACTACTTATTTTTTTACTACAAGCATTTTTATGAAAAGAATGTAAAAACAAATACTAAGTGAGATGTAAGACACGAAAGACGTGCTGCTACCTAGTTGCAGAAACAAGTAGTATGTTGTCACAGCTGCTCCAAATTACACAGAATGTAAAAAAATAGAGACTGTATATAACCAACTAACAATTTAGTAAGTTGTCAGCCCTGGCTTATTTCTACCCTAATATCAGGACAAAGTATGTAAGGCTAGTTAGCCTTACATACCTTGTCCCCATATTAGGGTAGAAATGGGCCAGGGCTGACAACTTACTAAATTGTTAACTGGT
The DNA here is from genome assembly GCA_964006375.1 of Tillus elongatus. Classification (NCBI taxonomy): domain Eukaryota; kingdom Metazoa; phylum Arthropoda; class Insecta; order Coleoptera; family Cleridae; genus Tillus; species Tillus elongatus. Next base: position 196,187,264 of record OZ023263.1, read on the forward strand.
TGTATATAGTCTCTACTTTTTAAAACATTCTATGTTATTTGGAGCTGCCGTGACAACATACTACTTGGTTCCGCAACGAGGTGGCAGCACGTCTTTCGTATCTTATATCTCATTGTTGTTGTGTGGAAGGCTGGCTACCATAGCCGTATTACTTTATAGGTGTATTTTCGCTGCAATTAATATCCCGTACTGACGAGCTCTAATTAGAGCGAAACTGGTCTACGGTACTAATTGTGGTGAGAAAGCATCTAGCATTACATAAAAACAAATATTTCTTTTACATTTTAGGGATCTTTTGATATTATTTATTGAAATAAAATAAAAATTATCCAATACCTAATTTAAAAACCAACACAACTGAATTACGTATGGTACATGTTAATTGGCTGTTGATAAATTAATACACCTAATTCACACCCACCGAGTTTTATAAAAATATTTAATGGCTGTGCTGAGTTATAGAAAAGTAAATAAAGGAAAAAGGATTTTCTTTACCACTCTATATCTCAGATAGAAAGCGAATACCATATGTTCATATTTTTTTCTTTTTCGTAGAACCATCCATAGATTCACTCCCTTCAATATTCACATCTTATTATGAAACACCTTATATATATATATATATATATATATATATATATATATATATATATATATATATATATAGCATCCAGTAGGCTTATGTGTTTCTATACCGAAATCGGGTACGCTATATCTATTGGTGATAGTGTCAACTTCCGGAACAAACTGAAAATGAGTGGTTCCGACACAAATATTGAATTTTTAAATGAATCATGATATTTTCTATCACAGATTTAGGTTACATGTAAAAAATAAGGAGCTTTTATTCGAACCACTTTCCCGATAGATGTCACCATTAACCTTGAAAATATTTTTACTGCTCTTGACACAAACCAGACCCAACGACAAGAACGTGGCTGTTGTGTCTGGGGAGAATGGATGACAGACAATGTAAGCGTACAAAAGGTAATGGGTCGATTTTGATGAAAGTTGGTAGGTACCTTTTGTAAGTGGCTTGAATTTATTCTTTAGACAGGAAAATCGGACAAGGTTTTCCGGGAAGATATTGGGTTTCCTTTCGGAGAAAAATTTCATTTCCGAAAATAACAGAGCTATGATAACCAAATTTGGTCCGCAGGTTAACGTTATAAAAATAAACTACATATAAAAATTTATATCTCTATGTCACATGAAAAAAAGGTATTTACAGGGTGCAACATATTAACCAAATTTCATCAAATACAAATTTTTGTTTTTTAGAAAATCTAGTCCGATGTGGCTATCGAAATCGTCAAGCTATTAATAAAATAAATATTCTTGCCGAGTTTAATCAAAATCGGTTAATAACTTTTTGAGTTATCGATTGGATATATATATATATATATATATATATATATATATATATATATATATATATATATATATATATATATATATATATATATATATATATATATATATATATATATATATATATATATATATATATATATATATATATATATATATATATATATATATATATATATATATATAGACACGGTAACGCATTGAAAACGAAACAGGCCGATTTGCGCCCAGAGAATTTTTTTTTAAGAAACGCTGAAAGACCTCAATTTAAATATTGAGGGCGAAATGTTTTGACATAAAACTCAACTTTGTCACATCAACCCCTTAAGGGTGGTGATAACAACCCTTATATTTTAAATAGGGAACATGGGTCGAGTGTTAGATCATTTGAAAGCTCTTTCTTTTATGAATTCAGCACAATAATTTTTTTGGACGTTTTGTCAACTCGTTTAAAAATTATTCACAGTTGGAGTTGCAAGTACGTATTTCATTCATTGTGATAAGAAATGCACTAATTAGTCCATTTTTCGTTAAAAAAAACTAAAAAACAAAACCAAACGTTCAAAAATGTTTATTCAGTTAAGTAAGTGTTTAAATTGTTGACCACCAGCTTCCATACAAAAGTACAAGTTTTGTTCAAAACGAGCTCTGACATTTTGGAGCATTTGTCGAGGTATAAGACGGCATTCTTCAACAATACGTCGTCGTAATTCTTCCAAAGACTCCGGTTCTGTTGCGTAAATTCTACTCTTTAAATGTCCCCATAGAAAGAAGTCTAAAGGAGTTAAGTCCGGGTATCTAGAAGGGCCATTCAGTAGCACCTTTACGCCCAATCCATTGTCCTTGAAACTCTCTGTTCAAAAACTCCCTAACACGTTGTGAAAAATGCCAAGGAGCTCCATCTTGTTAAAACACTAACTGATTTTTTAATAGCGATCATCATTTTCAACAATTTCAATCAGTAGAGGATAAACGATATCTTCTAGTAACTCCAAATACGTTTCGCCACTCAAATTTCTACCAAGAAAACTTTGTCCGGTTAAGCGGTCACGAAAAATGCCAGTCCAGACCTTCTATTTGTGTGGAGTTTGAGTGTGGACTTCCTGAAAATTTCTTGGATTACTATCTGCCCAATAACGACAATTATGACGATTGACTGTAAAGTTTAATACAAACGTACACTCGTCTGAAAAACAGAAAGTTCCCATTATCAGCTACTCCTGCAGTCTTAACTTCACAAAACTCCAGCCGCCGATCAAAATCATCTTCATTCAGTAGTTGTACAAGATGAATTTTATATGGGTGAAATTTATGATGCTTCAATATTCGCTGAATAGTTCTTCTTTTAATGTTTGAACAGTGGCCAATTTTCTCGTGCTCAAAGTTGGGTCTGCAGCAATTTGTCCTAATACTTCAATCTCAGTAGTTTCATTTCTAACCGGAAATTCACGTTCAGGATCCCGTTTTTTGTTGGCTACTGAACCACTTTGTCGAAACTTTGCAACTAACTCCAAAATGTATTTTCTGTTAACATGTCTGTTCGGATGTCGTTCATTAAACAAATTTGCGGTACGGTTGGCACAGTCATAGTTTTTGAAAAAAAAGAGTGATTATTTCAACTCTTTCTTCTACAGAATACACCATTGTGAAATTAATTTTCGATAGTTCTATCAATTTCTCTCATTCCGATAAGAAATGTTCTGATAGTCAATTTTTTGTTTACAAACCAACAAAACATTGACTATCAGCACATTTCTTATCGGAATGAGTGAAATGCGTTTTTGCAACTCCAACTGAGAATAATTTTTAAACGAGTTGATAAAACTTCAAGAAAAATTAGTGTGCTGAATTCAAAAAAGAAAGAGCTTTAAAATGATGTAACACTCGACCCATGTTTCCTATTTAAAATATAAGGGTTGTTATCACCACCCTTAAGGGGTTGATGTGACAAAGTTGAGTTTTAAGTCAAATATGTCCCCCTCAATATTAAAATTGACGTGTTTCAGCGTTTGTTAAAAAAATTCTCTGAACGCAAATCGGTCTGTTTCGTTTTCAATGGGCTACCCTATATATAGACACATACAAATTCAAACGGACCTTGGTTTAGAGTTGTAGAGACCCAAATTTGCGCTTATTTGAAAAAAAAATTTGCAAAGTCTCACCATCAATACCTCTCTAATGGCGAATTTTTTTAACAAAAATTCGCTAAAATGTCACATGCGGAAAATTTATAAACAACTCGATTTGGGATTATATTTTGAACATTTTGGTTTTTTGTTTTTTGGGTCCTTTGCTGCATGAATTCAACGTATAATATAATTTCACCGGTTACGGAATCTAACAATATACTTTTATATTTCAAAATAATCAAAACAAAGAAAGAGGAATCACATTTACTACTTAGTTATGACATATACGCTAATTAATTAAATTACCACAATTATTTAAGAAAATCGGTAGATTTCGTTAATAACACAGTGTTTGAAAAATTATATGGTGTGACTAGTTAAGTAACTACCGTTATGGTTAATTTTATAAAAGAAATCGGGTACATGTAAAGCTAATAATTATCATATATAATTTGTTTGCCTATCAGCAATTTTACCAGTAAAACATTTATTATTATATTTAATATCTAGTGTCGAACTTTCATTAATGTTTTTTTTTGATACAGGAGGGAGAGATTCCTCATGCAGACCTCATTCACGACACCGTAGTGCCGTGGGATATCGAGGTACTGTGAGACTCGTATTCTTAGTACACCTACTCACTAAAACTCCCTCCCTGGGAGTACCGGACCTTAGTCCATAACTCCGTCGGATAGAATACACTCAATGACTTTTTGGGTATGAATGTTTCCATTCTGTTTTTGCCGCGGGAGCTTTAGCGGGTAAGTATAAGCTTTGGAGGCTTATGCTTATGTGGAAGTTGCTCATCGTAGTCGGTGGCACTACGGAGAAGAGCATTTGGGTCAAAAGCGGCTTTTGCGAAGTGAGTTGTGGATAGTTGAGTTATGAACTCAAGTATCGAAGGCATTTCCAGATCAGAGTGAATCTGACTGTTTCGTACAAACCATGGCGCTCCGGTAACCATTCTCAGAATTTTGTTCTGGATTATTTAAAGGGTCTTGATGTGTGTTGCGGCCGCGGTGGCCCATGTAGGTGATGAATAGGTCAAGGCTGGCCGGATGATGACTTTGTACATGAGCAACTTGTTCATGAACAGTTTGGAATTTCTATTTAGAAGTGGGAACAGCTTCGAGATAAACATCTAGGCTTTTTTTCTGGCGTGATCGACATGGGGGCGCCATGTTAAGTGTTTGTCGAGGAAAACCCCGAGGTATTTGGCGGAATCTTGCCAGGGAATTAGACGGTTGTCTAATGATACGTGTTCGTAAGGTATGTGTCTCCTCTTGGAAAATATGACAGCTGAACATTTATCGGGGTTTATGGCTAGAAGGGATTTTCTATACCATGCTTGCAGCTCGACTACGGCGGTCTGAAGTCGTTCGGTTATTATCCTCGGCTGAGTGGAGCTGCTGAGGATGGTAGTGTCGTCTGCGTATAGTGCGTATGTCACGTTTAGGGGGGCTGTCGGAATGTCTGCGACAAATATATTGTACAGCAGAGGGAGATGGCAGAACCCTGCAGGAGACCAGCCGTGGCTGGGTACGTTCTAGATCTGGCTCCCAGATGTTTGACCTGGTACTTCCTCTGTTGCAGGTATGACCTGATTAGCAGAATCAGAGGGAGAGGATAATTAAATGAAAGAAGTTTGTTTAGGAGGCGCGCATACCACACCTTATCGAAGGCTTGAGCAATGTCAAGAAATATTGCACCAGTTGACTTGTTTTTATTAAATCCTTCGGTGATGTTTTCCACCACACGAAGGACTTGGTCTGTGGTGGAGTGCTAGTGTCTGAAACCGAATTGCTCATCCAGGAGGATATGATTTTCTGAGGTGAATGAAGCTAGCTTTTTCTGAATCAGTTTTTCGGCGATTTTGCCGATGACTAGTGGGCTAATGGGCCTGTAGTTCTGAGGGAACAGCGGATCTTTGCTGGGTTTCGGGATGTTGATAATGTCGGCAAGTTTGCACATGGAAGGAAAATGTTGAAATCGCAGCATGGCATTCATAGTCGTAAATAGGAATACCACGGCTTTGCGGGTCATTAATGTTCAGTTAAACTATAATTATTTTAAAATCTTGAAGGGAAGTTTTGCAGTGAGTGAAACCAGCCTTAGCATTAAAGTCATTCATTTATACTAAATATCATAGAAAACTTCAATATTCACGTCAAAGGTAAATAAAGGTTTCTCTCTATTTCAAAGTCAAATATTTTAAAACTTAATCAACGAATCAATTGAAATTACTGGTGTTTTAATTGGAATTGCGTTGTTAGTTTACTAAACTTTGTATTTCTCGTTCATATAGAAAGAGCTTTCAAAGCCAAGGAATCTGTAACATTTAATAGGTGTTTGTTAATTGATTTATATTAAACTAACAGAAGGTTTTGTGTAAGTTTAATTACAGTTACCAACGTTTAAATTTATATACTTTTATGCATTTGACACCGTAATTTATTTCAAATTAAAACACCGTAATACTATAACCAATATATGTATTTTGTAATTTAATTTAATTTATGTAGTTTTATATTATATAAACTATAATTTATTATGTAGCTTGTGTATTTTCCTGGAAGTAAAATATATTATACTCTCTTAGCAAGACAGGTCGTTAGAAGTTTATGGAGTTCTGGCCACAATAAAAATTTGAAAAATGTAGAATTGGGCATAATTGATTATATTCCCTTTACGTAAAATATTTTAGGATTTATATCGAAAGTGGACATCAGCTTCGTTATTTTAAATAGAACATCGTATATATATTTTTCCATTTTAGTGAATTTTCTTAAAAAGAATTCACTAATGAGATCTCGACTTTTGAATTTTGAAAAAAATTCCTCAAATGACCGCTAACTAGGCCCCCTAGAACACATATCCGGGGTCAATTTTGATATACATATATCAAACCGATAACTCAAAAAATTGTCGAATACCTTCCTTTTACAAGTGGCTTGGATAAGTTCGTCAGCCAGAAAAATCCGCCCAGGTTTTCGCGGAAAATTTTGTTTCCTTTCGAAAAAAAAAATCTCCGGAAATAACAAAGTAAGAGCAACCAAATTTGGTACGCTGGTTTATATCATTATAGGTAAGTTACCTACCAAAATTTAGCTCTGTAGATTAAAACAAAAAAAGTTATAGGCATTAAAAAACATTAATTGTGGTTTTCCTCAAAACGTCAAAGTTGCGATTTAAAACGTCAAAATTGGCAACATTTAGGCAAAGAACCTGAAACTAATACGAGCTATGGAAAGAAAATATCTTAAGAATAATGTTTTACAAAACCTGAAGACTTAGCTTCAACCGTCATTGTTCTTCATTTTACTAAAATATTTCCATAAATTTCATTTCAAATATACCTTTTCTTTGGTACTTTGGCGGTAGTTTTAGTTAAGTTTATAGTTAACGGTCTATAATATTTAGCTAAGAAAAAATTCGTTCTTGACTAGACCGCGACTTTTTAATTTTAAAAAGATTTCTTCAAATGAGTGCAAACTAGGCCCTTAGAATCCATATCTGGGTTTAGTTTCATTTTTTTGCTGTTTAGATATATACAGGGCGGCGCATTTCTACGGTGAAGCTAATTATAATTGTTATTATACAAGATACGAGAAAAATTGTATACGTTAATTATAGGGTGTCTTGAGCTGCATCTTACAAAATTATTTGGACAATCATGAACCTCGGTGGTTCAGAGGTAAGAACGTGTGCCTCTGAACCGAAGGGTGCTAGGTTCCATCACAGGGTACTCCTTTCACTTTTTCAGTACATACTGTAGCATTAATATCAACCGAGGTCCTGGCATTGTATTTGAGCAAGTTGAATGTCTGCACGTTCCGCCCTTCGGAGGGGGCGTAAAGCCGTCGGTCCTGTGTTCATGCGATGTTGGGCTTGTTAAAGATCCCTATCCTCCTTACAGAAAGGCAGGGATTCGGTAAAATTTCCAGGATAGTGAGGTGAAACTGCTCCCTGGCGTCGGTGATTGGCCATAGTCGCGGAAATAGGCCGACGTTGAAGAAACATAAGACACACACGCACATTTGGACAATCAGAGGGTGGCCCATAAGTCGTTTATATAATTGCATTTTTGCATTTTTTTATCGAAATACGATGCATGTTTGTAATTAAAAAAATCTAGAAGCAGTAAGTGCGTTTTGTTAGCGAACTTTCATTAAATGCTTCAAATTTCAATAACTCAATTTGCTATTATCCTAAGGTTCGTTGGCTAGGAAACCAGTTTTCTCGGAAACGTTTTAAGTTTTTTTTTTTTCGGAAAATTTGTGTGTATTTCAACCAACAAGTTGTTTTGATAAAATACGGTACATTGTTTCTACTATATAGGTTACACTGGTAACCAAATTGATGCCTGCTTGCATTAAAGAGACATTTGCTATTAAAGATATTTTAATGAAAATTCGCTACTATAACACAAATGTTGCGTCCTGAAGTTTCATCTTGTGACAAGCCGTCAAGGATTTGCTCCTAATTCTCCAGATTTCTCTTTTAGTGAATTTTTATTAAAAAAAATTCACTAATAGAGGGATATCGATGGTGAGACTTTGCAAGACTTTTTCAAATGAGCGCGATTTAGGACCCCTAGAACCCATATCCGGGGTCAGTTTCAATTTATATATATATATATATATATATATATATATATATATATATATATATATATATATATATATATATATATATATATATATTTATATATATATATATATATATATATATATATATATATATATATATATATATATATATATATGCGTCTGATAATTCAAAAAATAGTTAACCGATTTCAATGAAACTCGGCAAGTGCCTTTCTTTTATTAATGGCTTGGATGAGTTCGTTAGGCAGGAAAATCGGACGGGTTTTTCCGGGAAAATTGAGTTTTCTTTAAAAAAAAAATCTCCGAAAATAACAAACCTGTTTTAATGAAATTTACTACATATGTTGCCTTGGGAGAGGACTTACTAAGTACCAAAATTCAACTTCCTCAGTTTATAGAAAATTGAGTTATTCAAATTTTAAGTTTTCTTTTGAAACAATTTTTTCTCAAAAAATTACAAAGTTATTTTAATGAAATTTGGTGGATATCTTGTTCTAGGAAATACCCTACTACCAACCAAAAGTAAACTTTCTAAGATTATAGAAAACTGAGTTAATCAAATTTTTATAGCTCACTGCAGTGTTAAAATCAATGGTATTTTCCTCACTATTTTAAACACGTGGGTGGGGGACTGACCGAATTCATTCCTAGTTGCTATTGATCTACTCATATTCTCTGAATGTGTTAAAAGGCGTGGTATCTACTTCATTCCAAGTCACTATTAACCGACTATTTATGAAATCAAATAAGTAAATTAAATCGATTGTCATAAAATATGTAGTGTATTAAGACTAAGGGAAAAAGAAATAAAACATATATAACTGTGCACATTTTGATTATATTTTAGGGTGTGCGGCGCACACCTAGCTCACTAGGAGAAATCGCCACTGCTTGAGAGAGGTATTGTCACAGCATAATATCTTATTAAAGTTCATTTGTAAGTAGGTTTAATTTTTATATGTTTATATATATATATATATATATATATATATATATATATATATATATATATATATATATATATATATATATATATATATATAAATGTATCCGTCTGATAACTCAAAAAATAATTAACCGATTTCAATGAAACTTGGCAAGTGCCTTTCTTTTATTAATGGCTTGGACGAGTTCGTTATCCAGAAAAATCGGACGGGGTTTTCCGGAAAACTTTTGAGTTTTCTTTTGAAAAAAACTTTTTCTTCAAAAGTAACAAATCTGTTTTAATGAAATTTACTTTATATGTTGCCTCAGGAGAGATCTTACTACGTACCAAAATTCAAATTTCTAGGTTTAGAGAAAATTGAGTTATTCAAATTTTAAATTTTCTTTCGAAAAAATTTATTTCTCCGAAAATTACAAAGTTAGTTTAATGAAATTTTGTGGATATCTTGCCTTAGGAAAGACCTTACTACGTATTAAAATTAAACTCTCTAAGTTTATAGAAAATTGAGTTATTTAAATTTGAAGCATTTAATAAAAATTCACTACCATAACGCACTTGCTGCGTCCCGAGTTCTTTTTATTTTTTATGTGGACACTTAAAGAAACAATAGTGCACAGATTTCATACGTTTTGAAGAAGATTTCATTGTCACCTTTGAGTCTGAAATTATAATTTTCAGCAGACATTTTGTTGTTATTGATATTGAAAAAACCGGTTTGCGTAGGTTGACTACAACGAAATCATTCAGGCGATCAATAAGAAAAAATAACTGCTACGTTTATAATTTGGCAGATATTTTACTTTTCTAAATATGAATTAAGTTTCCTTCTGGAAATCTTTTCTATAGCCTTAATGAAATTTGTATGCAATACAAGTTTCTTTTAAAGAGACTTCCACTATCTACAGATATAGCCACATTTAATTATATAGCTTCATAGAAATTTGAGTTTCGGGCATTTTTCTCAAAAAAAAAATTAGAACACAAGATTTTTTTGATAATAGAGAGATCGATGGTAACACTTTTGAAAGAATTTTTCAAATGTGCGCGTACTAGGGCCTCTAAAATCAATCTTTAAGAGCCGTATAAGCTTACAGTATTAACTTTACTAATATGCCGTATAATTAGAGAGTACAATTCTTATGAAAATTCGCTACTATAACGCACTTGCTGCGTCCCGAAATTTTAAATTCCAACGCAGTAAACTTAATAAATAAATTATTCGAAATGGGTTAAACCAACGTTCTATTGCAACAAGCACCTGGGCTATTTCCTGAGCAATATGTTATATATTTATTCTGCAGACATTTTACTATGTAAAGAGCAGCTTTGACAAACACTAAAGCATCGTGAAGTAAACACGTTTGAGTACCAGCTGCAGATCCCTACATATCGTCTCGAATAGATAAACAACGGATATCTCCTTAACAGCTAAGGGATTATATATCCATTTGCCGGAGAACATTGGACTGAATCCCAGTTAGTGAATTTTCTTTAAAAAAATCACTAGTGAAGGATCTCTAATTTTGAATTTTGGAAAAAATTGTTCAAATGAGCGCGAACTAGGACCCGAGAATCTATATCCAATGTCAGTTTATATATATATATATATATATATATATATATATATATATATATATATATATATATATATATATATATATATATATATATATATATATATATATATATATATATATATATATATATATATATATATATATATATATATATATATATATATATATATCACACCGATAACTCTAAAAAGTAATGGTCCGATTTTGATCAAATTTTCTGCGTCCTTTCCTTTTGCAAGTGGCTTGGAAAATCGGACCAGGTTTTCCCAGAAAATGTTATGTTTTCTTTCGGAAACAAATTATATATCCTAGTGTTTGTATTATTTAGAGTGAACCATGTACCAAAATTTAGCTCTGTGTGTTTAAAGACAAAAAAGTTATGGGCATTTAAAGAAAAAAGTTGGGATTTTCCGCAAAACGTCAAGTCGCGATTTGAAACGTCAAAATTTACAACATTTAGGCAAAAAACCTGAAATAAATACGGATTATGTAAAGAAAATGTCGCAAGAAGAATGTTCTGCAAACCCTTAAGTTTCAGCCTCCACCGTCATTGTCCTTCATTTTACTAAAATGTTTCCAGAAATTTCATTTCAAATAGACCCTTTCTTTGGTGCTTTGGCGGTAGTTTTAGTTAAGTTTATAGTTAACGGTCTATAATTTTTAGCTAATTTTAGGTAAGAAAAAATTCGTTTTTGACTAGACCGAGACTTTTGAATTTTAAAAAGGTTTATTCAAATGAGTGCAAACTGGGCCCCTAGAATCCAAATCCGGGTTTAGTTTCAATCTTTAGCTGTTTAGATATATACAGGGCGGCGCATTTCTACGGTGAAGCTAATCATAATTGTTATTATACAAGATACGCGAAAAATTGTATACGTTAATTATGAGCTGTATCTTATGAAATTATTTGGACAATCATGAACCTCGGTGGTTCAGAGGTAAGAACGTGTGCCTCTGAACCCAAGGGTACTGGATTCGATCGCAGGGTACTCCTTTCACTTTTTCAGTACATACGGTAGCATTAATATCAACCGATGTTCTGGCATTGTATTTAAGCAAGTTGAATGTCTGCACGTTCCGCCCTTCGGAGGGGGCGTAAAGCCGTCAGTCCTGTTCCCATGCGATGCTGGGCATGTTAAAGCTTACAGAAAGGCAGGGATTCGGAAAGAATTCCAGGATAGTAGCTAGGTATGAAATCAAACGTAGCTACACACATTCACAACACAAAACACCAAAAACCAGATATCACCCAATTAAAACTAAAGAAACATGTTAAAGACCACAAAAAATGGAAATCTGGGAACAATACTACATTCAGCAAACAAACAATAAGAGACAGTTAATGCCAGAACAGATCCAAGTACAAACATTTGAACAAAACTTAATAAAGGCCATACAAATAGACAAATTATCAAACCACAGTGATAAAGACAGAAGATCGATACACACGACACAGTCTGAAGGCAAAACCAAATAAAGAACAGTAGACCGACCAGTAGAGGCCCAACGCGCAGGCGCCGCGTACAATCTCAGACGTAGACCACACAGCAGCGATCACATATATATATATATATATATATATATATATATATATATATATATATATATATATATATATATATATATATATATATATATATATATATATATATATATATATATATATCACACCGATAACTCAAAAAATAATCATCCAATTTTGATCAAATTTGGCATGTGCTTTCCTTTTGTATACAGCTTGAATAGGGTCGTAAGCCAGGAAAATTGGACCAGGTTTTCTGGGAAAATTTTAGGTTTCCTTTCGAAAAAAATGGTATCTCAAACAATAAAAAAGCTATGGTACCAAAATTTGGTACGTAGGTTCACGATATTAAAAGGAAACTATATGCCAAAACTTATATTTCTATGTCACAAGAAAAAAAGTTAAAAAAAATATTTGGTGCCAGATCATTTCTATGAAAATTCACTACCATAACGCACTTGCTGCGTCCAGACTTTTTGGTAAATGCTCACACCTTTATGTTTTTTAAGGGAGAAATCTAAGTTTTGGTGTGTAGTTTACTTTTTATGGTGTAACCTGCGTACCAATTGTGGTTGCATATCTTTGTTATAACACAAATTTTCCCAAAATATACCTAAAATTTACCCCGAAAAGCCGGTTCGATTTTCCGAGATTATGCAACCCACTTATATGGGGAAGATACCTGCTAAATTTCACTAAAATCGGCACATTATTTTGATGCCATATTTTGTGAGTTATCGGTGTGATACATACATACACACACAGATATATATATATATATATATATATATATATATATATATATATATATATATATATATATATATATATATATATATATATATATATATAATGTAATTCGGGTTACAATGAAAGATTATCTATCTGCCATTATAATAAATTTAATATCGCAGACGCTGCAAGATGGCGGATGTTTTCTTATCTCACTATCCTCGGCACATGTGATTCCAATTAAAGGGTTTTAGTAAAATACCAAATGGCCAAAGCAAGATGGCGGAATATTTGTCTCTCAAAAATTTCCCTGATATTGATTTCAAATGAAACGTCTTTACGAGAGAAAGACAGTACGCTTTCATAAATTTAATTTGCGTATTTTTTCATTTTGGTACATTTAAATAATAAAAGCTTGTTTAAAGAAGATTATAATGTATTTTACAGTGAAATTAAGCTTAGCTTTAATAAAAACATAATTCATATTGTGAAATTTAAAATACGATTATCTAGGAATTTTTAAATAAAAAGGCAATATAAGTACATACATATGAAAACATCACTGCCAGATGCTTAGGCAAACATGTTTAGCTTTATGTCAAACCTGAAAGTTTGTACATCAGTACTCTGTATAAGGGTAGCATTCAGCCTGTGGTGTATGTTAGGGCTAATATAGAAGTTTTGAGTTCAGTATATGTTTGGCATGATCCGTGGATTAACTGGAAGTAAGATATGATCCCTAGAATGTATTTCTACACCACACCAACAAATTCCCTCCAAACATAATGCAATAAAACAGCCTACGGTATTAAACAAATTATACTAGTTTAATCTGAAAATATTCCAGCGCCAGATTTACAAGCAGAATCCGCTTTAGCATTATTAGCTTAAAAGGTTTGTTCACCTCCATAATAAAGATAATACAATTTTCGTCTTCCGTTGTAAGTTATTCGGAACAAATTTGTAGTCATAAAATGATGTACAGGATTAGAAATTTATGCTAACATAAATTTTTCAAGTTGTTGCATTAGAGGTTGAAATGACTTGGTAATATAATGAAACCTCCTTGTCATTTCCTACGATTTATGTTGTGGCCCTGTGTTTGATTAATTTTACGCAATAGCTGAAAAGAGGTTTTCCAGGGGCCTTTCTTTTGGACGGCCGCTTTCCTTTTTTTACAATCTGGCCAAATGATAGTGGCTTATCAGCGCAGCGGTACAGTATTAGTGAATTGTTATTTAAAAAAATTCAGTAATAGAGAGGTATCGATGGAGAGACTTTGCAAAAATGTTTTCAAATGAGCGCGAACCACTATAGAACCCATATATATGAGAGTTTAAAATCATAAGAAAAGTCTTGTCCCAGTTCCTAACTCTTTTATTCATCTTATATTGGTGCAGCAGATAGGCGGGCAGGATGGAACGCTTGGGCAAGATGACAGTGTATGCGTTTTTAGGTACCCGTGACACAAATGTCTTGTACAAGACGTATTATAGTAGGCCATCGCGGCAGTGTAGCGAACGATACTAAACGATCCAGGTATTCATCATTGTTAAAAATTAGAATTTTGTGGAATACGTGATCAGCGATGTAATATGAGTAATATATTTTTAACCATGTGTGACTAGCATTCGTTTATAAATAAATTTAATTTTCATGCATTTTCCTTTGTTAACAATATGTGAAAATTTCTACAAATATGGTAGGTTATAAATACTCGTGACATTGTTGATTTTTGTCAAAATGGTACGCAGTTTGCCATCTTGTCTGCCTAGTATGTCTTGGCGGTATCCTTTTTTTTACCCGCCAGTTTTAATTAGTACATATGGTGTATATGCATACAAGAACAACTGATAGTAGTTTGTGGATGGAGAAAAATATGAAGGAAGCACTGGCGGCAATAGAAAGTAAAACATGTGCTTGGCTAATATCCAGCAAAATGTCTTTCTTGCCACTTTCTACACGTCGTAGTCGTTCGATGAAGCATAATGAAATCACAATTGTTGTAAAAAACAGCTTGATCGACTCGAATCAAAATTTAACAACAATGTTTAAGTAGCTTTAGCAGAAAACCTTCTCGACCTAGAACTAAATGTGTCAGCATGACTTTAAAAAAAGTTCATATATTAGATTTTCAGTTTGCTGGCAAATTCGCGGTAGAAATACTCGCCGGTAAAGGATGACTTCACTCTTTCTGTTTGAGGCACATAAAAATACCTTTAAGATTTCCCGAAGCTACACATTTTGTAACGGATTTTCTTACTTCTGACCTCACTGCCGGATTCAGTCACTAGAGAGGGTCGCCAGCCCTGGAACAAATAACTAATGACCACGATTTAAAAATGGTCCCATATTTGGATCGACAATTTTAGTTAGACTCTAACACCGTTTTGGCTAATTGTTCAGCCTAGCAACTTCGGCATTGTTTCCCCTGTTAGAAGAGTTTGTGCAAGAGAACCTCTTGTAATATGTGAATAATGGTTATATGGTAAAATAAATATAAAGTCAGACGTACATTAACCCCAAAAATATATATCCTCTACCTTCATATTTATTATTTAAATTAAATATGCAAGCCCCTCTGTAAAAGATTACTCTAATATCCCTGTTTACAATCACGCATAACTTTGGCCTTCTTTACACTATACTTCATAGAGTTCTTCATGATATTAGGGTGCTTTTGATAACCTCTCTATTTAACTAATTAGCAGCTGTCCAGCTATTCCTAGTGACTTTTCCACATCGGTTACCAGCGTTTGTCGCTTCTAACACCCCCCTTTAAGCGTTTTTAAAAATATATTTCAACAACACACCACGATTGCTTACAGCCTAAATAATATCGTACCGTGGGTATCGACAAGGAAGAAAGAGGCAACTTGTTAATTCTGGACTTGAAGGTTTGGGGGTTCGGAGGAGAAGGAAAACATACACCTGCAAGGAATGCCACAACTTGGAAGTCCTTGGGACAAAAGAGCGGGCATAACAAGATGTTCTATATCTGGTGACCTTGACAGTAAAAGGGTGCATTCGCTCTGTTCCCCTGGTAGATCTGTTGGAGGCAGCAGGTGGAGGAACTATGGAAGAAAGCTCCTCTGAGCAGTGCCCGTGCATATATCTATAACAGAGAGAAAGGTCACCAACGGCACATCGGTGGGCAAGGGATGGCAGCCTTTGGATGAGGGTAGGGTCACACGGATAGCTCTCTTCTGAATAGAGTCCAGAATAGCGAGTGTAGAAGCGGCACCGGCACCTCAGATGTGGGAGCAGTATTCGAGGTCTGGCCTTATTTGTGAGGTATACAAGGTATAGAGATTAGCTGATGAAAAGTATTTGCGAGCCTGGCGGCGAAAACCTAATTTCTTAGCAGCCGCTTCTGCAATTGTTGTGACATGTTGGTGCCAATTGAGATTTCGATCCACAGAAATGCCAACAAGTGAAAAGGACTCATTACTTTGAATAACTTGGTTGTTCATTGTAATGGGCCTAAGGCTGGTGTATCTTTTATGAGATGGGAAGCAAGACAGATTTGGTGGATTTAATTGTAGAAGATTTATACTTCCCCAGTATAATATTTTTTGGAGATCCACAGAGACAGAACCCTCTATGAGTCTGCGATCCTCATCTAAGTGGGCTAAAGAGACAGGCTTAGAATATTGTATATTTGAATTGGGGGGTGCTGTCGTCCCCGTAACTGTGAACTGGGTTAAATGTGCTAGAAAGGAGGTCATTGGTGTGGAGAAGAAACAAAGTAGGGGCTAAAGCTGAACCTTGAGGGACCCCTGCATTAATTGGATATAGTTTAGAGCAATGGCCATCCACGACAACAGAAATGCTCCGGTTGGGGAGGAAATTTGCTGTCCAGGTACAAAGTTTTGGTTGTAGGCAATAGGCCGGAAGCTTATTAAGCAGCGCTGCGTACCAGACCCGGTCGAATGCTTTGGATATGCCTAGAGCGACAATATGGGATTCACCGTGTAGTTCCATAGACTTGTTTAAAGATTGGCTGACAAAGGAAAGAAGGTCGGCAGTTGATCTGCACTGACGGAATCCATACTGTCTGTCGTGGAGTAGAATGTGTTTTTCAAGAAAGTTTAGTAATTCGGTGTTTATATACTTTTCCATCACTTTAGAGACAAGTGAAAGGAGATAAATAGGCCTATAGTTGCTAGGAAGTGCTTTGGATCCTTTCTTGGGAACGGGTTGTACTCGACAGGTTGTCCAGTTTCTAAGGAATATGCCTCTATTGTAACTGTCTGAAACAGACAAGTCAGGACAGGAGCAAGTTCTGGTGCGCATTTTTTGAGAACAATTGCTGGGATCTCGTCAAGGCCAGAGGCTTTCCCGGTATTAAGAGAAGAGGGCATCTTTCGTACCATTTTAGTTTTGAAAATGATATCCGTCATTTTATACGCGACATTGGGGACTGTTGGTGGTTGAACATTTGGAGAAGGGTTGAGAGTATTATTGCTGGCGAACAACGAGGCAAAAAGTTTAGTCTTGCCCAGGGCGGTAGAAACCATTTCATCCCCTGAAACAAGAGGTGGCAACGTGCTCTTGCAGAAACTATTGCGAATAGATTTAGCAAGAGTCGAGAAGGGTTTGCTGCCGTTGCCGTTTGAGAGGACTTTGTTTTTGATGTGGTTATTAAACGAGTTTTTTGCCTCAGAAAGAAGGCAGACATAGCGGTTTCATGCGTCGTTAAATGCTTGACGGTTTTCTTGGCTAGGATTGTATAGAAGCGTTTTGTGAGCTTTGACCTTTTAAAGTCTGGCCTTGCCACAAGATTTATAGAACCAGGGCTTTTGAGTGGCTGAAGAGGTTTTCTGTGTACGTGAAATAAATAATTCCATGCCAGCTTGGACAATTTCGGTGAGATATCAGAGAGGTTAGAGTGAGAGAAGCAGACAGACGCTCATGGAAATGAGGAAAAGTAATCCCACATTTCGTCTCAGTTCGCGGAGTTGTAGTGCCAAACGGTACGTGGTCTACCGTGGTCTGAGCGACCAAGGGGGGCGGTGACTCATGTCTTATATCATTCAGGTTTTGTAGTAAGAAGGAGATTCAAGGGATTTGAGCTGTTTGTTGGGATGCGAGGAAAGTAAGTAGGTTGCTGAACCATATTGGGTAAAGAATTGCTAACTGCAAAGGCCTCCGCTGCTCTCCCTTGTGAATCGGTTTTTGAAGATCCTAGGCATTCCTTATCATGTACATTGAAGTCCACAAGAATAGTGAGGAAGGATATTCAGAAATCAGATGGTCGGTTTTTCAGAAAGGTAGTCGAAGAGCTGGACAAAGTTGTTGTCAGAAGGTGACTGGTAAATGCAACAGATGAATTTAGTTGCAGCCCTGAGATAGAGTTTCATCCAAAGTATGTCTTGCCTTCCAGATTCTAAATTTGGAGAGTTTGGTGCAGGGTAAATTGCTACGGACGTATGCGCACACGCCTCCATGCAATCTAAAGGAAGTAAGGAGCTCATAGCCCGGGCAATTAAGGTGATTAGCGGCTGTTTGGTACTGATTTGGGTTTCGGTGAAGAAGTAAAGTCGGAGCCTATTAGCCTGGAGGAAATGGCGGACGGAGTTCAGGTTAGAATTTAGGCCACAAATATTCTAAAAGAATATGTTAAATCTTAATGCCGTTGCCCCCTGCACACCCCTCTCCTGGAGATCCTAATGGTGGGGTATTTTATTTCCGGAATCTTTTGTACAAGGAGGAACCATCGTCATTTTTGTTTATAAGGGAAACAGACTCATACACAAGAACCGGAAACGTTCGTTGAGACTTCACCGGCCCGGCCCCTTGATGTAAGGGGTTGTACCTCCTCGGGCGTGAAAAAATCCTTTACTATCACGTAAAGAAAAGTCCACTGTTCTGTGACAACCAGTCAGCCAAATGGAATTTGCAAGAAAACTGCAGGGGAAGTTTATCTGAAAAATCCCAAATTGCTTGCAGAAAATGGTGTAGGAACATTATCGAATAGTTCAATATAATCGGCTGTAGATTTTTTATTGGTATTTACTTGCACTCTCTACGTAATGCAGAAACTTCAAATTCAACAATGAACTTCGGGAACTACAGTTTGGGAAAAAAAATCACCAGAAATGCTTCCTTCTGCATATACTTCATTCAAGCTACACACACGGCATGCGAATTACTAAGTATTTGTGTGAAAAAAAACCACTGAAGGCTAAGCCATTGTTGCCTGATTTACATGATTGAGGATTGTACGATCATAATAGGGATCTAAACCTTAATTGATAGGAAAAATCCATTGGCACCCACATACAAGCAGCTCGTGCAGTGCGGATGTACTACAGATTGTGGTTGATCTAATTGTGTGTATACATTAAACAAGCTATAATGTTTTAAATTGTGTGGGCGTTCCATTGAGCAGTGTAAGAACATATAGTCAAACCAGGATGATGAGGATAAAATACTGTAACTCTTAAATTTATATTCTATCACACAGGGAAGTTAGGCCCCGCATAAAGGGCATTTTTAATGGTGGTTTTCATGTTTGAGTAAGAAAAAATATTATTTTTGTTTAATAAAGAAAGGTTGTAAAAGTTGAAAAATAATAACTAAATAAAGGTTCATTTTGAAAAATGGGAGATAGTTTGCATGTATAATGACTTTTTAATACCCTGACCCGAAAACATATAGTTCGAGACGAAGATCCAGTTTTTAGGTTGAGTGGTTTCCAAAGTACCAACAATCAAATATTTGCATCGGACATTTTACAAAATGGCGTTCAGAAAAGACGGTTCCATTCATACAGAGTGAACACTGGTCAAAATCTCATCTGTACTACTGTGATATAAAATCTAGCATAGTGGTTATTAGTTAGGTTTCAGGGCATTTTGGCCATCTGCCTCCCCACTAAGATACATTTTAATTAAAATATTTTTGTGTGCGTTTTATATGAAAAATTAACAATCCAGGAAAAAGGTATGGAAAAAATCATATTGTTATTAGTAAATTTTCATTTAAAAAAATGCACTAATAGAGAGGTATCGATGGTGAAAATTTGCAAACATTTTTTAAATGAGCACGAACTAGGATCCCTAGAAGCCATATCCGGTGTCAGCTTCAATTTATATATATATATATATATATATATATATATATATATATATATATATATATATATATATATATATATATATATATATATATATATATATATATATAGTGTGACACATTTAAGATGAAGACACGCCTGTATTTTCTTTCTTTTTAGAGATAGCGATTTCATTTTTTGTACAGATGTAAAACGTCATTATACTGTTTGAATTGCCTACCCACTTTAGATGTCAGATGTCAACCCAGGCTACTATGATTTCAGGAATAGGGCCGGTGCTCTATATTTCTTGGTGCGTTAAAGATATGCAAAAAAGTTACTTTAAAAAGTTATTCAGAGTTTAATTTTAACTGCAGATACCGCGTTTCAAGACAAAATTCGAATTTTTACTTTTTTGTAAATTTTCAGAGTCCAAATTTTTTATCAGATTTTAACAGGTAGATTTCCATGGTAACAAGAAACATCGTCAATATCAGAAGAAAACAATGGTACGTGATTCATTCAACTCAGCTTAAACATAAACTCTAACAAAAGTACGATTAAATTGAATATAAAATTATTAAATCTAGGCTGCTTCAACTAGCCCACCTTCAAGCCTGATTCATTTTTCAATCAGTTTACGATTATTGCTGGCAACTTTTCTTAGTTCTGCTATATTTTTTTCACAGCAAGCCTTATTTTCTCTCAAAGTTCCTCGCGACTTTGGGACCTTTCTTTGTACACCTTTTTCTAAACAGATCCCCAGAAATAGAAGTCTAGTGGCGTAATATCAGAAAACCGAGGAGGCCACTGTTCAAAACGATTATTCCTGCCAATCCATCTTGATGGAAAATATAGATTTAGCCAATTTCTTACTAACTAAGAGTTGTAAATGGATGCACCTTCTAATTTAAAATACATATCTTGTCGCACGTTGATAGGCATACCTTCGATACAGTTCCATAATTTATTATTAAAAAAAAAGCAATAGATCTGCATTCAAGGTGTTGTCAAAAAAAAGGACCAATTATTCTATCCCCTATAATTCCACACCACGTATTAATTTTTGTGAATACTTGGCTTTACAATTGATAACCCAGTAAGGGTTTTCATCAGATCAATATCTGGAATTTTGGGCAGATACTATTCCATTGGTGGTGAATGTTGCCTCGTCCGTAAACAAAATTTAACTTAAAAATTCAGAAAGTTACCTTGGACCCAAAGGTAATAATCTAATGGTTTCAGCTCATCACCTTCTCTCAACGAGTGCAGAAACTATTGCTTGAAAGACTTTATTTTATGAGGCACAATGCATCTTCTGATTTATTCTCTACTTATATCCAATGCAACAGCCCTTTGACGTAAACTCATCTGGGGATTGGCTTGAGTTGGAGCCAAGATTATGGTATCATCACTACTTCTTCGATTTCTAACAGCCATGATATTGTTCACCACACTTCCCGTTTGAAAAAATCGTGTACTGAGAGCTGCTGCAGTTCCGCGCCGAATTGGATTTCTCTGTGGATGTTTCCGATTGAATTCATCAACAACTTCCTGCTATATCGAACACCATCACCAAACAATCTTATTAATTCAATTTTTTCTCTTACACTGAGACGTTCAACAGGCATTTTGCTAACAGACTCACAGTTAATGTAAATTTGAGAGGTATCTCAATATTTTAAAAGGTGCTAATTTGTTTCCATGTCAATCTACCTGTTAAAATCTGATGAAAAATTAGGACTCTGTCTAAAAATTTACAAAAAAGTAAAAATTCGAATTTTGACTTGAAGACTCGGTATTTGCAGTTAGGATTTAAATTCTAAATAAATTTTTAAAGTAACTTTTTTGACATCTCTAACGCATAGCGAAATATAGAGAACGGGCCCTATTCTTGACATCATAGTAGGCTGGGTTGACATCTGACATTTGAAGTGGGTAGGTTATTCAAACAGCCTAATGACGTTTTATATCTGTACAAAAATTAAAATCTAAAGATAAAGAAAATACAGACGTATCTTCATCTTAAGTGTGTGTAACACTGTATATATATATATATATATATATATATATATATATATATATATATATATATATATATATATATATATATATATATATATATATATGTGTGTGTGTGTGTGTGTGTGTATGTATGTGTCCGCACGATAATTAAAAAAGTTATTAACCGATTTTGATGAAACTCGGCAAAAAAACTTTCCTTTATTAATGGCTTGGATGAGTTTGTTACCCAGGAAAATTGGGCAAGGTTTTACGGGAAAATTTTGAGTTTTATTTCGATAATTTTTTTTATTCGAAAAGTACAAAGATAATTTAAGGAAATTTTGTAGATATGTTTCCTTGAGAAAGACCTTACTAAATACCAAAATTAAACTTTCTAAGTTTACAGACAATTGAGTTATTCAAATTTGAAGCATTTAATGAAAATTCTCTACCATAACGCACTAGCTGCGTCCCGAACTTTTTTTAAATGTAGAGTATTATTGTAGTGAATTCTATCCTTACAGTTTCTGTTAAGACGTAGAATTGTTTTCAAATAACATTAAATATTTGTAAAGCAATCTCTCTGATGCATTTTTTAAACAACTAACTACACAGACAGTAGCATCTCAAGTTATCGTTCCCTAGATATCGCAGATACCGCCATCATGTCCTGTTAGTGTGTAATATCCCACAGGTGCTCTAAATAATTTGACGCCCTACTCTGTAAAATAAAAATCTAATAAAAATATGTATATTTGTGTAAGAACCTCGATGGTTCAGGGGTAAGAACGTGTGTCTCTGAACCGAAGGGTACTGGGTTCGATTCCAGGGTACTCCTTTCACTTTTTCAGTACAAACTGTAAAATTAACATCAACCGAGTTTCTGGCATTGTATTTGAGCAAGTTGAATGTCTGCACGTTCCGCCCTTCGGAGAGGGCATAAATCCGTCGGTCCCATGTCTATGCGATGTTGGATACGTTAAAGATCCCTACCCTCCCTACAGAAAGGCAGGGATTCGGCAAAATTTCCAGTATAGTGAGGTGAAACTGCTCCCTGGCGTCGGTGATTGGCCATATTTGCGGAAATAGGCCGACGTTAAAGAAACAAAAACACACACACACACACATGTATATTTGTATTGCATTGTTAGTAAATGGCTTTGAACGCTCGAATTAATAAAATAGGTAAAAATTAGATTACCTTTAACCCCATAAAATTTCTCTCGATGCACTTTGAACCGCATTCCTTCTGATTTGCTGGTCGTATCCTGGTACTCTAGCAAGAACCTTCGTTTGGTCAAACAGGACACTGCTGTTTCTGAAATAGCGTGTTCAGCTAACGTAAACTTTTGAGTTTGCAGTAATCGCAGATGTCGCTGATGTTCCAGCCTCCTTGTTTTACGATTCTTGTTTTTCGTCCTATATACTATTTCCGCATTTGCGTGGTATCCTGTATATTTCTGACGTATGGAGAGGATCCACTAGTACGTTCACTGATCTGATAATGGTGCCGATCTTTGTTGGGTGCATAAAAACGATGCCAATGTCCCTCTTCTTTTTTTAAATTTCAACAACACACCACGTGGGCTTACAGCCTAAATACTATTGTACCGTGTGTGTTGACAAGGAGGAAAGAGGCAACTTGTTAATTCTGGACTTGAAGGTTTGGAGGTTCGTAGGAGAAGGAACAACATGTGCCGGCAAGGAATTCCACAACTTGGAAGTTCTCGGGACAAAAGAGCGGGCATAACAAGATGTTCTATGTCTGGTAACCTGGACAGTAAAAGGGTGCATTCGCTCTGTTACCCTGGTAGATCTGTTGGGAGCAGCAGGTGGGGGAACTATGGAGGAAAGCTCTTATGAGCAGTGCCCGTGCAGTTATCTATAAAAAAGAGAGAGAGGTCACCAACGGCACGTCGGTGGTCAAGGGATGGCAGCCTTTGGGTGAGGGTAGGGTCACCGATAAGACGTATAGCTCTCTTTTGAATTGAGTCCAGGATAGTGAGTGTAGAAGCGGCAGCTGCACCTCAGATTTGGGAGCAGAATTCGAGGTTTGGCCTTATTTGTAAAGTATATAAGGTATAGAGATTAGCTGGTGAAAAGTATTTGCGAGCTCGAAAGAGGAAACCTAATTTCTTAGCAGCCGCTTCTGTAATTGATGATGACATATTGGTGCCAATTAAGATTTCGATCCACAGAAATGCCAACAAGAGAAAAGGACCCATTACTTTGAATAACTTGGTTGTTCATTGTGATGGGTCTAGGGCTGGTGTATCTCTTATGAGAAAGAAAGAAAGACTGATATTTGGCGGGGTTGAATTGTACAAGATTTCTACTTCCCCAGTCTAATATTTTTTGGAGATCCGCAGAGACAGAACCCTCCATGAGTCTGCGATCCTCATCTAATTGGGCTAAAGAGACAGGCTTAGAATATTGTATATTTGAGTGGAGGGTGCTGTCGTCTGCGTAACTGTGTACTGGGTTGGATGTGCTAGAGAGGAGGTCATTGATGTGGAGAAGAAACAAAGTAGGGGCTAAAGCTGAACCTTGAGGGACTCCTTCATTAATTGGATACAGTTTAGAGGAAAGGCCATCCACAACAACAGCAATGCTCTGTTGGAGAGGAAATTTGCTGTCCAGGTACAACGTTTTGGTGGTAGGCCATAGGCCGGAATTTTATTAAGCAGCGCTGCGTGCCAGACCTGGTCGAATGCTTTGGATATGTCTAGAGCAACAATCTGGGATTCACCGTGTTGTTCCATAGACTTGTTCCAAGAATGGGTGACAAAGGAAAGGAGGTCGGCAGTCGATCTGCGCTGACGGAATCCATACTGCCTGTCGTGGATTAGACTGTAATTCGGTGTTTATATACTTTTCTATCACTTTAGAGACGACTGAAAGGAGAGAAATAGGCCTGTAGTTGCCAGGAAGCGCTTTGGATCCTTTCTTGGGGATGGGTTGTACTCGAGCAGTTTTCCAGTTACTAGGGAATATGCCTTTATTATAAGATATCTGAAACAGACGAGTCAGGACAGGAGCAAGCTCTGGTGCGCATTTTTTAAGAACAATTGCTGGGATCTCGTCAAGGCCAGAGGCTTTCCTGGTATTACGAGAAGAGAGCATATTTCGTACCTTTTTAGTTTTGAAAATGATATCCGTCATTTTGTGCGCGACATTGGGGACTATTGGTGGTTGAACATTTGGAGGTGGGTTCAGAGTAGAATTGCCGGCGAACAACGAAGCAAAAAGTTCAGCCTTCCCCAGGGCGGTAGAAACAATTTCATCCCCTGAGACAAGAGGTGGGAACGTGCTTTTGCAGAAATTATTCCCAATAGATTTAGCAAGAGTCCAGAAGGGTTTGCCGCCTTTGGAGCTTAAGAGGACTCTGTTTTTGATGTGGTTATTAAACGAGTTTTTTTCCTCAGAAAGAATGCGGACATAGCGGTTTCTTGCGTCGTTAAATGCTTGACGATTTTCTTGACTGGGATTGTGTAGAAGCGTTTTGTGAGCTTTGACCTTTTCAAGTCTGGCCTTGTCACAGGATTTAGAGAACCAGGGCTGAAGAGGTTTTCTGTGTACGTGGAATAAATAATTCCATGCCAGTTTGAATAATTTCGGTGACGTTTTCAATAAAACAGACCGTAAATGATTAATAAGTATTACGAGGTAAAATTTATATATATATATATATATATATATATATATATATATATATATATATATATATATATATATATATATATATATATATATATATATATATATATATATATATATATATATATATATATATATATATATATATATATAAAACCTGACACAATTGATAATGTGTGGAACCACGAAATGAAAATATTGCTGAAGGCAGGGAGTCGTGCTTGCGACCAGTCGACATCGCTTTTAGACTGTAATGATAATGATATTGACTTAAAGTACTTTTGTATAGATTTGGAGTAAAATATCAAATATATAGTACCCATGATAATATGTATAATTTACGTGATGGGTTTGCTTCTGGGGGAAATACGAGTGTGTTTGACTTTCATCTTACTATAGTGGAAAGTTTGACGATCGCTATTAATCTGTCAGGTAACATTTGCCCGGGGAGGTATGTTAAGCTTCACATAAAAGTTTTGCTGCACAAGATGTGTATCCTGATCCTTACATTAAACCGACGCGTGCTCTGAAATATATCTTATTACATAACTAAATTGCTTTCATAGACGGTGGGACTTTAAAAGTACCATATAATGGGTTAAATTTAAAAGTAATAATAATTAAAGGTACGGGGTGCATTGGAAGTTGCTTGTGTATCTATTTGACTTTTTTGAGTTAAAGTATGTTATAAAACGAGTAGAACAGAAATTTACAGAAAAGGCTATATTTGTGTTCATCTCAAAATACATGCTATAGAATATTTTTTGCACCAATAGCAAACATTACATATATATATATATATATATATATATATATATATATATATATATATATATATATATATATATATATATATATATATATATATATATATATATATATATATATATATATATATATATATATATATATATATATATATATATATATATATATATATATATACTTGCAAGGGCAGTTATTACCAAAAAATTCAGGGCTATAATTTAAAGAAAGTCACTCTGTACTTAGTATTCGATATATTTCCAAGCATCATCAGGAGTACTGAAATAATGAATAAATGTTAGACCCTGCAATAATTAAAACTTACAGCACTGAAACTAAATGAAAAGCAAAGCCAGAACCATCAAACAGAGAACTTCTGTCACAAAAACATACAAAAACAAGAAGTGTAACAACAATTTTAAAAACTATATGTAACTTTACGCGAACATTTACACGTAAAAAACATTCAAATCCAGTCACGAAAAAGCATGAAGACGAGTTATAAAAGTCAAAATATTGAAAAAGCTTTGAAAAATTCACCTATAAAAATTTTGGGTACCTAACCTTACTCTTTCATAATAGACACCGACCATAGACATCAGTGACAACTGCAAACCAAGAAACAATCATTGATCATAGACTATTGTTACTCGATTGATGACATTATAATTTATTTTCTTATTCTAAATTATAGAACCGGCCAACATAGAGGCGCCATCAGACCTATCTAATAGTATTACATAACTATATATGTTACTCAAATTTTGAATTTTTGAATAATACGATGACGGTATCAATTTCACCACTGCCGCTTAGTGGCGCTACCGACAGTAACACTGGCTAAAGAAGTGCAACAACAATTTTAAAAACTACATGTATCTTTACGCGAACATTTAGACGTAAAAAATATTCAAATCCAGTCACGAAGAAGCATAAAAACGAGTTAGAAAAGTTAAAATATTGAAAAGCTTTGAAACATTCACGTATAAAAATTTTGGGCACCTAACCCCACTTTTTAATGATAGACACCGACCATAGATATCAGTGACAACTGCAAACCAAGAAACAATCATTGATCATAGACTATTGTTACTCTATTGATGAAATTATAATTTATTTTCTTATTCTAAATTATCGAACCGGCCAACATAGAGGCGCCATCAGACCTATCAAATAGTATTACGTAACTATAAATGTTACTCAAATTTTTAATTTTTGATTTTCTTACAAACATGCATTATAATTACGTGGTCCAAATTCGATACATTAAAGGTCAGCTCAGAACTTGCATGGAACGGGGAATCCGACTATCCAATTAAAACAAAGCATTGTTTAATCTATTTGGCCTGAGCCGATTTTAATAAAAATTTGCTACCAGAACGCTCTTGTTGCGTCCCAAATATTTCTTCTTACAAACATGCATTATAATTACGTGGTCGAAATTCGATACATTAAAGGTCAGCTCAGAACTGGGGCGCACGGGGGAATCCGACTGTCTAATTAAATCAAAGCAATGTTAAATCTATTTGGACTGGGCAGATTTTCCTGGCTAACGAACTTACCCAAGCCATATCTTTATATAAACATATAAAGTCTGAAACCGACCCCGGGTTTGGGTTCCAGGGGTCCTAAGTAGTGTTCACTTGTTGAAATTTTTTCAAAATTCAAAAGTCGCAATCTCTTTATTAGTGTATTTTTTTTTAAGAAAATTCTCTAAAAGAAATAGTTAATAAAATGGATATCTGAAAGATTATTACAAATTGCATTAATCTACTTAATTAAATTAATCTAAAATTAAACTACAACTTTAGAACAAAACAACAAATCAGAGTAAGTGCTCAAAATGTTGCACACTACTTCTACCAATCCACGGTATGCACGCTGCTAATGGAAAAGTCCCTAAGCCGTTGGAAACTATAACGTTTTCATAATACAAAGAAAAGTATTTCGAGAGATACACTATTGATTTTTCCCTAAATCTCAAGTGAGTATATAAAAAATTTGTTGACGATTCACTTGCGCAGAATATTTTGGTATTTCCAAGTAATATGCCAATTGTGTTAACATGCGACGTAGAGAGACTGCCTCGCTCGTTATTTTACCAAGAAATATAAATATTTCCATCTCAAACAGTGTTCCTTTGTATGAAATACTACCGCAGTTAAATCTTTTAGCTGTCGTGAAGTAATATTCTCTTTAAGGATGTTCAAAAAAAGTCAGACGTGTGTTACCAAACAGAACATTGTCACAATTCTTCACGACGATAGTTTGTTCGCTTTTTATTTTTAGAAATATAAAAACCATTGAAAATCATACAGTTAATAAAATAATTAAATACGTACGACGGCTTAAAAAATCGATCGTAACAATATATATATATATATATATATATATATATATATATATATATATATATATATATATATATATATATATATATATATATATATATATATATATATATATATATATATATATATATATATATATATATATATATATATATATATGCAATCTTTATTCAGTTAAGTTAAATACTCGTTTGCCATCAGTTGCAAATAAGGTTTTAACCTAATATTGTATATATAATCTGCTTTAGTATACAAAAAATGCATTATTTAGATAACACATTGCAACTTCACTTTGGTGACATGGCTAACTGATACACTTAGAACCTTGATCATGATCATTATAATATTCTTTTTTGCATAAGGATGTATTTGCATCGGATGACTAAATTGCTTTGTATGTTGAATTTCTTATACAGTGTGGAACAACCAAATTGAATAAACTCAATATCTAAATTATTGTGCATTATTATAAAAGTCTGGACGCAGCAAGTGCGAATTTTCGTCAAAATGTTTTTAATGGCAAATATGTCTTGTTTTTGAAAGAAGTACATTTATATAGTACTAACAATGTACCATATTTCATTAAAATAGCTTTGTTGCTTCGAAAAGTATAAACATTTTCCGAAAATAAACTTCAAAAGTTCCAGAAAAAAACTGGGCCAATTTTCCTAGCCAACAAACCTCTTCAAGCTATTTACATCCCTGCCAAGATATAATTATTTACAAACAGCTTTAAGACCATAATTTATATATATATATATATATATATATATATATATATATATATATATATATATATATATATATATATATATATATATATATATATATATATATTTATATGTATATATATATATATATATATATATATATATATATATTTATATATGTATATATATATATATATATATATATATATATATATATATATATATATAATTTATTTTCACAAAAAATCGACATGTATTGTTAATTACCAATATATCACAACAATCTTACGAAAAATGATTTCTACGAAAACACTAAAACATTTCTACGAAAACTTTTCAAATTCAGCCACTATTTGAGAGTGTCTGTATACGGCAGCTCGATTTTTTTGACGAGTAATACAAACAAAAAGCCCTCTAAATGCGTCATTTCCATGGAGCTCCAAATTCTATTGGTAAAAACGCCGTATTTCAATTTGTGATATGTGTTTGTGATATGTGACAAAAACGTACAAAGTTGCAAAGCAATTGAAATAACTCAAAAACGATAAACGATATCAATTTTTTCCATACAAACATGCATTGTAATTCGATGGAAAATACAAAAATGTAATAACATAGGGGTGATCTATTAAAAAAAGAAAATGTGTATCACCAGCTACTTATGGGCCACATGTGATTATCAAAATAGGTTTATAAGATGCAGCTTGAGACGCCTCATAATTAACGTATATAATTTTTTTCTCATATCTTGTATAATAACGGCTATATTGAGCTTTACCGTAGAAATGCGTCACCCTGTATGTGTGTAAACAGACAAAAACTTCAACTGACATCGTATATAGGTTTTCGGGGTTCTAGTTCGCGCGCATTTAAAGAAATCTTTTTAAAATTCCTAAGTCGCGGTCTTTGCAGTAACGAATATTTTCTGCTAAAATTTGCTAAAATGAAACCATAAACCGTATAGCTGAAACTACTGCCAAGGCATCAGAAAGGGGGTCTATTTGAAATGAAATTTCCGAAAATATTTTAGTAAAATGAAGGACAATGATAGTTGAAGCTGAAACCTAAGGCTTTGTAACACATACTTATTACGGAGTTTCTTCTACATAATCATTATTTGCTTCAGATTCGTTGTCTCAAAATGGCAAATTTTTACGGTTCAAATCGCGACTTAACTTTACGGTTAAGACGTATTGATTTTCAAAAACAATTAATTGATATATTGCATTATTAATACATAAGACATTATATATATATATATATATATATATATATATATATATATATATATATATATATATATATATATTTTTTTTTGTTCCCTCAGGGCTCGTCCGCGGCCTTGCCGCCCCGATAGCACCGCAACCCTTGGTTGATTGTGCATACCCCTAGTCTTACTCCACCCATTCCAAAATCACTGTGCCTTGAACTAGTCTGCACAGCGATTGGTAGGGTGAAGTTTTATATTGCTCTGTCTCCGGTCTAGAGTGACCGTAGATCAGTTGTCTTTTCCGGTCCAGAGCTATACACTCGCACAAGATGTGCTGGGCTGATTCCTCCCCCTCGCCGCAGAGTCTGCATGCGAGGTCCCCTTCGAACCGCCCCATTTTATGTAGGTGTTTCTTGACGGCCATGTGTCCCGTCAAGAGACCTGTTGTGTTTCTGAGCTGTCCTCTGCTAAGGTTTAGCAGCTCCACAGCTCTCTTTGAACTGGGTCCGTCAATTATTGACTTCCCATGTCTGAGCCCTGGACAGTCCGCCCAGTACACCTTGTGTTGGTTTCTGACCCAGGACTTAATGGCTCCCCTGGCAGTGCTCTTTGACACGCCCAGAGCCGGTTCTGGTCCCATAAATGGTTCTGCTGACCCCCTCTTTGCGAGACTGTCAGCTTCTTCATTGCCTTTGACCCCCGAGTGACCCGGCACCCAGATGAGGGTCACCTCATTCTGCCCAGCCAGGTCGCTCGTCTCGTCTCGGCACTCACTCACCAGCCAGGAATTTACCCGTGGGCTACTTAGTGCCTTAAGGGCTGCCTGGCTGTCTGTGGCTATGAGGATCCGCTTGTTGGTGTAGCCCCTCCTCTTGTTCTCCCGCACACAGTGCAGGATGGCGTACATCTCGGCCTGAAACACCGTTGCATGGGCTCCGAGGGAAATACTGTGACTTACCCTCGGTCCTTCCGAGTAAACACCTGCCCCCGTCCCACGCTCCCCGCCAGATCCGTCCGTGAACCAGACGAGCGCGTCCCGTGGTATGCCCGGTGTCTCCTCCCGCCATGCCCCGCGATCAGGGATTTCCACTGTGAAGTTGTTTTCCCTGCACATTCGCGGGCTCGCGAAGTCTGACCTCATTTCAAGCATGGGTTCCTTCACGATCTCCTGAATTTTGCAGTGGCCCCTGAAGCCTGGGTTGATCTTCAGTCTACCATTGCAGGCTAGTCTGTATAGTCCTAGCCTGGCCTCTCCCATAATAACGAGGTGTAGGGGGGGTAGATCCAGCAACACCTCCATGGCGGCTGTTGGGGTTGAAGACATGGCCCCTGTGATGCCTAGGCAAGCCATCCTTTGGATCTTTCCAAGTTTTTGTTTGGCACTGGATTGTGTCACCTTAGGCCACCAGACCAGTGCCGCATATGTTAACGATGGTCTGACCACCCTTGTGTACAGCCAGTGGGCCATACTAGGTCTTAGTCCCCACGGTTTTCCATATAGCCGCCTAGTGACGGCTAAGGTCATGACTGCCTTACGCAGTATTTTTCCAATGTGACCATTCCAGGTTAGCTTAGAGTCCAATACGACCCCAAGATATTTTACCTCCCTGGCCATTGAAACGCTCCTACCGTATAGAGTGAGAGTTCTGTGGCTTTCACACTTCCTCCTCCTCGTAAACGGCACGACGGTTGCTTTCTCGGGGCTCACCCCGAGCCCTTGATCAACCGTCCACCCTTCCACCACTTTCAGTGCAGTCTGCATACGCTCCCACACTGCCTGTGTGACCTTTCCTCGGACTATGATGACAATGTCGTCCGCATAGCCCTGTACCTCATACCCCCCTCCCGAGAGCCTCCCCAGCAGGCCGTCCACGACTAGACACCAGAGCAAGGGAGACAGAACGCTCCCCTGCGGACACCCCGCCGCGACCCCCGCCAGCAGAGTCCCTCCCGCGAGTGAGGTGAACACCGCCCTGTCCCTGAGCATGGAACCGATCCACCTGCAGCAGGTCTCCTCTATTCCACGCTCCCGGGCAGCTGCCAGAACCGATCCGAACGAGGTGTTGCTAAAGGCCCCCTCTATGTCTAGGAAGGCCCCCAGCGCCACCTCCTTGTTCTCCAGCGTATTCTCCAGTTTCAGCACCAGTTGGTGCAGTGCTGTTTCTGTTGAGAATCCTGCTCTGTATGCATATTGTCCGCAGTGTAGAGGATATGCTTCCAGTACACCGCCCCTAATGTGCCGGTCGAGCAGTTTTTCCACTGTTTTCAGCAAGAAGGACATGAGACTTATTGGCCTCAGGGACTTTGCCTGGTCTGTTGGACGCCCAGGTTTAGGAATAAATACAACCCTGGCCAGTCTCCATGCCCTCGGAATGTACCCCAGAGCCAGGCTGGCCCTCATAATGAGGGTAAGCACCGGCGCCAGTATATCTATCCCCTGTTGGAGCATGATGGGCATTATTCCATCAAATCCCGGCGATTTGTATGGCTTAAAGCTGTTAATGGCCCATCTGATTTTGCTCCAGGTAACCACCTCTTTAGCGACTGTCCAGTCTACTCTAGATGCCCGCCTATAAGGCGCCTCTATTTCTGAGTGTTCGGAGTAAAATTTCCATAGTTTCCTCCCCCGAGCTTGTAAAGCCTCCCGTGGGTGTTCTAAGGGAGCCTATGTTAGTCTGAGGGCCCTTAGACAGGATCTTGTGTAGTCGAGCACTCTCGGACGTGTTTTCCACTTCTTCGCAGTGCCTCCTCCACGACTCCTTCTTGGCGTCCCTCAGTCTTTTGTTATAGATCGATAGGGCCTGTCTATATTCATCCCATGCTCCCGACCTTTTGGCCGCGTTAAACAGCTTACGAACCTGCGTCCTCCTTTGCCTGAGGTCCTCGTTCCACCATGGGACGTTCCTGGTGGACACCCTCATTTTCAGGGGGCAGTTGGCGTTATAGGCCGAGGTAATTGCGTCTCGCAATTGGACTGCTGCAATCTCGAGGTCTATTGAATCCCTTATGGCCCTCTCAACCCCCCGCAGTTCCACAGCTAGGTCTGCCCTGTAGGCTTCCCAGTCCGCCTTGCGGGGGTCCCGGTACCATACCGTTTCTCTTTCGACTTTGGCGATTTCAAACCGGATGTATCTGTGGTCTGAGCTACTCACTTCCCCAGACACAGCCCAGCTTTTAACAAAGTCACCCAGAAACTGGGTGGAAACTGTTAGGTCTAAAACTTCCTCACGCCGTGTTGTGACGAATGTCGGTTTATTACCTCTATTCAATATGTCTAAATTAAATTTCATAAAGAACTGTAAAAGTGCCTCACCCCTAGAGTTTGTGTCCGAGCTACCCCACAACTCATGGTGCGCATTCGCATCCATGCCGATGATGGTCTGCCATCCACCTGCTCTGCTACCCACCATCAGCTGCTCCAATTCGTTGGGTGGAGGAGGGTCCGTGCTGTCCCCTGGCAGATAGGCTGACGCGACAGTAATGTCCCTCAGCCCATCCGCTCCTCCACATCGGATTTTGATCGTTGCCAGGTCCCTGGAACAGAAATTCATTAGAGGGAGAAACTCTATCCCTTCCCTGACAAAAATGCAGGCCCTCGGATTCTCGCTGGACCTGCTGTAGATGAGCTTTCCATTAGCTCCGCCGAGTCCCTTGATCTCTCCTTTGTAGGAGTACGGTTCCTGGATGAGGGCCACATCCGTGTTCCTCAGAGCCATTAGTAGTCCGGCCGTGGCTGCCCTACTGTGTTGGAGGTTGACCTGAAGGAACCTAAGTCCCATTAACCCTTAATTGCTTCCCCAGTGGGCGGAAGCTAACCCTTCCCATGCCCCAGAATGTTGTTTGAAGGGAAATCCGGTTTTTGATTGATTATACAATTAATACATAAGACATAAAAAATATATAAAATAATGAATAATAAAAAGATCAACATAAGTGTGATATACGATTGTTAGCACACGATGTGCAGAGTTTAATACTAAAAACAAGAATGAACGCCACGCTGAAGGCGAGTCGTCTATTTATAAGGCTATCCTCGGAAGTGGCACTATTGTCTTTAGAGGTGACTTCTATTATGTTGAAAGAGCTTCCCACACTTTACTGCTTAGTTTCCCAAGGTGCCTTCTGATTCCGCTGACATGGGTGTCTGTATACTTGGACTGCTACTTTGTATTATAATGGCTCACTGTTGGTGGTCCATTTATCTCGCGACTTTGAGTTTTAAGAAGAAAACTTATAAAATGTTCGAAACATTTTTTTGGCTACTTCTTGACCTTTTTGCGTCAAGAAAACTTAACTGTTGTATGTAATATTCAATTGGATTTGTTAATCACACAAAATGCTTTGTTCTTGTGCTTTCCTCTGATCTCCAGTGGCACCCAACATTTTTTCCTTTAAATACCTATAACTTTTTTAGGTGTAAGTTGGAGATCTGAATTTCTGCTTCTAGGGTAAGTTTGATAGTAGAAACGTATATGCCAAATTTGGTTACCATAGCTCTGTTATTTTCGGAGATAAAACGAAATCCGAAAGATAACCCAAAATGTTCCCGGAAAAACTGGTCTGATTTTCCTGGATAAAAAACTTATCCAAGCCACTTACGAAATGAAGGTACGTACCCAATTTCATTAAAAAATCGGCCCATTATTTTTTGAGTTATCGGTACGATATATATATATATATATATATATATATATATATATATATATATATATATATATATATATATATATATATATATATATATATATATATCCGCAGTAGTGAATTTTTCGTTTTTCGAAAAATTCGCTAAAAATCCTCAAAACCCCTCAACTTTAGAATAAAGATGATATCCTGCAAGTGAAATCTTAACGCCTACACCATTCGAGTGATAGTTGCCAGCGCCAAATGTTTAAATAAGAGGTATGGGCTTGCAATACCTCATTTAAAATATCTAAAAATGTATAACTAATCGCATTTCATTCTTAACAATAAAAAAAAAACACATCAATCTTAACGTAGGAGATGTTGAAAATTCATGCCTAACGGTATTTTATTTCTAACGGTAATCGACCGACAGCTGAGGCATGACCGACCTAATCGCAATTGTTTTTCTTCTTCTTAAGTCATTCAACTCGCGTGGTTTAGTTTTGTATACCATACTTTTTGCATATCCCTATAATAAGAATTCTAATAGCGTAAGATCGGGTGATCGTGCTGGTTATTCTAACGATCCTCGCCTCCCTATCCACCGATTTGCAAATACCAAGTCGAGGTACCGCCGAACATTGATTCAGTAATGTGGTAGTGCTCCATCCTGCTGGAACCATGTCACATTGTCTGGAACTTGTAGGTTTTCTCAGTCAGAATGAAAGT
This sequence comes from Tillus elongatus, assembly GCA_964006375.1. Taxonomy (NCBI): domain Eukaryota; kingdom Metazoa; phylum Arthropoda; class Insecta; order Coleoptera; family Cleridae; genus Tillus; species Tillus elongatus. The sequence continues at coordinate 196,223,263 of OZ023263.1, forward strand.
TTGTTAAAGCACGACACTATTTTGAACCAGTGCTAAATAATTATCTTCATTCAAATTGGCTTCAATGGAAAAGAGACCATTGACATGGTTTCCAACTATTCCTGTCCAAGTATTAACCTTTTCATTGTATTGCGTATGTTCTTCTTTCATCCACTATGAATTTTCTTTAGACCAGTAGCGAAAATTTCGAGGATTATCATGGCCCTGTAGTGTAAAACTGCACTCATCAGAAAATAAAACTTGTTCTAGTTGGGTAACATTCTTATCTAACATTGATATCACTTGTTCACAAAAAAAAAGTTATTCTATCAAAATCGTCTTCCATGAGCTCTTGAGTATTAATTTATAGGGATGCATTTGTATTTATTTTCATATTTTCCATAATCGATAACCGGCTAACATTCAATGTTGTGGCTGCTTGTCGACTCGAACTATGTAGGTTTTCCTCAAACTCAAGCAATACATCCAATTTGGTATCATTACTCAGTGTATTAGAAGCTTTTTTTGTATCTGCCTTACATGTCCAAGCTCCCGAAATTGCTTTTCAATTTTATTATTTGTGCCTTGGGATAAAGACGGCAAATCGGGAAATTTTCCTTGAAATAGGCGAGCAACTTCGATCTGTGATCGTGTCTGATCTCTGTAACAAATCAGCTGTAGAATTGTTATTTTATGCATTTCTGTTAAATTAACGATGTTTCTAAAATGCAGTTAGCAACAGACGACTACGTCATGCTATTACAGTCACAGGCAAGTTGCCAAGGCGCCTTACATAAAACGGACTTTGCCAACTATGAAAAATGTGAATAACTTTTTGTGTTTTTAGTGATTTTTTTTTAGATTCACCAGTGATGAGATCTCGACTTTTTAATTTTGAAAAAGTTTCTTCATATGAGCGCGACCTAGGCCCCCTAAAACCTATATCCAGGGTCAGGGTCAGTTTCAATTTATATATATATATATATATATATATATATATATATATATATATATATATATATATATATATATATATATATATATATATATATATATATATATATATATATATATATATATATATATATATACGAATATAAATAAATATATACGCATCACACCGATAACTCAAAAAATAATGGGATTTTGATGAAATTTAGTGAGTACCTTCCTTTTGCAAGTGGCTTGCATAAGTTCGTTAGCCAGGGAAATCAGCGCAGGTTTTCCGGGAAAATTTTGTGTTTTTTTTCGGAAAAAGTATATCTAAGGAAATAACAAAGTAAAGGCAACCAAATTTGGTAGGCATGTTTGTATTATGAAGAGTGAACCATGTCCTTAAATGTATGTCTGTAAGTTTGAAGACAAAAAAGTTATGGGCAGTTAAAGAGAAAAAATTGGATTTTTCCTCAAAACGTCAAATTCGCGATTTGAAACGTCAAAATTCTCACCGAACCTGAAACAAATATGGATTATAAAAAAATGCCGCAAGAAGAATATTCTGCAAACCCTTCAGTTTCAGCTTCAACCGTCATTGTCCTTCATTTGACTAAAATATTTCCAGAAATTTCATTTCACATAAACCCTTTCTCTGATGCTGTGGCGGTAGTTTTAGTTAAGTTTATGGTTTAACGGTCCATAATTTTTTAACTAATTTTCCTGGAAAATTTATTTAATGAGGAGACCGCGACTTTTGAATTTTAAACAGATTTCTGCAAATGAGTGCAAACTGGGCCCCCTAGAATCCATATCTTGGTTTACTTTCAGTTTTTATCTGTTTACATATATACAGGGTGACGCATTTATATGGTAAAACTCAATATAACTGTTATTATACAAGATACGAGAAAAAGTTGTATACGTTAATTATAGATTGTCTTGAGCTGCATCTTATAAAATCGGTTTGACAATCACAGGATGGCCCATAAGTCGTTGGTGATACCTAAAATTTATGTTTTCGAACATATATATATATATATATATATATATATATATATATATATATATATATATATATATATATATATATATATATATATATATATATATATATATATATATATACGAACTTATAGTATTGCATTTTTGCATTTTTATCGAAATATGATGCATGTTTGTAAGAAAATAAATCGAGACGCAGTAAGTGCGTTTCGGTAGCGAATTTGCCTTAAATGCTTCAAATTTAATAACTCAATTTGCTATTAATCTAAGGTTTGTTGGCTAGGGAACCAGTTTTCTTGGAAACATTTAAGTTTATTTTCGGAAAATTTTTGTGCATTTTCAAACAATAAGTTATTTTGATAAAATGTGGTACATTGTTTCTACTATATAGGCTATACCGCGAACCAGATTGATGCCTGCTTGCATTAGACATACATATTTACTATTAAAAACATTTTTATGAAAATTCACTTCCATAACGCACTGGCTGCGTCCAGACTTTTTTTTGAATTGATATCGTCCAAAAAGGACACTGCACTTTTAAATTAATGTGTTTCTGGATTTTTTTAAATATGCAAAATTAATGAGATAATTAATTTATCCCATTTGGCTTTACCACACTGTGTATTAAATAACTTTAAGCGCAAATAAACTGTTCCACATATTCGTAATATACTAAGGAAATGGGTTACAACTATAATATTCTAATATATTTCTAGGACCATTAAATATATATATATATATATATATATATATATATATATATATATATATATATATATATATATATATAAATAATCTAAAAAAAGGTGTAAAATAAGTATAACATAGAAGTATAAGTAAATACTAGAATTGTAAGTATAGGTCTAGATGACTGAAATTTGTGTGATATGGCAATTCTGCATGAAAGTGCAATCTTCCCACTTAAATTGGGAATTCAAAGTAACTAAAAAAGTATGTGGCCAATGAGACTACAAGTTCGAGGTCAAACCACTCTTCACACACACTCACACACACATTTCTAGGACCGGTTTAATGGGACCTGTAGATTTTAACTTATAATGACTAGTGATGGGAAAAACAGTTATTTTCTGTTATCAGTTGAAGCCGTTAACGTTATTTATTATTAACCGCTGAAAATAACGGCTTCAGTTATTTTAAACTGGATAGTCGATCGATAGTATCCTACATTCCCAAAGCTGTGAGCGATAACGAGCACACTAGTATAAATGCATTGTAATTTTACCCCGTTATTTCACGTAGTGTATAAATCTCAAATTTTGTCGATATGAAAAGTAAACAAAGGGTTAAGAAATTATAATAAGCGTGTCGTAAATCTTTTGCCACTCTGAAGTGAAACTTTTAGAAATCAGAAAGGAGTCTTCTATAAGAATTTACTTAGATGTTTTAGGAATTATAAACTAGTCATTTCTCACAAATTTATTTTATCAGGGTCTTTACGTAAATGTCAATGCCACAGCAAGAATCAATAAATATCATTATTTATCACGCCTTGGGACGTTAGACGTTAGAACTTTTATTGCTACACAGGGAGTGATTCTAAGAACTCCATAACATAACGCAGCTAATAAAATTTCGGTAAAGAAACAGTATAAAAAATTGAGTTTGAGTTTTAAAAAAAATTGGAAGATATATAGTATTAATTGTTTATTTACTTATTTTAATATTCGTTGTTTTAAAATTAGTTTCAAAAATTTCAAAGGGCTGTAACTTGGAGCAGAAGGGGTTTCAAGAAAAACTTAATAAAAAGACACCCCTTATTTTTCGCCAAAGAATCACCCTATATATATATATATATATATATATATATATATATATATATATATATATATATATATATATATATATATATATATATATATATATATTCATTTAATTTTTTATATTGAAATGTATATAGATATTAAAAAATGTTGTATCATTATATTTTTTTAATCAATTTGATCACTATTATCAGACAAACGAAAATGACGTCTTAACTGTTTTCTTAGGTAATGTATATAAATTTAAATAAATAAATACCTTAATTTCACGTGAAATAACCCTATTTTGCGTTGTCTATAGTGAAAGTAATAACACGTTTTTACAGAAATTCATCTTTTCATCCAACATTTTTGATTATTAAATATTTGGCTTTACATACTAGTGGGAAACTTAACTGTTTCAAAAATAACAGCTTCTCAGTTTAACAGAATAACTCTGTGTAGTAGTGTCCGTATGCCGTATCCCCATCAACAACCGGTTAAAGTTAAAATTAAAATTAAACCGTTTTATTGTACCGAAGATCGTACGTCCCTAAAGATGTGAGCGAGAGCGAGCATTCCCAATCTCAAGGCTATTCATCCCGTTAAGTGGTTAAATAACAGTTGCCGATGAAAACCGATGTTTATTCATCGAACCTAGTTGCAGTAGAACTGAAACAGACACGACTCCGAATTCTAGGTTAGTGTAAAAAGCGTTACTTTTTAAGCCGTTATTTTTATAAATCGATAACTGGTGGTTACCGTTACGGCTCGGTAACCGCTTAAAAATAGCTGACAGTTAAATAACGACCCATCACTACTAATGACTCAAAACCAGATGTTTCCTAGAGAGAGGCTGTAATTCTAGGGTCGCAAAATATTAAATCTATGAATCTAATTCTATTAACACTACATATTACAAAACCAGTATTTGAAATAGTTGACTTAATCCAAGAATTACGAAAAACCAGTGACTAGCTTTGTATTACCTATTTTCTGTACTCATAAGTACACTTGAAAAACGCAAATCACCACAACACATTTTTAAAGACCTGACGATCGTTTCACTAACAAAGTTAGCGGCATCAGAGGATACAAATTCTTTAGAAAAAAAAAAGTCATCCCCTTATGACGCTAAGTTTGTTGAAACGATGGTCAGGTATTTAAAAATGTGTTGTGGTGATTTGGATTCTCTAAGTGTACTTATCAGTGCTCATAACAGGTTCCAATCATCGCTTAGTGATCTAAATACTGGATTATTTTTTTAAAGACGGTTCTACTTATTGCTAAGGTATTTATTTTAAGTAGAATATAAATGATTTTCCATTCTTCCACATATCTATGTGGATATAGTCCTCCCAGATGTATAGAAGAATTATCGCTGAGAACTCCATTGTTGCAGAATTCGTTTTCTTATGTATAATAACGCATTTATTATGCTCTTATCACGCGATCGAGTTTATAAGCACATGTAGTAAAAGCTCTAGCGTTCAGAGCACCGCTTTTGGCAATCCAGAACTGAATGGAAAGCGTGGAGTTTGTGCGGGACCATAGCTTTAAGCGTCAGTTTGGCGCGGAAGCTCATGGGAAACAGAACACGCGGCTGCTCGAAAGCTCATGTTTCAGAATGCGGTCGAGTTCTTGAGTTATGTGAAGAACAGCCTCTACCATATGACCCGAAGCGTGTAAGGAATTATAAAATAGTGTAGATCGCACTTTGATATTACTTCTAAGATACTATCTAAAATAAGGGATCGCACGTGACACGTTAGAAACTAACGAAAAAGTTTCCAAAAGAGAAGTTATTGGTATTCTTTTTGTTTTGTGCCAGCACAAGGGAATTCTGCTTCGGGAATATTTCACACAGAACGGGGTTTTATTGTTTTCTTTCTGGTTTCGATATGTTTTTCTTTGCTGGCAACAGCAGGGGTTAAATATGAATGCAATTTTGTTGGGGAAATTTCCATGTACTATAATACATTCGGTGTTTTAGAAATTGCTTTTTTTAATAGGTTAACTTATTGCTTTTTACATGAAAGGGTGAATTGTCTAAGATTTATCACAATTAACAAGAAGAAAACAATATTCATATATTAGATATAATAACGTGCTATTTGAAATCATACTCTGATTAGACATAATATTTATCTGGAAAGTGTCAGCTAAAACAATTTTATTCGACAGTATGAACATTGCTATGAAAAATAGATATTGAATTTATTTTAGTGAATTTTCTTTAAAAAACGACTTTTGAATCGATAAAATTTCTTCAAATGAGCGCTAATTAGGCTCCCCAGAACACACATCCGGGGTCAGTTTCAATTTTTATATGTTTATATATATATATATATATATATATATATATATATATATATATATATATATATATATATATATATATATATATATATATATATATATATATATATATATATATATATATATATATATATATATATATATATATATATATATATATATATATATATATATATATATATATATATATATATATATATATATATATATATATATATATATATATATATATATGTTTGTATCACACCGATAACTCAAAAAATAATGGGCCTCTTTTGATTAAATTTGGTGAAAAAAATTCTTTTGGAAATGGCTTGGATAAGTTTGTTATCCAGGAAAATCTGCCCAGGTTTTCCCGGAAAATTTTATGTTTTCTTTCGAAAAAAAAATTATATCTCCGAAATTAACAAAGCAAGGGCAGCCAAATTTGGTGCGCCGGTGTATATTCTTATAGGTAAGTAACCTACCAAAACTTAGCTATGTAGGTCAAAAGACAAAAAAGTTATAGGCATTTAAAGAAAAATAAATTGGGGTTTTCCTCAAAACGTCAAAGTGGTGATTTAAAATGTCAAAATTGGCAACATTTAGGCAAATAACTTGAATCTAACACGGGCTGTAGAAATAAAATGTCTCAAGAAGGATGTTTCACAAACCCTAAAGTCTTAGTTTCAACCGTCATTGTCCTTCATTTTACTAAAATATTTCCAGAAAATTCATTTCAAATAGACCCTTTCTCTGATGCTTGGCAGTAGACTTAGCTAGAGAGTTTATCGTTTAATGGTATATAATTTTTGTCGAATTTTCGTAAAAAATCAATAAAGCCCAATATATCCGTTATTATGTAAGATATGAAAAAATTTTGTATATATTAATTGTAGGGTGTCTTGAGCTACACCTTAAAATAATATTTCTACAATCACAGGGTGGCCCATATGTTGTTGGTGATACAAAGTTCCTTCTTTTTTTTAATCAAACACGTCTTATTGCATTTTTGCATTTTCCATCGAAATATAATGAATGTTTGTAAGAAAAGAAATGCTGGACGCAGCAAGTGCGTTATGGAAGCGAATTTTGATCAAATGTTTCATATTTGAACAGCTCAATTTGCTATTAACCTATAAGGTTGACCAAGAAACGTGTTTTTTCGGGAACACTTTAAGTTTACGTTTGGAAATTTCTGTACATTTTCAAACAATAAAGTTATTTTGATGAAACATGGCACATTGTTTTTACTATATAGGTTATACTGGTAATCAAATTTGATGCCTGCTTTCTTAAAAAAACACACATATTTGTTATTAAAAATATTTTTATGAAAATTCACTACCATAACGCACTTGCTGCGTCCAGAATTTTTCTTTGCTGGCAACAGCAGGGCTTAAAAATGAATGTTGGGGAATTTTCCATGTATTATAATATTTTCGGTGTTTTAGAAATTTGTTTTTTTAATAGGTTAACTTATTGCTTTTTAAATAAAAGGGTGAATTATCTAAGATTTATCACAATTAACAAGAAGAAAACAATGTTCATATATTAAATATAATAACGTGCTATTTGAAATCATACTCTGATTAGACATAATATTTATCTTGAAAGTGTCAGCTAAAACAATTTTATTCAACAGTATGAACATTGCTATGAAATATAGAAATTGATTTTATTTTTATGTATATGTAAATCTGAATAAAATTATAGATCTTTCATGAACTAATTAAGTATTATTTTTATTTTGAGATATCAAATCAATTGCGAGTTATATAGTTCTAATGTTTGGGGGATTTAATTTAAATTTACTGAAACTTTTTGCTCGAGCTTGTGGAAATTCCATTTAAGTTTTCAGCGTTGCTCACTATAACGATTTTTTGTAGACAAGTTGTTATGAACCAATCTACGATCGATTTAATAAGTCTGTGCCCAAATATATTTCTTAAGCCACACAACCAATTAAATTGTAGTTATAAAGACGCAACAAGTGCGTTATGGTAGTGAATTTTCATAAAAATGATCTGGCACAAAATATTTTATTATAACTTTTTTTTCTTGTAACATAGAAATTTAATTTTGGTGTATAGTTTACTTTTTATATCGTAAACCTACCTACCAAATTTGGTTATCATAGATTTTTTATTTTTTAAGATAAAAATTTTTTTCAAATGAAAACTCAAAATTTTTTCGGAAAACTTCTTCCGATTTTTCTGATTAACGAACTTATCAAATCCATTTACAAAAGGAAGGTACATGCCAAATTTTATCAAAATCGGCCTATTATTCTTTGAGATAAAAAGTTTTTTCGAATGAAAACTCAAAATTTTCCCAGAAACCTCGTCCGATTTTCCTGACTAACAGACTTGTCAAGACCATTTACAAAAGGAAGGTACGTGCCAAATTTTTTTCAATCGGCTTATTACTTTTTGAGATAAGAATTTTGTTCGAATGAAAACTTAAAATTTTCCCGGAAAACCTCGTCCGATTTTCCTGACTAACAAACTTATCCAAGCTATTTACAAAAGAAACGTACATGCCAAATTTTATCAAAATCGGCCTATTATTTTTTGAGTTATATATATACATATATATATATATATATATATATATATATATATATATATATATATATATATATATATATATATATATATATATATATATATATATATATATATATATATTGAAACTGACCCCGGATATGGGTTCTAGGGGTCCTAGTTCGCACTCATTTGCAAAAAATTTTTCAAAATTCAAAAGTCGGGATCTCCCCATTAGTGAATTTTTTTTACGAAAATTCACTAAAAGTACGTTTTACTTTGCAGTGCACTGTTACTCTATTAAAAGTTAAAAAATATAGATTTTCTTAGTTGTGTCGCAGAAATAAATTTTGCAGTCTTGGCGAATTTATTGTCGTTTTCAAAATTCTACTAAGCGCAAGTTTATAACTTTGTTGCATTAGTACACTATATAGATAATAATGATAATAACAATAATAATTACATACATAAAATATAATAATATAAAAATAGCGACGCCAAGACAACCAGCAAATTTCATTGATTGCGCGCAAACTAAAGCTACCAGGCCCATACATAGAGACAATTTCATTTTTATATGTATGTACATATAGATTTGATTATATATATATATATATATATATATATATATATATATATATATATATATATATATATATATATATATATATATATATATATATATATATATATATATATATATATATATATATATATATATATATATATATATATATATATATATATTTGTGTGCGCGTCTGGAGCAGACAAAAGGAATAAATTCAGTATCCCAAATATTGTACATATTTATGGAGAATCCCGAAACATGTCAATTTTGGATTAAAAAATGACATCCTCTAATGTGAAAAAGTCACTCCTACAGTCAATTCTAATAGGGGCTGTTTCACAACTCATTTCAAAAAGCTCTTCATTCTCTCTATTCAAGAATGCAATGGTTTTAAAATTTATTGCAAAAGTTAACAGCAGAAAAAAGAAATTCATCTGATACAACACACTAAAAATTGATAACTGATCTTATTTTATTATCTATAATAGGAAAGCAAACAAAAACAATTTTAGTGTCTTTTTTGGGCAGTATCAATTAAAAGAAGATATAAAAAGTTATCCACATTGTTCATTGTGTGATTGTAACCGCATAACAGTAGTTGTCAAACTTAAATCCTGATCAAGCACACCCACAAGTTCCAGCGAATGCGATATGATTCCAGCAGGATGGAGCACTGGCAAATTACCAAATCAATGTGCGGTAGGAATATGAAGATCATTAGAATGTCCAACAAGATCATCCGATCTTACGCCATTAGACTTCTTGTGGAGATATGTGAAAATATCATATACAGAACTGAACTACTCGATTTAGCTGACTTAAAAAGAAGAGTAACAATTGCGATTAGGTCTGGCACGCCTCAGATATTGATTAACGTTAAAATTAAGTTTTATTTACGATTAGGATGCCGCCAAGATTTTCAAGGCCTGCATTTTGAACATCTACATTGAGATGGATGTGTTTATCATTTTTCTCATTAGCAAGAAGTAAACGCAATTGGTTATTTATTTCTTAGTGTGTTGTAGCGTAGTTAGATCAGTTGAATTTCTTTTTTTTTTTTGCTGTTAATTTTTGCAATAAATTTTAAGTACCCTACCATTTTTAAATAGAGACTGAAGAAATGTTTAAATGATGCGTCAGAAGCCCCTACTTCCCGTTTAAAATTTGTGGTTTGCAACTGTCACTCGAAGGGGATTGAATTTTAGAATCTACCGATTCGTTTTCTAGCTATTTGCTTTCGAAAATTCAAGATTAACATAATAGAATCAATTTCATGATTAAGGTTGCACACTTTTCAACTTTGATTTTAAATTTTCTCCGCAAGAATTTAAAGGAATTTTAAAATCGTGTTCAAGATTGAATAGAGTTCAGTAACCTTTCCAACGATGTGTCACTCAACCCCACTGCCTGATTAAAATCTTGAGGAGGATAGCTATCCAGTTACGGGGCGTAAAGTAGCTATCCAGTTACAGGGCATGAAGTAGAAACGCGCGAAAATGTGTCCCCCTCAACAACAAAATCGACCTGTCTGCGCATTTTTCAAAGGGATGACTGTAAAATTCGAAAATCTGTTTGTATAGTCTTCAATGGTCCATCCGGTATAATGTTTTGCAAAACGCTAATTGATTGTAATTAGCACTTAGATTCAAAATTGTTATCTAAAAATAATATTTGTAAAACGCAAATGTCAAATATTTGTTCCTTAATGACTTTATCAGGAATACGATTTAGCACTCCTAAAGATCTTCTTTCACTCAGTTTTATCCGTCATTTCGCTGGCGTTTTTTATAGGCACATTCAGATATTTCTTCCATGACATTCCTTACAGGTCATTGGAGAAAAAGTATCGGAAAACACTTTGTAGCATCCTATTCAATTTATTTCGTCTGTTTTATGATTTCATAAATCGGAGGCCCTTAAACTTTGGAGAAGAATGTTATAAAACCGTAGACGAAAAGGTAACTGTTTAAGCGAATTCGTTTGTAGACGAGATATCATTACAACTTCAGTCCTAGGATTTGAACAACTCATTTGCCATCTAGCAGCATTAGCTAATACGGTGATTAAAATAGCAAAGTAATATATTATCTTCAAAAGCTTTTATTGCTAAGCGAGACAGGAATACGTATTTTCGTGATTTTTTATTAAAAAAAATTCACTAGCAGAGAGGTAACGATGGTGAGACTTTCGGAACAATTTTTCAAATGAGCGCGAATTAGGGTCCCTAGAACACATACCCAAGGTCTGTTTGAATTATATATATATATATATATATATATATATATATATATATATATATATATATATATATATATATATATATATATATATATATATATATATATATATATATATATATATATATATATACTAAAATATTTAACATTTATTTATCGTAATTACAAAATGTGCTATGTAAATATGCAAATAAGCGTTGCTTGTGCCTGCATGAGACACAATTTCATTAAGGATAAGTTCCAAATTAAATTATCAAAAAGGTCTGCCATTATAAATTTCACCCAAAATCCTGTTGTCAATTTTTAATATCACCAATAATTCTGCAACTAGCCTTCATGTTAAACTTTGCCTCAAAATACAACTTGTCCAAACTTACTGCCAAATATCTCCACTAACTGCTGAAATTTCTACCACTATAATTTTAAGATGACACTCACTTATATATAACAATATATATATATATATATATATATATATATATATATATATATATATATATATATATATATATATATATATAAGGCTAGATGTATATCACCATAATAAGAACCAGACCTCTTTCGCTCTGATTAGAGCCCGTCAGTTCGGTATACTAATTACAGCGAGAACACACATATAAAGTAAAATGGCTATGGTAGCCAGATGTACGACATGGTCGCCATCTCTTGGTTACGCACTGATATGGCGACCCTGTCGTACATCTCACAATATTCTAGGAGGCTGGCTACCATAGCCGTATTACCTTATATGTCTTCTCTCTGTAATTAGTAAAGCGTACTGACGAGCTCCAGTTAGAGCAAAACCAGTCTTCTAATTCTGGTGAGAGTACATCTAGTCTTACATGCATTGTCCCTATGTTAGGGGAGAAATGGGCCAGGGTGACAATTTACAAATTGTTAGTTGGTTACACACAGTCTGTATTTTATAACATTTTAGTGAATTTTCCCAAAAAAAAATCACTAATGAGGAGATCCCGACTTTTGTATTTTGAAAAGATTTCTTCAAATGAATGCCAGTTAGGCCCCACACATACCTGGGGTCAGTTTGAATTTTTATATGTTTATATATATATATATATATATATATATATATATATATATATATATATATATATATATATATATATATATATATATATATATATATATATAGTGTGCCCCCGCCTGGATAGGAATGTATTGGTATCTACATTATTATTAAAAATAGGGAAACGATTAAATTAGCAATGTCTTGTAGAATTTCATGCTCGTTCCAAATATGACTTGTATTTTGCACTGTCTCTTTTCGTTTTCGAGTTATTTTGAAAAAATCAAATTTGGTCGATTTTTTTTGCTTCAGTATCTAAGTAGGCGTTCATTCAAGACATGTCTAACACTTGTACACCATCAGAACACTTTTTAGAGAGTAATCTTTTTCTGCTATTCTCAACTTTAGATTGTCATTTGTTTTTGAGCTACAGGTATCAAGGTCTGTTTTTATTATGGCAGCTATATTGTATTTTTTGCTCATGTGATAGCCTGTGAAAAGAGCTTTCCAATGATGTACAACATGCTTGAGAAATCTTGTAATTCCACTGACAATTTTGAGAAAAACCGTTTTGAAGATAGTAGGCTATGAAATCCAATACCAGAAAACAAATGACAAAAAAAGTGTTCAAAAGGCAGTAGATCATGGACTCTAACAATAGACTTTTAATATAATTTTCCGTTATGATTCACGATTTAAAAAAAATTAGGTAATAATGCTAGGTAATATTATGTGAAACAGTAAAATGACGAAACCAGGCAATAACAGATAGAAACTTAAACTCCACAAAACAACACAATTAGAAACGGAACTCAACAAATAATAAAATATAAACTTAAAAATACACTAAATAGAAAATTGTTCAATATGGCCACCGTTTTGTTCAATGCACCTTATACACCTTTTTGGAACATACCTGCAAACTCTGGTGAGGATATTTTGGTTAATATGATTTATAGCTTCCGTAATTCTGTTTCGTAATTCATTGATATTTTGTGGTGGATCGAATTTATACACATCATTCTTCAGAGAACCACAAAAATAAAAATCCATGGGTGTTATATCAAGACTTCGAGCACACCAATGAACCGGCACATTGTTACAAATGACACGATTATTAAAATTTTGGTACAAACATTCTTTGACGATCCTATCATTGTGAGTTGGACAATCGTCTTGTTGGTACCAAATCTCGTCTAAATTATCATGAACTAATTGTTGGTAAGATATCAATAGATTTAAATACCATTCCCCAGTTAAATTATTTTCAAAAAAGAACGGTCCAACAACGAAGTTACCTGAAATTTTTAAAATTAACTGTCTAATCTACAAATACAAATAACACTTTTTTACCTAATAAGCCGCACCAAACATTAATACCAAATCTGTTTTGCAATCATCTTTCTTCTTTTAGATGCGGATTTTGATTTGCCCAATAATGTCTATTATGGCGATAATACCCACCACAATTTGTGAATCTGGATTCATCAGTCCATATTATTTTCAAATGAAAATTTTCATCTTGCTGACATTGTCCTTGACACCATCTGCAGAATTGAAGACGCTTAGGGTAATCGTCAACATCTAAGCCTTGTACGCTTGTAGGTTTGTATGGATGGTAATGACTTTGTTTTAATACACGGTGTACCGTACTTTTTGGAACGTCAATTTGTTCACCATAAAACCGAACAGGGCTTTCGCTTGAAACCTGTAAGACGGCATTATTTATTTCTCCATTTCTAGGCATTGGTTCTTTACGTGGAAACTACCATCGTTCAATAGATTAGTCACTATCCTGCGAAATATTTTGGTGTTTGGTCGTCCTCTTTCTGGGTAGTTGTTTTGAGATGAATTTGAAGCTGCCTCAGTTTTTCGGTTAGAACGAATATAACATTCCAACATGTCAAAATATTCTTCGTTACTGAACATATTGTTGAATAATATTTAAAATAAACAGGAAACAAACTACTTAGTACAAAATTTTAAGCAACGTGTTAAATACACCTTAAATTGCTCAGATAATTAGGAATGACAGTATTCTTAATTGTCGCGATAGTGTTATATCCATAGCAACCTTTTTTCTGTTGTTTTTCACTTACGTTTAAAAATCAAACAATTTTCAAAGACGTCTTCGTAAATCATTAATCTGCTTTTATTGAGTTCTGTTAGTAAATTTAGTTATTTACTAGGTTTACCTATTTAATTAAATTAAAACCATTTTTTAGGATAATTTTGTAATGTTAAATAGCATTTGTAATAATGGGCCGATTCATTGGTGTGCTCAAACTTCCTATTTTTTTATCGTGAATCGTTACGAAAAATTATGTTAAAGTAGAAGTCTATTGTTAGACTCCATGGCCTACTGCTTTTTAAACATTTTTTTTTGTCATTTGTTTTCTGGTATTGGATTTCATACCCTACTATCCTCAAAACGGTTTTTCTCAAAATTGTCAGGGCAATTACAAATTTCTCAAGCATGTTGTACATCATTGAAAAGCTCTTTTCACAACCTATCACATGATCGAAAAATCCAATATGGCTGGCATAATAAAAACAAACGTTGATACCTGTAGCTCAAAAACAAATGACAATCCGAAATTAAGAATAGTACAAAAAGATTACTCTGTAAAAAGTGTCCTGATAATGTGCAAGTCTTAGACATGTCTGATCAACGCCTACTTAGATATTGAAGAAAAAAGATATAAACATTTTTTTTAATAACTCGAAATCGAAAAAAGTCAGGGCAAAATACAAGCCATATTTGGAACCAGCATGAAATTCTACAAAACATTGCTAATTTAAGAGTCTCCCTATCTCTAATAATAACGGAGATAGCAATAAATTACCATCCGGTTTGGTACACACTATATATATATATATATATATATATATATATATATATATATATATATATATATATATATATATATATATATATATATATATATATATATATATATATATATATATATATATATATATATATATATATATATATATATATATATATATATATATATATATATATATATATATATATAATGTATGTATGTATGTGTATCACACCGATAACTCAAAAAACATTGGGCCGATTTTGATTAAATTTGAGTACCTTCCTTTTGCAGGTGGCTTAGATAGGTTCGTTAGCCAGGAAAATCAGCGCAGGTTTTTCCGCAAAATTTTGTGTTTTCTTTCGGAAAAAATTAGATCTACGGAATTAACAAAGCAAGGGCAACCAAATTTTGTACGCGTGTTTGGATTATAATAAAGAGTAAACCATGCCTCAAAATTTAGATCTGGAGTTTTCCTCAGAACGTCAAAGTCGCATTTTGAATTTTCCCGGAAAATTTTGTGTTTTCTTTCGGAAAAATTTATATCTCCGGAAATTACAAAGCACGGGCAACGACGTACGCCTGTTTGTAAAATAAGGAGTAAACCATGTACGCCAATTTAGGTCTGTAAGTTTAAAGACAAAAAGTTTATAGGCATTTAAAAAAAATAGGTTTTCCTCAAAACATCAAAGTCGCGATTCGAAACGTCAAAATTAGCTACATATAGGCAAATAGCCTCAAACAAATACGGATTATGTAACGAAAATGTCTCAAGAAGAGTGTTCTGAAAACCCTTAGGTTTCAGCTTCAACCGTCATTTTCCTTCATTTTACTAAAATATTTTCAGAAAAATCATTTCCAATAGATGCCTTGACAGTAGTTTTAGTTAAGTTTGTGGTTTAATGGTCTATAATTTTTAGTTACTTTTCGTAGAAAAAAAATCGTTAATGAGGGGATGGCGACTTTTGACTTTTAAAAAGACTTCTTCAAATGAGTTAAACTAGGCCCCCTAGAATCCATATCCGACTTTAGTTTCAGTTTTTATCTGTTTGCATAAATACAGGTTGACGCATTTCTACGGTAAAGCTGAATATATTATACAAGATACGAAAAAATAGTATAAGTTAATTATAGGGTGTTTTGAGCTGCACCTTATAAAATTATTTTCACAATCACGGCATGGCCCAAAAGTCGCTGGTGATACCTACTTTTTTTTCGAACATCCCGTATATTATTACATTTTTGCATTTTTATAGAAATGTGATGCATGTTTGTAAGAAAAAAATCAAGATGCAGTAAGTCCGTTTTTTTGTAGGGAATTTTTATTAAATGCTTCAAATTTAGATAACTCAATTTGCTACTAACCTAAGATCTGTTGGCTACGAAACTAGTTTTATCGGAAATATTTTAAGTTTATTTTCGGAAAATTTTGTACATTTTCAAACAATAAGTTATTTTGATAAAATGTAGTACATTATTTCTACTATATATGTTATGTCGGTAAACAAATTGATGACTGCTTGCATTAAAGAGACATATTTGCTATTAAAACATGTTTATGAAAATTCACTTCCATAACGCACTTGCTGCGTCCAGAGTTTTAAAATTTGGACGAGACAACGTCTACGGGTCAGTTGGTTTTCAAATAAAATTCAATATAACTGAATTTTAGTTTAGTTTAGATACTAAAACATTGAACGTATAAATAGACTGAACCAGTTGACTATCAACTTGTTAATAATTCACTTATTGCTTCCAGTTATTTAAAATTTATTTTATTTCAGCATTTTACTGCGAACCTCGCCAAATAAAAGCATGAATTCTGTTTGCTGTTTCGTCCAAGCTCATTGCGTTAATTATTAATTAACTGTGCTTTTGTTCTATGTAAACCCAGCAATGCATTAAACAAATTTTTTGAAATGCATGGAAGGTTCTTCCGTTGCTTAGATATGTTTTACAATAAAAAATAGTAACCGCGATTTTTAAACAGCGAATCTACAAAATATATGCGTCCATATACAGTCAAAGTTTGTATCAAAAAGCACTAAACGAATTTTCTTAAACAAGAGAGTCAATTGCCTACGACTTCCAGTTACCTGGAGACCTATTATATCTTGATTGCAAATAAACAAGTTAGTAAATGAATCAACAGACAGATTTACTGCCCTATTCCCTAGCACAACAAATATTTTTAATCCGCTTAATACTGTTATTCGGGTACTTGATATAATAAACCGTACCAAATAAATTAATGACATCGATACTGACCCAGGTAGATGCCTTACTATAAATACTTAAATCCGCTTAATACTCTTTTTACGGTACCTGCATAATATACCTCACCAATCCAACTAATGACACTGATAACGACCCAGATAGATATTCTACTATGAATACCACCACACGATCAATCGGCGGTCAGATCTGTCAGGTCTAGGGTTAAACACACTGAGACCTTAGGGATAATTTTCAGTAGGGGGGAGTAGGCGGGTTTTAGAAAGTTCTAGGCTCGAGATTGAACATAAACAAACTGACCTACCCTTATAAGAGATCAAGGCCTTAGGGTTCGTGTCCTTTAATATTTCCTTACCCTTTTGACGCTTGCTTCAAACGGAAGCTGAAGCGTCGAGTTTTAACAAATTCTGGACTGCATTCAACCCCAAAAACCAAGTATTATATATATATACATATATATATATATATATATATATATATATATATATATATATATATATATATATATATATATATATATATATATATATATATATATACTTACTTCCTGTTTAACGGGGCTTATTATAGACAGTATTTTGAATGTCCAATGGGTAGTCACTTCAGCCCTGGTTGGCAAATATAGTTATGTCATGTTGTTGAAGTTTGCAATACCATGTCGCTCCTTTAGATTGCCTTTTATCTATCAATACATGGATGATTTGATTCTTGCCATCCCGATTAATACTGAGGAAGAGGTGTTACAAATTTTTAATGGTTTTGATGATCACATTAAATTTACTGTTGAGAGAGAGACAGATAGAAGGGTTCCCTTCCTTGATACTCAAATATATAGATGTACCGACAATACCTTCAAGTTGGATTGGTATAACAAGCCTTCCAGTTCCGGAAGATACATAAACTGTGCATCATATCATGATGAAAAAATTAAGTTGAATGTTATATTGGGCATGAAGAGGCGGAATTTTGATATTGCTCACCCCTCCTTCCAAAATGGAGCTTTATGTCGTTTTGCAGATATGATGGTCAAGAATGGCTAAAAAAGAAGTTACATGATGAAACTACTTTTCAACGTTCCATCCGAAACTGCACCTCACCGAGCAGCTGATAGGCCTTCTCGCCCTTACATGGTGGGAGGGACACCTCTGACCCATGATTCATTGTTAAATATGCGGTGTTGCCTTACATCGGTGGACTAACACAGAGCCTTATGAAACTTTTCAAAGATTTTACAGACATCAAAGTGGCTAGATACAATGTTTTGATCAACAAAACTTTTTCACTAACAACAAGGACAAAATTCCAGCGTAAAAACAACGTGATGTAGTCTACAAGTTGGACTGTAAAAATCGTTCTCTTTATTATATAGGTCAGACATCACAGTATGTTGTTAAGAGGATTAGCCAGCATAGGAGTGACTCCAGACTCAGATCCGACAGATTGCATTGGCGCATCATGTGTCAACCTTGGGTCATAACATAGATTTTTGAAAATGTTAAAATATTGGATAGAGAAACCAATTTAAGAAAACGTTGCCTTCTTGAAATGTGTCATATTCTTGAAAATGACACTATGAACTCTAAATCCGATATTCAAAATTTAAGTAACATTATAGTTATGTAATACTATTTGATAGGTCTGAGGGCGCCTCTATGTTGGGCGGTTCCATAACTTTGAATAAGAAAATAAATTATAAATTTCATCAATAGAATAACAATAGTCTATGATCAATGATGGTTTCTTAGTTTGCAGTGTCACTTATATATCTATGGTCGGTATTCTAACGTGAAAAATGGAGTTAGATGTCCAAATTCTTATACGTGAATTTTTCAAAGCTTTTTTAATATTTTAACCTTACTGACTATTTTTTATGGTTTTTTATGACTGTCTTTGAATGTTTATAACGTACAAATGTTCTCGTAAAGTTACATGTAGTTTTTAAAATGGTTGTTATATTCCTGTTTTTTGCATGTCCTTGTGGCAGAATTTCTCTGTTTTGATGTTTTTGGCTTTGCTTTTCAATCAGTTACAGTGCTGTAAGTGTTCATTATTGCCTAATCTAGATGTTAACTTTTATTCATTTCTCAGTGCTCCTGAAGATGCTTGTGACCCCAAGCGAAATATATCGAGTATTTAGTACATAGTGACATGCTTTAAAATATAGCCCTTTATTTTGGTCGTAACTGCCCTTAAAAGTATACAAATATTAGCACGCTAACGTATAAGGACTGTTACTCCTCCCTTCAAATATATATATATATATATATATATATATATATATATATATATATATATATATATATATATATATATATATATATATATATATATACAGGATTCTTTACGGATAACGGGACGGTCTCTTATGTAACTTGTACACTTTTTAAAGATTTTTCAAAGCAACATTATGTAGGTCAATAGTGTCTAAAGTTTTAAAATATGTTTCAGTATACAGGGTGTTCCAAAAAAGGTAGCACAGGATAGTTATGTTTTTTCTTATGAAACAGCCTATGTTTGGCTGCAACTTTAAATTCCAAGCAAAATATGAGATCCACTTTTACAAGGGTTCCCTATACATATCTATTACAATTTTTGAGATTTTATGGTTTTTCAATAACTATAAGGTTTGAACAAAATATATTTATATACGACAAAAAAATTTGTACAATAACTATTTTGAAATCTGAAATATTAGGATTATTACTCTATCACGGAATCCATTTAACAGTCTTGAATAGTTTGCAGGTACTCAAATTATCCTGGTATTTTATGAGTACATTTAACTCCAATTATCTTAGTTATTTATGTCCAGTTTCACAAAGCTCGATTAAAAATTGAACAGTCGGTAAGTTATTCATTGCTTAATATAACCAATCGCAGCTTCAAAATATTTGGTTGTCATGTCAAGAACCCGAATCATAGTCCGTGATTGGTCATCTGAAGAAATGATTAACTAACTACCTGTTAAGTATTTAATCGGGCTTTGTGAAACTGGACATGTGTATTTAACTGATTTCAAAAAAGGGGGGAGGTTCTATATTCGTCGTTGACGTTTCAAATCGCGACTTTGACATTATAGGAAGAAAAACTATAAAATTTTCAATGTATTTTTTCTTTTATCTCTCGATCTTTTTGTGTCAAGAAAACTCAATCTCTGTCTGTAATATACCATAGATATTCTTATCCACACAGAATATTTTGGTTTTGTGCATTTCTCTGGTTATCAGTGACACCCAAATTTTTATGGCTATATTTTTTTCTTTCAACGTAGAAATCTCAGTTTTCGCATGTACGGTAAGTTTAATAGTGTTAACCTGAGTACAAATTGGGTTGCCATAGCTTTGTTATTTTCGGAGATACAAGAGCTTCCGAAAGAAAACCCAAAATTTGCCAGCAAAAACTAGTCCGATTTTCCTGGCTAACTAACTTGTCTATGCCATTTGAAAAACGAAGGCACGTACCAAATTTTATCAAAATCGGTTAATTATTTTTTGAGTTATCCGTACGATATATATATATATATATATATATATATATATATATATATATATATATATATATATATATATATATATATACATATATATATATATATATATATATATATATATATATATATATATATATATATATATATATATATATATATATATATATATATTGTTACAAAGCACTTCAATAGATGTAGGTGCGGTATTGCCACATCTCCATAACTTCCCAACATCTGAGAATTCTTGCACAATCTGACAATCTGGCAACCCCCCACCCCCCGGGGGTCTGGGGTGACATCCCACAGGCCAAGTATCAACCCTTTTGGACCAAAAATAACGAAGTTACCAACTTGTACCCAATCGGAACGGATAACTGAGATCTGCGCATTCCGAACACCCTGTATACGCAGAGAACCCTTACACCCTGTATACGCAGAGAGCCCTTATAGTACGAGAAACATCTCTTGTGTGACATATGAGTGATGGCCACATTCGGATCTGTATATGCATCCCCCCTGTATACACACGGAGCCGTTCTAGCAAAAGAAAGTCCTGGAACATTCTGGAACGGAACACTCCCGAAACGAGGTGGAAGGTACGACGGGTATATAAAGGGGGAAGTAAGCCAGCTCAGTTCAGTTCAGGTAGAGAATGTTGAAGTGACCCGAAGAAGCAGTAACCAGTGTGAAGTGTTAGAGAGTAGCGACTGTAGTTCCAGTGTAGTGACTTTTGTCCAGATTAGTGATTGTAAAGCCAGATAAACTAAGTGTTTTGTGACAGAGGCATTCTAGAACCTAACTTTTATTGTATCCATATTTAGAAAGTAAATAAAGTTGTTTTGTTAAAATTTAAAAATCTCACTTATGCAGAACCCGGAGAAAACGCAACAATATATATATATATATATATATATATATATATATATATATATATATATATATATAAATCTCCTCATTAGTGATTTTTTTTAAATAAAATTCTCTAAAATTGTTATTTCACCTCACTTAAAAAAAGAGAGTATAAAATTGAGAGCTTTAAAGAAAAATCGGACCAAACAAATTGTCTTTACAGCTCAGGAAATGATTCATATCCTCCTTTGTAGCAGCAGTCCCATTTTACCCACTGTTAGTGTTATAAATTGAGTGTGGTTAGGCTGACAGGTTTCAGAATGTTAATAGAATGGCAGACCAGTTCTTCCAGTGATAAATTTCTTACAAGTGGATTTCCATCGTGTAGACAGGAATAGCTTCTCAATTATTCCTACAGTATGGGTAGTTCCTAAGCTAGTATTGATTGGCTTCGTGCTTTTTGTCTGATGAAACAAAATACGCAAACTAGGATTGTTTGGACAGATCGCTGCATTTTTTAATTCGTTCCGCTGTTGATTGTAAACAGTTCTACTAAACGCATATAATTATCGTGACTTAAAAATATCTTAGTCCTTATTTTGACATAATTTAAAGTCAACTTTTAAGGAGATGCGAGTAAAGTGGTCACCCTAAAATTTAAAAGTCGTGTGGATTGTAATAAAGGGCATTATTATTAAGAAGCCAAGTACACAACATAACTCAAACATCATTATAGTCATAGCCTTAAAATTAAAGATAATATTTCAAGAGTTGTCCTTTTACAAAACATTTTGCAAAATATGCACAGGTGTCCACTTTGCCCCAACCATCGGGACAAATTGGTCACCCACATTTTGTGGCAAAGTGAGACCATGATAAAAATATTGTACTATCTCACATTTGTTACAACAGTACTGTATGATTTATTAAATATCATAAGATCCGGTTTAAGAGCAGAATGCGAAAGTGGTAGTTGTAGATATCTCCGTGTGTGGGGCCACTGTATCATTACTTAAATATTTTTAAATTATTAGCATTGCTCAGAACCATGAGAGAAACGTGTTTGTTCAATAGGTATTAACTCCAGTCGACTGGTAACAAAGGTTTAATGAGCAAGAGAACAATTTACATTGTGTGTATCGTAGGTTGTAAGGTGACGCATATTAGTAACAAAGGTTTAATGAATAAGAGAGCAATTTACATTGTGTGTACATATCGTAGGTTACTAGATGACGCATAAGTTAATTGGCAACGCGAGACGTAAGTTAGTAACCCGCATATTCCTTTAACCGGTTTACAAATATTTACATACATATATGTATATATATATATATATATATATATATATATATATATATATATATATATATATAATATCATCACTGCATAAACTTATTTTAATTCTATAGCACGAGCGAGAAATTCGATAAGCCCTCCCTCCCAATCTGACAGTAAGAGGAACCAATCAAATAAGACGACAAATATGTGGCGCCACATTCAACATTCTCATAATAAAATTCGAAAAGAGAAAGCAGATATTTAATATGTATAATTCTGAGCAATTACATAATGTTTGGTGTCCCGTAATTAAATAAGTATTCTAATGCTTGTAAATTTTAGTTGTTTTAAGTATACGCGTCGATGTAGGTAAAAGATTTTTTTAAGGCAGCACCAAAAATTAGAATATCTATTAGCACTACACCTACATGCAAGGTATTATAATTTATTTGGTCTACGAATTAAGACCAACCAGTAACTATTTAGGATTACATGTTTTCTATAATTCGAATATTATAGGCTTGTACCTATTTTGTATTTAATTGGCGTCGACTTAAAAAAATCTGAATACACACTCGTGTATTTAGAATGCATTAAACCTTTTTTTGTCTTTGTTCGAGACCGTTTCACTTTTTAAGTCATTATAATATATATATATATATATATATATATATATATATATATATATATATATATATATATATATATATATATAGAATTTTGATTTAACGAGGAGTCAAGGGACAAGCAATAATATATCTAAAAAACGGATCTAGTTATATCAGAACCAAGAAATAACCACAAAAATACCTATACGTAAGTGTACATACCGGACTAATTCCCTATAAATATTTTCATCAATTTTCAAATTCAACTGTAACTGCCTAGTTTGAATGAACAATATATTCACATAAAACAAAATCGCATCACTTTATATACTATACATTATTACTTAATATAACTTTATACACATCATAAAAAGTAGTCTGTGATTTTCATTTGTACTGTCGGTTTTTCTTTTTTCTTCTTTTCCGAAAAGTTTTCTATGCAAGTTAATAAACTTAGCTCATTCTCCGAGTTTGAGGCCCTCTTTAAAAATATTCTAAGCCTCTCGGCGGAATATATGGCATCTTAGAGTGAAACATTGGTGCATTCGGGGCTTTTAGATTCGTCCGAATCGGAAATTTCTATCACTTCTTGGGTAGTGTCCAAATTTGCAGCTTCAATTATCTCCAAATTTGTTGGAATGTCTGAAGTTTTCACAGAATTATCTATGTTCACGTAATAATCGCATCCGGCATTTGTGACAGTTTCATAATCCTAGCATATTCGCCCAGAGGAATATCTTCGCTAGCAATAAAATCTTCCGAAACGCTTAAATCAACGTTTTCATATCTATGCTCAAAATCAAAACCACCATGCCTGAAACAATTTAGCACCATTTTTTTTTTCTGTGAGACATTTTTCCATGCACGATCAAGGAGACAAATAGCTTCGAAGACATTTACCGAGAACGGACACTGATTCTTGTCCATGTAGTCAATTATTTTTGTGACGATTTATCTTCTCTAATTAAATTTTAAAGAGTTGATAATTCCCTTATCTAAAGGCTGCAGTACAGCTGTGGTATTAGGCGGCAGAAAAACTAATTTAATGTTCTTCAAACTCGTCAATTGTGGATGTGAGCACATTTGACCACCACAATCAAAATTTTTCTATTCTATCTTTCCAGTTCTCTATCCCATTCTTCTAGTTCAGTTCTAAGAATATCGCCAGTCACCTATGATTTTTTATTGGTAACATATTTCACCGTAAAACTCTTTGCATTCTTAAAACATCTTGGTTTTGCGCTTTGCCAATAACCAATGGGCTTCGAAACTCAGAACAGTCCGAATTTATAGAAACTAGTATATAGCTCCTTTCGTTTTTTTAAGTGAAATTTCGTAGAAAAAATTCACTAATGGGGAGATCACGACTTTTGAATTTTGAAAAAAAATTTGCAAATGAGCGCGAACTAGGACCCCTAGAACCCATATCCGGGGTCATTTTCAATTTTTATATGTTTATATATATATATATATATATATATATATATATATATATATATATATATATATATATATATATATATATATATATATATATATATATATATATATATATATATATATATATATATATATATATATAGGTATCACACCGATAACTCAAAAAATAATGGGCCGATTTTGATAAAATTTGGCATGTACATTTCTTTTGTAAATGGCTTGGATAAGTTCGTTAGTCAGGAAAATCGGACGAGGTTTTCCGGAAAAATTTTGAGTTTTCATTCGAAAAAAATTCATATCTCAAAAAATAATAGGCCGATTTTAATAAAATTTAGCATATATCTTCCTTTTGTAAATGGCTTTGATAATTTTGTTAGCCAGGAAAATCTGACGAGGTTTTCCGGGAAAATTTTGAGTTTTCATTCGAAAAAATGTTTATCTCAGAGAATAATAGGCCGATTTGGATAAAATTTGGCATGTACCTTCCTTTTGTAAATGGCTTTGATACGTTCGTTAATCAGAAAAATCGGACGAGGTTTTCCGGAAAAAATTTGAGTTTTCATTAAAAAAAAATCTTAAAAAATAAAAAATCTATGATAACCAAATTTGGTAGGTAGGTTTACGATATAAAAAGTAAGCTATACACCAAAATTTAGATTTCTATGTTACAAGAAAAAAAGTTATAGTAAAATATTGTGTGCCAGATCATTTCTATGAAAATTCATTACCATAACTCACTTGCTTTTTTTGAATTTTATAGTTGTATCCAGCACCAACTTGTAAAAAAGTCAAGTCTCGTCTGGATTGAAGACATCACATGCCTGATATTTCTCGGATATTTCTTGGAAGTTATTTTGGGGCTGGTATTTTGGACTCAATACTATTGGAACCACTAGCCTGGACAATTAAATTCCTTACTTTAAAATCGTTGATAATGTAGACGATGTTGCCGTTGTCTCTGGTTTTAACATCGACATTTTCTCTTCAATGATAAACGGTTTTCTTTTAATACCGGACGCGAACATTGTGTAAACAAGACTATTCACCTGCCTCATCAAAAACAGATCGGAATAAGGCTCTAGCTTAAAGATTTAAACAGAAAAAGTCTGGACGCAGCAAGTGGGTTATGGTAGTGAATTTTCATAGAAATGATCTAGCACCAAATATTCTTTTATTTCTTATAACTTTTTTCTTGTAACATAGAAATATAACTTTTGGCATATAGTTACCTTCTAATATCGTAGACTTATGTGCCAAATTTGGTTACCATAGCTTTTAAATTTTTGAGATAAAAATTTTTCCCGAAAGAAACCTAAAATTCTCCCAGAAAGCCCAGTTCGATTTTCCTGGCTAACGAACTTATCCAATCCATTTACAAACGGAAGGTACATGCCAAATTTTATCAACATCGAACATTATTTTTTGAGTTATGGGTGTGATACATGTGTATATATAAATTGAAACTGGCCCCAGATATGGGTTTTAGGGATCTTAATTCGCGCTCATTTGAAGAATTTTTTCAACATTCAAAAGTCGGGATCTCCCTAATAGTGAATTTTTTCTAAGAAAATTCACTAAAAACAGAAATACACACAGATGAACAGTTGTAACGAATTAACTAACGTTGATTTCAAGTGGTAGGAGGAACTCTATCATTGTATGAGTGGAAGAACCGATAAGTATGTTCTCTTGTACTGTGTACAGTAAATTTTATTACCCATTAGTGTCATATCTCAATCAAGAGACATGTGCAGCTAGTCCTAGTGTGTCGAGTGGTCATATTTTTTTAGGTAGAAGGACGAAATATACAGAAAGGCGAGGCACTCTTGTATACTTTCGCACATCTGTGTATCCCAATAAAAATGTGAACCGGTCAGCGTATTAATTATCTCGCTAAAACCTAAATTGCATAAAAGACGGTCTCGTTAATTCAGAAAAATTTTAGCATTCTCTCTTACACAAGTCCATTCAAATCAACAAAATTAGCTCGTTAAATGAGAAGTTCGTTAAATCAGCAACTAGTAAAACCCGGATCCTAATATATATATATATATATATATATATATATATATATATATATATATATATATATATATATATATATATATATATATATATATATATATATATATATATATTAGTGCATGCACAGACCTAGCGATTTGTTTAATAATAAAAGTTTTCAAATAAATACCTGGAAGTAAGAATCTATTTTGTTTTCACAGCTACATTCAGATACAGGGGGTAAATTGCAGACTATTATCTAACTGAACCTGAAATTTAAAATAATTAACTATATGTATTCGTCAATGAATGGATCAAGATATCATTTAAAGTTACCAGATAAGACATAAAAAAAATTTGTATTGCACATATATTGAACAATTCAAGTCAATGAATGAACTGCTCACCAATGTACAAAGTTATAAAAGTTATATAAATCCCAGAGACAAAACGTTGTAGACAGATATAAAACAAGCCAGTGAATGGACAAGTTTCATAAACTGTCTTCGACGAAGTAAAAAACTAGTGAATTTAAAAGCAATGTGTTTAGTAATAAATTTCATGAAAATTTGTAAGTAAGGAAAATTATGTAAGGACAGGTAAATTTGTCAAATTAGTGAATAAGGAAAGAGTTTGTTAATAATTTTAATAATAAGGATGATTACGGATTGATTTTTGTTGATGAAAATGATTGAAAGGTTAGAAATTTTCAATACAAACAATTTTTGTCTAACCTGACTCTAAAATGCAATTATTGAATTATCGAAAGGAAATGACACTCTCTTGACTCATTTGGTGAAATCTATAATGCTATTGGCCTAGCTGAAACAGAAACAGCAATTGGTTGATTAGCAAATTTAAAATATTAACTAACAAATTTGATTCGTCATATAAAACAAAACGAGACGAATCTTGATTTCCGCGTGAAGGAAGATGATTGTTAACAAGAAGCCGATTGAGACAACAAGCTAGTAGCTTACAGATGAAGAAAAATGTTTAAAAAAGTGAAATAAATGTGTAAACAATAGTCAAAGTAAAATAAAAAGGTTATGCCTACCAGTAAACAACATAAGAACAACTTCAAGCAAGAATGCCAGTACTTATAGTGTATTAAACAGTGAATAATGGAAAATATCAACCCACGCCACAGTTTCAAATCCAGGTAATTAATCAAAGATTGATAAAAACTGCAGTATAATTCCAAAATAAGACCGTAAACTCCATCAACATAATAATAATAATATATTAATTTAAGGAGTATATGTCATTTCTGAAGCAATTGTGCCAAGTATAGGAATATAAATCAAATATATATAAGAAGTACTCGAAAGAACCAACGGAGTGCGCTACGCACAAGTCCACGTAAGAAATATAAAACCTTTTCAACCGTTTTAAGATTCAATTTCCTATATTACCAGATTAAGCAAAAGCAAGGTTGCTATGGTGATAGATGTTGCAAATGAAATTGATTGGATTCGTTATAGAAACTAGAGTCAAATTTTAAGCATCATATTGAAAATAATGCTCATAATCAAAATTAGTAATAGCCTTAACAAAAGCTGGCATGTTTGTATTTAAAAATAATAAATATAGGGGATCACAATTAAGATTTTAATTTTTGACAGAAAAAGAAAGTAAAAAATTAATTAAAGATAAGTCCATAAGAAATTTTGATAACCAGAATAAATGTTTTTTTAAAGATTTAAATAGTATATTGCTCATTGTTTCATTTTTCTTCCGCTGTCAAATACGTCTGTCCATTGACTAATCAATCCTCAAGTAAGTAGATAGGTTCAGCAAATAAAATATAGAGGCTGCAAGTGTAAGGATTTTCGGTTTGGGGAACTCAAATATAAAACATTCCCTGTATAGAAAAGAGAAACTCAACTATAGCTAGCTGTGGTAAAATAAATAGATGCATAAAAGGACCAGGTAAATATTTATTTTAGTGGAAAATCTTTTAACAATAAACATATAATCAAAAATTTATATTTTGACATTCAAAAGCAATATAACTTTAGCTATAAAGTTATAAGTAGCGAGTGTCCTAAAATAAACAGACATTCGTGTTTACGTTAATATTTGATTCAATTTTTATTCAATTTTCAATATTCATTAATTTACAAAACATTCATATTACAAACAGTAAAAAAATACAGAATACAAAAGAAAATAAACAATTCAATATAAGTAAAAAACAAAAGGCGCTTAACATAAATACACAATAAAACAAACAAACTATTTACAAACACACTTATTCAATATAAATTACATTATTTACAATAAAATACATATAAACTTAAATAAAAAACATAATATTTAAATATAAAAACTATAAAACACCATATACAACACAACTAAAACTACAACACCCTTCGTTTACTATAATATATATATATATATATATATATATATATATATATATATATATATATATATATATATATATATATATATATATATATATGTTTTAATTACTGGATGACTTATTGTTTAATTTAATATAAATAATATTTTTAAACATCAACACGGCTGGGTTTGACATGATTATTAAAAGGAATGGGAATTAAAGTCTTTTTTTCTACCAGACGATATTTTTTATTTTTAAGCCTTTTTTGCCCATTTGGGCTCATCTGGGCCATCTTCAGGGGTTGAAGACGTAGAATATAAAAAGATGGTTGTCACAAACTATGTTTCTGGTAGGTCTTACATACGAGCATTACACAGTAACTACAAAAAGCGCAAAGTTCCAACAAAAGCCAATCTCAAACATCAAAACTAAGCTATGCAAACTAAACTAACAGAGTATAAAGTGTTGTATTTATTATATGGATTAAAAATAAAAACACATTGTCTGGTAGATAGAAAAACCATTTAAGTCTAAATTCTTTTAATCATAATATAAATATGTTTTAACAGGCACTTACTGCACCAGAACTTTTTGGTTTCCGAATGTAAACATCAGGCATGCCAAAATTTAAAATGGGTTCTACTACTACTAGTGTGAAATAGGTACAAATATAAGTATATAGTTAGTAAAATAATATTATATAATATCAACTTGGATCTTTAATCTTAAAACATTTCTGCTGAATATTATGATTTTGGACTCAAAAATGATCCAGTTGTCTATAGGTTTTAAAGAAAAATTAGGACTTGGGCAAAACTTATGAAACCTGTATGCTTTGTTCTTTCTACCACATATTAATGTTAGTGAAAAAAAATGTGATCTAGGTTCAAACGTACGAAATCTGGACACTTTGTTATTCCTATCAAATAATAAAAAAAGTCTGGACGCAGCAAGTGCGTTATGGTAGTGAATTTTCATAAAAATGTTTTTAATAGCAAATATGTGTTTTTTTTTTCAGAAAGCAGGCATCAAATTTGGTTACCAGTATAACCTATATAGTAAAAACAATGTTCCACGTTTCATCAAAATAACTTTATTGTTTGAAAACGTACAGAAATTTCCGAAAGTAAACTTAAAATGTAACCGAAAAAAACCCTTTCTTGGTCAACCTTATAGGTTAATAGCAAATTGAGCTCTTCAAATATGAAGCATTTAATCAAAATTCGCTACCATAACGCACTTGCTGCGTCCAGAATTTCTTAACTTACAAACATGCATTATATTTCGATGGAAAATGCAAAAACATAAGACGTTTTCCACTAATTTTTTTTTATTTGTATCACCAACGACTTATGGGCCATCCTGTGGTGGTAGCAATAATTTTTTAAGGTGTAGCTCAAGACACCGTACAATTAATGTATACAATATTTTTTCATATCTTGTATAATAACGGATATATTGAGCTTTATTGATTTTTTACGAAAATTCTACAAAAATTATATACCATTTAACGATAAATTCTATAGCTACTTACTGCCAAGCTTCAGAGAAAGGGTCTATTTGAAATGAATTTTTTGGAAATATTTTAGTAAAATGAAGGACGATGACGGTTGAAACTAAGACTTCAGGGTTTGTAAAACATTCTTCTTAAGACATTTTCTTTCCAGAGCCCGTATTAGATTCAAGTTATTTGCCTAAATGTTGCGAAATTTGACGTTTTCAATTGTCACTTTGACGTTTTGAGGAAAACCCCAATTTATTTTTCTTTAAATGCCCATAACTTTTTTGTCTTTTGATCTACAGAGCTAAATTTTGATAGGCACCTCACCTATAATGACATAAACCAGCATACTAAATTTGGTTGCCCTTACTTTGTTAATTCCGGAGATATAAAATTTTTTTTTGAAGGATAACCCAAAATTTTCCGGGAAAACCTGGGCCGATTTTCCTGACTAACGAACTTATCCAAGCCATTTGCAAAAGGAAGGTATTCACCAAATTTAATCAAAATCGGCCCATTATTTTTTGAGTTATCGATGTGATACATACATACACACACACACAAATATATATATATATATATATATATATATATATATATATATATATATATATATATATATAATAAGTACACTTATAAGTACACTTGGAGAACACCCAAATCACCACAACACATATTTCAGAGACCTTACGATCGTTTCGTTGACCAAGTCAACATCTTCAGAGGAAGAAAAATTCTAACATAAAAAACTATATCCCGTATATTTATATCGCGTCAAAGAAAACAAACTAGTCCGAAGGAAAGTTGTCGTCCAAGAACGATCGTTTGTTTATTGCGCAGTGAAACAGGTCGGAGACCTGCTTTAATCTTTTGGTCGACGAATTTATGACCCTTATCTAATATAGGTTTAAAAAGGACCGGCGTTCTTTAAAGAAACAGCACGTTTCCTTTCGATCTAGAAATTTACTATGTGGATATTGGTTTATGCCGATAAAGACATCTGCTGAGATAAACAACATAAACTCAAATCATCTCTTTTAAAAATAGAAAACTAAAACCCAGATGTCTGTCTCACCGTGTTACCTTTAACAAAGGAAAATAGTTCAACTAAAATACTACACAAAACCTATATATTGATTTTAATTCTACGTGAAAATATTTATATTGACTACATAGATACAAAAACCGAACAGGTATTTAAATCAAGACAAACATAGTGATTAGTATATGTATAAACCGGCCGAGTTATTGACAATAATTTATTATTCTACCAGACTAATTATGAGTATTTAAGCGGTCAAATGCAAAGAGCAAACAATGGGCTAGAAATTACAGGTGCCGCTCGATTTGATGAAGTTTTGTTCTTAATAGACCTTAATATAAAAATACTTTCTAATGAATCAAGCATAGTTTGATGTCTGACATTTTTGACAAGTTTCAAATTTTCTTTGTCAATGTGGTGGTTATTATCCCATATATGTTGTGCCACACAAGATTTGTCTACCGTACCATATCGTAACTGTGCGAGATGTTCACGAAATCTGGTGGCTATGTTTCTCCTAGTTTGGCCCACGTATTTAAGATCACAATCTTTGCAACTAATCTCATAAATTCCGGACATTTCAGTGACTTTGTCTTTGTCTTTCGTATTACCCAACAAATTTTTTAAATTACTTTTCGTCGAAAACGTCAAATGTAAATCGGCTTTCTTAAAAATACTTTCCAAACCCTTTGTGATTCGTGGTACATAAGGTAAACATACAAATTTTTTCTCAATTTTATCATTCTTAAATGTCGTACATTCAGATATCAACTTCTTTGTTCTGTGTTTGTTAACTAATTTGTCTATTAAACCATCCGAGTAACCGTTATATCTCGCCACATGTTTTATGTATTTTAATTCTGTATTAAATCTATTTTTACTCAACGGAAAATTTATCAATCTATTTACTAAGAAATTGAAACTAGCCGTTTTTTGTGCAAACGTATGATGTGAGTCATTAGGAATATAATTAATAGTAGCCGTTTCCTTCCTATAGACATCAAATTCAAGCGAGCCTTTATTTTTATTTTTAATAACTAGTACATCTAGGAACGGAAGTTTATTGTTAATTTCTATTTCGTGGGTAAATTTTATTGAATCAAATTGACTATTTAATTTTTCAGTAAATTCTTCTACCTTACATGTATTTGTGTCAAACACTGCAAAAATATCATCGACATAACGAAACCAAACTCTAGGGAAATACCCACTTTTATTTTTTAAATCCGTCTCAAATCTGCTCATAAAAAAATCTGCAATAAAAGGCGATAATGGATTGCCCATAGCTGTGCCTTCAGTTTGTTCAAAGAACTCATTGTTAAATTGGAAAATATTTTGTTTTATACAAATGCTAGTTAGAGTTAAATATTCTTTGCAGACGTCTTGACTTATATTGTTCAATTTTAATAATTCTTCCAAATATTCCAACGTGTTTTGTGGGTACACTAGGAAATAATGACGTCACGTCGAATGACATCAAAATCTCTCCTTCCAATAATTTAACATCTTTAATTTTATCAATAAAATCAAGAGAATTTAGCACCGCACAACTTTTCTGTTTAATAGGTAGTCTTTTAAACTCGTTTGACAACCACTTTGCCAAGTTATATGTTGAAGAATCTATAGCCGAAATGATAGGCCTCATTAATTTTCCCGGTTTATGGATTTTCGGGAGGCAATATTTTTTTGGGGACTTTCGGATTAGAAACTTGTAAACGTGTTCTTAAATCCTTTGTTATGAGATTTGGACATTTTTTTAAACTGTTTTTAACTTCGTTAATCATTCTTGGTAACGGATTTTTATCTAATTTTCTATACGGCCCTGACTCTATTGCATTACTCACTCGCTCTTTATAATCACTTTTGTCCATTATCACAACTTTATTGCCTTTATCCGCCTTAATATAAAAACAATCCTTTTCTCGCAATTGTTTAACTATTTTCATTTGATTATATTTTTTGTTTTTTGTAGGATTGTTTTCTTTTAGATTTTTAGAGATTTTCTTTTTACATGCTTCACGAATAAAGTTTTTTAAAGAATCCGGTAATTTTTTAATTCCCGTTTCTATACTGGCAACGACATCTAAAAGTGCTTCTTTTTGTGACTGTAATCCGAATTTTAACCCTTTGTTTAAGAGGTCCATCTCATTTTTGTTAAACGACTGCGAAGAAAGATTTTCTACAAGGTCAATTTTCCGAGGAACTGATTTTTCAATTTTAATCTGATCGTTTACAAGTTTTTTTTTAGTTTTTTATTCTGGATATTGATTTTCTTAATTAACTTAGCGTTTATAACTACAAACATGTTCCTCTGAAAATTGCACCATTCATCATACTCTACGTTACCTAAATTAAATGTTAACTTTTTAAACAAACTATAAGCTTGTATTTCTAATTCACTACGTTTCGAGTAAAGATATTGCCTTTCTAAATCTAACCATTTTTGCTTAGCACACTTTAAAACTTTTTGACTTTTTATATGTTTATATATATATATATATATATATATATATATATATATATATATATATATATATATATATATATATATATATATATATATATATATATATATATAAACATATAAAAATTGAAACTGACCCCGATATGTATTCTGGGGGGCCTAATTAGCGCTCATTTGAAGAAGTCGGGATCTCCTCATTAGTGAATTTTTGTTAAGAAAATTCACTAATTAGTGAAAGAAAACAAAATGTTAAAGTGATAGGGCCGGAATTGAGCCCAGACCGCCCCTGTCTGACAGACGCGAACGCTACCACTGAGCCATCGACGCTTTATGATAAACTGTTTGTCTATGTAGTATTTAAACAGATGGTACCCTGCTGCATGAGGAAGTTTTATATACCGAGGTATCGGAAACTAAATGTAAGTGGGTAAATAACGTGTTTCAAAATTAATTGACTTATTTCGCCGGTCGCTAAAACACATTCGAGTCTACACTAGACTGTTTCGATCTTAGATAACATTAAAATTTCACCAATAGCATGTAGTCTCTGTTCGTTATTTTTATAGTAAAACAAAATATTAATTTTTATGGCCTAGTCGCGATAATGTATGGACATAATTCCATTGAAAAATAAGTGCTTCTTGTTTTTAAGTTTTACGATAAAGAAAACAAACTGCTTTGAAGTCATTTCCGTTGAAACGTGAGCCGATTTTGTTTACTATATTTACTTCATTCTTTTGATCTTCTCATATTCTGATTATTTGACAATTATTATGAATGAAGATAAAAACCTTTTGTAATTACGTTCGCAGGAATTATATTTTTAGTGCGCCTTCTCTCAGGAAATAGCTTTTCTGCGAATGGTGACGACATGCTCTAATTTCACCAGTTATATTGACTAAATAATTAAGGAACGTCACATATTACATACTACGTTTTTATTTGGAATCCAAAAGACCTGAAATTCAAGCAGCTTATTCTTGTATACCTTTTCTAGGCAACGAGTCATTTTGAATTAATTCTGCGACAAAACTTGTCAAAACGTAGTTTGGCAAACACGTTGTAATTTCTCTTTAAAAGCTATATTTCCTTAAACATTTCTTAATTGCCTACCTTAAGCCTTGATCTATCTACTATATACCATATTTTCAGTTTACAAATTTAATTGGGACTGTTCAACAAGCTACAAGTATAGTGTATTTTAAACAATTCCTTGAACCCTTCTCTCAAGTATTATTGACATAGTTCACATCCAAATATATCATTCCATTCATCGCACCCAACATTTTTCATGCGCACATCTTTTGCATACTGAACGGCATCTCTTTTTTGGATTTTTAGAAAAGGTTTGAGCAATAGAGACACGGCATATTTATGTGCATCATCGTTACGGCTGCTTCTGTCTTCTTATTCAAGGAACTCTTGACTTATTGTCGCAAGTTTTCTGGATTTTTTTAGATTAATTTACTACTTCTATTTTATTTTTATACGGGCTCTATATATATATGGCGCTAGAACCTATTTTTCTTACATTTATCTGAAATAGTAGTAGTGTTTCGTGTTTAAGCCATCGATTAGTTTTTAAACAAAACAAAGATAAAATCTTTGTTGGTCATTGGATATTGCATCCCACATTCTATTGTGTTTTCGTCGACAAAGTGTACGAGTTGGTAGAAAGAAGTGATGATGATGATAATCTATAGGTAGGTTTTTAATAGTTTTTGTCATGTTTTCTTTTACTTTAAATTTAAATGTGGATTGTTGCAATATTTTATTACTTAATTTGTTTCAAAGTGTTAGAGACGATCTCCAGCGAGATTTGAGGTGTTGGCAGATTGCCGCCATGTAATCGACCTACAACAACCCAACCTATATTTATCTACCCCGCTAAGGAATACGCATATTGAGGCCTTAGAGTTATTTTCCTTTCATATTTCCTTAACCTTTTGAAAATGGCTCCAAAGCAGGAGCCCAAACTTCGAGGTTTAATAAATTCTGGACACGTACCCGAGAATATATTTCCTATATATATTTATATATATATATATATATATATATATATATATATATATATATATATATATATATATATATATATATATATATATATATATATATATATATATATATATATATATATATATATATATATATATATATATATATATATATATATATATATATATATATATATATATATATATATATATAAACTTAAACTTACTTCCGATACGTGCTCTAGAGGCTCTAATTTGCGGCCTATTGAGAACGTTTTTCAAAAATTTCAAATTCGTTTTCTCTTTACATATCAGCGAAATTTTCTTTGCAAAAGTTTGCAAAAATGGCGATTTTTTTGGAAAGTTGGCAGCCCTAAGTGTGAGACAAGGTGCTCAGAAAACAAATCACATTAGAAAACCTAAAATGTTATTTTGTCTATGTTTTAAAAAACAATTAAAATGAAAAAAATGGACCACATGATTCGTTTATTCAAAAGCCATATAATATAACGCTTGCTGATTTTTAAAAACCCAAATATATAATTTCTTGTGATATTTTGGCCAACATTTTTATTTTAGAATGGCGTATATTTATAAAAAAATATTATTAGAACACAGTGACATTATAAAAGTTGCCCAAAACGAAACTTATTTCTTTGCAGTGATATTGCTCTAAATACATATTCAGCATTCGGAAACGTCGAATGCAAACCGCGCATTATTATATTTGTGTAAAAGATACAAGATTTTATCATTTATATAGGCTCTAAACAGATTTTTTCAAGGTCAATTATTTTCAAATAATCATTTAGAGGTTTAACGTTTTTATGCTCACATGAAAGTTGTTTGCCCCATTAAAAAGTAACAAGGTCTAAGCTCCTATGTCATTACTAGCTGTGCGCGTTACATGGTTTCTCTGTGATTGCCATATTGATCAAATGTGTTACTTCTAGCAGAAAAATATACAGCCCTTATGAAATATTAATGATAAAATGTTCTTGCGTCAAGCTAATTCTTGCAGCGACCATTAGGAAAGGCAGAAAATCAATGGGTCTGGTATATCTTTTCATAATGACCTATAGAATTTTACCTATTCTGTAACTATCGTTGTTTTGGTTCATTTTACTTCATATGGTGTACTATTTCATAAATTCGTCGGCTCTGGAAAAAAAAACATATATGTATACAGTATTCTGCAAGTAAAAGGAATAAATTCATTATTTCGTAGAGCTTTGGAGAGAAATCCTAAAGCAGGTCAGCTTTTATTTGCAAACGTGGATTCCGTAAGATATTTGTTGTATTTGTGACGTCATCTGTGTGAACGTGATACCGCCATCGATAATCTATTTAAATAAAAGTTCTGGACGCAGCAAGTGCGTTATGGTAGTGAATTTTCATTAAAATGTTTTTAATAGCAAATATGTGTGTTTTTTTTTCAGAAAGCAGGCATCAAATTTGATTACCAGTATAACATACATAGTAAAAACAATGTGCCATGTTTCATCAAAATAACTTTATTGTTTGAAAACGTACAAAAATTTCCGAAAGAAAACTTAAAGTGTAACAAAAAAATCCGTTTCTTGGTCAACCTTATAGGTTAACAGCAAATTGAGCTTTTCAAATATGAAGCATTTAATCAAAATTCGCTACCATAACGCACGTCCAGAATTTCTTAACTTACAAACATGCCTTATATATCGATGGAAAATGCAAAAACATAAGGCGTTTTCGACTAAAAAAAAATTATTTGTATCACCAACGACTTATGGACCACTCTGTGATTGTAGAAATATTTTTTTGAGATGTAGCTCAAGACACCCTCTAATTAATGTATACAATATTTTTTCATATCTTGTATAATAACGGATATATTGAGCTTTATTGATTTTTTACGAAAATTCGACAAAAATTATATACCTTTAAACGATAAACTCTATAGCTAAGGCTACTGCCAAACATCAGAGAATGGGTCTATTTGAAATGAATTTTCTGAAAATATTTTAGTAAAATAAAGGACAATGACGGTTGGAACTAAGACTTCAGGGTTTGAAAAACATTCTTCTTGAGACATTTTCTTTCCATAGTCTGTATTAGATTCAAGTTCTTTGCCTAAATGTTGCGAATTTTGACGTTTTAAATTGTCACTTTGACGTTTTGAGGAAAACCCCAATTTATTTTTCTTTAAATGCCCATAACTTTTTTGTCTTTCGACGTACATAGCTAAATTTTGGTAGGTAGCTCACTTATAACGATATAAACCAGCGTATATTTGGTTTCCCTTACTTTGTTAATTCCGCAGATATATATATTTTTTTGAAATAAAACACAACATTTTCCGGGAAAACCTGAGCCGATTTTCCTGACTAACGAACTTATCCAAGCCATTTACAAAAGGGAGGTATTCACCAAATGTAATTAAAATCGGCCCATATTTTTTTGAGTTATCAGTGTGATATATATATATATATATATATATATATATATATATATATATATATATATATATATATATATATATATATATATATATATATATATATATATATATATATATATATACAAAAACATATAAAAATTGAAACTGACCCCGGATATGTGTTCTGGGGGGGGCCTAATTAGCGCTCATTTAAAGAAATTTTTTCAAAATTCAAAAGTCGGGATCTCCTCATTAGTGAATTTTTTTTAAGAAAATTCACTAAAAATGTGGGTGATCCAATACCTCTTTTGGCGGCAGTAAGTTTAGGTGATTAAATTTAAATAGCGTGAAAACGGATATATATATATATATATATATATATATATATATATATATATATATATATATATATATATATATATATATATATATATATATATATCAATTATTTACAACAAAAACTTTTATTGCAAATAACATTTTTCCTGCGGTGAAAACCGACCAACCACGAGCCATCAAGAATACCGGCAGAAATCGAAAAAGTAGGCAGTAACAAAGGACTAGGCCTACTAAGTCGGCCAACAGACTATATGGTTATCGAGAATCCTGATAAAACAAGAAGGGGCCTGGCAAAATCAAAGCGACTGCGACGTATCCAGAAATATGTGGCCAGAGATAGATAATAATATAACTAAGCAGCTGCTGAGGCACAAGCAAATCTGGATACAGCAAGTGCGTTATGGAAGTGAATTTTCATAAAAAACTGTTTTAATAGCAAATATGTCTCTTTAATGCACGCATCAATTTGGTTACCGGTATAACCTATATAGTAGAAACAATGTACCATATTTTATCAAAATAACTTATTGTTTAAAAATGTACAAAATTTAAAAAAATAAACATAAAATGTTTCCGAGTAAACTGGTTTCTTAGCCAACAAACCTAAGGTTAATAGCAAATTGAGTTATTGAAATTTGAAGCATTTAATGAAAATTCTCTACCAAAACGCACTTACTGCGTCTTGATTTTTTTATTACAAACATGTATCATGTTTCGATAAAAAAATGCCAAAATGCAATAATATAAGGGTTTCGAAAAAAATTGTAGGTAAGTATCACCAACGACTTTTGGGGCATCATGGGATTGTCAAAATAATTTTATAAGAAGCAGCTCAAGACACCCTATAATTAACGTATACAATTTTTTCTCGTATCTTGTATAATATCAATTATATTGAGCTTTACCGTAGAAATGCGTCACCCTGTATATACGTAAACAGATAAAAACTCAAACTAAAGCAGGATATAGATTCTAGAGGGACTAGTTTGCACACAAGAAATCTTTTCAAAATTTAAAATCGGGATCTTCTCAATGGTGAATTTTTTAAGAAAATTCACTAATTACTGTTCTTGCTGCGTTATTATTTCTTTTTTATATAAAATTCACTGACGCCCATGGTTGATGAGATATTGACCTCGGAAGATTCTTTAATGATTACAAGAAACAGCGGTATTGCAGCAGTGGCCTAACATAGAACAACCAAAAAGGGGATGCCTTGGGCTCTCTGCAAGCCATCTGTTGCTAGGTTACAGTTTTACAATCATTATTGTGTTCCTTGTTTTCTTTTGTCAATCCGAGGGCAACAACCAAAAAAACCACGGAGGCAAAGAAATCACCTGCGTGAGCATCCGGAGCCCAGGAAGTTATATTAACTATAACAGGATTTATAACACGGCATTTCTGTACTATACAAGGAGAAAGGTTAAGGGCAAAGCCGCAAGGAGACAACCGCATACACGTGTTTCATGCTTATAAGCCATCATCAGTACGGTATAGCCAAGTGAAGATGGGAACATTGAGGGTCTTCCAAATGTTGCTGCAAATGTGCACTGGTTGCCTGTTGTGACTCCGTGTATTTTTGCATCTTCATCCAGAGTGTTCCCATCTTCACCTGGCTATACCGTACTGATGATGGCTAATAAGCTTGAAACACGTGTATGCGGTTGTCTCCTTGCG
The DNA here is from genome assembly GCA_964006375.1 of Tillus elongatus. Lineage (NCBI taxonomy): Eukaryota > Metazoa > Arthropoda > Insecta > Coleoptera > Cleridae > Tillus > Tillus elongatus. Next base: position 196,264,141 of record OZ023263.1, read on the forward strand.
GCTTTGCCCTTGACCCTTCTCCTTATATATATATATATATATATATATATATATATATATATATATATATATATATATATATATATATATATATATATATATATATATATATATATATATATATATATATATATATATATATATCGTATCGATAAATCAAAATATAATGGGCCGATTTTATAAAATTTGGTACGTACCTTTTGATAAGTTCGTTAGCCATGAAAATTGGACCAGTTTTTCCGGGAAAATTTTGGGTTTTTAACAGAGCTGCAACAACCAAATTTGGCATATACGTTTCTACGATTCAACTTACCCTACATGCCAAAACTCAGATCTCTAAGTTGAAATGACGAAAAGTTATAGGCATCTTAAGAAAAAAAATTGGGTGCCACTGCTGATCAGAGGAAAGCACAAGAACAAAATATTTTGTGTGATTAATAAAATTAATTGAATATTACATCCAACGGTTAAGTTTTCTTGACGCGAAAACGTCAAGAAGTAGCAGAAAAAAGATTTTGAAAATTTGGTAATTTTTCTTCTTCAAACGTCAAAGTCGCGATTTCAAACGTCACAATTTGGACTTTTCAGACAACGAATTTGGAACAAATACGGATTATGTAGACGATATGCCGTAAGAAGTGTGTTTTGCAAAGCCTTAAGATTCAGCTTCAACCATCATTGTCCTTCATTTTACTAAAATATTTTCAGAAAATGCATTTCAAATAGACCCTCTTTCTGATGCTTCGGCAGTAGGTTCAGCTATAGAGTTTATGGTTTAATAGTCTATATTTTAGCAAATTTTCGCAGAAAAAATTCGTTATTGAGAAGACCGCGACTGATGAATCTTAAAAAGATTTCTTCAAATGAGCGCGAACTAGGACCCCAAAAACCCATATACGGGGTGAGTTTCAGTTTTTGTCTGTTTACACATATACAGGGTTACGCTTTTCTACGGCAAAGCTCAATATATCCGTTATTATACAAGAATATGACAAAAAAGTATATACGTTAATTATGGTGTATCTCGAGCTGCATCTTTTAAACTTATTTTGACAATCACATCGTGGCCCATAAGTCGTTGGTGATACACACTTTCTTTTTTTAATAGAACACCCCCTTATTTTATTGCATTTTTGTGTTTTTCAGGGAATTATAATGCGTGTTTGTATGAAAAAAAAATTGATATTTTTTTATCGTTTTTGAGTATTTCAGTTATTTTGCAACTTTTCACGTTTTTGGCACATATTTCAAACACATATCGGCGTTTTCATCAGTAGATAGGGGAGCCCCATAGAAATGACGCATTCAGAGAGCTTTTTGTTTGTATTACTCGTCGAAAAAATCGGGCTGCCGTTAACGGGCACGCTCAAATAGTGGCTGAATTTTTAAAGTTTTCGCAGAAATGTTTTTAGTGTTTCCGTGGAACTTATTTTTGTAAGATTTTTGTGATATGTTGGTGATTAATAATAAATCTTTAGTAGGTTATTGTAAAAAAAATGTTCTCGAATTTTTGTGAAAAATATAATTTAGTATAACGTTACTGAAAGCAATTTCTGTAAAAAGAAATGGTTATTTTCTGTAAAAGAAATTTTTGCAAATTTTCATAATTTTTTTTTCAATTTTGGTCCTAAAGCTGTTTGTGAATAATTATATCCTGGCAGGTGTGTAAACAGCTTAAAGAGGTTCGTTGGGCAGGAAAATCTGACCAGTTTTTTCTGGAACTTTTAAAGGTTATTTTCGGAAAATGTTTGTACTTTTGAAACAACAAAGTTTTTTTTATTAAAGTTTTGACTTTGAGAACTCGCTCATTCAGTCACTGTCAATCTTCAAAATGAACAAGGATGCATCTGACCTTGCTTTTCACAATGGCAAAACCTGTCTTAAGAATGTTAATCTAATAAGCTCTTTAACTTTTTCCTTTTATCTCCCTATACACTTGCTGTTTACTAAAAATATATATTAAAATTAAAACTTACATAGATATCCACTCACACACATACGCGAGAGCATATATACTCATGTAAACGCACTCACGTCAACAGGATTTATACGTCCAGTACTTAACACTAGGTGCAGGATATAAAATGCACATTATTTCTTCATGTGCACATACACATACATAGATATGCATGCACACATCTACGCTACGAGTTGTTGAAGGAGAAACACTGGGACACTTTTCACACCAATGGAGCCTGTCATGGTGACATTTTAACATACTGCGGAGGCTGCGGTCAAATAGGTTAACACAAGGAAAGACACAACGGAACTTACTTTTAACTCTCTGACCATACATTAATCTGCTAAGTTTATTTAGTATCCCTTAAGACTATATAGTATATTGCCACTAGTACAATATTTATTGGAACAGTCCAATTTTCAGAATATCATCTATTTACTAAGAGCTATATAAACCTAGCTAACTTAGAGTCTTTAACAAAACACATGAAAGCTACCATGACACTTTTATTACAAACAGCTTTATACATAAGTGACGTCACATCAAGTGGAAAGGAAACCTTGTATTTTATCAAATTACAAAATAATATTTTTCTTTGTTCATGATGCATAATACAGGAAAAAATCAAATGATTTAAATCAGCTGGGCTGGTATTGTCGCATGAGCAAAATGGATTGTCTGCAACTTATATTTTATACAAATGAGACTTAAAAGCACCATGGCATATGATAATTCTGTTAAGTGTCGTGGAAAAATACCTAGGAAGCAACAGTTCTTTGTAAATGGGTCGTTTTCTTAGATTAGGGATGATACTACTGAAGTGCTTGTTACATCTACTTTTCAACTTATTCCAATGATCCTGCCATCTTATATTACACCCATGTTAACAAAGTTATTTTAATGAAATACGGTAGATTGTTACTAATATATAGGTTATACTGCCTACCAAATGTCCTTTTAAAAACAAGACATATTTGCCATTAAAAGTATTTTTACGAAAATTCTCTACCATAACGCACTTGCTGCGTCCAGACTTTTGTACACTTTGGCCAGTGAAAAAGCATTAAAACGTAAAAGTTTGCAGTCGGATGCAGATATACAAAAATCTGTGATAGTATTCTTCAATCGGAGTTACAAAATTGTATGTGCAGGGTATACATCGTTCAATGAAGTAATGGGATAAGTTCCTTAATTATGCTGGTAATTAATGGTAATTATATATTCTAACACACTTTTATGGATCAAAGATGGGCTTCAATTCAACACACCGCGTAGTTATCAGTATTACACGTGAAAAATATATCCTGAAAGCACAAGTCAGCCTACTCCGAAAGTTACGTTTATTTTAGAATTATTAACACTAAAAACTTTTCGGATTTAAACACTTTTACATGCACATACTGCATATGAATCAGTTCAAATTTTTCTCGTGCTTTTAGAGACGTACCTAATTCAGAACACAACCCAATTCGGAAAACGATGTTGAAGCAATGATTTTTCTAACTCCTAAGAGCCTTTTTACTGCCACGGAATTGGGAATACGTATGACGGTTTAAAACAAAGTAACCTTGATTCCTGTTTAAGCTTCCGACATGAATTTTTTATTTTGTTTCCCCTTGCATAATTTACATATAGATAAAGCATGGAGACGAATTTATTTAGGAATAATTTAGCAATTAAAAAAAGGGGTATAATGGTGGTTTTGGATTTCATGGATTAAATACTTGCACGTGCTTCCTTGAAAAATAAATATGTAATATTTCTAAATGGAAACCAAACAAATCTTTCCCTTCATTAAGCGATGGATTCTTATCGGATTTTTACATTTATTATTTACTATGGAAAAATATAACAGTTTATTTGTGGCATTCATTCATATTGTAATGTCCTAATAATAATAATAATAATTAATCCTCTGTTAGTGAATTTTCATAGAAAAAATTTACTAGTGAGGAAATCAGGACTTGAATTTTGAAAAAAATTTACTGGTATGATTGAATACGAAATCACCTAATCTCATTTTCAATATTAACCGAGCGTGCTTTGAAAACATTCTCTGTCAACAAGATCATGTGGCGTTAGTTTTGACAGATAATAGTTTGTTGTCATTTTACTTGCGGAATAGTTGAGATTAATTATAAAATACGATAAATAATAATAATTATTCTTACGTTGAACTACGTGACATGCATTATTAATATGGTATAGCTGGCGGAAATGCCCTTGCTGCAAGAGGTTTGTATGCTGAAGCACTTCCAAATAGAAAGGTACCACAATCCCGAATGTTCAGTATTATCCCTCGAAGACTGGGAGAATTCGGATCATTTATAAGTACATTTCAAGATGTTGGCCGTCAGCGAAGTACTCTAACTCCTGGAGCAGAAGTCAGTGTATTAAATGCAATCGAGAATAATCCCAACTTAAGTGTACGGTTAGTCTCTACTCAGGAGAGTATCCCGAAAAGTTCTGTGCATGAAATTCTCAAGGAGAAGCTTTTTCATCCTTACCATTACCAGAAAGTTCAAGCTTTATCTCCTGAAGATCCGGAAGCTCGCGTGAATTTGTGCAATATAATTCGAAATCTACATCACAACGATCACAATTTTATATCATCGCTTCTCTTCACAGATGAAGCTGGATTTGGACATGACGGTTTGATCAACCGTCATAATGAGCATTATTGGTCTAATGAGAATTCTCACTTGGCGATAGAACGCGGTTTCCAGAATAAGTTTTCTGTTAATGTGTGGGCGGGAATTTTAGGAGACCGCTTAATTGGGCCACATTTCTTCCCTCAAAGACTCAACGGTGAGATATACTTAATTTTTTAAGAAACCAGTTATCCACTTTATTGGATGATGTACCCCTCCAATTAAAAAATACAATGTGGCTGCTGCAGGTCGGCGCGCCGCCACATTTTAGTACAGTGGTGAGGGACTTTCTTAATGAAACATTTCCTGAGAGATGGATAGGACGCGGTGGGTTCGTGCAGTGGGCTCCTAGATCGGCTGATTTGAACCTAATTGATTTTTTTCTTTCGAGGTTACCTAAAATCTCTTGTACACAGGAGTCCAATTCAAAACGTTGAAGATCTTAGGCAAATAAGTATTGATAACTGTGGAATAATCAGTCAAAAAGACGGAATATTCGCTAGAGTTCGTTGGAATTTCCTGAGAAGAATTGATTTATGTATTGAGATGGAAGGACATCACTTTGAAACTTTGTTATAATATTTAATTGTTATGATTTTTAATAAATTATTGTTATAATGTTTAAATGTTGCATGTTCTAGTAAGTAATAAAAAAAATTAGGCCCTGTAAAATCGTTATTGCTGATAATTTTATAGTAGTAATAATAATAAAAATATAACACTTTATTTGTCAAAACATGTGACATATTTTTTTTTTCCGAGGCAATTACCGCGACTGTTTACAAAGCACACGCTATTAACATTGACATTTGGATGAAGTGATTTCGTATTCAATCAATACCAGCAAAAATTTTGAAGAACATTTTTTTCGAAAACTGTTAGTTTTACCGTGATGCAACAATATGACCTTTATTTAAGATTTTATAATTCCCTTCAATCGTGTATTGTTAGATTTGAGATAAAGATTCAAGCAAAAAAAGTTATGAGTCCTTATCTGTTGGTCAAGGGCAGCTTCGGCCTTTAAATTTAGATAGATCCATGTCAAATTTGCAAGATAAACACAGAGTGATATTATATACGTGTTCACCAAATTTTAAAAGAATCGATTCACGACAAAAAAGTTATCGACAAAAATTTGAAAAAAAATATTTTTTTGACACCCTATAACGCCGTTATTTTTGAGTTTTCGAAAAACTGTTATAGGAACTAGGGGCATTAATTCTTTGAGTAGAATAACCCACTGAATTTTTTGCTCACAATTTCCGGACACCCTGTATATATATATATATATATATATATATATATATATATATATATATATATATATATATATATATATATATATATATATATATATATATATATACAGGGTGTGCCAATTAAAACTTCCCACTTGGAAGATATAGGGATTTTAAAAAATTCGGGACGCAGCAAATCGTTATAGTAGCGAATTTTCATAAGAATTTTACAATCTTATTATACGGCATATTAGTAAAGTTAATACTTTAAACTTACACAGACCTCGAAAATCGATTTTAGAGGTCCTAGCACGCGCAGATTTGAAGAATTCTTTTAAAAGTGTTACCATCGATATCTTTCTAATATCAAACAATTTTGGGTTCTAACTCGTTTTGAGAAAAATACCTAAAACTCAATTTTCTATGAAGCTAAAGAACTAAATTTTGTTTTGCCATATCTGTAGATAGTGTAAGTCTCTTTAAAAGGAACTAACATTACAAATTTCATTAAAGTTATACAGAAGACCGCCAGAAGGAAACCTAATTCAAATTTAGAAAAGTAAAGTATCTGCCAAATTATAATCGTAGCGGTTATTTTTTTTAATTAATCGCCAGTATGATTCCGTTTTAGTCAACCTAATCAAACCGGTTTTTTCAATATCAACCATAACAAAATTATAATTTCACACTCAAAGGTGACAAACTTATTTAGGCATTTTAAACAAAAATGATATATTGTTCAAAACGTGTGAGATCTGTTTACTATTGTTTCTCCAAATGTCAAAATAAAACATAAAAAAAGAACACATTCTTCCAACTGGATTCGATCGCGTAACCTTCCGCTTAGGAGGGAAGCGCGAAGCCCACTGCGTCATCTAGGCACATTCCCGCGATATTATATTCAAAGTATACGTAACAATTATTAATTACAGAATTAGTAGAATTACCATTGAACACATCTCACGACTGTTTTGGTCTAATATGACGTCTTGTGTTTAAGTTTAAAGATAAAAGAAACCATTTTAGAATTATTTTTATAGAGATTTGGCTTGATTTTGTTTAAATTGTTACAAAGTTATTTTAATGAAATTTGGTGGATCTATTGCCCTGGGTAAGACCTTACTATACACCAAGTTTCAACTTTCTAAGTTTGTAGAAACTTGAGTGATTCAAATTTGCAGCATTTAATAAAAATTCACTACCATAACGCACTTGCTGCGTCCCGAACTTTTTTTTCTTGCGCACCCCCAATGCATTAAGGCACGAGCCGCTACTGATGTAAAGTATCATTCCAGTTATACTAATAATTCCAAAAATATAGCGGGGGAAGAACTTCCGTTGTAGCTAATTTACGAACTTGTCCAAGACATTAACAAACAAAAAAGATATATTTCAAGTTTTTCGTTAAAATCAGTTGAGTATTTTTTGAGTTGTGGCTGGGATACGTAATAGGTACGTATGTGTCTAGACGCGTACAGGCTTACAAGTTTTACATTGTCCACTACACCTATATATCTTATTATCAGAGAAAGAGATGCGCTTAGATTAGCAAACATATGCAGGACATTCGGGTTAGTTGAGACCTGCTTTCAAATATGGACAACGCCGAGTGGTTCAGGAGTTATACGTAAAAAAACAAAAATCGTCATTTTCTTGAATCGTTCATATTTCGGTCATTTTTCGTCCATTTTCTTCCAACAAAAATGTTTCCCCTTAAAAAAAACTAAAAATCGAATTGTGTGGTCTATTGACAATAATATATTCACAATAATAATAAATAAGTGTCTAAGGGAAGGCCTTTTTCCTTACCAATTGAAGCGAGCCAAAGTCATTCTGATACATAAAGGGGGAGATTGGATGGATCCAGGTAACTACAGACCTCTAGCAATTCTGCCAGTGTTGTCCAAGGTTTTTGAAGAAATCATAAAGGTGGGATTAACCAACTACTTTGAAGAAAAGAAGTTATTTAACAACAGTCAACACGGTTATTGAACTAAACGCTCTACAACAACAGCTCTTATTGAAATAGTGAATCAGATTATAAAATCTAGAGACAATAATGAACAAGCTGAAATCATATCAACAGATATGTCAAAGGCTTTTGATTTTATTAGCCATGAGATACTGCTGAAAAAGTTGGAGTACTATGGAGTAAGAGGTCCACCATGGGAACTTATCGCCTCTTACCTTGAGCAAAGAAAACAATCTGTTTTGTTGGGGGGCAGGTTATCTGGTGAAACAACTATTATCCATGGAGTGCCACAGGGATCTGTATTGGGACCGATTTTGTTCATAATATATATCAATGACTTAAATATAGTGAGTGAGACAGTCTCCACCTACCTTTATGCGGATGATGCCTCGTTTTTTGTCAAATCGTCTGACGAAGACGAATTAGAAAAAATAAAATGGGATACACTAGAGAAATCTAAAAAGTGGTTCAGTGATAACAAATTAAAAATGAATGAAAAGAAGATACATTATTTAAACTTTAAGAGAACTAGCGAGCGGCAACATCTTAAATTTTTGGACATTAATATTGATAGCCGACTTACTTGGAACGTACACGTCGAATGCATAATAGGGAAGCTGGCAACGGGAATATACACAGTTAGAATGGTGAAGCAGTTTAGTACGAAGGAAGCTGCAAAAGCAGCATACTTTGCACACTGTCATAGTGTACTTGCATATGGGATACTTCTGTGGGGCAATTCATCTGCGGCAAGGGAGGTCTTTATCATGCAGAAGAGGGCTGTGAGGGCACTGGTGGGCTTGAAACCCACCGACAGTTGTAGGGAGGCTTTTAGGCTTGAAGGAATTTTGACACTTCCAGCACTGTATGTGTTTCAGTGTGTGAAGTATCTACATAATAACCTGGACAGATTTCCAACGAACAATCGAAAGCACCATTTCGACACCTTAGGTAAGGATAGTCTAAGAACACCACTTCATAGACTGTCTCAGACACATCAGGGAGTGGACTATTTGGGTCCTAAACTGTATAATTGGATGCTGGTTGAACTAAAGAACAAACCAATGCAGCAATTTCATAAGGCACTGAAACAGATCCTACTGGAAACACCAGTTTACACATTCGAAGAGTTCAGGATTCAGAATGAACGAGTTTGACACTTTAAGGAGTGTATATCGCAGATATATCATATGAATAATTTTATTTGTCCTACCATGTTGCCCCAAAAAGATAAGAATCTTAAAACTGTGATAGTTAATTTTAACTATTTTTTTGTTTTTAGTGAATTTGCGTAGAAAAAATTCACTAATGGGGAAATCCCGACTTTTCAATCTTGAAAAATTTTTTACAAATGAGCGCGAACTAGGACCCCTAGAACCTATATCCGGGGTCAGTTTCAATTTTTATATGTTATATATATATATATATATATATATATATATATATATATATATATATATATATATATATATATATATATATATATATATATATATATATATGTTTCACACCGATAACTCAAAAAATAATGAGCCGATTTTGATAAAATTTCGCGTGTACCTTTCTTTTGTAAATGGCTTGGATAATTTCGTTAGTCAGGAAAATCGAACGAGGTTTTCCGGGAAAATTTTGAGTTTTCATTTGAAAAAAATTTTATCTTAAAAAATAAAAAATCTATGATAACCAAATTTAGTAGGTAGATTTACGATATAAAAAGTAAACTATACACCAAAATTTAGATTTCTATGTTACAAGAAAATAAAGTTATAATAAAATATTTTGTGCCAGATCATTTCTATGAAAATTCACTACCATAACGCACTTGCTGCGTCCAGGCTTTTTGACTTTTAACATGTATTTATTTTATCTGTTATATAATGTTTTGAACTATAATGATATGTCTTATCTATACATATTTTATCAGGGTTTGTTTTATAGCGTACTATTTAGCTTTGTTAGTTTATATTTGTTGTTCTTTTGTACATATTTTTTTAATTGGCTTTGTTGCTTATGTTTACATGTGTCTAGGTTATTAGGTAGTTTTAGCATTTTATATGTTGACAGTGTTTATATTATCTTTAGTTTTGTGATTTTACGTTTTATATTTGAATGTAAAAACTTTAGTTTTGTTTGACGCCCCATGTAAAGCTTGGTGGAAAATACACTGTTACCTATTATTACCTATTTCGGAGTGCCATTGTCAGTTACGCCATAACGATTGTCAACTTTTTTTCTCATAAACGCCATGTTGAGTTTTAAGGGACAAAAAGAGGATAAAATTCTCTACATGGTGATATAGCATTCCTCATCATTAAATAAAAAATGTCGTACTTATCTCAATGTCTAATGTTATCTGATTTTATGAAGTAGCCTTTGATTACCGTGGTTAACATCGTTTGAAATACTGTTTTGATTCTGAATGTCAGTTATAATGCATTAGAGCATTATTGATTGATTTTGTTTTAGCGAATTTTGTTTTTAAATTCGCTAATGAGGAGATCTGTATATATATATATATATATATATATATATATATATATATATATATATATATATATATATATATATATATATATATATATATGCAACCGATAACTCAAAAAATAATGGACTGATCTTGATCAAATTTGGTACCACTCTTTTGCAAGTGGCTTGGATAAGTTCGTTAGCCAGGAAAATCGGACCAGGTTTTCCCGGAAAATGTTGTTTTCTTTCTAAAAAAATTCATATCTCCGTAAATATTAAAGTAAGGACAACCAAATTTGGTACGTGTGTTTGTATTATAAAGAGTGAACTCTGTACCAAAATTAGGCCCCTAGCTTTAAAGACAAAGAAGTTATGGGCAGTTAAAAAAACAAATTTTGGAGTTTTCCTCAAAACGTCAAACTTGCAATTTTAAACGTCAAAATTGGCAATGTTTAGGCAAAGAATGTGAAACAAATACCGATTGTAAAAAGAAAATGTTGCAAGAAAAGTGTTCTGCAAACCCTTAAGTTTCAGATTCAACCGTCATTGCCCTTCATTTTACTAAAATGTTTACAGAATATATATTTCAAATAGACCCTTTCTCTGGTGCTTTGGCTGTCAGTTTAGTCAAGTTGATGCTTTTTTGGATATTTATGTGTAGGTTTAGTGAAGTGTATGGTTTAACGGTCTATAATTTTTTAGCTAAATTTGTTGATGCATTTTTGCATTTTTTTATCGAATTATGATGCGTTTATAAGAAAAAAATCTAGAAGCAGTAAGTGCGTTTTGGTAGCAAATTTTCGGTAAATTTGCAGATTATCTCCCGAACGCTTTTCAAAAAACTGTTTTCAGAAACCTGCCTAGGGCCCCCTTTGGATCCACAAACCCCAAGAAAATTTCTTGTTCACAGCCGTCAAGGAAGTTACTGGACCAGGAGTGAATAGGGTGCTGAGCGGGGTAGCTAGTAAAAAGGAAATATGGGCAGAAAATGCAAATAAAACGGGCTTGAAAGTTGTCTTTTTCACATCTTAAAACCATATCCCCCTTAAACCCTACCTACCCCGCACAGCACCCCTATTCCCCCAGGTGCCGTAACTTCATTGGCGGGTATAAACAAGAAATTTTTCTAGGGGTTTATGCAACGAGGGTGGTTGTATGCACGCGAGGGGGGAAGGAAAATCCCCACGACGAAAGAGCCAGCCCCAACCCTACCGCAAGTGAAAGCAGGGTGGGGTCTGCGTCGTAGGCATTTTCCTTCCCCCCTCGTGTGCATACAAGCACCCTCGTTGCATAAACCACAAGAAAAACTTCTTGTTCATACCTCTCAAGGAAGTTACGTGACCTGGGGGCGAATAGGGATGGTGTGCGAGCTAGGCGGGTAGGCGGAATTTAATGGGGATATGGCTTCAAATAGACAGCTTTTAAGCAGTTTTCTTTGCTTTTTCTGCTATTTCTTTTGTACTATCTACGCCGCCCAACACCCCTATTCACTCCCAGTCCCGGGTGTGTACAAGAAATTTTTCTTCTGGTTTGTGCATCCAGGTGGAGTCCTAGTAATATTTCTGAAAACAATTTTTTGAAAAGCGTTCGGGAGCTAATCTGCCAATTTACCGAATTTTCATTAAATCCTTCAAATTTCAATAACTCAATTTTCTATTAACGTAAGCTTTGTTGGTTAGGAAACCAACATTAAAGTTTATTTTCGGAAAATTTTTGTATATTTTCAAACCATAAGTAATTTTGATAAAATATAGTACATTGTTTCTACTACATAGGCTATATCGATAATCAGTTTGATGCCTGCTCGCATTTGCTATTAAAAACATTTTTATGGTAATTCACTTCCATAACACATTTGCTGCATCCAGACTTGTGAAAAATGTTTATATATTTTCAAACAATAAATTTATTTTGATGAAATATGGTACATTGTTTCTACTATATAGGCAACCAACTTTGATGCCTGCTTTCATCAAAGAAAGACATTTTCTAATAAAAATATTTTAAAGAAAATTCGCTACCATAACGCACTTGCTGCGTTCAAAGATTTTTTTGATTGAGTCTGCATTTCAATTCAAGGAAGTACACGTTTTAAATGGGAAAAGTATTAATATATTTGTCAACATGTACAATGAAAATATGTTTCTCATGGCAGAGAGAAGGCTGCTTAAATAATTATAACGACGCTAATTCTAAAACAAAACAAACAAAACACGATATTAACACAAATTGTCCCCAATCGATCATTAAAGTGTGTTTACCCAAGATCATGTTCAAACATGTTCAAATTGCTTGCCGTTGTTTTGTATGCAAGTTTCCACTCTATCAATTACACCCTGTGTGGCAGCCCGTATCATGATTGGACATATCGAGTTAATTACTTGTAGAATATAGTCTCTTAAATCACCTTCGTTCTTGAAACTACTCGAATATACTTTGTCTTTCACATATCCGCAGAAGAAGTAGTCCATTGGAGTCAAGTCTGGGCTTCTTGCAGGCCAAGCTGCTGGACCACGATCGCCGATCCACTGTTCTCTAAACATATGGTTTAAATAATCAGTAACAGTATAAGTTGGGAGCACTCCATCCTATTGGTAACATACGTCTTTTCGAGAACTAAGAGGTAGTTGTTGGATAAAATCATCCATATTATTTTGAAGGAGATTTCTATAATTCTCTTCAGTGAATAATTGATTTATGAAATCGGGCCCAACGACTTTTTTATTCAAGATGCCGCACCAGACGTTTACACTGAATATTTGCTGGTGTCTGGAAACTCTGTATATGTTTGGATTTTCAGTATTCCAGTAATGATGATTGCGTCTGTTTAATAGTCCGTTGTTCGTGAAACAACTTTCATCCGTTCATGGAATCTTAGACGCTGTGTCTTCCTGATTTAGAGGCTGACTAGTGAACCATTAGCAGAAATCAATTCTTCTGTGAAAGTCTGAGTCAGTCAAATCATGAGTAGATGATATCCATACAGATGATGTTTTTAATATCTTCCACGCAGCTTGTTATGATGTTCCGCATTGTCTGAATATTTGCCTGGTTAGACTTGTAGGATCGATGTGAACTTGAGCCATAACCTTCACAGTGTTACTAGTTGGTTCCTTATGGTAATGGGTTCTGGCTTCCGTAACACAACCGGAATTTCTTATCACCAGAGCAATTCTTGTAACAATTTTCCGACTTGGTTGTTTTCGTTCTGGGTATTTGTTCATCCAAGTTTCTGAAGCAATACAAGAATTTCTGTATGAACGAATGTATATTTCGTACATATCTGTTTTTTCCTCTACAGTGAAACGTACGATTTTCAAATTTAAACAAACTTCAATGTCAATAGTTATGTTATTATGAACTTAAATTAACATTTACTATGATGATCACAACAATGTTAACCACGGTAACCAAAGGCTATTTCATAAGATCAGCTAATATTAGAAATTGAGATAAGTACACCATTTATCAATGAATCCTGACGACTGTTATGATACCATGTGCAGAATTCCCCCCCCCCCCTTCAAATTAGTAAAAATTCAATATGGCGTCCATAAGGAAAAAAGTTGACAATTTCCTTGGCATAACTAACAATGACACTGCGAAATAGACCTCAACACTCGATTTGGCATTTCTCTTTAAGGATCTTTAAGAATCTTGTTGTTGGAAGAAAATGGATTGAAAATGACCGAAATATGAAGGATTTAAGAAAATGGAGATTCTGTTTACATATAACTCTGAAACCATTAGGAATTTTCCGTATTTGAAAGCCGTTCTCAACTAATCTGAATTACCTGCATATATTTGATAATAAGGGATATAGCTGTAGCGAGCAATGAAAAACTTGACAAAATATCCAATAATTCCACCCCAGATGGTTAGAGACCAGATATTTTGACTAGTCGTGTAAGTAAAGTGAGGGTTTTCAGTAGAAACTATTCTATTTTCACTACTAAATGAAAGTAATGTCTGTTGACATGTCCTATCTTATGAAATGTTGCTTCATCAGTGAACGACACAAAGTTGAAAAATCTCGTATTTCTTTGGATTTGTTGCTGGGCCCAGTGACAAAATGATAGTCGCCTTTGATGATCATCATTATTCAGCTCTTGGAGGAGTTGAATATGGTATGGGTGAAATTAGTTTTTACGAAAAATTCGTAAAACAGGGGTTTTATAGATATCAATTTCGTTTTTTTTTTTCTTGAGCTGATATGAGAATCTTCTATCATTTTAAAATTTACTATCAACTCTTTCTCTTCGTTTAAAACAGGCTTGGTTCTCCCAGTCTTATTGTGTTCCCCGTTTGGTCAAAACGTCGCATCAGTCTTTCAAAAGCGCTTCAGTGTGGTTGTGTTCTATTGGGATATTTCTCATGATAGATTCTTGTCGCGAATAAACAGTTCGCGACAAGAATATATATATATATATATATATATATATATATATATATATATATATATATATATATATATATATATATATATATATAATGAGTTCGTTAGTCGGAAAAATCGGACAACGTTTTCCGGGAAAATTTTGAGTTTTATTTCAAAAAAATCCTTTTTACCGAAAATTACAAAGGTATTTTCATGAAATTTGGTGAATATGTTGCCTTGTAAAAGACCTTACTACAGACTAAAATTCAACTTTCTACATTTTTAGAAAATTGAGATATTTAAATATTGAGTTTTCTTTTGAAAAAAATTTTTTTCTCCCAAAATTACAAAGTTATTTTGATAATATTTGGTGGATATGTTGCTCTGGATAAGACCCTACTACATACCAAAATTAAACTTTTTAAGTTTGTAGAAACTTGAGTTATTCAAATTAGAAGCATTTAATAAAAAATCACTACCATAACGCACTTGCTGCGTCCCGAATTTTTTTCTTGCGCACCCCCAATGCATTAAGGCACAAGCCGCTACTGCTGACGGTACTATCTGCAACTTTTGTTTCAAAATTATTTTATCATTGGATAATAAAGGAGATATTGAACTTGAACTGTTGGACCACCCTGTATATAAACATAAATATTCAAAAGACCCTTGCGTGTGGGCTCTAGCTACCCTAATTAGCGCTGATTTTAAAAAACGTTTTGAAATTCTCACCATATTTAACTCTCATTGAATTTTCCTAAAGAAAATTTACTAAAATAAATTATAGTGAATTTTTATTTAGAAAAATTCACTACTAGAGAGGTATCGATGGTGAGACTTTACAAAAAAAATTTCAAATGAGCGCGAACTAGGACCCCTAGAACCCATATCCGGGGTCAGTTTCAATTTCTATATGTATATATATATATATATATATCCGTCTGATAACTCAAAAAATAATTAACTGATTTCAATGAAACTCGGCAAGTGCCTTTATTTTATTAATGGCTTGGATGAGTTCGTTATCCAGGAAAATCGGACAGAGTTTTCCGGAAAAATTTTGAGTTTTCTTTCAAAAAAAAATTTTTTCTCTGAAAATAACAAAGCTGTTTTAATGAAATTTACTATATAGGTTGCCTTGGGAGAGGCCTTACTAAGTACCAAAATTCAACTTTTTAAGTTGATAGAAAATTGAGTTATTCACATTTTAATTTTTTTTCTAAAAAATTTTTTTCTCCATAAAATTACAAAGTTATTTTAATTAAATTGGGTGAATATCTTTCCCTAGGAAAGACCTTACTACATACCACAAATAATCTTTCTAAGTTTATAGAAAACTGAGTTATTCAAATTTGAAGCATTTAATAAAAATTCACTACCATAACGCACTTGCTGCGTCCATAGTTTTTTGTTTAAGTACGTCTAAATAAAAGCATGTCTTTAAACAAGTTCTTGAAATATAATTTAATTTAAATATGTACTTTTATAAAAAGAATAATTCATAATATGCAACTCTCTACTCTAGAGCCTCGGTGGTTCAGAGGCAAGAACGTATGCCTCTGAACCGAAGGGTACTGGGTTCGATCCCAGGTTTCTCCTGTCACTTTTTCAGTACAAACTGTAAAATTAACATCAACCGAGGTTCTGGTATTGTATTTTAGCAAGTTGAATGTCTGCACCTTCCGCCCTTCGGAGGGGACGTAAAGCCGTCGGTCCCGTGTCCATGCGATGTTGGGCAAGTTAAAGATCCCTACCCTCCTTACAGAAAGGCGGGCGTTCGGCAAAATCTCCAGGATAGTGGGGTGCAACTGCTCCCTGGCGTCGCTGATTGGCCATAGTCGCGGAAATAGGCCGACGTTAAAGAAACAAAACACACACACACAACTTTCTACTCTCAGTTCCGCATGTATCACCGGTAAGTTTTTCTATCTAATTTAGCAATAACACTTGAGTCAATGATTGTATAACTTTGGCCATATTTAAAGTGACTATAAAATAGATTGTTTAACATTATTTCCTGATTTTCATAATAACAGAAGTACGCAGAAGTAATTAGTCCTAAATTTAAATTACTTAGTGCTGTATTAAAGATTCGCTTTTATCCTGTGCGGATTGTTAATCGGTCCGGAAAACTGGGTTGCTTTCACTTGTACTATAAGCTCCGAGATGTTTCCCCATTAAATTGAAAGCGACTTATGGTTGGTCGACTTAGTTTTTCTTTACTCCTGTTATATAAATCATGGTGTATTAGGTAAAAAGCTTCTATGCTTTTATTTGATATTTTGTCCTTCATCTAGTGAGCTTTGCTTCAAGATTATTCTTTTGTGTGCTAACCAAACTGATCTCAGTCCAATTATATTTACCTTCAAGGACTATACGGCGTGTTTCATTGGGAAAGGTAAATAATTTAACTTTTGATAGGGGTCACTGAGGTGATTATAAATAACGCATAATTAGTTAGTCTTTGACCCCTATCACCGAGAGACAGGTTGTTTATCAATTTTGCCCATTTCTGTATTGCATCATACCTTTTCAAGCACCCGGTATATATATTTTTGATATTTGGTAAACGTATTCACCCTGTCCGCTGAAATCGATTGAGGTATTAACAATAAAAAAAATCCAGGTCCGACTTCACTAAAAATTTACAATTTTTTTCTGCTCAAAAACAGCAACCTGTATATTAGAATTTCTAGAATTTTCTGCAATATTTAAAACACCGTAAAAAATTGAATTTAACGATGTGCTTTTTATTTTTGCATAGACGATCTTACTATCCACATTTTAAGTTCAAATTGTTATTTTTGAATATTTTGGGGTATCAGGTCAGTTAAAAAAAAGTTCGGGACGCAGCAAGTGCGTTATGGTAGTGAATTTTTATTAAATGTTTCACACTTAAATAACTCAATTTTCTATAAGTTTAGAAAGTTTAGTTTTGGTATGTAGTAAGGTCTTTTGTAAGGCAAGACATATACCAAACTTCATTAAAATAACTTTGTAATATTCGGAGAAAAATTTTTTTTTCGAAAGAAAATTTAAAATTTGAATAACTCAATTTTCTATCAACTTAGAAAGTTGAATTTTGGTACGTAGTAAGGTCTCTTCCGAGGCAACACCTCTACTAAATTTAATTAAAACAGCTTTATAATTTTCGCAGAAAAAATATTTTTCGAAAGAAAATTCAAAATTTGCCCGGAAAACCCTGTTAATTATTTTTTGAGTTATCGGTTATATATATATATATATATATATATATATATATATATATATATATATATTGAAACTGGCCCCGGATATCGGTTCTAGCGGTCCTAGTTCGTGCTCATTTGAAAAAAAATTGCAAAGTCTCACCATCGATACCTCTCTATAAGTGATGATTTTTTTAAATAAAAATTCACTAAAAGATATATCCCATATCTCTTTTAATGTTGACTTCTGGACTGAGGTAAATTTGGTTGAATTTCCACTGCTGCTCTGTGTACAATTACTTCTAGACCACACTGTATACAAACTAACAACATAATTTGTCTTGATATGTGCAGCAAAGAAGAAATATAAAAAGTAAATGGAGTGTACACGAACTAAAAGGTACTACACTATTTATACTTAAACTAACAACACTGACTGCATGAGTGGTTACAACTGGACCTCTAAAAAGACTGTAACAGCGGCAGAAGCAGAAGTCAATGGAAGCCGTGTGTGTTCGGTAAGAGCAAATTTTGGGAAGAAACTATTGACTATTAGTAACAACAATTGACTAAAAACGATGCGAGTTGTAAGGAAAAAAATAATTATACTACAGAGGTGATAAATGATGATAAATTACAATAGGGTTATATATAATCGTAAATGCTGCCAATGATTAACAATCAGTGAATTCAGTATTATTGACATTTCTCTGAAACTTAAAAATGAATTTCATGAGTCAATGGCAATACTAGCAGCTGTCATTAACTAACCAACAGCAACCACATACTTGATCTATGATTTAAACATAAATGTTTCAAATTTGAATAGCTCAATTTTCTGTAACCCTAGAAAGCTGAATTTTGGCACATAGTTAGGTCTTTCCCAAAGCAATAGGTAGACCCAATTTTATCGAAATTTTCGGGAAAAAAAATTGTTGAAAGAAAACTCAAAAATTTCCCGGAAAACCCCGTCCGATTTTCCTGGCCAACGAACTCATCCAAGTCATTAATAAAAGAAAGGCACTTGCCGAGTTTAATCGAAATCGGTTAATTATTTTTTGAGTTATCAGACGGATATATATATATATATATATATATATATATATATATATATATATATATATATATATATATATATATATATATATATATATATATATATATATATATGTATAAACATATAAAAATTCAAACTGACCCCGGATATGGGTTCTAGGGGTTCTAGGGGTCCTAATTCGCGCTCATTTGAAAAATTTTTTGCAAAGTCTCACCATCGATACCTCTCTATTAGTGAATTTTTTAAAATAAAAATTCACTAATGAGATTTAATGAATTTTATTAAATTCTATTAAAGATTATTTAACCTAAATAAATACAATGTTTAAAAGCTATGTTTTCTATTTGTCCCTGTATTCATATAGATCACTAAAAAAATGTAGTTGCTTCCGCATTTGGAACTAAATATCACAATATACTTACATTTAGAACACCATGTACCTTGATTTTCTCTAATTACCAATAGGTACTTTTGCAGTTACAAGGTACAGAAAATTAAATTGATACCTTCACAAGCGATAGATGTAGCCATCTCTATAACTTCTAAATGAAGTTCTACAATTCTTTGCAAGATTTGAAAAGACCGTAAAAAATGAATTTAACGATGTATTTTACACAGACGATCGTACTACCCACATTTTAGGTTCGATGTGTTATTTGTTAATATTTTGGGGCACCTGGAATCAGACATGTTTTATTTAATTTTGTTTATCCTTTTATTAAATAAGTATTATTCACAAACAACAAAAAATGAAATAAGAAAAAACCGTGATTGCTACAAAAAACTAAAATAGTTGTTCAAACTGACCTCCAGTCTTTTGAATGCATATTCTTGCCCATGTTGAGATGTGATTCACAGATTTTCTAATAACATCTTGGTTATTTTTCATCTCTTGACAGGCGTTATCTATTCTCTCAAGTAGTTCACCCTATTACTTTTGGGAGTAGAATAAACTCTGCTATCGACGTCTCGCATGCTATCATGTGCAGTGCCGACGCCAACGATGCCCTGATGATGATAATAATGATGATAATGATGATGATGATGATGATCCTGTGTAGTTAGTATTTCGCGTTATTTAAGACTATACTGAAAGAACATTGTAGTATGTACGACAGGGACGTCATGTATGTGCGGAACTAGGACAACTCCAATTAACATAAAATGTTATAAATGGAGACTGTACAACCAACCAACAATTTTGTAAGTTGTCAGCTCTAGGCCATTTTCTTCCAAAAAGGGACAATATATGTAAGGCTAGATGTATTCTCACCACAATTAGACACGCAGCTCGGTTTTGCTCTAATTAGAGCTCGTCAGTGCGCTAACCAAGAACTTACAAAATTGTTACTTGGTTATACGCAGTCTCTATTTATAACATTTTGTGTTAATTGGGGCTGTCGTGACAACATACTACCTGGTTCCGCACCAAGATGGCAACCCTGCAGTACATCTCACAATGTTCTAGGAGGCTGGCTATCATAGATGTATTACTTTATAGGTATGTTCTCGCTGTAATTAGTATAGCGCACTGACGAGTTTTAATTAGACAGCAACCTGTCTGCATTTCTAATTATGGTGAGAATACATTTAGCCTTGCTGTACTGAAAAGCTAGTTCCTGCTACATACACGGGACGTTGCTACCGTGATATTCGTAACTCAGCACATATTAAATTTTTACTGACGAGTTTATCTTCTTGTAACAGATTGGGTGCAAAAAATATTTGTGTGTATCTGTTTGTCTATCATCATAAGTCTAGAACTAAAGCCTTACAACGCGTCATGCAGTTTTTGATGAGATTTTAAAAAGGTTGAAGATAATATGAAGCGAAAATTCATAAAAAGTAGCGAATGTTTGAATCTGAAATAAACTTTCGTTGTGAACAATATTAGACTAGACTCGTAAACAAACTTCAAACCCTGGGTAATGTATCGGCATCCAGTAACAATCAAAGTGATCCTTTAGTCTTAGCCCTTCTTGTTTGCTCTGGATTCATTGACGTTGTTGAACCTTCGGATCTCAAGGATCTACTACTTACATGTAACGGGGGAGGAATATAAGGCGCAGAGGCTAGGGATAAAGAGTTTAGCGAAGCAGGGATTACCAGTTTAAGATAAAAGCACACTTCATCAGATCAGCTATAACCTATAAATTAAAAAAAACAACGATTGAGTTTCCTTGTAATGAATTCGTAGGAGGCAGCCGTAATGTTTAATCGAAATAGGAGTTTTTAAGATGAAATCTCTGGCATTAAAAAGTTTTGCGAACGCTACAAAAGTGGATAAATCACGGCGTAGATTTTCATGTGTTCACCTTTTTCAATTAGCTTTGTTTACTTCAAATAATCGTGTAAAAGTTTTTGAATCTTTATTTTGTTAGGTATTAGAAATGACTTAGACTTGCCAATATTGTAAAATGTGCGTTAACAAATTTGCCCACGTTAATTTTATCAAATTCTTGCAAAGCAAAATTGATTATTGTGTGGTAACGTTTGTGCTTATCCACATTACGCTTCGACAGTGCGACAGAATCTCGATGAAAGATTTCCAAACAGATGGGTAGGAAATCGTTGCCAAATTGGATGTCCCCCGAGATCACCGGACTTAGCATCATTGATCTTTTATGGGGCTATCTAGTAAATATATACAACTCAGCCCACGAAACTGCACAATTTGCGCCAGCGCACCATTAATGAGTGCCATCTGATAACCTGAAATGCTTTAGAAAATCGATTTAACTAAATAAAAACCTTAGAAGTTGAATAACACTTTTACAATTATAACATTTTTTTGTGAATTTAGTCTAGAGAGATTTATCTATAGATCTGGCATTGTGAAATGACTACCAACACAATTCTAGGTCACGTGGTCAGAAATTAAATTGCTATTGGTTTGTTCTGTTATTTGCATTCTTGTAGCAAATTGCGCGGTTTATGTAGCGTCATATGTCATATTAATTTATTTTTATTTTACGTTAATAAGAGAATAGGTTGTTTTTCGATTAATATTCTTAGTTTATATGAAAAGCTTGTGAATTAAAACATTGCTTAGTTTGATCATATTACGAAATGAGTGAGTTCCCCAAGACGCTAACCTTTAAAATAAATTATGTTAAATTCTTTTACACAGGAACAATACGCATGCAATCAGGACTGTTTGTGTAAAAAATTGTGTAAATATTGCAAAATTTGAAAATAATTTAATTCTTTATTTTAAATCGAAACTTAAAAATTAATAAACACTATTCAAACCTGGGATAAATAATCACTTCAAGCTTGCAGCTATAGCACATTGGAAAAACCGATTCTCGGGCGATTAAGGAACCTCTTTTTTTAGGTAGTAACATTTCCGTTTTGTTCTTATTAGCGAATTTTTATTTAAAACAAATAAGGTTTTTTTTTAATCGATAATAGAGAGGTACCGATGGTGAAACTGCAAAAATTAGAAAATTAATTTTTCCCAAAAAAAATTTGCATATCTCAAAAAAATAACCAAGTTATTTTGATAATATGTTGGTATGTTGCCCTCGTAGATACCTTACTCCACCAAAACAACTTTCTAGGTTTATAGAGAATTGAGTTATACAAAGTTGAAGCATTTAATGAAAATTCGCTACCATAACGCACTTGCTGCGTCCAAACCTTTTTGTTCCCTTTTTGCTCTTTTCCTTTGACGCATAATATGTAGTTGTTGCAACATTTCTTTAAACTTCTACAAAACTTGTTTATGAAACAAAGCCGAAGCATAATCATAGAATCAAACCTACCTTTAAGGGATGTTCGATCGTGATTATGTAAAAGCTTCGTTGAAGTAAATAGAGTCCCAATACTCTCCCCTATTTCTCTACGTTTCGTCCCTTACTGTGTTGCAACAATATCTTTAAACCACACTGAATATTATATTAGGCTGGTCTAAATAACAGGATAAGTTTGTTTATCTTTAAAAATGTGTTTTTTCGTAACAAAACTTATTTACTTCAACGAAGCTTTCACATAATCAAACTCGAACATCACCTAATATAAGTTCCCTTGGTCCTATGATTATGGATTTGTGAGTATGTGATATTACTGGCATTAAGAGTGTTTCTCATTAGTCAATTTACTTTGAAAACGATAAACCAATTACTAACGTTTATTGCACATTTCCGTTTTAGTGAATTTTCTTAGAAAAAATGACTTTCGAATTTTGAAAAAATTTCTTCAAATGAGCGCGATCTAGAAACCCTAGGTCCCATATCGGAGGTCTGTTTCAATTTTTATATGATTATATATATATATATATATATATATATATATATATATATATATATATATATATATATATATATATATATATATATATGTGTGTGTATCACACCGATAACTCGAAAAATAATGGACCCATCTTGATAAAATTTAGTATGTACCTTCCTTTTGTAAGTGGCTTGAATAAGTTCGTTAGCCAGGAAAATCGATCTAGGTTTTCCGGGAAAATTTTGGGTTTCCAAATTTATCTCAAAAAATATATAATCTATCGTCACCAAATTTGGTACGTAAGTTTACGGTATTAAAAGGAAACTACATTTTTTTTATTTCAACAACACACAGCCTAAATACTATCGTACTGTGGGTGTCGACAAGGACGAAAGAGGCAACTTGTTAATTCTGGACTTGAAGGTTTGGAGGTTCGGGGGAGAAGGAAAAACATGTACCGGCAAGGAATTCCACAACTTGGAAGTCCTCGGGACAAAAGAGCGGGCATAATAAGATGTTCTGTGTCTGGTGACCTGGACAGTAAAAGGGTGCATTCGCTCTGTTCTCCTGGTAGATCTGTTGGGGGTAGCAGGTGCAGGAACTATGGAAGAAATCTCCTCTGAGCAGTGCCCGTGCAGATATCTATAAAAGAGAGAGAGAGAGAGAGAGAGAGAGGTCACCAACGGCACGTCGGTGGGAAAGGGATGGCAGCCTTTGGGTGAGGGTAGGGTCACCGATGAGACGTATAGCTCTCTTCTGAATGGAGTCCAGGATAGCGAGTGTAGAAGCGGCAGCAGCACCCCAGATGTGGGAGCAGTATTCGAGGTTTGGTCTTATTTGTGAAGTATATAAGGTATATAGATTAGCTCGTGAAAAGTATTTGCGAGCCCGGAAGAGGAATCCTAATTTCTTAGCAGCCGCTTCTGCAATTGATGTTGGTGCCAATTGAGATTTCGATGCACAGAAATGCCAATAAGTGAAAAGGACTCGTTACTTTGAATAACTTGATTGTTTATTGTGATGGGTCTAGGGCTGGTGTATCTCTTATGAGAAGCAAAGCAAGACTGTGATTTGGTGGGGTTGAATTGTACAAGATTTCTACTTCCCCAGTCTAATATTTTTTGGAGATCCACGGAGATAGAACCCTCCATGAGTCTGCGATCCTCATCTAATTGGGCTAAAGAGACAGGCTTAGAATATTGTATATTTGAGTGGAGGGTACTGTCGTCCGCGTAACTGTGAACTGGGTTGGATGTGCTAGAGGGGAGGTCATTGATGTGGAGAAGAAACAAAGTAGGGGCTAAAGCTGAACCTTGAGGAACTCCTGCATTAATTGGATACAGTTTAGAGGAATGGCCATCCACGACAACAGAAATGCTCCGGTTGGAGAGTAAATTTGCTGTCCACGTACAGAGTTTTGGTGGTAGGCCATAGGGCGGTAGTTTATTAAGCAGCGCTGCGTGCCAGACCTGGTCGAATGCTTTGGATATGTCTAGAGCGACAATCTGGGATTCACCGTGTAGTTCCATAGACTTGTTCCATACCAAAATTTATATTTATATGTTGAAAGAAAAAAGTTAGAAAAAAATATTTGTTGCCACACCATTTCTATGAAAATTCACTACCATAACGCACTTGCTGCGTCCAGACTTTTTCCATACTTCTAAATTTGATGAAAAAACTCGTATCTACCCTAATTTCTCAAGTTTTATTCCTCATCGATTCGTCATTCGATAAATTAAATCAGTTAGAAGGAGATTTAAGAAATTAAATTAAGCACAACGTTCCGTTTTCCTGAAAAGCTATTTCCTTCCTACTGATTTGAATCCAAGATAAAGAAAATCTGGACGCAGCATGTGCGTTGCGGTAGCGGATTTTCATAAAAATATATCAAATCCCGGAAAGTGACAAACTAATTAGCTTCGAAAATACAAATGTCTCAAAGAAAAAGTTTTTCTTTCGAAAAACTGGATTGATTGGGGCTAACGAACTTATTCAAGCGATTAACAAAGCTGAAATTATAAATTTAGCAAGTACCGTCTGTTCTGTAAATAACTATTAAACATGTTCGTTAGCCAGCCCGTTCGGAAAAGTGTGTCTGAGATACGTTTATATGTTTTAGCGGAGGTTTTTGTATTTGCGAAGATAATACAATAATTTTAGTAAAATTTGTAACACAAGTTGTTATTATAAAGACTGGTACCTACTAAATTTTAAATTGTTAGGTTCATAGAAAATTGTGTTGCAGACATTAATTGTTTTTTCCTTCAGGAAGCAAAAGTTCTTGTATAATTAAAATAATTTATTCCAGTGACCAAGAAATGTTCTACAGAAATTGAATGAAAAAAATTGATCTACAAAAATTCGCTGAAAGGGTTTTATAGAAAATCATAAGAACGTTCTTTCATGAAAATCCTCAAAAAATTTCTCCGAAAATATGCTGAAACAATTTACTATAAGAGTTTATTGAAATTCGCTAAAAAGTATTGTTGCGTCGAAAATTATATGACTAAAAATATATGCTCATCAGAAATCCCCAAAGATTTGTTTACGAAAATTCGCCAAAAAATATAAAATTAGAATATAAAAAAAAAATTATGAACAAATATTTCTTACTCAAAATGCACTAAAAAGTTTTCTGCAAACATCAAACTTGGATAAGATCACAAACCTGTCACCCATCCAGCAACTGACCGCGCCTGACGTTGCCTAATTGAAGCCATATATATATATATATATATATATATATATATATATATATATATATATATATATATATATATATATATATATATATATATATATATATATATATATATATACATATATGTATATATATATATATATATATATATATATATATATATATATATATATATATATATATATATTGACTTTCCAAAAAATCCGAACACCCAAGAAGAGATGACCAATTGCAATGAAATTTTCCATACTACCCTCAGAGCCTCGGTGGTTCAGTGGTGAGAACCTGTGCCTCCGGACCCAAGGCTACTGGGTTCGATACCTAGGATTCTCCTTTTTTCTTCATTATTTCCCCTCATTTTTTCAGTACATACTGTAAAATTAACATCAACGGAAGATGTGTCATTGGGTTTAAGCAAGTTGAATGTCTGCACGTTCCGTCCTTCGGAGGGGGAGTATATCCGTCGGTCTCGGCAAAATTTCCAGGATAGTGAGTTGAAACTGTTCTCTGGCGTCGGCGACAGGCCATAGTCGCGGAAATAGACCACGGTTAAAGAAAGTATATATATATATATATATATATATATATATATATATATATATATATATATATATATATATATATATATATATCACTCTGTTTTGTCTATGATAAGAAATGATAACAATATGGACAAAAAAACTTAACAGCTGTACACTTTCTTAATTTTGTTTTATCAAAACATTTTCTCTTTAAATTTACATCTTCAGGTTAAAACATAATTTCGTAGCGATTTGTCCTCAAAGTCATTACGCATTATGACTAGTGGCTGTTTACGGTACAATTATAATCATTTGCGTGAATTCAAAAGACAAAAGACTGTACGGGAAGCCGGTTTTTAATTAGACAAATTTCCTACCGCATAAGTCGCAGTGTATCAACAGTGTTAGTCCAGGTAGTCTGAGGAAGGAATCCATAACCGTCGTCAAGAAGCCGGACAACCTCGAACAACTTCAAGGCGGAACAATCGCTGTTTGAGGCTTGTAGCTTTACAAGGCAAAGTTTCCACAACACCGTCGATTGGAAAATCTTGGATGGGAGTTTTGCAACAAACAGTCTATATATCAGCGATATATGTGTGGAAACTTTGACTTGTAAATATATATATATATATATATATATATATATATATATATATATATATATATATATATATATATATATATATATATATATATATATAATTGAAACTTACCCTGGATATGGGCCTAGTTCGCGCTCATTTGTAGAATTTTTTTCAAAATTCAAAAGTCGGGATCTCCTCGTTAGTGAATTTTTTTTAAGAAAATTCTCTAAAACAAGCACTTGTGAAGCCACGGGGAAAGTTTACGACTATATTAAATGTTAGGGCAAGAACAAACAACCAGATATGCTATTCAAATTGAATTAAGTCTTAAAACTTTCATCTCCTCTTTGTCTAATTATTTTCTATACAAAAAATCGCTAAAAATTCATTGGAATAACAACAAACTAACTAGATAACGGTAAGGTGAAATGAGACTAAAAAAAATTGAAAAAAGTAAAGTGACTAACTAGGATTCGAACTCATCATGCAAAAGTCAAGTGAATTTGATTATCGGATTTACAGAGACTCAGACCACTGAGCTATACTCGACATGTGTCTACTAGCAGCTAATCCCGTCATACAATTGTTCAATGTTTTAAAATTTACATAAAAGTATTTCGATTTACAATAGATTTTTTGCTCATATTCAAACGAAATCAAGGAAAATAACGGCTTAAACACACATCTAGGAGCTTGTTAGTCATTTCTTGTAATATTTTTCACTCTCATTCGTGCTCAATCAATTTTGAGGTTTGAACTTTCTTGAATCAGATTTAATTAATTAGGAATTAATTTGCCTCTAACTTTTTTGTTTTTCAAGCTAAAAAATTTTTGAATTTTCGTTCACAGGATACGCTTTATGACAGAGACCAGCCTACTAAATTTGGTTGCCTTTACTTTGTTATTTCCGGAGATATACATATTTTTTTTCGAAAGAAAACACAAAATTTTCCGGGAAAACCTGGGCCGATGTTCCTGACTAACGAACTTGTCCAAGACACTTGCAAAAGGAAGGTATGTGCCAAATTTGATCAAAATCAGACCATGATTGTTTGAGTTGTCGGTGTGATACAAATATATATATATATATATATATATATATATATATATATATATATATATATATATATATATATATATATATATATATATATATATATATATATATATAGGTAATACTTATATGTTACAATTTAATACTGATTGTTAAAAAAATTAAACAGCGTCCTCTAGCATCCACAATATTTATTATAATGGTTCAGGTTTATAAATGTCCTATTGGCTTAGAAGATCGCTTTGGAACAAGACGTAGTTTGAAAAATTCGGTTAAGCAGAACCGATCTTAAAAGGGTTTTTTCAAAACAATATTCTCACTCTCCCCCACCTATTATTCAGATTTTTCCAAAGATTCTTACTTTTGCATTTTTAGTAGACCTTAATTAAGAATTTTTGATAATAAATAGGTTTTTTAATTTTTGCGTTTCAGTTACGCCTTCTGGCGGTCGATCTACAACCCAGTAAATAATTTCCAGGCTTTTTACGTGCTCACTTTTGTTCTAATTTTTTTTCTCAAAATTCCAAGCTATCCATGGATTTTAGAGGCTGTAATTCACGCCTACTTATAGAAATATTCATAAGGTTCTAAATTGGTGATGTCTCTATTAGCGAATATGCTTTGTGAAAATCGTTTTTACTACCTACTTACGAAACCTAGGTTTCTCGGTTAATGCAAAATTAAGTTACGAGCATTTAAACATTTTTATGGAAGTTCCTCGCCATTACGTACAAGCTGCGTCCAGTCTTTTTGCATTTTTTCAGATTTTACCAAATAATATAATATTTTTTGATAGTCAAACGCTTATGAAAATTCTCTACGAAAATGCATTTGCTACGAGAAGACTTTACATCCAAATTTGTTATTTAATTTTTTTATTTAAAAAATGAATGGTGTTATTTTTAGTCAAAACAGGGCTATATTTTTTCTTGTCGTGTACTCTGTAGTTTAGTTTTATTTTTCGATCACAGTAAACTTTAACTCGCCACGCTTGAGAAACAATCCATATAGGAGTGCAGGAACTCCTACAGGAAATCACATAAATCAACCGTCAATCCAGGCGAGTCGTTCATTTGTTACTGTAAGTTCCAGCCACGTTATTAGAGCCGGTATGAAAAATCCTCACCTTTTCTTCCTGCCTGACAGTTCCTTTTATTTATGATATTGGCCGAAAGGTAATTGTAGGCTATATTCCATAGAGACTGAATGACAACATGCCATATTTTGCGGTCTCTATAACTACAGGTTAATTTAAGGGCAACATTTTACAACCCCAAGTTAATAATACTAATGTACGTCAACACACACTTTAATGTATTATATTTTAAATTCGTTGCGAAACAAAAGGATGGGTAATTTGTGCCCCGTAATTATCAGTTTTTAACGTGATCAAAATTTTTAAGTTTAGGTACTAAAATTGATTTTATTGCGCATGTGTGTGTGCGTGCGTGCTTCCGTGCGTGGGCGCGCGTGTTATTATTATTATTATTATTATTATTATTATTATTATTATTATTATTATTATTATTATTATTATTATTATTATTATTATTATTATTATTATTATTATTATTATTATTATTATTATTATTATTATTATTATTATTATTATTATTATTATTATTATTATTATTATTATCTTCATTAAAACTTTGCAATAATACCCTTGTCAAATATAGATTAAAAATTTCGGGACGCAACAAGTGCGTTATGGTAGCGAATTTTTCTTTCTTTGATGAAAGCAGGCGTCAAACTTGGTTGCCTATATAGTAGAAACAATGTACCATATTTCATGGAAATAACTTTATTCTTTGAAAATATATAAACATTTTTCAAAAGTCTGGATGCAGCAAGTGTGTTATGGAAGTGAATTTCCATAAAAAAGTTTTTAATAACAAATGCGAGCAGGCATCAATCTGATTACCGGTATAGCCTATGTGGTAGAAACAATGTACCATATCTTATCAAAATTACTTATGGTTTGGAAATATACAAAAAATTTCAAAAAAGAAACTTAAATGTTGGTTTCCTAACCAACAAAGATTAGGTTAATAGTAAATTGAGTTATTGAAATTTGAAGGATTTAATGAAAATTCGGTAAATTTGCAGATTAGCTCCAGAACGCTTTTCAAAAAATTGTTTTCAGAAACATTACTAGGGCCCCACCTGGATGCACAAACCACAAGAAAAATTTCTTGTTCACACAACACCCCCCCCCCCAAGGAAGTTACAGTGAATAGGGTTGCTCGGCGGGGTAGGTAGTACAAAGTAAATATGAGCAGAAAATGCGAAGAAAACTGCTTGAAAGCTGTCTATGTGAAGCCATATCCCTATAAAATCCTGTCTACCCCGCACAGCACCCCTATTTGCCCCAGGTCACGTAATTTCCTTGGGGGGTATGAACATGAAATTTTTCGTGTGGTTTATGCAACGATGGTGGTTGTATGCACACGAGGGGGGGAGAAAATGCCTACGACGAAGCAGACCCCCCCCCCGTTCTACTTGCGGCAGGGGCGGGGGGTTAGGGTGGCTGCTTCGTCGATGGGATTTTCCCTCCCCCTCGCGTGCATACAACCACCCTCGCTGCATAAACCACAAGGAAAATGTCTTTCCTACCCGCCAAGGAATTTACGGCTCCTGGGGGATAGGGGTGCTGTGCGGGGTAGGCAGGGTTTAAGGGGGATATGGCTTCAAGATGTGAAAAAGACAGCTTTCAAGCCCGTTTCATTCGCATTTTCTCCTCATATTTCCTTTTTACTATCTACCCCGCGCACCACCTTGCTCACTCCTGCTCCCATAACTTCCTTGCGGGGTGTGAACAAGAAATATTAGCTAATCTGCAAATTTACCGAAAATTCGCTACCAAAAGGCACTTACTGCGTCCAGATTTTTTTCTTATAAACGCATCATATTTCGATAAAAAAAATGCAAAAATGCATTAACGAATTTGTTCTACGAAAATTAGCTAAAAAAATTATAGACCGTTAAACCACAAACTTCACCAAACCCACGGCGAAAGCATCAACTTAACTAAACTGGCAGCCAAAGCATCAGAGAAAGGGTCTATTTGAAATGAATATTCTGTAAACATTTTAGTAAAATGAAGGGCAATGACGGTTGAATCTGAAACTTAAGGGTTTGCAGAACACTCTTCTTGCAACATTTCCTTTTCACATTATTTGCCTAAACATTGTCAATTTTGACGTTTAAAATTGCGAATTTGACGTTTTGAGGAAAACTTCAAAATTTGTTTCTTTAACTGCCCATAACTTCTTTGTCTTTAAATCTAGGGACCTAAATTGGTACGGAGTTCACTCTTTATAATACAAACACGCGTACAAACTCGCGTACCAATTTTTTAAAAAGAAAACACAACACTTTCCAGGAAAACCTGGTCCTATTTTCCTGGCTAACGAACTTATCCAAGCCACTTGCAAAAGGAAAGTACTCGCCAAATTTGATCAAGATCAGTCCATTATTTTTTGAGTTATCAGTCCGATATATATATATATATATATATATATATATATATATATATATATATATATATATATATATATATATATATATATATATATAACACAGATCTCCTCATTAGCGAACTTTTAAAAAAAATTCGCTAATACAATAAACTACCACCTAACTATACAGAAATCATAAGATGTGTATCATAAGCATACAATGCATTGTATACACACATACACACATATACAGATACAAAAATTATACATGTCTCGTTTTATGTCCAAGAAAAACAAAAACAAAAATTGTACACTATTTGAGTAATTTTCTTAGTATTAAAAAACAGAAAACAGTACTTCTTGACTTTCAGTGACTACACAAAGCACCTCGTTGACGCACCAGATGGAAATTAATTGTTCGATTTGCTTCTTACCTAAGTACCATGAGAATTCTGTTGTCAGCCTGCATTTGATTCTATTTTGGAATACTGTTATGTAGGCAGGTGGCTCCTTTGCGTCTTTGAAAAGGTCGGTTATCACTCGGTAGATCGTTGACTTTGGAATATTAATTATAAAATTCGTCAAGTTGTGCCTAAACGATTTTTCTGGATACCCCCAAATAAATCTTTAGTTTGATTTTCTTGGCGTTCCAAAAGGTTTTTGAACAATATTTTAACTCTGCACCAGAGGTCTTTTGTTTTTTGACAAGACATGATTATATGCCATGCTGTTCCTATAATCCCGGGCAGAATGGTCAGTTTTTCGAGTCCGCTACTCCGATCTTGCTGAGAAAAATCGGATCAACTTGGCGATTTTTTGCTAATTTCCATGATACATTAGAAGCATGTCATATAGTTAACGGGCTAAAGTAAGAAAACCATATAACTTGGTCGTCAGTTCATGCGCCACACATTAAGTTCTCGATGGCAAAGTAATTTGCTGTAAGTGCATGTTGGATCTGTTCCCTAGTTTTTTTTAATGAAATATGTTTATCTAAAGAAACCACAAGGGTTCACTTTAGTTCGCAGCTATCATTGTGTGTATTTTTGTGATAGGTCTCGAAAAATGATTTGATTCTATTATAATGGGTTAGCAAATTCTTTTTAATAAGATTTGATTTTCTCTCAAGTAATCATTTGAAATCCACCTATTGTCCCCCATAAAAGCTGACACCGTTTTAAAACCAACGTCTTTCCAAATTTCACTAAACAGAGGTGGTATTGTTTTCTTTAACAATTTGGTGTTCCTAAGAGGTATAGTTTTTAATTGCTGGAGTGACTGTGGAAAATTCTTTCAGTGACTTTTGATTTTTGGATAACCTTGTACAACGCGTTGATGAAATAAGTATTTTTGTTCGTTCCACAATTAGAGAGATTATTACAAAAAAGAACATTTGCAACGAAACGCCCTACCCTGTGAATTCTTTTATAAAGTGCCCTATAACAATTTTCCATTTTTGTGATTCTGAAGTCGTTATCATTTTATTTACAGTGTACAATCTGAATGTATCAATATTTGACTGCAGATGCACAACACCTAAACCCCCATCAGGAACCGACACACAAAGGTATTTTACCCCTGTCCAATGTTTTCTTGTCCATATAAAACTTGCAAACATGTAACTTGTAACGATTCCACCTCTCTCTACGAATGATAAGATGTGAAAAAATAATGCCAACGCTTAGGGGATACAAATTGATTTATGATTATTATTTTTTCAACATGAGATAAGGATGGAGGTTTTTGTCTCCACTTAAAGAGGTTGAATGTTTGGGGGTGGAACATTTGTGACAGAAATTTCGAATTTTTGTTTGTTAAGACGGCGTAAAATCTCAAAACATTTAGAAAATTTGATTCTGGAACAAAAATCCTTTTGTCTGTCGGTCGGTTTGTCGGCCTGTACGTCTGTCTGTTAGCATCCGACAAAGGAACGCTCCGAATTGTTTTCGGGTCATATCGATTAAGGGGTTAAGGGATAAATGAACTGTGATTTGGTGAAAGTTGACGTTTTTTTGTTAGAACTCTAGTAATATAACGTTTCAGAAGTTTATGGGTACAGGAGTACGAATATTTTCTTTGTGGTCAAGTGACGGACCCCAAATTCATGTCATTAGGATATCTTTGTGAAGAGAGTAAAATATCAGAGCTAAATGGAAGTTATGATTCAATTTACAACATTATTTAAAATTGCGGTCTTGAAAAATTGTCTATAGTGTATGCCAAATTCGAGATGTCCCCCTTAATAGATTTTTTAAATGGCTAGCCGTCTTTCTATTAACTATTTTTAAAGTACTTGTAAAGTTATACAAAACCCCAAACTTCAAATGCTTAAACATTGCCAAAAAAATACAATTTTAATTCACTGCAATAATTCTTTTTTCTTTTATTTTATCTTATATTCTTATCTATTATACTAGATTTTTCAATCATTTTTTATAAATGTCGATATGAAATTATAGTAAAAGTTGTTTGTCCAATTTAACATTAAAACTAATAAGTGAATGCAGAGACGAGGGGAACGACCTGGCTGGGCAGAATGAAGTCACCCTCATCTGGATGCCGGGTCACTCGGGGGTCAAAGGCAATGAAGAAGCTGGCAGTCTCGTGAAGAGAGGGTCAACAGAAACATTTATGGAAACAGAACCGGTCCTGGGCGTGGCGAAGAGCAGTGCCAGGGGATTCAATAAGTCCTGAGTCAGAAACGAACACAAGGTGTACTGGGAAAACTGTCGGGGATCAGACATAAAGAGATAGTGTTCTATTTTTCCCATAATGGACATTGATGCATTCTGAGAATATCTTGCTGGATCGTTAGAAAAAGTCAATCCAAGAACTTTTATGCTTTCTACAAACCACTGAAAATCCAAAACTTGATCGGTCAGTGTCTTCCAAGCACCGCACCAGGAACTTCTAGACTTTTTAGAGTTCAATTTCGACTTATATTCTCTTGAATATGGTTGATACGCTTCCTGAAATACTTGAAAGTCAGCGTTTTTACTTAAAAATAGTGACACATCGTCGGAGTATGCAGCGCATGTTAGATTAATGTCTTGCAAATAAGGTGACTGGAATCCACTAAGTCGACGCTTGCACAACTGTAGGAATGGCTTAACTAATGTAGATTATAAGGGACCAGAAGTGGACATCCTTGGCGAATACCATTCTTAAAATATATTTTGCCAGTAAGTAGTGAGCCAACACGTACATGAAAGAGTGCATTCTGGTGTAATGTTTTTATGCCACCAATAAATTGATATACAAAACCCAGGACTGTCATCAAATGAAAAAGTGTATGATACACTCTATCAAAGGCAGCCTTTTGGTCTAAGTTTAGAATCGCCCACAGATAGTTCTGTTGATTTGCAAGTTGAATTGTATCTGTATAAAGGTGTAGTGTGTCATATATGGATCTGCCTGAAACAACGTAGCTTTCGTCTGGATCTATAACAGTTTCGTTATACTGGATAATCTAGTGGACAGGCATTTTGCAACAATTTTGTAGTCCGTTGCCAAAACAGATATGCCTCGCCAATTCTCCAATAGAAGCAGATACCGGTGTGATTTTAGCGGCCAAATGTCCAGCAGCCGATTCACGAAGACAACCGAACGTTTTACAGGACCGTAACAGGGATGACGCGCAAGATACATTATAAGTTTTTTTACACAATATCAGAAACGCATGTGGAAACAAATTAAAATCTAGCAGGGTTATCAATACTTCTATATAATGCTGGCAACAAATGTACCCACGATCATTCACACCCGCATGAGAAATGGCGTATTGCTAGATATTTCACTTTTTATTACAAAACCTGTACATACTAACAGA
This sequence comes from Tillus elongatus, assembly GCA_964006375.1. Taxonomy (NCBI): domain Eukaryota; kingdom Metazoa; phylum Arthropoda; class Insecta; order Coleoptera; family Cleridae; genus Tillus; species Tillus elongatus. The sequence goes on from OZ023263.1 coordinate 196,299,437, forward strand.
TTAAAACTTGGCAAGGCTATTTACAATGTTAAAAGCTATCATAAAAATACAGCGCCTTGCACTCGCAAGCCGTACAAGAGATGGGAGGGGAGTACACCATGAAAGTTATTTATATTTTTATTTAAAAAACTATACATACTAACAGATTAAGACTAAACGCGGTTATTGCTCCTATAAAATGCTATCAAAAAATATAGCCTCAAACATTCGCAAGCCGTAGGAGAGATGGGAGGGGAGGAAATCTTTAATTATAATTAAATTTTTATTTCAAAAACTGTACATACTAACAGTTTAAGACTAAGCGGGATTATTGCTCCTATAATATGCTATGAAAAAAATATAACCCCAAGCACTCGCAAGCCGTAGGAGGGCGGGAGGGGAGGAAATCTTTAATTATAATTAAATTTTTATTTCAAAAACTGTACATACTAACAGTTTAAGACTAAGCGGGATTATTGCTCCTATAATATGCTATGAAAAAAAATATAACCCCAAGCACTCGAAAGCCGTAGGAGGGGCGGGAGGGGAGGAAATCTTGATAGTTATTAAAATTTGTATTTAAAAAACTAAACATACTAACAGATTAAGACTAAGCGTCGTTATTGCTCCTATAAAATGCTATCAAAAAATATAGCCTCAAACACTCGCAAGCCGTAGGAGAGATGGGAAGGGAGGAAATCTTGACAGATAATTAAATTTTTATTTCAAAAACTGTACATACTAACAGTTTAAGACTAAGCGGGCTTATTGCTCCTATAATATGCTATTAAAAAAATATAGCCCCAAACGCTCGCAAGCCGTAGGAGAGATGGGAGGGGAGGAAATCTTTAATTATAATTAAATTTTTATTTCAAAAACTGTACATACTAACAGTTTAAGACTAAGCGGGATTATTGCTCCTATAATATGCTATGAAAAAAATATAACCCCAAGCACTCGCAAGCCGTAGGAGGGGCGGGAGGGGAGGAAATCTTGATAGTTATTAAAATTTGTATTTAAAAAACTAAACATACTAACAGATTAAGACTAAGCGTAGTTATTGCTTCTATAAAATGCTATGAAAAAATATAGCTCCAGGCACTCGCAAGCCGTAGGAGAGATGGAAGGGGAAAAAATGCTGACGACAGGGAAGTACAATTTTATTTCAAAAAGTATTCTTTGTCTATCTTTCAACATTTTTATAGTGAAACTGCGAGCCGTTTTACCTTTATTTTGCTGTACCAAGAAGTTTTAACATGTAATAAAAAATTTATTTAGTAACATTTAAAAAAAAAGATGTCAAGGGAGTGACTGGGATTCGATACTAGGACCAAGAATATTTATTTAAAATTTTTCGATCTTGCCAGATAATTAAATATTTATTTGAGAAAGTATACATACTAACAGATTAAGACTAAGCGGGGTTATTGCTCATATAATATGCTATGAAAAAAATATAGCCCCAAACGCTCGCAAGCCGTAGAAGAGATGGGAGGGGAGGAAATCTTTATATATAATTAAATTTTTATTTCGAAAACTGTACATACTAACAGTTTAAGACTAAGAGGGGTTATTTCTCCTATAATATTCTATGAAAAAATGTAGCCCCAAACACTCGCAAGCCGTAAGAGAGATGGGAGGGGAAGAAATCTTTAAATATAATTAAATTTTTATTACAAAAACTGTACATACTAACAGTTTAAGACTTAGCGGGGTTATTGCTCCTATAATATTCTATGAAAAAAATATAGCGACAAACACTCGCAAGCCGTAGGAGGGGAGGAAATCTTGATAGTTATTAAAATTTATATTTAAAAAACTAAACATACTAACAGATTAAGACTAAGCGTAGTTATTGTTTCTATAAAATGCTATGAAAAAAATATGGCCCCAGGCACTCGCAAGCCGTAGGATAGATGGAAGGCGAAAAATGCTGACGACAGGGAAGTACAATTTTATTTCAAAAAGTATTGTTTGTCTATCTTTCAACATTTTTATAGTGAAACTGCGAGCCGGTTTACCTTTATTTTGCTGTACCAAGAAGTTTTAACATGTAATAAAAAATTTCCTTGGTAACATTTTAAAAAAAATATGTCAAGGGGGTGACTGAGATTCGATACTAGGACCAAGAACATTTATTTAAAATTTTTCGATCTTGCCAGATAATTGAATGTTTATTTGAAAAAGTATACATACTAACAGATTAAGACTAAGCGGGGTTATTGCTCATATAATATGCTATGAAAAAAATATAGTCCCGAACGCTCGCAAGCCGTAGAAGACATGGGAGGGGAGGAAATCTTTAAATATAATTAAATTTTTATTTGAAAAACTGTAAATACTAACAGTTTAAGACTTAGCGGGGTTATTGCTCCTATAATATTCTATGAAAAAAATTTAGCGCCAAACACTCGCAAGCCGTAGGAGGGGCGGGAGGGGAGTAAATCTTTAAATATAATTAAATTTTTATTTCAAAAACTGTACATACTAACAGTTTAAGACTAAGCGGGGTTATTGCTCCTATAATATGCTATGAAAAAAATATAACCCCAAGCACTCGCAAGCCGTAGGAGGGGAGGGAGGGGAGGAAATTTTGATAGTTATTAAAATTTATATTTAAAAAACTAAACATACTAACAGATTAAGACTAAGCGTAGTTATTGCTTCTATATAATGCTATCAAAAAATATATCCACAAACACTCGCTAGCCGTAGGAGGGTTGGGAGGGGAGGAAATCTTTAAATATAATAAAATTTTTATTTCAAAAACTGTACATACTAACAGTTTAAGACTAAGCGAGATTATTGCTCCTATAATATGCTATGAAAAAAATATAACCCCAAGCACTCGCAAGCCGTAGGAGGGGCGGGAGGGGAGGAAAACTTGATAGTTATTACTACACATACTAACAGATTATTTCTAAGCGTCGTTACCAAAAAAAATATAGCGCCAAACACTCGCAAGGCGTAGGAGAGGTAAAGAAATCTTCTTGGATATTTGAATTGTTATTTTAAAAACGGTACATACCAGCAGGTTTAAATTAACCATGGTTAAAAGTTAAAAGAAAGATAATCTAATTGTTTTTAACTAGACAAGTACCTAACACTTTTTATTATAGGCCAAATCAAGAAAAATGTTGGCAGTATTGTCTAATTTAACTTAGGATAGTAATCAATGTATAATGTTATTGATGAGGAGCTGCATAAAATTGAAGTAATTATATGTCTGTCTATTTCGAAAAAATTCATATATTAGAAGGGATTTGGGCACCTGAAAACGTTATCGTTTTGGACTCAGCTTTTTTACATAAAATTGACTCCACATGTAGCCACTTTTCCGCCTGTAGGAAAAAGCAATTCAGGAACAAAAATTTTTTCAACATTTTCGCTCCACCCTGGTAACCATACTTATAGTTAATCTGTTAGTATGTATAGTTTTTGAAATAAACATTTTAATAATTGTCTTCCCCCTTCCAACTCTCCCACGGCTTGCGAGTGTATGGCGCTATATTTTTTTCATAGCATATTATATGAGCAATAACTCCGCTTAGTCTTAATCTGTTAGTATGTATAGTTTTTCAAATAAACATTTAATTATCTGGCAAGATCGAAAAATTTTAATAAATAGTCTTGGTCCTAGTATCGCATCCCAGTCACCCCCTTGACATCTTTTTTTTAAATCTTACTAAGGAATTTTTTTATTTCATGTTAAAACTTCTTGGTACAGCAAAATAAAGGTATAACCGCTCGCAGTTTCACTATAAAAATGTTTAAAGATAGACAAACAATACTTTTTGAAATAAAATTGTACTTCTCTGTCGTCAACATTTTCTCCCCTTCCATCTCTCCTACGACTTGCGAGTGGTTGGGGCTATATCTTTTTCATAGAATATTATAGGAGCAATAACCCCGCTAAGTCTTAAACTGTTAGTATGTACAGTTTTTGAAATAAAAATTAAATTATATTTAAAGATTTCTTCCCCTCCCATCTCTCCTACGGCTTGCGAGTGTTTAGGGCTATATTTTTTTCATAGAATATTATAGGAGAAATAACCCCGCTTAGTCTTAAACTGTTAGTATGTACAGTTTTTGAAATAAAAATTTAATTATATTTAAAGATTTCCTCCCCTCCCATCTCTTCTACGGCTTGCAAGCGTTTGGGGCTATATTTTTTTCATAGCATATTATATGAGCAATAACCCCGCTTAGTCTTAATCTGTTAGTATGTATACTTTTTCAAATAAACATTTAATTATCTGGCAAGATCGAAAAATTTTAAATAAATATTCTTGGTCCTAGTATCAAATCCCAGTCACCTCCTTGACATCTTTTTTTTTAAATGTTACTAAGGAAATTTTTTATTACATGTTAAAACTTCTTGGTACAACAAAATAAAGGTAAAACGGCTCGCAGTTTCACTATAAAAATGTTGAAAGATAGACAAACAATACTTTTTGAAATAAAATTGTACTTCCCTGTCGTCAGCATTTTTCCCCTTCCATCTCTCCTACGGCTTGCGAGTGCCTGGGGCTATATTTTTTTCATAGCATTTTATAGAAGCAATAACTACGCTTAGTCTTAATCTGTTAGTATGTTTAGTTTTTTAAATATAAATTTTAATAACTATCAAGATTTCCTCCCCTCCCGCCCCTCATACGGCTTGCGAGTGCTTGGGGTTATATTTTTTTCATAGCATATTCTAGGAGCAATAACCCCGCTAAGTCTTAAACTGTTAGTATGTACAGTTTTTGAAATAAAAATTTAATTATATTTAAAGATTTCCTCCCATTCACCCCTCCTACGGCTTGCGAGTGTTTAGCGCTATATTTTTTTCATAGAATATTATAGGAGCAATAACCCCGCTAAGTCTTAAACTGTTAGTATTTATAGTTTTTGAAATAAAAATTGAATTATATTTAAAGATTTCTTCCCCTCCCATCTCTACGGCTTGCGAGTGTTTGGGGCTATATTTTTTTCATAGAATATTATAGAAGAAATAACCCCGCTTAGTCTTAAACTGTTAGTATGTACAGTTTTTGAAATAAAAATTTAATTATATTTAAAGATTTCCTCCCCTCCCATCTCTTCTACGGCTTGCGAGTGTTTGGCGCTATATTTTTTTCATAGAATATTATAGGAGCAATAACCCCGCTAAGTCTTAAACTGTTAGTATGTACAGTTTTTGAAATAAAAATTTAATTATGTTTAAAGATTTTCTCCCCTCCCGCCCCTTCTACGGCTTGCGAGTGTTTGTGGATATATTTTTTTGATAGCATTTTATAGAAGCAATAACTACGCTTAGTTTTAATCTGTTAGTATGTTTAGTTTTTTAAATATAAATTTTAATAACTATCAAGATTTATTCCCCTCCCGCCCCTCCTACGGCTTGCGAGTGTTTGTGGATATATTTTTTTGATAGCATTTTATAGAAGAAATAACTACGCTTAGTCTTAATCTGTTAGTATGTTTAGTTTTTTAAATATAAATTTTAATAACTATCAAGATTTCCTCCTCTCCCGCCCTTCCTACGGCTTGCGAGTGCTTGGGGTTATATTTTTTTCATAGCATTTTATAGAAATAATAACTACGCTTAGTCTTAATCTGTTAGTATGTTTAGTTTTTTAAATATAAATTTTAATAACTACCAAGATTTCCTCCCCTCCCACCCCTCCTACGGCTTGCGAGTGTTTGTCGCTATATTTTTTTCATAGAATATTATAGGAGCAATAACCCCGCTAAGTCTTAAACTGTTAGTATGTACAGTTTTTGAAATAAAAATTTAATTATATTTAAATATATCTTCCCCCTCCCATCTCTCCTAGGGCTTGCGAGTGTTTAGGGCTATATTTTTTTCATAGAATATTATAGGAGAAATAACCCCGCTTAGTCTTAAACTGTTAGTATGTACAGTTTTTGAAATAAAAATTTAATTATATTTAAAGATTTCCTCCCCTCCCATCTCTTCTACGGCTTGCGAGCGTTTGGGGCTATATTTTTTTCATAGCATATTATATGAGCAATAACCCCGCTTAGTCTTAATCTGTTAGTATGTATACTTTTTCAAATAAACATTTAATTATCTGGCAAGATCGAAAAATTTTAAATAAATATTCTTGGTCCTAGTATCGAATCCCAGTCACCCCCTTGACATGTTTTTTTTTTTAATGTTACTAAAGAAATTTTTTATTACATGTTAAAACTTCTTGGTACAGCAAAATAAAGGTAAAACGGCTCGCAGTTTCACTATAAAAATGTTGAAAGATAGACAAACAATACTTTTTGAAATAAAATTGTTCTTCCCTGTCGTCAGCATTTTTCCCCTTCCATCTCTCCTACGGCTTGCGAGTGCCTGGGGCTATATTTTTTTCATAGCATTTTATAGAAGCAATAACTACGCGTAGTCTTAATCTGTTAGTATGTTTAGTTTTTTAAATATAAATTTTAATAACTATCAAGATTTCCTCCCCTTCCACCCCTCCTACGGCTTGCGAGTGTTTGGCGCTATATTTTTTTCATAATGTGTTTGTGGATATATTTTTTTGATAGCGTTTTATAGAAGCAATAACTACGCTTAGTTTTAATCTGTTAGTATGTTTAGTTTTTTAAATATAAATTTTAATAACTATCAAGATTTCCTCCCCTCCCGCCCTTCCTACGGCTTGCGAGTGCTTGGGGTTATATTTTTTTCATAGCATATTATAGGAGCAATAATCCCGCTTAGTCTTAAACTGTTAGTATGTACAGTTTTTGAAATAAAAATTTAATTATAATTAAAGATTTCCTCCCCTCCCATCTCTCCTACGGCTTGCGAGTGTTTGAGTCTATATTTTTTGATAGCATTTTATAGGAGCAATAACCGCGTTTAGTCTTAATCTGTTAGTATGTATAGTTTTTTAAATAAAAATATAAATAACTTTCATGGTGTACTCCCCTCCCATCTCTTGTACGGCTTGCGAGTGCTAGGCGCTGTATTTTTATGATAGCTTTTAACATTGTCAATAGCCTTGCCAAGTTTTAATCTGTTAGTATGTACAGGTTTTGTAATAAAAAGTGAAATATCTAGCAATACGCCATTTCTCATGCGGGTGTGAATGATCGTGGGTACATTTGTTGCCAGCATTATATAGAAGTATTGATAACCCTGCTAGATTTTAATTTGTTTCCACATGCGTTTCTGATATTGTGTAAAAAAACTTATAATGTATCTTGCGCGTCATCCCTGTTACGGTCCTGTAAAACATTCGGTTGTCTTCGTGAATCGGCTGCTGGACATTTGGCCGCTAAAATCACACCGGTGAAGCAGATCACCTTTTTTGACAGCAAGTTCACAACAGCTTTACATCCAGATGAAACGCGCGCGCGTGTGTGTCTATGTATGTGATGGTGTATGAGTGTGTGTGTGTGTGTATGTGTAATTTTTGCATGGCCAAAAGCTGGGTCTATAAGCCACAAACTGTGGTATTTAGAGAGACTAGGTGTAGACAGAGTCTAATTAATTAAAGAATCAAGCAGCAAGAAACTTGAAAATTATACTTAACAAAAATAAACCTAAATGAAATTATATTAAAACACTCTTCATTGTCCTCTTTTTTTGCGTTAATTCAATATTTTTTTTTTCGTAACATCGATTTTCACCTTTTCCTGTATTATTTTGTGCATTGTTTTTCTTCATCATTTTCTTTTTTTTATATATTTTCGTCTTCTTTTTCAAACCTACAGAGTAGAATAGCCAAATGAAGTTAATTCAGTATCTTAATTATTATCTATAGTTATAAAAAAATCCCGAGTCACGTCAATTTTGTAAATGACATCCTGCAACGTAAAAACTTCACCCTTATATTCAACCCCCTTCGAGTGACAGTTGCAATCCCTAAGCTGTCAAATAGGAAGTAGGAACTTGGGACACCTCATTTGAAAGTTCTCTATGCAAAAAAGCTACTGATTAAAAATATTACAGTAGAAAAAGAAATCAACTGATGACGAATATCGCTACAACACACTATAAAATTAATAACTAACCGCGTTATATTCCCGAGAATGAGAAAGCATGCATATAGAATTTCAGTGTCCTTTTAAAACGGTATCAATTAAAACACAGACAGATAAAGGTGTCAACATTCTTCAAGCTTGGCAATGTTAGTTTTGTTTAAAACGCCTAAGCAACTTGTTGTGTGATCGCAACTGCATAAAAGTAGTTGTCAAACTCATATCCTGGTCGAGCAAACCCAACAAGTTCCAGCGAATGTGATTGTAGCTGCATGACAGTAGTTGTCAATTGTTAACTGTCATTTAGAAACATGGCTTATTTAACAGAAATGCATAAAAAAGTTCTATAGATGATTGGTTACGGAGATAAAACATGATCAGATGTTGCTCGCCTATTTCAACAAAAATTTCCCGATTCGCCGCCCATGTACCAAGGGACAATTGGTAAAATTAGAAAGCACGAGCCTGAACATGTAAGGCAGATACAAATAAACACTTCCAATGCACTGTGTAATGATACCAAATTAGAAGTAATGCTTGAATTTGGGGAAAACCCACATACTTCGAGTCGCCAAGGAACCACAGCGTTGGATGTTAGCCACTCATTAATTATTCGAATATTAAACGCAATTAAAATATGTCCCTATAAATTGATACAAACTCGGCAGCTCATGGAAGACGATTTTGGTAGAAGATCGAACAAATGATAGAAATGTTAGGTAACAATATTATCCATCTAGAACATATTCTGTTCTCTGATGAGTGCAGATTTACACTTCACGGCAGGGCTTATCGCAAAATTGTCACTACTGGTCTAAATAATATCCACACTGGATTAAAGAAGAACTCATTGATTGTTGTTTCCCTTACTTGGTGAAACTTGTCCATACTGCATACAGACTTGGAGAATACTTCTCTGGCTTCACTGTTGGTTTTTGTAGGTGAAGGACGTAGCCAGCGCGTGAGCTAACTGGAGCAAGTGGCCCTTCGAATTCTGGAAGTTCTAGGATGTTCTTCAATGCTTCTGTGACTATAGTTTCGCTGCTTGACAGCATTTTCAGACAGATTAAAATTGAATTAGTACGAAATCATGACAACTACAAATAAATATCTGTTGCTATGTTATGACATGATGTTTGGTTATTCTTCTTTCTAATTAAATATGTCAAAGAAAATAAATTTAACTACTATTTCAACAACAAAAAAAGTTGTAATAAAATAATCAGTTGATGTATGTCGATATTTTCGTTGTATAGAGACTACTTTTATACTGTTATTGTTTAGTTATTTTATTGTTGTAACTGTTATCATAGTTATTATAGGCTAGTTCTAGTTTTTATGTTAAATATTGACATACATCACATAGACATTTTGAAAACCTCATCTGTCATCTGTCTTTCATTTTATTTTCAATTTTATAAAATTTTTTTGATCAAAACATCATATCATAACATAGCAACAGATATTTATTTGTAGTTGTCATGATTTCGTACTAATTCAATTTTAATCTGTCTGAAAATGCTGAGAGAGAGAGAGAGAGAGGCCCGTTGAAAACGAGCTGGCAGCCATAACTGCGAGGAAAATCTTTTGTCGAAAAAATCCGGAAACACGTCAAGTTCGCTTATGAGGGAGACAACTTTTGACACAAAAAGTACAGCCCATACTTTACCCTCCTAAGCGAGCGTGTCATTCCTTAAATTTGGTCAAATGGGAATAGAGGTCATGTGATAGCTCCTTGAAAATAGCTTTTGATTGCCTTGCATTGCTTTTTTATTGTTGAAATCGGACTATTCGTTTAGAATATGTGGATTTTTGAAATACCGCTAATGCATTGCTCGAGGAATTCTTAATGCTTGGGTGGGGACTCACCAGCGTTCATTACAGATAAAAATGTTGTTAAAGATTTGCGTAGGTAATAAAAAGTCATTTAGATTAACGTGCTGTAAAAACTCAGCAAAATATGTCTTGTGATAACGCATTCTTGCGTTCTTTGAGAGGCCGAAGGCTTATACGACTCGTGAGACAATCTACAATCTCTAACAATGGCTCACCACTGAACGGGTTATCCAGCATTTTCGACATTTAGGAGGCAAGTGATGTCAAGTTACACATCGTTAAAAAGCAACTTAAGTCGTTGAATTGCTTGAGAAATAAAATTGAAATCAGTGTAAAAATTAATGACAATGCGAAAAATGTGTTTTGCTGGAACATGTGATACAAAAGTATGGGTACTAAAACACTACTTGAGGAATGTTGAAAATGGACTCCACCAATTACAATTTTTGTTCTAGTTGATTCCCCACGTCCTGAAGAATTTCGTGTGTTATCAGTCGGCATTGAGCAACATTGCGTTGGCGCATGGGTTCAGTTGCATAGATTTTCTTTTTAAATGTCCCCCATAAATTCCAATGGTGCTAACTTTGGTGATCTCAGCGGCTATTCAATTTAGCCACGTTTTCATATTCAATTGTTTAGATATCTCCTATCAAACATACATATGAAAATGTTTACTGTCAAATTGAGATCCTTCTTTTTTAAAGTCACTTAAAAATAAGCTTTAATTTGAACAAAGATATGCCATTTTTTAAAGACGCCTATAATGGTTTTTCAGTTTATAGAGCGTTAAATACCTAAATGGAAAAACATATTTTTCAAGTTCAAATTTTAAAGGCCAGGTGGATACAATAATCCAGATGAACTCATGGTAAAAGTATAATATGCGAGTAGTTCATTAAAAATTCAAAAGTTCTAACGTTAGCTTGTGGACTTGTTTACATATATTAATATTAATATTTTACTTTCAGACTACAGAAACATGTAAAGAACGCCTCAGATGTTGAGTATCCAGCCTATGGCGTAACAGGACCAAACAAGGACGTATCTCCGTCTGGAGACCGGAAACTAGCACAATCAGCACAAATGTATCATTATCAGCATCAGAAGCAGCAAATTGTCGCCATGGAGAGGTTCGTATTTGCATCAATTAATGTTTAACAATGAAACAATTAAACGCTGCATCTACTTGTCAATTGTCACAAGCAGTTGCTTTTCTCGTTACCTCCACGAGAACCACTGTATCGATTTTCTTGGTATAGTAATAGTAACAGAACAAAGTATAGTAAGCATTGTCTAGCAATGCCAGACAATATATTTGACTAGGATGTGTTTAATCCTTATGTGAGGATGAATTAATTGAATCTCACTAGTTAATTTCAAATAGTATATATTGGAATTGGTATAGGCAATAGATGAGCCCGTTACTCTTGTCCATAATGCACTAAACTACAAGAGTTATTTTTTTTTTTGATAGATAGGTTCAGAATGACGTACTGAATGTAAAAACGCAAAATCCTTACAAATTAGGAGGGCGGAAGTGCCGCCATTTTGAGAAAAACCGTTTCGGCCTATATCTCCGTAACCGTGTACTTTAGGCCAATAATGGTAATAACGATTATTGTACATAATTGTATTTCTCGTCTTTTTTATTATTTTTTTTTTGTATCACTCACCGTTTACAACTTATACGACTATTAGCATTCATTTATTGACTTTTTTACCTATATATTGGTTAAATTGTTTAAAAAATAAAATGCTTATAACTTAGCTTTAGAACCGACAAATTTCCTACAACTTTTACTGAAAACTTTTTTCTCTCAAATCAATATTTTCAAACTTATAACGCGTTAAATGTTGCACTTTTCAATCGACAATTATTTCTGGAAATATTTTAGTAAAATGAAAGACAATGACGGTTGAAGCTTTGTAAAATATTCGTCTTGAGACATTTTCTTTCCATAGCTTATATTATTTTCAGGTTCTTTGCGTAAATATTGCCAATTTTGACGTTTTAAATCGCGACTTTGACGTTTTGGGGAAAACCCCAATTTATTTTTCTTTAAATGCCTATAACTTTTTCATCTTTTAACCTACAAAACTAAATTTTGGTAGGTAATTTACCTATTATTATATAAACCGGCGTACCAATTTGGTTGCCCTTACTTTGTTATTTCCAGAGATATGATTTTTTTTAAAGAAAACACACAATTTTCCAGGAAAACCTGCGCGGATTTTCCTGGCTAACGAACTTACCAAGCCACTTGCAAAAGGAAGGTATTCACCAAATTTAATCAAAATCGGCCCATTATTTTTTGAGTTATCGTTGAGATATAAATACTTTTTAAATTTTTCAGAATAGCTTTCATGAAATACATTAAAACACCTTACACAAACATGTTGAATAAATTCCTTTCTACAACGTTTAAAACAAAAGCTTGTTGGAGAGCACACAGATACACAACCTGCCAAATTGGAAAGGTTAGGTTCTTTACACACTGGAAGAGTGTAAGGAGAACACTGGGATCGAACCCAGTACCGTTATGTTCAGAGGAACGCGTTCTAACCACTAAACCACTGAGGCTCTGTTTAATGTACTTGCAAAATGTCTTCACGACTCGCCCTTATAATACCACAGCATAAGAATTGTTTGTTATGCTTCGATGATACCAAGCCGCTTGCTATCTAGTTTTTTAGGAAATTTTTATTTTAAAAAATGGTGATTGCAAAAATTTTGCAATCAGCACGAATCTGGGCCCCCATAACCCGAAACCAGCGTCCGTTTTAATTGTTATATGTTTTTTTTATTTTTTTTATAGGTTTATATATATATATATATATATATATATATATATATATATATATATATATATATATATATATATATATATATATATATATATATATATATATCCTGGTTTCGGGTAGGAGATAAAAATAAGAGGCAATTTAGTGAAAATTGATATTTTTCAATAAAACTCGAATTATATAACTTTTTAAAAGTGTATAGGTACAGGATTGCAAATATTTTATATTTTCTTTGTGGTAAAGTCATGATTCAATTTGCAGCACTATTTTAAGTTATCGTTCGGACACATACATACACACACCCGCACGCTTATATATATATATATATATATATATATATATATATATATATATATATATATATATATATATATATATATATATATATATACACACTTATATAAACATATAAAAAATTTAACGGGTCCTAAATACGGGCTTTGGGGATTCAAATTCGGGTTGATTTGAAAATAATCCAAAAGTCTTACCATCTTGAATTTCATTGATTAAAAGGAATGCGAGTTTTCTGTTCGATATCGAGGTGTACTCCGTGATAACCATTTTGTGTACGACCTGTATACGTGTAAGAACAAGGTGTTTTTTGTCACCAATAAGTATTGCTATTTAAGAGAATGTGATAATAGCTGAAACACTCCTAGAGGTAAAATCCTGGCATTTCACGCAAGGCTTTTCTAAAACAATCCTCCTAAATCACTTGAGTAATATTTGAAAATTAACTCATTACTCCTTTTATTCTCCCTCCCGCGATTTTAATGATAGTAATTTTACACAGAATTCGAGATTTACATCCAAGGCCTAATTTCAAGAGATCCAGCTGTGATATTAATAGGTTCGTCTCCAATTGTTCAGGGACTGATTATGTTAACACTGGAGACAATCGAAAATAAAATAAAATTTCAGCAATAATTATTAACCAATTGTCTAAAATATTATACTCAATATTTTCTTATTTATGCGGAAATTGTGTAACTTTAGTAAAAATACCTTAATTCTATACAGACAATTCGCTAAAACGTCATATAATGTTATCTGTTATGGAAATTTAACAAAAAGACAAAGAAAAGAGATTTAAAATTCTGGACGCAGCAAGTGCGTTATGGTAGTGAATTTTCATAAAAATGTTTTTAATAGCAAATATGTGTTTTTTTTTCAGAAAGCATGCATCAAATTTGGTTACCAATATAACCTATATAGTAAAAACAATGTGCCATGTTTCATCAAAATAACTTTATTGTTTGAAAACGTACAGAAATTTCCGAAAGTAAACTTAAAATGTAACCGAAAAAATCCGTTTCTTGGTCAACCTTATAGGTTAATATCAAATTGAGCTTTTCAAATATGGAGCATTTAATCAAAATTCGCTACCATAACGCACTTGCTGCGTCAAGAATTTCTCAACTTACAAACATGCATTATATTTCGATGGAAAATGCAAAGGATAAGGCGTTTTCCACTAAAAAAAATATTATTTGTATCACCAACGACTTATGGGCCACCTGTGATGGTAGCAATACTTTTTTAAGGTGTGGCTCAAGACACTGTATAATTAATGTATACAATATTTTTTCATATCTTGTATAATAACGTATATATTGAGCTTTATTGATTTTTTACGAAAATTCTACAAAAATTATATACCATTAAACGATAAATTCTATAGCTAAGGCTACTGCCAAGCATCAGAGAAAGGGTCTATTTGAAATGAATTTTCTGGAAATATTTTAGTAAAATGAAGGACAATGACGGTTGAAACTAAGACTTCAGGGTTTGTAAAACATTCTTCTTGAGACATTTTCTTTCCATAGCCCGTATTAGATTCAAGTTCTTTGCCTAAATGTTGCGAATTTTGATGTTTTAAATTGTCACTTTGACGTTTTGAGGAAAACCCCAATTTATTTTTCTTTAAATGACGAAAACTTTTTTATCTTTTGACCTACAGAGCTAAATTTTGGTAGGCACCTCACCTATAATGACGTAAACCAGCGTACCCTTGCTTTGTTAATTCCGGAGATATAATTTTTTTTTGGAGGAAACCCCAAAATTTTCCGGGAAAACCTGGGCCGATTTTCCTGACTAACGAACTTATCCAAGCTATTTGCAAAAGGAAGGTATTCACCAAATTTAATCAAAATCGGCCCATTATTTTTTGAGTTATCGGTGTGATACACATATATATATATATATATATATATATATATATATATATATATATATATATATATATATATATATATATATATATATATATATATATATATATATATAAAAACATATAAAAATTGAAACTGGCCCCGGATATGTGTTCTGGGGGGCCTAATTAGCGCTCATTTGAAGAATTTTTTTCAAAATTCAAAAGTCGGGATCTCCTCATTAGTGAATTTTTTTTAAGAAAATTCACTAAAAATATTAATCCACTACGGAGATTAGAAATAACAACAGTATACAATTGTCTAAAATATTATACTAAATATTTTCTTATTCATGTGGAAATTGTGTAACTTTAGTAAAAATACCTTGATTAGTAACAAGTACACTTGGAGAAACCCAAATCACCACATTTTAAAAAAGACCTGACGATCGTTTCACTAACCAAGTTAGCGTCATTAGAGGATGAAAAATTATAACTATTTTAAAAACCAACACACCTTATATACCGGATCTTAGGTAAAGAGACGGAACTGAGATTGAAAAATAAACGCAGGCAAATTCTGCAGTATATTGTATTTTTATCACGGGACGAGGTCTGCACTGTCCCTACTAACTTATCTAAAATGTGTGCATCTCTAGTAATTTTGTGAAGGTTCAACGACACCTAAATTAACATAGTTTGCTTTGTCGGAACTACCTGTATTATTATGTTATCTCTAGGACGTGTTAAAAACGTGGAAATTTTTATTTAACAAAGCAATCGATCAGGTGACTCTTAATCGGCGGTGGTGCCACGTTCATACAATTTTTGTTGTAACTATATTTTGCAATATATATACTTTCGAAGGAGTTTAGCTGTCCTGGTTGTTGAACATTTTTTATTAATTTCAGATTATCTTCATTAACGTGATGATTATTATCCCAAATATGTCGGGCGACAGTAGATCTATCTATAGTACCGTAACGTAATTGGGCTAAGTGTTCTTTGAATGTAACTCCAATCGATCTTTTTGTTTGTCCGCCGTACATAAGATTACAATCTCTACAACATATTTCATAAATTCCCGACATTTTGTCTGTGTTATCTTTGTCTTTTGGGTTACCTAGCAAGTGTTTTAAGGTAATTTTTGTCGAAAATGTTAGCTGCAAGTTGACTTTTTTTAAATGCTATCTAGACCCCTCGTGATTCGAGGTTCAAATGGTAAGCAAACAAAGTTTATTTCGGATTTCTCTCTTTTAAACGTTGTTGATTCCGTCAACATTTTCTTTGTTATCTGTTTGTTGATTAATTTTTCCACCAAGCAAGCAGTGTATCCGTTATATTCGGCCATGTTCTTAACATAATTTAATTCTTTGGTATAACTACTTTTGTTTAAAAGAAAAGGAAAGAAAATATTAACGGAATCAATAGAGATAACATAATAATACAGATAGTTCCTACAAAGCAAACTATGTTAATTTAGGTGTCGTTGAACCTTCACAAAATTACTAGAGATGTACACATTTTAGATAAGTTAGTAGGGACAGTGCAGACGTCGTCCCGCGATATAAATACAATGGACTGCAGAATTTGCCTGCGTTTATTTTCCCATCTCAGTTCCGTCTCTTTACCTAAGATCCGGTATATAAGGTGATGTTAGTTTTTAAAATAGTTATAATTGTTCATCCTCTGATGACGCTAACTTGGTTAGTGAAACGATCGTCAGGTCTTTTTTAAAACGTGTTGTGGTGATTTGGGTTTCTCCAAGTGTACTTGTCAGTGCTCAGCACAGGTTCCAATCTTCACTAAGTGAATAACTTGATTCTATATAGAAAATTCGCTAAAACATCATATAATGATATCTGTTATGAAAATTGAATAAAAAGAGAAGGAAAAGAGATGTTAAAAATTGTTAATCCACTACGGATATTATAAATAACAACATTATAGATGTAGATACTATACTTCTCTGGATTCACAATTGCTTTCTTGCTTCTTTGTAACTGGTTTCACCCTCTCACGGCATAGTCGTAGCTTAAAGTTTAATTTTGTTAATTTTCTCCCGTCTGGCGATGCCTTAAAAGCGCAAAACCGGTTACAGAGCTAAAAGCAAACAATTATGAAGCCAGAAAAAAAGTACCTTCACCTATATTTAGCATGGAACTGTTTCACCAAGTAAGGGTAGCACCAATTAATGAATGAAGAGTAAATTTTGACATGTAACTCATTGACTATCAGACAGGGCTAAAATTTGAGTTTATTCTATATGATGATGGTAGTTCAAATCCCATGCCCTTTTTAAATACTCATAACTCAGTTTTCCCTAGGGCGAGAAAAAGTGTATAAATTTCCCTGTGTTGTAACACTGCTTAATATCACTGATGTTTTATTTTTCCAAGTAAGAACTTTAATAAATATACATATACTGTGACGAGGCCTTGGCTTGCAGACCGTTTTTCGGTGACACGGATTGACGGTTACTATCTGAGGATCTCGGGCGCCAGATTTTAAAGGGTTTACTCCCTGTTGAGGATGTCTGCGACCTCTTCACATAACTCTGACCGATATAACGATCAAAGTACCTGGGTAACACTGTGGAGAAGGGTTCGGTAGCCTTTAGGTAATATAGGCTAAATTTAGTGACCCCGAGTGAGCGGGCTTTAATCGCTGAATCGGCTTGATCCGACCACTTCTGTTATAACAAAAGGTGTGGCAGATTTTGTATGTTAAGGGGTTAGATAAAAATTAATCAAGGTATTTAATTTACCCAACCCTATATTACAGATTTGAAACTATTTACAAAAAATATATATATACAGAACAATATTTACAAAATATGTACAAATAAAATATGCGAATACTAACATCAATCGGAACGTGGACCTCGCTAAAGCGGTAAAGGTTGATGCGTGACGAAGCGTACGGATTCGGTCAGGTATATATGACACGGACGGTATTTCACTCAAGCGAGGATACGGCAGGCGGGCAACATACAGCGATATACCACATCAGACTACTATCTATAACTTCTCCGTCGAAGCAGGGGACAGCGGAGACGAAAAAGTGCAGACGGGAGAGACGGGATGACAGTTCCCGGAGGACTATGCGGACTGTGATTTCTCAGCATCTCCGCTAGGGTCAAATCGGGACGAAAACATCTTGATTACTTTAGTGAGCTGTGAATCCTCAGCGTCCTCACTAAAATAACACAAGAGCTTATACTGTATGGGGCGAAAAGCCGGGAGCCAGATGAAGTGTACAGGGCTAATTGGAAAGAAAGTATCACTTGGAGTGACCTAGATAGGCTGTGAATCCTCAGCGTCCCTATCGGCATTAAACCAAGATGAATATATCTCGATTATTTATGTGAGTTGTGAATCCTCAGCATCCTCACAAAAATAATGCAAGACAATCTAACATACGAGAATTGTCTATAGGAACGGCGGCAGGTCAAGAAAAGCAGAAATAATTCACTTGAGGAGATTTGAACTGAGAAGCGTGATGATTTAAAAATATGAAAATTCGCTACATAATATGAATTACTTAAAACGGATAATTCTCACCTATAACAATATTTTCGGATACGGAAATCAACCAACCAGGTGCGCTCGGACAGCAAACGGAAACGGAATCGGTGCGGACTCGTGGCGACTTAATAACTTAACAGCTGAATTAACAATACTGCCTGTGCCCCGTGTTGCTTCTCCTTTTATATGAATTTCACAGCCGGCCAAAAAACTCTGCCATGCTTGGAATTTTATCACCTTATCACAAGATAATAAGTATGAAATACCTGTTTAATTAAATATAAATCGCCTTAAAATATTTCATGGTGAAAATATTTTAGCAAATATTTATATAGTTTGTATTTAATTATTTTCTTATTTAATTAATTACTTACTTGGTAGTTATGCATTTTGTACCACAGACCGATAGAAACTAATACTTCATCACAATACCTAATCGATATTCTACACAAACAACCAATTATATTCCAAAAGTATTGAAATTTCCTTCTGTTAAACTGCTTAAGGTCACTGAAGTTTTATCTTTACAAATTCTTAGAACCTCTAACAAATATTTACCCATCAAATCCTACATTCGTTCAAACTGTACATTATGAACGTCGCCATATCAACCAGAAACTTGAACACAAAATTAACTGTTTTAAGTTTTAAGCGCCCCTTTGAGACGTGTCTTATTTTCAGCAGAGCAGCTGGCGAAAGGCAGAATTCCAATTCTGAAGGGGACAGCGACGAAGAGAATGAAGAGGGAGATTACACTGTATATGAATGTCCTGGCTTAGCACCGGTAAGTAGCCTTCTGAAATATTACTTCCTACATGCTTCTTCTTCATGCATTTCTTTATATGTTTACTTTATTTTACACTTCTATTTAGATTTTAGCTTAAATTCTTTAGGGTGCCACACGAGGTACTTTTTGTGTGGTATGTCCACATTTTTGTAATAACTTACATTTTGATTTCGTCCAAAAATTTACACAATTTTGTAATAACTTACATTTTGATTTCGCCCAAAAATTTAACAAACGTGTTTTATATTACTTTTGTATAGGACATTTATTGAGTGCAGATCTGCAAACTTCTTCTCTGACTTCACAAATGCTTGTTTTCTTTTCAGCAACCAGTTTCACCTTTTACAGCATCAGCAGGTACGAGAAAACACAAACAATGAATTGGGATCATTATATTAGATGTATAAGTATAACCACTCCCGAATATTATTATTAGCTATATTATTAATTAATTGTGAGAAACACTAAACTCTGAATGAAAAGGCTTCTTACCAGACAACAAATTTATTCACTTAATCACTTCCCAACGCGTTTCGACCTCCAGGAGGGCATCCTCAGGGGATAAATCTATAATCACAATAAGAAGGTGTATCAGAAAAACATTAGTTTTTCCGATAGGCAATTGTGCACGTTAGAGCACAATGATGACAAGATATTCTCTACAGAAAATGTCAAAAGCTAAAATCACAAGTCACACAGTAAAATGTTAACCAACAGTCACGCTAAAATCTGAGAGAGCTACAAAATAACACAAGCAGATACAGTAACACAAGCTAAAAAACTATGTTAAACCTAAAACATGCAATTAAAAGTCAAATTAAGCTAAGTATCAAAGCAAAAATGAAAAAGCTGAAAGCCACAATATTGCAAAAAACCATTGTCTGAAACAGTTAAGTATTAAAGTCTATTGTAGAAAACAAAGCAGGCCAATGAGTAAAGCTAACAGGTCAAACAACACAAGCAGGCAGGCACGATCAAGCAGAAACCCAATAAGAACCACTAATTTAAAGAAATTTGTGAAAAATTACCAGTGAACAAAACAAAATGAACACCATTTACTTGAAACAATTCTCAAAATTGTACTTGAAAACAATACAAAAGGTTCAATAGGCCAAGACTTCATTCTTTGTACCAGGGGGCCTGCAACACCACATCTGAATTCGCCAGAAAATTTCTCCATGCATCGAAAGTGATAGTTGTAGAGATCTCCGCGTAAAGGGCTACTGTATCATTACTTGAATACTTTTTAATTTAAAGGAATTGTATAGCACCATGAAAGATAACGTTTTCATTCTTATCGCCTAATAACAAAGGTTTAACCAATGAAATAACAGTTAACATTCTGTGAATTGTCAGTTTCTACGCGACCCATAAATTGCTTAGCAACGCGAGCCAATACTTAGTAACCCATATTGACGGTTGACAAAGATCCATAGAATATTATCACTGCATAAACTTATTTTAAATGTACAGCGCAACAGCGAGAAATCCGATGAGCTATTCAGTGACATCTGGCAGTAAGGGGAACAAATCAAAAAGAGGACAAATGTGGCGCCAAGTTCAATTCTCATAACAAAGTTTAAAAGGAGAAGAAATTTAATGTTTATAACTCTAAGCAATAGCTTAATGTTTACTATTCTGTAATTAAATGTGGTAATGCTTGTAAATGTGAAATATTTTCAAGGCGTCTATTAAACAAATGATATAATCACTAAGTAAATTATAAAATACCTGAGACAATATTATATTACATTTCCTTATGCCGGTTCATAAACAGATGGATTAAATAAATATAAACAAGCCTTCTCCGTTATGTGGACATGAGTTCTAAAGGAAATTGTTTTCTAGTTTTTGCTAGAATATACATTTTATTTTATATTTGACAAAGTTGTAAAATATATTGTAACGGGGATATTTTTTTCTTGTGTCGTATCTAGACTTTTAGTACTTTTACGATGAAATTTATTCTAGAACCTGTTGTACTATAAAATTGCATAGCTTTTAGCGATTAATGCATATTGTAGGACGTTTATGTAAACACAGTAACTCTCTAAAATAATAAATGCCCCAAACTGACGACGTTTTGCAATCAATACTTAAAACAGTGGAATCAAATGATTAGAAAACCAGCCTGATTGGCATAACTTCTTTTATTAATTTTTTTGTAATTTTCAACTAAAAATACAGTCGTTATTAATTTTGCAAATATATATATATATATATATATATATATATATATATATATATATATATATATATATATATATATATATATTGCCTATTTTTTTTTTCCAATTTTCTACTGATTTTCAAATTGGCGATCATTTATTATCAAACAAGTTTTTCCAGTGTTATTATTATAAGATAAAAATAATTTCAAAACTAACTTGATAATGCTTTAAATGACTTGAATCATCCAGTGTTGGACATTGTTTAATGTTACCAAATAGGTAGTATCATTCGGTAATGTTGAATGCAACCGCGATTGCCAATCTAGTTATGATTACTGTACGGGCTAAATTTTGCTGTGTTACAAGAAATACAGCGGACTGTGTTTGGGCGTAATAATAAGACAGCGAATTGTGAAATTAACTCAGCCCCTTTCTTATAAGCGACATAGCTCATTTGTGCATTATTACATAACGAATGTGCGAAATTGAACTGCGATTAAGGTGGAACGATATTAATATTTTGCGTTCAATCGACTCAGGGCAAGCCATTCTGTACGTACACATAATAGTCTTTCCATCCCAGTACAATATTGCGAAGATAACTTGATCCCAAACGTTGCCAATTGTAGGTGTTTACAGAAATCTAGAACAATAGCTATCTTCGTTTTTTGAGCTAAGCAATCTGTTAAATGAGCAAAGTTGACCAACTAGACACCCCGCTTCTTACTATGTCATGGATATCTACATTGCCCAACAACTGTTCCATTTAAAAAAATTGAGGTTATGTCAACAAATTTGACAGTTGTTGTGCAATCTAGATATCCGTGACATATTCAGAAGCGGGGTGTCTAGTTGGTCAACTTTGCCCATTCAACTGACTTCGTAGTTCAGATAATAACGAAGATAGCTATTGTTTCCCATTTCCGTAAACACCTACAATTGGCAACGTTTGGGATCAAGTTATCTTCGAAATATTGTACTGGGATGGGAAGACTATTATGTGTGCGTATACAATGGCTTTCCCTGAGTCGATTGAACGCAAAATAGTGTTGTGAGAATACGTAATAAAATATTCGTCGAATCCGAATATTGAAATATTCGTATTAATCCGAATATCTGTGGTAGCGTGATACGGAATCGTACGTCGCACGTGTACGATAGAAAAACTCTATGAGCCGAATGACGTGTACTGTGTACTTGTGTACTGCAACGTCAGTAACAGTAGCAATTGAATACGTATTCGGTATTTGGCATTCGTATTCGTAATAACAAATATGAATCTGAACCGACCTAACCTGTACCCGCAATCTTATATAAGAATCGAACATTTTTCTATATTCCTAGAGACGTATTCTATATTTATTGTGTCAATTAGATGACACAAGTTTGTTAAAACAAGAAGTTGGATTAAAAATTAAAATTTTCTGATTCAGTTACTATAAAATGAATTTTTATTACTAAACATAAAATAATGAGCACAACATAATTTCTTTGGTTTAGTTATTAGTCACCATTATTTATCAATTACAAAAAACTTAACATGACCTTGTCCTATATTATAGTTTAAAACTAAGAATATCTTGATGTTCACTGAACAGTAATAATAAAATATAGATTTATTAAAAATAACCATTCTTATAAAAAAACGAAAAAACTATCTCGGAAAAATGTAAAAAACAGTATCTTTATTTTTTTTACCAACAAAAGCAGAAATACAGCAAATGACTATTCCGATTCCGTATTCCCTGTTCCGTAATCGGTATTCGGTCATGCGTAACCACAACCACACCATTCTTCCCCCACATGTGCTACGTATTATATTTAGCACGCGTACGTTCTTGTTCTTACTATAATACCCCTTCCTAATGTGAAAACGTATTCGGATGATTAATCCGAATATTATTTTATATGAATCCGTATCATTCGAATATCAAAATAATCCGAATATTTACAACGCTAACGCAAAATATTCATCGTTCTATTTAAAAAAAATGAGGTTATGTCAACAAATTTGACAGTTGTTGTGCAATCTAGATATCCGTGACATATTCAGAAGCGGCGTGTCCAGTTCGTTAACTTTGCTCATTTAACCGACTTCGTAGCAGCTCAGATAATAACGAAGATAGCTATTGTTCCCGATTTCCGTAAACACCCTATATATATATATATATATATATATATATATATATATATATATATATATATATATATATATATATATATATATATATATATATATATCACACCGATAACTTAAAACATAATGGCCCGATTTTGATAAAATT
The DNA here is from genome assembly GCA_964006375.1 of Tillus elongatus. Lineage (NCBI taxonomy): Eukaryota > Metazoa > Arthropoda > Insecta > Coleoptera > Cleridae > Tillus > Tillus elongatus. The sequence continues at coordinate 196,322,962 of OZ023263.1, forward strand.
TGGCATGTGCCTTCCTTTTGTAAATGGCTTGGATAAGTTCGTTAGTCAGGAAAATCGGACGAGGTTTTCCGTGAAAATTTTGAGTTTTCATTCGAAAAAAATTTGTATATCAAAAAATCAAAAATCTATGATAACCAAATTTGGTAGGTAGGTTTAGGATATAAAAAGTAAACTATACACCAAAATTTGGATTTCTATGTTACAAGAAAAAAAGTTATAATAAAATATTTTGTGCCAGATCATTTCTATGAAAATTCACTACCATAACGCACTTGCTTGCTCAAGGCTTTTTATATTTTATTGCTTCGTCAGTCACTAATAAGAAGTAAATATGCAATAAATATTATAGGAATCGGACATTGATAGCAGTGAGGTGACGTGTTTAATATAACCAGATAAATTCTCAGTAATTAACAATAGTAGTTCCTTAAATAAAATTGTTTGTTTTGTGTTTTTATTCCTTTTGTAAAAAAGTTTCAGGTAAATTAATGAAACAGAATAATATATTTTGGGTAAGTAATGGGAGTTACAAGCGGTGGCCCGGGGCCACCGTCTAAAAAGATATTAGAGACATATCGGTAAGTGATAATAATACTTCGAATTTCACGGATAAAAATAACATTCCAATTAATGTTGACTTTAATAATACTTTAATAATACCATATCTGATCAAGGACCATTCTTTGGCATAGTGCCACATAAGGATAAGGATTTAGGTCGTTTGTTTCCGATCAGAGTAGGCCACTACTTGGGAACATCCGATAGCTATAAGAAGTCCATTATTGACATCAAAACATTAGGTTACAATGAAGTCAAGGTAATTATTAATTCATATCAAGCAGCAAATAATAAACTATAAATAAATAAATAATACACTTCTACTAGATAATGATTTAATAGCATTCATACCAAAATATTACAATCTTCGTAAAGGCATAGTTAGACAGGTTGACACCTTTATCGATGTTGAATATATACTGAAACAAATAAAAAGTACCTCTCAAGTTGTTGAAGTTAAACAATGTTTAAAAGAGTAGTAGGTGAAGATGGAATAAATAAGTTAGTTAAACGGCAAATAGTTATTGTCACGTTTCTTGACGATAAACTACCACAGGAGGTAAGAATTAGTGGTGTTAATAATATAGTCGAGCCCTATATCGATCCTGTAGTACAATGCATGAAATGCATGCGCTATGGGCATATTTATAAAATTTGTAAAAATACGGAAGAAACATGTAAAAGATGCAGTAAAACACATATAGATGAAAATTTCCCTAATGAAATATATTGCGTTTATTGCAAAAATAACGATAACCAGTCTACATCTAAAAATTGTTCTATATATGAAAAGCAAAGAAAATATTAAAATAATTATATCCATTTAAACTATATCTTTTGAAGAAGCAAAAAAGCTTGAAAACAACCCCTCATACGCAAAAATTGCTACAAATAACCGCTTTTGTATACTTAATACCTTAGAAAGTTACCCTCGCCAGAAACTATTATAATGACAACATAAAGAGACCAACGCAAACTAAAACCTCTAACACTGCTCATCAAAGAGGTTCATCTAGGTATAGCACGTACAAAAAAACGCAAAGTTTAACCCATATCGTAGTGAATTTTTATAATTTAAAGATAAAATAATAAATCAAGGTAATGACTTATGTATTCATATTTTACATAAAGTTTCATCTGGAAACATATTTTTGCCAAATTAACACACAATTCCGATTATGACGACGACGACACATGGCAGAGTCACTAACTGAATTCAGATTCTACAACGGAATGCAAGATCGCTTGTTAGCAACCGGGCAAATATGCGTAATTATTTGTCAAACAACCAATCGGACTTAATCTTATTAAGTGAAACTTTTTTTTTACTTTACATTACGACTCTCAGTTTCGAGGATACTGTTTCATAAGAAATGATACAACAGGAAGAGGGGGTCGTGATGTAGCAATCCTGGTTTATGAACAGTTACGGTTCCGGACATTGTCTAATATTCGGCATCCTCATCGGGAGGTAGGTGTTTGTGCTATTAAATTAATAGAACCAGAGATAAGTGTGATTTCTCTCTATAAGCCTGATAGTTACCTGATGTAAATGTGTCCAGAATCCAATGGAAATCCCTTTTTTCAGCAATTCCTTAATACAAACATTATTGTAGGCGGAGACTTTAACTCGCATCACGGTCTATGGGGGTCTCATAGAGACAATACGGAGGTTAATAGCTTGGCAAATGCAATTGATGAATCTAATCTGGTAAAACTAAATGATGGATCGCCTAGAAGAATTGTGCGACCGTTGAAGTCTCCGTCTATGGTTGACTTAACTTTAGTCTTGCCAAGGCTGGCGTCCGAGGCGACTTGGAATGTTCTAGGCGATAGTTTTGGTTCAGACTATTTTTTGATTAAAATTATTTTAAACAGTCAATACTCACTACATAATAAAACTCCTTATTTAAAATGAAAGGAGAATACTGCAGATTGCGATGGATTTCAGGCTTTGGATGCTTCCTTAATTAATAGCCCTAACGAACCCAAAGAGAAATGTTGTCATTTTGTAAAGGCTTTAGCAGAATCCGCTGACAAGTCTATGCAATTAACTATGTATATAAGTATAAGTAAACCGGGAAATCCAGTTTGGTGGGATCACGAGTGTTTAGAAATATAGTCGGAAAGATAAAACGCATTAGCAGATTCTAAAATAGTTTCCACTTGGGATAATTATCTGCACTACAAAAGAATAGGTGCCCTAGTCTAGCGAACTTTCAAAAGCAAAAGTCGAGAAACTGGGCGTTTATATGTGGGGCCTTTAAGTAAAAATACACCTACAGCAAATATCTGAAACTTCGTCAAGAAGTTTGGTAATAAAAGTAGAAAACCTGTTTCTGTGCATCCAAATAAGGACGTAATTGAGGAGTTCCGAACCGTTCGTTTGTCCGGTGCTACCTGTGTACTAAATTTGAAGACAATATGTCTATTCGTTCTAAAGTGATCCTGGCTACAAACAGGCAGACATACAGACCGACAGACAAACAAAAAATTCGTTTTTAAATCATATTTTCTATATGTTTTGACATTTTTTACGCCTCGGTGATTCAGTGGTAAGAACGTGTGCCTCTGAACCGAAGGGTACTGGGTTCGATCCCAGGGTTCTCCTTTCACTTTTTCAGTATAAACTGTAAGATTAACATCAACCGAGCTTCTGGTTTTGTACTTGAGCAAGTTGAATGTCTGCACGTTCCGTCCTTCGGAGGGGGCACGTTAAAGAACCCTACCATCCTTAAAGAAAGGAAGCGGTGCGGCAAAATTTCCAGGATAGTGAGGTGAAACTGCTCCCTGGCGTCGGTGATTGGCCATAGTCGGGGAAATATACCGACGTTACAAAAAGTCAAGCCAAGACACTCTTACAACGAAAAAAGTTTTTGAAATTTTTGTCGCCGATTCCATACTTCCAGTCTTGATTATGGGGAAGTAATAATTAAACTTAGGTACAGGAAGGTCTAATAAAAATCCCTAGACGGGTTTTTATTAGACCTTCCTCATTTTAGAAAATGACGCGTAGAATATAGAATTACAAAAATATATGTGTTCCATTTAACATAACGACAGTTGTGACCAGCAGAAGGAGGACATTTTCGTTTAAAATACCAGAGGCGGTTACCTGGGCAGCCAAAATTTCAGGAATCGAAAAATTTCACTCTAAGTAGCTAAACGTCTAACACGTTGCCTAAATAGCCCTGTATATTTAAGTTTTCAAAAAAAAAGTGTTGATCATTTCTTTCAATATCCACTCCCATAACGTACTTGCTGCGTCACGATTATTTTAGTGAATTTTCGTTTAAAAAAATTCACTAATACAGAGGTATCGATGGTGAGACTTTCGGAACATTTCTTCAAATAAGCGCGAATTAGGGCCCCTGAAACACATTTCCATGGTCAGTTAAAAAGTTTATATATATATATATATATATATATATATATATATATATATATATATATATATATATATATAGGTATATATATGTATATATATATATATATATATATATATATATATATATATATATATATATATATATATATATATATATCCAACCGATAACCCAAAAAATACTTCACTGATTTTGACCATATTTGGGAATTATCCGTATTTTGTCAATGTTAATGTCATTCATTAGATTTAACGTCCAAAAAATTTAAAAAATATTTTTTTAATGCCATATCTCTGAAATTCTTTAATTGATTGAAACTAAAATATTCAATTTAAAATAACACAAACAGACGTGGTTGTGTACCAATTTTCAAGTCTTTTGAACAAAGAAAAATAAAGTTATTCGAAATTAATATTAAAATAATCCTCGCCATCACTTCAGATTGTGTAATGCAATATCTACAATGTTGGACAAAGACAGACGACGTTATCTGTACTGCTATGTTATTTAAGTAAATAGTAGATAAAAATATAAACAATGGAATTTACGTTGCAAGATGTCATAATGTGAAACATTGTGAAATGTAAGACAGGGACGTCATCGCGGTGTGGAACCAGGTAGTATGTCGTCACGGCAGCTCTATTTAACACAAAATGTTACAGATGAAGACTGTGTACAAACTAACAATGTAAATTGTCAGCCCTGGCCCATTTCTTTCCTAATACCGGGACAATGTTTGCGTCCAAAAGTGCCAAATTTAAGCATACGAATGCAAGCGGCTTGATGTTCTTTGTAAGTATAAAAACCTGCTTACAAAATCAGAACGGTACTGATAGATAAGTTACTAGATCCATCATTTTTATTATCGATGATTTCGCAGGTTAGTTGGTGATTTTTTTTTAATAGCACTTAAAATCTTATTTCTACATTTCTCATATTGAATGTTTCAAACAGGTATGGTCTTCCGTTTAAAATTACCGTCCAAGCCTATCGAGCTTAATTTACAAGCGATTTGCTTGCGATCCACCGTATTGCAGTATAATCTTGGACAAAAGCTAGGTTTATACTCGCCACTTGCGAAATCTCCACAAAAAGAATTCATATTGGTTTATTTAATAATATCGTAAAACTGTTGTTTTTTTATTAGATTTTATAAATGTATTTTACTAATTTTTGTGTGCATACAGTTTGACATGATCTAAATCTCTTTTATACTTTTAAGTTTGTGTAGCTTCAATGTTATTTATGAGCCCCCCTTAGTATATTCACTTAGCATGTGCGTATATATGTAATATGAAAATAAAAAAGTGTAACAGCAAGTGAATTTATTTACTTTAGTGCTGTATTCGATATCATCTAAAAATACATTATAGGCGACAAGGTGGAATGTAATTCGGTGAATTTACAGTTTACTGCACGGAGGATTTTAAGAAACATTTTTTATAAACATGCTTAGAACCCTCCTTGGATGCACAAGCCACAAGGGAAATTTGTTGCAAACCACCCCCAAGAAAGTTAATAAGGGTGCTGGGCGGGGAGGAAATCTGAGCAGAAATTTCTAAAAAACCATTTAGACGGACTTTGAAAAGATGCGTTTTTCACATTTTGCAGCGATACCTCCTTTAAAACCTGTCTACCCCGCACAACACCCATATTCGCCCAGCTCCAGTAACTTTCTTGGGGGTTGCTTCCAAGAAATTTGTCTTGTGCTTTATGCTTTGAAGGTAGTGGTGTGCATGCACAAGGGGATGGAGAATCCCCCGTGTTTTTGAGTGAGGGATGCATACAAACATCATCAATGCATGATCCACGGAAATTCTTTATGTTCAGCTTTCTGGTGTGTTTTTAGCATATTTCCTGTTTATCAATTGTTTTGTTTTAGTTTTGTATCCAAATTACTGTATAACATATTTATGTTAGAGATCATGTTTTTGCTTGCCCTTCTTTACCCCATTTTTTTACTGTTTGTAGTTAAATAAAGTTATGTTTTATAACTTTTAATATGTCTATATCACTATAATATATTATTCTTATGAAAATTCACCACCATAACGCATTTGCTGCGTTCCGAACATTTTTATTAATATACCTCGCTATCTTTACTTGTTCAGTTTCCTGAAAATTTATGTCAGTTACAAAAAAGTATTTCTTTGTGAAATAACTTTTCGTCTGCTTCAAAAATACTATATGCAGAGCATCGTGTACGAATTAACATCTAGAAAATAAAAACGACAAGATATTGTAAGAACTACACACTGTCATTACCTGCTTATAGTCTACGAAACTCGGCTTTCTAAAAACGCTACACGACGTATCGGTGCCCTGTTGTATAAATTTAAGTGTGCACAATCAGCTCATTATTTCCTAGTGCTTTAGGGACTCCATTCCTGTTATAAACGAACTGAACCTGAAAAAACGTAGCTTGGCAGTATTCAAATATTCAGGATGAAAACGTTCTTGTTTCAAGATTTATTGAGGTTGGCCCGTTTCTCCTCTGGTCTGCATTTCTGAAATCCCAGTCGACAGCTGAAATCTAGTGCCGTTAAATTTACTTTCGGAACGCTTGCAGTTTTTAAGTTTGTTATCGCGAAAGAGGAATAAGTCACGTTGCAGCAATTTATTGTCTTTAAAGTTTTGAGAGAAATGAAGTTTCTAGTGACCTTATAGGTGCAAATCGATTTGTCTGTAAAACAGTTAAGATTATGCAATGAGCAGCTAAATTATTGTAACGTGGTGAATAAATACACCTCGATACAATGTAATTAAACATATATGCACGAAATAAATTCATAAAAATTAATTAATTTCATGCAAAAACAAACACAACATACCGAGAAAAAGTTGTTTCAGATAAATGAAGATATGTGTTATTCAGGTGACAATGTCTTATCATCGGCTATCTATATTTTATCACTGACGGACGAATATAAAAGGAAGCTGAGAATTCAAGGAAAGGCAGTCAGCAACAGTCAGATTCACTCTGATCTGAAAATGCCTTCGATAGTTGAGTTTATAACTCAACTATCCACCACTCAGTTCGCAAAAGCCCCTTCTCAACCAAATGCTCTTCTTCGCCACCGACTACGATGAGTAACTTCCACATAGGCATAAGCGTCCAAAGCTTATACTTACCCGATAACGCCCCCGCGGGAAAAACAGAATGGAAACATTCAAACCCAAACGTCACTGTGTGAAATCTTTCCGACGGAGTTTTTGTGAGTATGAGTCTCACATAACCTCGATATCCCACGCACTACGGTATTGTAAATAAGGTCTGCATGATGCAATTCTCCCTTCTGTATCCAACAAAAAAAAAGGAAGGCAATTCGCTTCGAGCATTCACCGATACACGACATAGCCAGTAAACAGAGTTTGCCTCGATATTGTACTGCAGTGTGGTAAATGATTTGCCGGCTATTCCAACAGATGTTAGCTCCTAGATGTAATAGCATGGTACGATCTAGCTTGGTCTAAAACGCATTCCCCAGTTGTTAATTCCTGGAAGTAAGCGTCTTAGATTAAACCACACCGCCGCCCCTTTTCCCTTCTTGTATTGACCGACCAGAGTGCATATGAGCGGCGCTGATTCCCGATCGTAACTCGGTGGTGTGGCCCAAAAACCAAACTTGTTTAGTACCTGATGCTGAGTCCTGCGTGCTAAACAAGGGAAACTCATTCCATATGAAAACCCTTGCAATTGGCCACCAAGCAGTACCAGCCCAACAGAACGTAGGGTAACGCTAGAAACTTTTGGCAACTACATGTCCAGCATCTCCAGGCCAGGCAAAAACAGAAAATCACGTGCCCAAAGGTTCCCAGAAGTATATTCCGAGTTCTTAGCCAAAGCTTTGGCAACCACATAACCAACATCTCCAGGCCAGGCAAGAACCGAAAATCGCATGTCCAAAAAGATCCCAAAGGTATTTATCGTGTTATTGACATAAGTTTTAGAAAACAGATAAGGATCATCTCTAGACCAGAAAAAAACGTAAACCAACAATGGATATCTCAGCAATTGCTCAAGCACAAAATTCGGGACTTTATTTTGATTGGAAATCGGACCCTGTAGGTCTCATAGACAGACTTGACAAATTATGGGCCTGCTATGGATTCACCGATCAACAGATATTGAGGACGCTACATGTACTGTTCCGATACACCGCCATTCTATGGTGGCGAAAATTCATCAACGCCTTTAAACATTTCTTCTGGCCCATAGCTTAGAAGTATATGAAAGGGGAATAACGAGAAAATCGAAAGTGAGTCACCTACAACCGCCGCAAAGAGTAACGAACAACCGACGCAACATGTCTCAAAACTTCAAGTCAAGTCGATGCCAATGGCAAAAACCAACCCTCGCAGAAGCTCCGATTTAAAATTAAGATCTCGTTCGCACAGCAGGTCATTGTCCAGGTCAAAGTCATGTTCAAAAGACAGATCAACTACAAGATCATCAAGCAGGGCCCACCGAAGATCCGTAAATCGTCCAGATCCCCTTCAAAGAAAGGCAAAATGAAGAGGTCTGTTAGCAGAATGAGGTCTGTTAGCAGAAATTGGAGTACATCAAGAAGGCGTTGCCCATCTTGTTAAAAAAAAACAATCGGAAGTGGAGGCAGAAGTTCTAATGGGAGGAGGGGCACCAGTAGAGAAAGGAGCAGTATCAAAAATAAGTCTCCAGTAAGAGCCAAATCTCACGAAAAAGTGAGTAAACCGTGTTCAAATCCTTTGCCTAGGGTTGAAAGGAAAGCTGTCAAGGAAAGAGAAGAACCAATATAATCTAAAACCACTCTAGCTAAGAAGAATCCTTGTATTGACCGACCAGGGTGCCTATGAGCGGCGCTGAATGCTGATCGTAACCCACTAGTCTGGCCAAAAAGCCAAATTTTTTTAGTACCTGATGCTGAGTCCTGCGTGCTAAACAAGGGAAGCTCATTCCATATGACCCGCTAAGCCTCCCCCCCCCCCCACACACACACACGCAGAGGCAACTGAAAGCCCACCGTCGGCTGGCTAGGCTGCAATCCGAAAAGGAGTCCTGCCCGCAAGAAATATCCCAGTTCCGTTCCGCAGTAGGAAGAACCGACCAGGCATTATATTACGATTTATATCAAGTGTAAATAATGTATATACTGTAAATACTTTTATATTTTAGTAAATTTTCAATAATTAGATCTAATAGAAAACTTTCTTCACAACCTTACATTATGAAATAAAAATCATTACCTTTAACCTTAAAAAAATTTGGGCTGAGCAAATTCATAGTAGCGAATTTTCATAAATGGGTTTCCAAATTAAATGTTATTTCAACAGTAGATTATAGATTCAACTTAGAACAACAAACAAATTGATTTACACTATTTTATTATATATATATATATATATATATATATATATATATATATATATATATATATATATATATATGCAAGTTTGCTGAAGTTTTGAGCTTTGTGAAATACAGAATGAAAGTATGATCTTAAAATTCCAAATATCTAATGCATGTTGAATGAACATCTCTAAGAATGGACACGTTTCTGCCCTCTCAGGTATGCTAATAACGGTATAGTGGCGAAATCCATTCGGAACTACCTGTCTTTATAGAGGAATTTATGATATAGTTAGGTCTGTCAACTCTCCTCGTTTAATTATTATTTCGTGAAAACATGTTTAGTAATGGACTACTGTTAGTATAGTCAAATTGACGTTTGGTAAATTTCCTGTATTTTTTTGTTTGATAATTTCGACTGTTTCGCACAAATTTAATTTAAAACGTTTTGTACCTAATTTGAGGATGTCAAAATCATCATTAAATTGATCATTCTCATTTAATTAATGACTTGCATAATTTGAGTGAAATTTATTATGTTCAAAGCTTGCTTTATGTTCGAAAATGCGTGTTATAAAACTTCTAAATGTTCTACCTATATAGCTTTTGTCACAGGAACCATATAAAAGTTTATATACTCCAGAGTTATCCGATTTTACAACTGTCGACTTATTGCTTTTTATTTATTTGCTAAAGTTGTTGTCAGTTATATATGCTGTTCTGGTAGTAAATTTAGAAAATAAATGTTTCAATTTTTCGCTGGTCTTATTGACGTAACTCGAATATGTGAATTTATTCTCTATTATTCTAGTGGACGGGAATACTTGTGGTATACTATGGTTCAAGATTGAAGATTCTAGCTTAATGAGGAATTTAATGAACTATCGGATTTGAAACATTTTTACGGAAATTTTCTACTATAACATAGTTGCTGCACCCAGACCCTTTCCAGAACTTATTTACGGTTGCTGTATCCATACTTTTTGAAAATGATAAAATATTGCAGCTTACTATGTAAGACTGACAAACCAGGCAACCTCGAAATCATTTTTGGAAAAAGTTTTAAAAAAATTAAATGAGATAACAATTTAAGCATAAATTGAAAATTTTGGTTTGCTGCTTCGTCGCAAGGGTTGGTATTCGTATTCGTAATTCAAATAACAAATATAATCTAAACCTGCTTAACCTCTACGTACCCCGTACTCGCAATATTTTATAACGGTATTCGAACTTTTTCTCATATTCCTAGAATGGGATGTATTCTATTCCGTTATATCCTGCTTATCTATTTTTCATTGTATCAATTAGATTACACAGGGGTTTGTTGAAACGAGATGTCGAATTTAAAACAAATCTTTTCTGCTGGTGCAGTTATAAAATACATTTTTATTAATAAATGTGAAATAATGAACACCACAGTATCTTTTTGGTTTAGTTATTGGTCACCATTATATTTTATTAATTACAAAAAACTTAACACGAACTTATCCTATATATTTGTAAAAATACCTTGGTATTTCCTGGACAATAATAATAAAACAAAATTATATTTAGCATGTGTATGTTATTATTATTACTTATTACTATACAGCATCTACAATACCACACTAAATATACATATAATATACCCTTCCTAATGTGAAAGTGTAATCGGACGATTAATCCGAATATTATTTTACATGAATCCATATCATCCGAATATCATAATAATCCGAATATTTACAACGCTAGTTGTTAGCGGAGTTGATTTCCAGGTTATGCGATGCGCAGAGCGTGAGCGTACACGCTTCTCTGTGACAAATAGCTACGTGTGGTCAGATTAAACTAGGAGAGAGAAATGGCTTTTAATTTTAAATACCGTGAACGTGTAGAATGGGAAACAAAATATTTACACATAATGAAACGTGGTTCTAGATTGCTTTTAAATAAATTGAATCACTGTCATTAAATTTTTTATTTATTAGTATAATTCGCATGGAATTATTTAGCGCTTTTGGGCACAAACTTTGTCCCGGTATTAGAAAAGAAATGGTCCAAGGCTGACAATTTACAAAATTGTTAGTTACACAGCTCTATCTATAAAATTTTGTGTAAACTAGAGTCGTGACAACATACTACGTGGTCCTGCACCGAGATGGAGTCCCCGTCGTATCTCTCACAATGTCTGACCTTTTACAATAACTTCCATTGTTTAGATTTTTTTCTACGATTTATTTAAATAGCATAGCAGTACAGATAACATCATCTATCTTTATCCAACATTGTAGATATTGCATTAGAGAATCTAAAGTGATATCGAGGATTATTTTATTATTAATTTCGAATAACTTTATTTTCCTTTCATCAAACGACTTTAAAATCAGTACACAACCACATCTGCCTATTTTCTTTTAAGTTGTCAAGGTTTGTTTCGATCACTTACAAAAATTTTGGAGATACTGCGTTTAAAAAAATATTTTTTCATTTTTTATTAAGAAAAATTGGCCGTTAAGATTTGATGAACGAAGTCATCGAAGCCATTAGCAAAATAAGGGTAATTCCCAAATTTGGTCCAAATCAGTGAAGAATTTTTTGAGTTATATATATATATATATATATATATATATATATATATATATATATATATATATATATATATATATATATATATATATATATATATATATATATATATATATATATATATATATATATATATATATATATATATTGAAAGCTCTTTCTGTTCTGAAATTAGCACACTAATTTTTGTGGAAGTTTTATTAACTCGTTTAAAAATTATTCACAGTTGGTTAAACATGCAAAAACGCATTTTACTCATTCGGATAAGAAATGTGCTGATAGTCAACGTTTTGTTGGTTTGAATTGACTATCAGGACATTTCTTATCGGAATGAGAGAAATGCGGTTTATTATTTCAGTTTATCGGTCGGTTTGATAATCGACAGTACTACCGAAAATTAAAGTCACAATGGCGTATTCTGTAGAAGAAAGAGTTGAAATAATTACTATTTTTTTCAAAAACGATGACTGTGCCAACCGTACCGCAAATTTGTTTAACGGACGACATCCGAACAGACATGTTAACAGAAAATACATTTTGGAGTTAATTGCAAAGTTTCGACAAAGTGGTTCAGTAGCCAACAAAAAACGGGATCCTGAACGTGAATTTTCGGTTAGAAATGAGACTACTGAGATTAAAGTTTTACGACAAATTGCTGCAGAGCCAACTTTAAGTACGAGAAAATTGGCCACTGTTTTAAACATCAAAAGAAGAACTATTCAGCGAATATTGAAGCATCATAAGTTTGATCGGTATAAAATTCATCTTGCACAAGAACTGAATGAAGATGATTTTGATCGGCGGCTGGAGTTTTGTGAAGTTATGACTGCACGAGTAGCTGATAACTGGAACTTTCTGTTCAATATCTGTTTTTCAGACGAGTGTACGTTTTTATTAAACTCTACAGTCAATCGTCATAACTGCCGTTATTGGGCAGATAATAATCCAAGAAATTTTCACGAAGTCCACACTCAAACTCCACAGTAATTGAATGTCTGGACTGGCATTTTTGGAGACCGTTTAATCGGACAAATTTTTCTTGATGACAATTTGAGTGGCGAAACGTATTTGGAGTTACTAGAAGATATCGTTTACTCTCTACTAATTGACATTGTTGAAAATGATGATCGCTATCAAGAAAATCAATTATTGTTTCAACAGTATGGAGCTCCTCCGCATTTTGGAGGAGTTTTTGAACAGAGAGTTTCCAGAACAATGGATTAGGCATAGAGGTGCTATTGAGTGGCCCCTAAGATCACCGGATTTAACTCCTTTAGACTTCTTTCTATGGGGCCATTTAAAGAGTAGAATTCACGCAACAGAACCGGAGTCTCTGGAAGAATTAAGACAACGCATTGTTGAAGAATGCCATCTAATAACTCCACAAATGCTTCCAAATGTCAAAACTCGTTTTGAACAAAATTTGTACTTTTGTATGGAAGCTGGTGGTCAACAAGTTGAACACTTACTTAACTGAATAAATATTTTCGAACGTTTCGTTTTGTTTTTTAGTTTTTTTAACGAAAAATTGACTAATTGGTGCATTTCTTATCACAATGAATGAAATACGTTCTTGCGACTAAAACTGTAAATAATTTTTAAACGAGTTTATAAAACTTCCAAAAAAATTAGTGTGCTGAATTCAGAAAAGAAATAGCTTTCAAATGATGTAACACACGACCCATGTTCCCTATTTAAAATATAAGGGCTGTTATCACCACCCTTAAGGGGTTAATGTGACAAAGTTTTATGTCAAAACATGTCCCCCTCAATATTAAAATTGACATGCTTCAGAATTTCTTAAAAAACTAATTCTCTGGACGCAAATCAGTCTGTTTCTTTTTCAATGCGCCAGCCTGTATATATATATATATATATATATATATATATATATATATATATATATATATATATATATATATATATATATATATATATATATATATATAAACATTATTTCTGACCATGGAAATGGGTTTCAGAGGCCCTAATTTGCGCTCATTTGTAGAAATTTTCTCACCATCGATAACTCTCTATTAGTGAATTTCCTTGATGAAAATTCACTAAAAAGGTATAAAGCTTTGATTCTGTACAATAAAACGTTGTTTAAAAACATTGGACATAAGCCTCTTTCATTCTCACATATTCAATTATATTCTTCATAGACTTCTCATTTGCTATAAAGACTGATTAGGCCATTTTAATTTTGAGCTGTTTGTGCTAAAATTATTATTTAAATTGTATTCATTTTCAGACAGGTGAAATGGAAGTTAAAAATCCATTGTTCCAAGATGATCAAACTCCGATGGAAGGACCACAGGTGAAAATTGGGGAAGAGGATAATCAGAAATGAAGAATATACGTATAACAATATTATCCGTAATAGAATTACTTCGAAGTCTGGAGTTAAAACAACAACAACAAAAAATAGCACATTAGCAAATCCACAATTCATGAAACCGCGTGTCACGTTGGTATTTTTAAATTAAGTTTTGCACTGGTTTTTACACAAAAAGAAAAACATAAGCCTGATATATATATATATATATATATATATATATATATATATATATATATATATATATATATATATATATATATATATATATATATATATATATAGGATAATTGACTTTGATTAACAGGAACATGACCAACGCACTAAACTGACCAAATTGATATAAAAAAGTCCATAAATTTTCTAATATTTGAATCACAAGCGTTGAAGTTATATTGATAGAATTTTAAATAAAACAAGTTTTACTATTTTTTACTGATAAATGATATTTATATTAAAGGTTCAAACTGATATCCAGCATTATATTTTCTGCAATGTCGAACCAATTAATTAATCACCGGGGTTATTTGCAGTAGATTTCGTACCACAGAAATAAAAGTCTAGGTGGTAAGGCTTGGTGATTTTGGAGGCCAGGCTATTGGCCCTAAACGTGAAATCAACAGTCATGGTTAATGTTCATTTAACATTATCTAACTAGGCAACGTAAAATATGCTGAAAACCCATCCAGTTCGATCCAGCTTTAAATTCTAAATTGCATCATTTCGCAAATATTTCAACCTGTTTTCAATACATGTATAAAATATCCCCAATTAAAGCTTTTAATGAGAACGTAAGGTTGGCAAAGTGCGTTGTGAAAGATACCGAAACAAACGTTAACAAAAAATTCATTTTGAAAACCACGTGGTCAAATTATTTTATGTGAAGATTCTAGACTGCTTTCTTGATTTAGCAATCACCCACAGAGAAGTATTCTTCTTTCTGGATATCCAGTGTGTGAATAAATATTGTAAGCGATAGGTATTTCAATGATATACGTGTAATGTGCTTTAATTTGATACTGCATTCGTTACAGCTGCCCCACGAGTCCGGAGTCGCTAATTAACATGAAATAATGGAAGTATGCGGTTATTATTTCTTCTCCAATTGGATTCTCATCAAAGTTTTGTTTATATTAGAACACAACCCTTAACGCGAAAACATCGGTGCCTATCAATAAAAACTTGGCATTTGGAAGATTCATGCTTGTAACACATTTTCCATATTCACGAACTGACGCTGCAGTGTTGTCACAGAATCCATAAACATATTGGATATCTCCGTTGTCTTCTCTATTTAACTTTCTTGGAATAATACTAACATATCACTAAAAATAAACATGAATTATCAGGCTGGAAACAACTTACGTAATTCCGGATTTGTTTGAATAAACAGCTTTTTCTCCGCCGCTTAAAATTATTAATAATAATAATAGAATGTTGATATACTCAATTGCCGTGGATAAAAAATGTTCATTGCTGATTGTTTGTTATATAATTTCCCACCATTAAGAGCGTATCTTAGCTACAAACATATCACGCCCTTTTACGACTAAACGAGGCGTTTTTAGGCATACGCCTTTATACAAATATAGCAGTTACGTTAAGCTGATGTGGACCTACTTGTATAAGAAAAATATTTTTGTGAAGTATATGAGGCATACATCTAAAACATCTGTTACTTCATCTGAAGTCTCTCAGGGTTATAATCCTGGTCTTCTATTCTTTTTAATTACAGTCAATGATATCGTTGAATGTTTTAATGTAGATGTTTTACTTTATGCTGATGGTTTAGAGTTGTTTTCTAGAAAGTACGGCTCTGATGATTGTGCTTTAATACTGCTTAACTTCAATCGTTTACTAGAGTGGTGTACTCTAAATAGTTTTACTTTAAATATTTCAAGTCTAGAGTTTTTTATTTAGCAAAAAATATACTTTTCACATACATGATTTTACTCTCAAGTTGTGTAAATATAGGAGGTTAAGGGGCTCGGAGTGACTTTTGATAAGAAATTTAGTTTTTACCTTACACACTAAGCTGACTTTAGAAACTGCCATAAAATATTTAGACTTTTTTAAGATCCTGTCGAGACTTTGATAATGCGTGGTGTTTCAAAATACTGTTTCACGCTTTTGTCAGATCACGCCTGGAATAAGCCGCAGGTCTGGGTTTCATACAACAGCAGCATAAAGACCTCTTAGAGCGCGCTAAGCTTATGTTCCTTAAATATTTATGTTATAGAAAAAATAACCGTTATCCGGGACGGGGTGAACCATATGAGTACCTATATGTTTGAGGGTTTTAAGATTCATTCGATCAATTAATTGATAAAAACATATTTATTCACTTAATTTCGTTTTTGTTCAATTTATTTTATAAGCTGGTGGATTCTTCTAATTTGGTCGGCACATTGATAAATAATCTTTCTTATAAAACAAACGGAGACCACTCGTTCATTTGATTGCAGTTTCAGTGGCCTCGTACAGAAAGTTCTTTTATAGGGTACCTAGTTTTATAGTGTAGTAATGGTTTTTGACCGAGTTCAAAAAAAAAGGAGGAGGTTCTCAATTCGACTGTATTTTTTTATGTGTGTTACCTCAGAACTTTTTTCTAGGTGAACCGATTTTGATAAATCTTTTTTTATCTGAAAGCAGGTGCTTTTGGTGTGGTCCTGTATAAATTTGATCAAGACCTGACCAGTAGTTTTTGAGGTATCCTTAATGAAGTCGGTTTTCTATTTCTTTTTAATGTTTACTTGTGTATGAAGGTGCATTTTTGAAGAAAGATTTCCGCGGTCTTTAATGTGAGACATACTTAGTTATCGGGTTGAACCGCGTCCAGAATTTATGAAAACTCGACGATTCGGCTCCTGTTTTGGAGCCATTTTCAAGAGGTAAAGGAAATATGTAAGGACACTCTAAGGCCTCAATCTGCCTACTCCTTAGAGCGGTGGACAAAGGTGGGTTGGGTTGTTGTAGCTCGATTACGGGGCCTCAATCTGCCTATTCTTCAAATCTCGCCAGGGATCGTCTGTGAGGTCTCAGTGTGTTCAACCCTAGGCCTCAGAGAGATCTGGCAGTTCGCTGCAAGTATTGTCTTATATATGTCTACCTGCTTCGTTATCAGTGAAAGAGGTAGTGTCACTGTCAATTAAGTGGGGGGCTTTGGTCACGGTACTTAGAGGATGAGGAAGATTAAGTGGGTCACCGGCATTTGTTGAGACAGATACTGGGGAAATAAAATTGTCTGTGAAATTTGTTTTATTTCTGTGTGTTTGTAATGAAGATATAATAGGTTTGCAAGTAGTTGGAAGGCGAAGACCATCATATCTCTTATTTACACAATCGGGACGTTTTTCAATCTCGATTGCTTCGCGGATAATTCTCGTTTTGAAGTTGTAAACCGGTGCGATTGTTTTGGCATTATCGAAGTCTATTTTGTGTCCTGTATGAATATGATGCATGGCCAACGCCGATGAGGGGTCGGATTTTCTAACTGCGAGGGTGTGTCCATATATTCTATTGTGGACGCGTCTATTTGTTTGTCCTACATAAGTTCTGGAACAGTCGAAAAAGGAATTTCGTAAACTCCGTGGAATTCGTAACAAAACCATATTCACAACAGAGCAAAAACTGTCAAATCTGATAAAAACTCCCAAAGATACGATTTTTAATTTTTTCCTTATTATTATTTGCTACCGCTGTAAAACATGTTAAATGTCAGCTCTATTACTGGGATTTCCTGTTGAGGGTTGATCACAAGAAATAAATAAATATAACGTTTTTTTATTAATTTGATCAGTAGATTGTGCTATGGTGAAGTTTCCGCAAATAAAACTAAATCACCCTGTATATAATTTCCGACAATTTTAAATTGTTGAAAAATTATTTTCTTTTTACCTTTAGTCAAGTTTCATATTTTTAGTTAATAAGGATAATAACAATCCTAGTCCTTAAAAAAATCAATTCCCGTACGATGAAGATTTAATCAAAAAATAAAGTTAAATTTGTGTAGATGCTAGAATGCTTATAAGGTGGAGAGAAGCCGGTTACACTTACCCTTATAATTCCAGTTATTTAGGAGGTCCAGGGGCAAAATTCTCAAATGTTTGACCTCAAATACCAGAGCGGTAAGTTCAACATGAAACAAAGTTAGTTTCTTGCTTAGTAGAGAAACTTAAAGTAACTTTGATAAAGTATTTAAGCGTTTTAATTAAGAAAGCAGCCATTAGTTTCAACTTTTTTGTGTAACAAACTGTATCACAATTTGCTACGATTACGATTGCATATCTAAAATAAAATTCCTCAAATAATCCAAATTTTTTAAAATATATGTATATATATATATATATATATATATATATATATATATATATATATATATATATATATATATATATATATATAGGGTGATTCCAGGGAATGGGACGTATTTCAGGCATAGATTCAGCGGGTCTAAATAAGAAAAATAAACACATAATAGTTCGAACGTAAACTATTGTTGAAATGAATGCAGGATAAAAATGTATCTTCATTTTTGTTTTGTCCATGTTCAAAAAGAAAATTAAGAAATAGAAATATCATAAACGGTAAATATTTAAATAACATTTTCAAAAATACCACCACCAACTTTAACGCGCTTGTTTGCTCTTTTAGTGAATTTTCGTAGAAAAAATTCACTAATGGGGAGATCCCGACTTTTGAATTTTGAAAAAATTTTTGCAAATGAGCGCGATCTAGGACCCCTAGAACCCATATCCGGGGTCAGTTTCAATTTTTATATGTTATATATATATATATATATATATATATATATATATATATATATATATATATATATATATATATATATATATATATATATATATATATATGTATCACACCGATAACTCAAAAAATAATAGGCCGATTTTGATAAAATTTGGCACGTACCTTTCTTTTGTAAATGGCTTGGACAAGTTCGTTAGTCAGGAAAATCGGATGAGGTTTTCCGGGAAAATTTTGAGTTTTCATTAGAAAAAAATTCTTATCTCAAAAAGTAATAAGCCGATTTTAATAAAATTTGGCATGTACCTTTCTTTTGTAAATGGATTTAACTAGTTTGTTAGTCAGGAAAATCGGACGAGGTTTTCCGGGAAAATTTTGACTTTTCATTTGAAACAATTTTTTATCTCAAAGAATAATGGGCAGATTTTGATATAATTTGGCATGTACCTTCCTTTTGCAAATGGCTTTGACAGGTTCGTTAATCAGAAAAATCGGACGAGGTTTTCCGAAAAAATTATGAGTTTTCATTTGAAAAAAATTTTTATCTTAAAAAATAAAAAATCTATGATAACCAAATTTGGTAGGTAGGTTTACGATACAAAAAGTAAACTATACACCAAAATTTAGATTTCCATGTTACAAGAAAAAAAAAGTTATAATAAAATATTTTGTGCCAGATCATTTCTATGAAAATTCACTACCATAACGCACTTGCTGCGTCCCGAGTTTTTATTGATGGTGCGAATTGCACGATTAATAGCGTCGCGATTATTTTCTATTACAGCGGCCGCATTTCCTATGCGATCAAGTAATGCTGCCTTTGTGTCTACTCTCATGGCGCACACCAACGACTTTATCCACCTGCAGACAAAATAATCGAGTGGGTTTGGGTCTGGAGATCTTGCTGGACAATTTATTGGACCCCCTCTACCAATACCACCCCCAGGAAAATAATTGTTTAAAAATTTCCTACGCGCAGAGTAAAGTGGGAAGAGGCACCAACATGTTAGAAGTATAACGTTGAGAGGAACATCCCCTAAAATTTCTGCTACGTGATCCTCTAGGAACTGTATATATCCTTCCCCAGTAAAACGCCCATCTCACACAAACGGACCCACTAACTGATCTTATCACCGAATAAAATGTATTCACTTACTGTCGGATTTTGACGAATCTTTTAACAAAATTGTAACCTTGAAACGTTATCGCCATCCTCAGGATTTTAAACGGACTTGACATGGAAAGGCTTTAAATTATTTTTCTTGGGTGTGTTGAAAACGGCTTTCTGTAATATTTTGTTGATTTCGTTTCCCCCTCGTTCTCTCCCTCGGTTTTTCTTCAACAATGCTGAGAATGTTTACTTCGGTTCGTATGTCAAGACATTTTCTTTTACTACAAATTCTTGCGCTCGGAAAAACACGAGTTTCCTGATCTCGAGTGAAAAGTCTTTGAGAGAGTTTTGTATTAGGTACCCTTCGGTTAAGAAATCGCCGTCTATATTCGTTAACTGAGCGAATTGAGTTTTCATTACAAGACCCGTAAACAGAAAGCATATCCACATATGGGTGAATATTTGAGGCATTTCAGGAATTTGTAACTAAAGCAGTTAATGTCAAACTGACAGATAGCTAAAACTGAGAAATTTTGTTTTAAGCTGAATTTCTTCTGGTAATTTGGGATTGAGGGGTTTGTATCCGTTGGATATTTTTTATGTATGTATGAATCATTGTCTTTGCCAAATATATTTGATTTTACTTTTAATGTCATATACGAAATTCATTTGCACACGTGACATGTGATTGATTTGTTAATCAAGGCACAATAAGTGAATATCGGAAGCTGTGATGTGCACTGATAACCACATTTGGAGGACTTAAATCACCACAACACATTTTAAAAACCTGACGATCGTTTCACTAACCATGTTAGCGTCATCAGAGGATGAACAATTCTAAATATATTATATCCACAACTCTATTTATATTATTCTGCAGGTAGTCGGTCACTAACAATTTAGGGAGGTTCAACGACACCAAAATTAACATATTTTGTTTGGTGGAAATATCTGTGTTATTTTATTATCTATCGGGCATATATTTGTTTTATAAAGTAATCTATCAGGAGACTACCCATAGGCGGGGGAGCGAGATTCATACACTTTTTATGTAAATATAACAATAATAAAAAGTGTAGGACTCTCGCTCCGCCACCTACGGGTAGTCTCCTGAAAGATTACCTAACAAAATAAATACCGGCAGAAGCACGTCCGATAGATAATTTTTAAAAAGCGAGATTCATGCACTTTTTATGTACATATAATAATAATAATATGTGTTGTTTTATAACGTAATCTATCAGATGACTACCCATAGTCGGGGGAGCAAGATTCATACACTTTTTATGTAAATATAACAATAATAAAAAGTGTAGGAATCTCGCTCCGCCACCTAGGGGTAGTCTCCTGAAAGATTACCTACCTTGCAAAATAAATACTGGCAGAAGCACGTCCGATAGATAATTTTTAAAAAAGCGAGATTCATGCACTTTTTATGTAAATATAATAATAATAAGTGTATGAATAGCGCTCCGCCGCCTATGTGTAGTCTCCTGATAGGTTACTTTACAAAATAAATACCGGCAGAAGCACGTCCGATAGATAGTAAAAGAATACAGATATTTCCGTCAAACGAAATATGTTAACTTTGGTGTCGTTGACCCTTCATAAATCGTTAGTGCAGAAGAATATAAATAATCTTGTGGATGTAAGATATTTAGAATTGTTCATCCTCTGATTACGCTAACTTGGTTAGTGAGACCATCGTTAGCTTATTTTAAATGTGTTGTGATTTAGGTCCTCCAAGTGTGCTTATAATAAAAGAACAGGCTTTATTCTTGAAAAGAAGTTTGTTGTTTAAAAAACAATCAGTTATTTGAAGAATGGTTGACATTCGAACTGTAACTTGAGTTTATTTTTCTTCTTTTGATCCCCCGAATCTGCCCCTGAAATACCTCCAGAACCATTCCTCCAGAACCAGCCTGTATATAAGATAAATAGAGAATTCGTCATAACGATGCGAATAACAAATTTTTATCGATTTGAAGGTCAAATGCAAAAATTTAATTGTTTTTGTTTTTAATTGTTTGGTCGTTTAAAGTACTTTTAATTTAAATGTAGACGTTCACGAAAGGAATTACTGAGGTATAAAGGCATCAAAATACCAATAAAACTTTTATCCGAATTTAAGCTCAGTTTACTTACTTATAACATTCAAACTCGTTGGATCTTCAAACAAGGACGCTCCCTAGAAAAACGGAAAGATATTGACTTTATTCCATTTAAATTAGAAAGTTGGAGAGTCCTTAACTAAATGAACTTTGTAAGAGTACACTTTAAGATTCTAGACTTCAAAGTAATGACAACCCTCCTATAATCACTGTCTTTGTTTAATGGAAAATCCTTCCAGTTTTTTGTGCTATCGCTTGTATAAAAAATATTGTACACCTGTATTCAAAATAAACTGTATTTCAGCAAATTAAAATTTGTTTTTATTTCAATGTCCAATCAAAGAACCAGTTTATTTTGAATACAAGTGTACTGCATTGTATTCGTTTCCCTTCAAGACTGACACACCAACCCTATTGATGGAGTAGATACCAGAATATTTGTAGAATTAGATATATCAAAAGAAATGACAAAGTCGTTCAATTAAAAAAATATATTTAATATAAGTATTAATGTAAAACAAGAAACAATGCTTTTTCACCTAATGTTAATTAAAGGGTCATTTTCAAAATTTAATATGGCGTTAGAAAACATTAAACAATGTTATTTTTGTAAGAACGAATAAGAAGAAGACGTTTTATATCAAAATAGATGCACATAAATGCACAAAAAAATCGCATCACAGACGATTCACTGAGTGAAGGTTAAAGCTGTGATGAGCACTGATAAAGAACATAATCCAGCGCAACACATTTATAAGACCTGACCATCATTTTTCTAACAACGTTAGTGTCATCAGACGGAGGAATATTATTAGAAAATAGACACTATAAATGGTATTTATACATAATGTATTAGTTGACAAGCAATAGGGAATTTGTGTGACCCTAAACGCTCCGGTTATTATTGTGACGTCAGATGCTCCAACTAGTGACGCAGAAGCAAGTTAAGATGTGCACGTATACCACGGTATAAACATCAACTGTATTATTGTGTTTTGTGTTATATTATTATTTTTTCAATTTCAACAACACACCACGAGGACTCACAGCCTAAATACTATTGTACCGTGGGTGTCGACAAGGAGAAAAGAGGCAACTTGTTAATTCTGAACTTGAAGGTTTGGAGGTTCGGAGGAGAAGGAAAAACATGTGCCGGCAAGGAATTCCACAACTTGGAAGTCCTCGGGACAAAAGAGGATGCATAACAAGATGTTCTATGTCTATAAGGGTGCATTCGCTCTGTTCCCCTGGTAGATTTGTTGGGGCAGCAGGTGGAGGAACTATGGAAAAAGCTCATCTGAGCAGTTCCCGTGGAGATATCTATAAAAGAGAGAGAGAGAGAGAGGTCACCAACGGCACGTAGGTGGGTAAGGGGTGGCAGCCTTTGGGTGAGGGTAGGGTGGGTGGTCAGAATGGAGTCCAGGATAGCGAGTGTAGAAGCGGCAGCGGCACCCCACATGTGGGAGCAGCATTCGAGGTTTGGCCTTATTTGTGAAGTATATAAGGTATAGAGATTAGCTGGTGAAAAGTATTTGCGAGCCCAGAAGAGGAAACCTAATTTCTTAGCAGCCGCTTCTGCAATTGATGTAACATGTTGGTGCCAATTGAGATTTTGATCCACAGAAATTCCAACAAGTAAAAAGGACCCATTACTTTGAATAGCTTGGTTGTTCATTGTGATGGGTCTAAAGCTGGTGTATCTCTGATGAAAGCAATATGTGTAAAAGCTTTTAATAAACAGAAGGATGTATGCTGGGTTTTTCAAAGTCCTTGACACGACAGATTGTCGCCATTCGGTAGTATTTGTGGGAAAGAGACACGATTAGGACGATAACAACAGGAGCAATGAACGTCACAAGAGTGGTTCGTCCTATTTATGGAGAACTTTTTATTCATATGTCTAAAGATATATTTTCTTATGCGTCTAACGGTCTGACACTTTTGACAGCCTTGAGATTTTCCATATTTACATGTTGATTATTGTTAGAGATATGTTAAACGAGACATGACTGAAACATAGCGCTATTTTTTACTTATACGCTAAATGTTTCTTACATCTAGTTTCAATAGATCTTTTAGTTTGCTCAATTTAAGTTTACAATCCTAAAAACCTATTTTATAGGACCAAAACATTTCTGTGGTGTTATATTTATCCTTTGCCTTACCTGTCAAAAGTTTCAATGTATTTTTTGTCTAGAATGATAGCTGTGTGTTGGCTTTCTTATGCTATTGAAACTTCTCGTAATTGTCCGTTAAAATTGTAAGCAACGTTCTTGTCTGGTTTCTCTTTTCTGAATGTCGTAGACAGAACCGAATGAATATTTTTGTGTGCCCTAAGCACTGGAAAATTTTGGTGCCGTTATAAATGTTTTTAATTGAATAAGCACTAGTAACTATTCGAAAATAATTTATTTCGAGAAATGAACAGGAGTCAGTAAAGTGAATAACTAAAACAAGAAAATATGCTTAACTTGGATTTAGACAAAATTTTGTCTTTTTTTCACTACAAAGTCTTCAATAATGCGTTCAAAATTCATTGTACGTAGATTATCTGCTTCAATAGATAGGAGAGATAAGGTATCAAGCCGATTTTGCCCCATCCTTGTTCCATTTGGACCTTTGATGCGCTTCTACTTTGAAAACGATCGCTTAGTCAAACAGTAACCACTAGAGTTAAAAAAACTTCTAAAGCAAATGACGACATTGATCAAAGCAGATTGAATGTTGTTTTATTCAATTATTTTATTAAATTCAGGATGACTATATTTTTTCCTTGCATTTTCTGAATATGTTATTGTATTACATTTACATCGCACTTACGAATCAAACTGTTGTAACTCAGATAAAAAACTACTATTCAAATCTCCTGGATATGCATCAGGCAGGCGTTGAAGAATACATCATTACAAACATATTTCATTCATCATAAAATAATAATAAAAATGTATTATTTTGTTACCCTTTAAGCTCGAAAATTTCATTATTTTTTTTTACTTTAGTTCATTTCAAAATTTTTGTGGTGACACTCTTTTGTGTGGTGCCCTAGTCACGTGCGTATATTGCTTTATATAGGTGATCCGTTACTGGTCACAGATTCTGCTAGCATTGTGTTCTAATTATTTCTTGTATCTATCTGTATTTAAGGGAAACTATTGTCTTATGAACATGAACACTCAGCCATATAACTCTCCTTAAATAAAGGTAGATAAAACATAGAATTAGAACACATTAAAAACGTAGCTAAATATAATGGTTACTCCTTCTGCTTAGTAGGCACCTTAGTCCATAAACGTAAAACAAAGAAAATGTTAATGAAACACAACTTTCAGAGAACAGAAAACAAACAAAACCGTTGTCTGTTTATCATTTGAACCGCGACTTACAAGAGGTTTCAATGGTATTTTTAAGAAAGCCAATTTACAGGTAACATTTTCGAAAAAAGTACATTCAAAAACTGGCTATGTTTCCCAAACGATAAAGATAAAACCACAGAAATGGCGGGATCTAGGAAAGGGGGTTTAAAGATTACGAACCTGGATATGTTGGAAAAACTAAAATATCTATTGAAATTGATTTGAAAAAACATTTAGCACAACTGATATATGGCACTATAGATAATATATGACTTACTTAACATATTTGCACACGTAGATAGAGAAAATTGCAAGCTTATCAAAAGTATGACGAAAATTAAATGCATATGAAATAGGATGAGGTCACTTATATGCAGTTCGTTGTTCGAACTGTTATCGTCCTAACCGCAATGTCGGTTTCTTACAAGGTATATCAAATACCAAAATGTTGCCTTGCCAATGGTTAGGAATTGAATTATTAGTGCAGTGACTTCAAAACAAAACAAAAATAGAGAAAGTTTATAACTTCTGAAAGTCAATATATTTGGGGGTCGACACACAGGCTTGCACTTCCAGGCAGATTTTTTCTAAACCCTACGCGTTTCGGATTTCTCGAACCATTGTCAGGGGTTAATGGGTTTCTGTATTACAGAAGCTACACTGTATAAGAAACTGTCAAAGTTGGAATTTCATCTATTGTCATCAGTTTTGCAGACAAAAGCAACATCAAAGGAAAAAATATCGGCATCTCCAGACTTGAAGCGGTAAAAGGATGGATATAAAACGATGCTTATTTAACAGCAAAAATGAAGGCTAGCGTCCAGCTAAGAAAAGAAATTGTTGAGGGCGCTCGTCGCTGTTGCTTGTCACCTAATATATAAATATAATTTATAGTATTCATTCACTCAGATTCTTCATCCCTCTCGCTTACTTGGGTAGGGAATTGGTCATCGGGTTTTAAAAATATGTTATGGTGGATTGGGTCCTCCAAAGTGTGCTTGACACAGATAAAGTTTATCATTCAATTTTTAATTACACGTACTAATTGCGGCAGTGTATGTTTCTTGAAACTTTCAAGACATAATTTATGAACGGTTGTCGAGATCAATTGTATATCTACTTGAAGCCTGATTAAATAAAAATTATTTGGTGTAGCCTCAAGTATTTTATAACATATCTGATACAAAATGCAGACAGCGAAACTTTTCTATGGTTTCACAGATGGTTGTTTTCGTCTCTGCTACTGGTTTCGCCTCTTACGGCAAATATGCGTAATTATTTCTAGGCTCATGGCAATTATAGATAAAAACTTTTGCTCCTTTACTTAGGAAACAAAATTTATTTTAAATACATTGAAAATTACAGATGAAGTCTTTAAAATGCCTATGTGATGTATGTCAATATTTAATTTAAAAATAAAATCAAATAATCAATATAATAATAACAATCAAAAAATAAAATACCTGAGTCACAATAACAGCAGTAGTAACAGGTTTTATATAATAGACATAATAATATATTCAACTAATTACAATTACATGTTAAAACTGCAAGGGCTGATCAATAAGTAACCATGTTTGAAGATAGATGGCGCTGTTGAGGGAAGTTGGCATTACCGTGGTGTACTGTTATCTGTTAAACGGTACCATACTGAATGTCCTCCACGGCACAATTATCGCTGGTCGCCGAACTAAAATGCGCGAAGTATCAGAGGCCGTAGGCGTGTCGTATGGAAGGGCAATCAACATCTGACGTGATAAGTTAAGTATGGGAAAGGTGTGGGCTTGATGGGTGACGTAATTGGTCACTGTGAACAAGAGGCGCATACGGCTGCCTAATGTCGAAGCAGTCTTTGCACCTCTTTAAGTGAAATTCGCAGGAAGTTTTGCGTCGGGTCATCACCGTTGATAAAACCTGGAACCTGGATACATTATTATATGCTAGAGGCCAAGCGACAGTCAAAACCACTGATTTTTCCTGGTGATTCTGCCCCGAAGAAGGCAAAGATGGTCACACCGGCTGAAAAGGTCATGGCCAAGATTTTTTGGGATTAGAAGGGAATTATCCTCATGGACTTTTCGCAGAAAATAAGAAAAGTCACCGGACAGCACTAAAATAAATTATTCACCCGATTCGACATAAAATTGAAGGAGATGCGGCCATATTTGCCTAAGAATAAAGTGCTGTTTTGCCATAATAATGCACCAGCACAATCATCTCGAATTGTCGGGGCCAAATTGCATGAACTGCGCGCAACCAATTACTGCCGCACCGACCGTACTCGCCCGTCCTGTCTCCCTGCGGCTTTTTCTATGCCCCAACATTAAAACATGGCTCGGTGAAGAAACTGAGCTCAAACGAGGAGGTTATTACCGAGACAGAAGTGTATTCTGAATAGCTTGACAAACCATATTTTAAAGGAATTAAAGAAATGGCACGTTGGGAAATTTAATCGACTCAAAATGAGATTACATTGGAATAAAAAAAAAGATTTGTGAAAAACTTACTTTTCATTTGTTTCTAAAACAGGTATTTATTGATCCACCCTCGTATTGTAAATAGGACATTTATTGTGAAACTTTCACGTCTGTATTTAGTATGGAAGAGTTTTACCAAGTTAGGACAACAACAATCAATGTCTTATGGAATTGGTTATCGTCTAAACCTTCCATTACTGACGCTCGCTTTTACTGACCGCGGACTATAAGGCATATTTATTTCAATAATATGTTTTTGTCTATCCTTGGCTTTGATTTATTCGAAAGCAAAAACGACAATATTTTTAGATAAATTTGTTCCAATATATCATAAGAAATAGAACATAAATAGAGCTCTCGTAGAAAAAATTAACCTACAAACTTACAGCAAAAAAACTGGGATACGTTAACTGTTTTTTTTTTTTGTGTCACTCAAAGTAAAATGTTATTTTATTAAAACAAAAAACATCGGTTTAAAAAAAAACTTGATTCAAATATCATTCTGTGCATATACATATATTTTCCAAGCACATGAATTTACATAAAAATTGTGTTGCTCTATTTTCATAGTATGCACATCGGCCTCTGACGCTCTCCTCATTATTCGCTGGCTCTAGAGCTTGCATTCCGAGTATTTCTTGTAATCTGGAGGTTATCGTTTTTTGAGAATATTACTTTCAATTGTTCTAACACCTCCATGATACTTGGTTAATTTCAAAGCAAGTCCATTAAAGAATCTTCTGCGTGCTACTTATTTTGCTAGATATTCTGGGAATAATATAGTACCATAGAGTTAATAGCAACTACATTTGCAACTGAGTGAAAAAGTACCCTGCGCCATTTTTGATTATTTCTGCTGCACTTATAGGCTGCGCACATTTTATCTAGGTTGTCGACCCACCTTTAGTACTAATACAATCTAATATCATATTCGGTTTCCCTATGTCTGGAATAGTCATATCATCATAACCAACTACATTTATAACTGAATAGAAACGTACCACCGTCCATCTTTGGGTATTTCTGCTGCGATCATGAGCTGCGTACATTTTATTTAGGCTGTCCACCCCAACTTTAGTACTATTATAGTCTTATATCATTTCCGGTTTTTGTATGCCTAAGTCTGTCCTAATATTATAGTGCAGTGTTGATACTAGCAATACGTTCATATTTATTTACGATGTATGACACCAATATTATGTATTTAGTAAAAGCATACTTAAACCTAATTGATTGGCTGCAAAAATTCCAAAAGTAGGTCAAGCTCTTTTTCTCATTTGGTAATTTTTCAGCAAGCTGAATACTAGTAAACGAATCGTCACATGTTAAATTTCTTTTAATTCTTAATTGATGCTACTAGTCGTTCAAGAACAAAATATGGGATTTGTTAACCGCAAAGGGGCTGCTTGGCTGTGCGCCACGATAAACTTGCAGTTGGCAAGAGTAAAAGGTTTTAGAATTAACGAACTCAAAAACTTTTAACCCGTACTTATTGGGTTTACTTGGTATGCATACGCGAAAAACGCATCTTCCCCGAAAGGCCTCCAATTTTGTTTCTATCGTTATACAGGGTGGCGCATTGAAAACGAAACAGACCGATTTACGTTCAGAGAATATGTTTTTAAGAAACGCTGAAACACATCAATTTTAATATTGAGGGGACATGTTTTAACATAAAACTCAACTTTGTCACATCAACCCCTTATGGGTGGTGATAACAACCCTTATATTTTAAATAGTGAACATGGGTCGAGTGTAACATCATTTGAAAGCTCTTTCTTTTCTGAATTCCGCACACTAATTTTTTTTTGAAGTTTTATCAACTCGTTTAAAAATTATTCACAGTTGGAATTGCAAGAACGTATTTCATTCATTGTGATGAGAAATGCACTAATTAGTCAATTTTTCGTTAAAAAAAACTAAAAACAAAACCAAACGTTCAAAAATGTTTATTCAGTTAAGTAGGTGTTCAAATTGTTGATCACCAGCTTCCATACAAAACTACAAATTTTGTTCAAAACGAGCTCTGACATTCTGGAGCATTTGTGGAGTTATTAGACGGCATTCTTCAACAATGCGTCGTAGTAAGTAATTCTTCCAGAAACTCCGGTTCTGTTGCGTAGATTCTACTCTTTAAATGGCCCTATAAAAAGAAGTCTAAAGGAGTTTAATCCGGTAGTCTAGGGGGCCACTCAATAGCACCTCTACGCCCAATCTATTGTCCTGGAAACGCTCTGTTCAAAAACTCCCTAACACGTTGTGAAAAATGCGGAGGATCTTGTTAAAACACTAATTGATTTTCTTAATAGCGATCATCATTTTCAACAATGTCAATTAGTAGAGGGTAAACTATATCTTCTAGTAACTCCAAATACGTTTCGCCGCTCAAATTGCCATCAAGAAAAATTGGTCCGATTAAACGGTCTCCAAAAATGCCAGTCCAGACATTCAATTTCTGTGGAGTTTGAGTGTGGACTTCGTGAAAATTTCTTGGATTATTATCTGCCAAATAACGACAATTATGACGATTGACTGTAGAGTTTAATAAAAACGTACACTCGTCTGAAAAACAGATATTAAACAGAAAGTTCTCGTTATCAGCTGTTCGTGCAGTCATAACTTCACAAAACTCCAGCTGCCGATCAAAATCATCTTCATTCAGTTGTTGTACAAGATGAATTTTACACGGGTGAAATTTATGATGCTTCAATATTCGCTGAATAATTCTTCTTTTGATGTTTGAAACAGTGGCCAATTTTTTCGTGCTCAAAGTTGGGTCTGCAGCAATTTTTCCTAAAACTTAAATCTCAGTAGTCTCATTTCTAACCGGAAATTTACGTTCAGGATCCCTTTTTTGTTGGCTACTGAACCACTTTGTCGAAACTTTGCAACTAACTCCAAAATGTATTTTCCGTTAACATGTTTGTTCGGATGTCGTTCACTAAACAAATTTGCGGTACAGTTGGCACAGTCATCGTCTTTGAAAAAAAGAGTAATTATTTCAACTCTTTCTTCTACTGAATACACCATTGTGAAATTAATTTTCGGTAGTACTATCAAGTAAGTATCAAACCGACAGATAAACTGAAATAATAAACCGTATTTCTCTCATTCCGATAAGAAACTGATAATCAATTTTTTTGTTTACAAACCAACAAAACATTGTCTATCAGCACATTTCTTATCGGAATGAGTGAAATGCGTTTTTCCATCTTCAACTGTGAATAATTTTTAAACGAGTTGATAAAACTTCCAAGAAGTTAGTGTGCTGAATTCAGAAAAGAAAGAGTTTTCAAATGATGTAACACTCGACTCATGTTCCCTATTTAAAATATAAGGGTTGTTATCACCACCCTTAAGGGGTTGATGTGACAAAGTTGAGTCTTATGTCAAAACATCCCTCTCAATATTCAAATTGACGTGTTTCAGCGTTTCTTAAAAAAAATTCTCTGGACGCAAATTGGTCTGTTTCGTTTACTATATATTGAAATGATGTATAGGCTGATTTATACTTTTCGACCAATAAGTCAAATATATCTTTAGAAGGAGCCAAGTCATCAGTTTTCTACTTTTATTTACGCGTTTATGTCATCAAATCGTGCCGCAACAAGAACTGGAAACAACATCTTGACATTGTCAGTCGAATCGGTTGAATCCAGGTATCTAATTCTTTGGTATTTAAAAGACCTGATTTTAAAACTCCCATTGGATAAAGCAATTTGTATGCCACGTTATTTAGACTATTCAAAACGTATCCCTATTTTGTTATCACAAAACTAACAATGTAATCTATTATTTTTGCGTAAATGTTTCTTATCCATTGCCGCATTAGTACGCTGATACTTAGGAATCCTTTTAAACAAGTTACATGTGGAAAACGTAAATTAGAAAAAATAGTTCTAGTTTTTTTGTTGCCACAAATAATGTATGTTATTTGCGACAATACAATTTTGTTCATCAAGCCCCTTCAAAGAGTAAGGCTTAGTTTTTTCTATGAGCATTCACTAACCTATGGAATAAGTTACTACTCCATGGTATACTAACCATAGTGTCATACAAACTAAAACATTATGTGTAACCACTATATAAATCCTATCAAGTATTTGTGGTATTGTATATAAGATGTTTATCGTATGTAAATAAATAGAAAATGCATACTTTATTAAAATTTTAATATTTATATAAGCTACGTTATTTAAATATATAGTTTATGTATTGATAGTTTTATTAATAATAGTTGGAGTTCTTCAAAGTTTGATTATACTTACAGATTTTTTAATTTGAAATGAATTATGTTACCAAATAAATATGTTAATACACAACTGATCTTGTAGGACATAGCCTAATTATTTATATCATATTTTTGTAAAGCACAAATTATAATTAGTTATATTTAAATAAACAATTTTATTTCAGATCTCATGCGTTATTTCTTTACAAATTTTACTTATTAAGATTTTATTATTATTTATTAAGCAACATAAACCAATTTCTTCTTCTTCCTCTTTTCTTTAACGGCAGTGTCATTTCGTGACTATATGGCCAATCACCGATGCCAAGCAGCAGTTTCACCTCACTATCCTGGACACGTTGTCGCACAATTGCCTTTTTGTAAGAAGGGCAGAAATTTTTAACGTGCCCAATATTGCTTGTGGGCTTTACGCCGACTACGAAGGGTCCCACAGCACAGACACATTCTGAGAATATACAAGGAATGTTTCGAAAGAATATTCAAATATCCCCAGAACATTCTCACAAGGTACAATATATATTCCTAGAACATTCTATGAACATGACAATTGGACAAATTATGTCATACTAATAAGGTTCTCAGAATGTTATTTAGAATATTCTTAGGAGCTCCCAGTATCTTCTGAAAATGTCCCATGAACATTCAATCAAACTTCTCAAAATGTTCATACATATACTCATGGGAACATTGCTTTTTTTAAAGATATACAGGGTATTTCGCATAAGAACCTATACAGAGCAGAGGCATGTAGGGGAACCTAAAATATGTGTGATTTAATGCAACATACCCCCACACTAAGTTGCACCACTGAGAAGTTATAGGCCTTCAAAATGAGGTTTAAATTTCGAAAAAAATCAATACCTGAGCAACACTTCAACTTAAAAAAACAAATTTGGTACACGTTTTCAGTGTACCAACAGTATTAATCGATGGTGAATAGATTTTAATTGAAGCATTTCAAAGGGTTCAATAGGGTGATGAACCCATGAAATATAACATAATTTTTTAACCTATAGGCGGATTTAAAAATTATTATTTGATTATGGGGAAGTAAATTCTAAAACTTTTTCCGCTTATTATTGAAAAAATATTTTTCGTTTTCAAGAAAAACCCGAAGAACTGAAGACATTTTATCAATATTATTTAAAATCATCAAAAATTCAATAGACGCCTGTAAAATTATCATTTTGAAGAATTTCTATAACTTATCGGTAGCAATTTTTTTATTACTATTGTTTATTTTCTAATAAATTATACTTATTCACACTTTTGCCGTGATTATCAAGTTTGACGTATACACAATTTTATTGGCAAATATTGAATTTTCTATGATTTTTAGTAACACTGATAAAATATGTTTCTTTAGTTCTTCGTGTTTTTTTTTGAAACCAACAAAGCTTTTTGAAAATAGCAGGAGTAACAAAAGTTTTAAAGTTAAATTCCTCATAAAATGGAATAATAATTTATTAAATCCACCGATATGTTAAAAAATTGTGACATTTTAAGGGCGCATCACCCCTTTAAAATGCCTGAGTTAAACTCTACTTACCATCGATTAATGCTCTTGGTATACTCAGAACGTGTATCAAATTTGATTTCTCTAAGTGAAAATATTACGTAGATTCTGGTTGATTTTTTTTGAAATTTAAAACCCCACTTTGAAGGCCTATAACTTCTCAATGGTGCAACTTAGTATAGGGATAAGTTGCATTAAATCACCATATTTTAGGTTTACCTACATGCCTCTGCTCTGTGTCGGTTCTTATGCGAAACACTCTGTGTGCATGTTTTTTAATGACACAGAAATTAAGGAAATGCAACGCTATGAAATAATTGATTTATCTTCAAAATGTACTAATTTTCCTCCATTTAACTGGCCTTGTATATATTTTCATATAAGCAAGCCCAAATCGCCATATATGTTGGAATTTGAACTTCTATCACTCACCTTTGTGTAGGTTACCATTATTCTAGTGGCTACACACACCTGTAAACTCACATTCAGACACTTAATAAGTCAACAATTCGAGTATTGCACACTTATTCAGATTAATTAATATAACAAATGCCAAGAAATGTCTGTGAATAAAACATTAATAAAACAATTAAAATTTCAATAACATAAAAACAAAATAAATATACAGTTCTTCGAGTTGCCAGAAAATTTATTAGCCAAACACAACGTTTCCGAGATGAATATTCGAGGTTACCCCTCACTGAAATAACTTGAAATTTGGCTAGACCATTGATCCTACAGGCTTTCAGTGTGGTATTAAAGGAATTGCATTACATAATAGTACTTATACCTTTATAGAACACAACTAAATTGGACAGAATATGTCACAAATTCACACTCACTTGCACTTACAGAAAACTACAACTGAAAGTCATCCATCAGACCTTTTGACCCTTCCCTTGTATGGTTGCTCTCTGCTCTGCTTCCACGGACTTGATTTTCACTTCTAAAGCTATTTCCATATCCTGATGTCCGATGTTTGTCACCAACAGCTTGGATATTCTGGTTGTTAAAGCATACTTTGGCAAAGTGATTGTGTATCTGATAAATTGCAAGTTTTATTGTACACAGCTCATCTACCTACCATATGTTCAGGTCCATATTTTCTGCTCTTCTCATAATTCTTACAGCATTCACTTCTACCTCAGTAAAAAGCCTCAGATGTTGCGTACACAATTATATAGATTAGCAGAGCATTCTTGCACTTATGATAGCGTAATATCAGTTTCCCTAATAATCCTTTGTTGTACTTGCTTGTTGTAGAGACCCAGAATTAATGTATCTTTGGTCGTTCAACCTGTGTATGGATTTTTATAATTATACAGATACAACCATAACTAGCAGGTTGCTTCTTAAGTTCCGTTACAAAAGAGTAAATGGTCTGGTTTTTGATAGAAATTATAAAATTTTAACATTTACATAGTAATATTTGTCTTTGGCTTCATCAAAACAACCGAGAACATCTTCTAGCTTATTTGTTTTCTCTACTGGAAAAGTGTCAAGTGGTGGTTTATATGACATAATTTACTATTACTATTGAAGAACACAATTTTTAAATTATATATTATACAATGTATGTGTACCTAAATCGTAAGATGATCGTCTCAGGCAAAATTGGCGGACCCTTCGTCGGTATCAACTGTAAGAAATGCTTTAAAGCTTGTTTCTTTACTGGGACTGGGTGGCTCTTAGTTCTTGATAACCTGACACCATGTTTTAGTTGCTTCTCTGTACTCTGTGTTGTTTGTAAATACACATTGTTCTCGGTGTTCACGTCACATTATTATCGTTAATTAATTATGTTACAAGATAACCTAATACCATTCAATATTCAAGTTGACATTAATTTACATTTACGACTATCGATATCGGCATCGGCCATCTTCTCTTCGGTATGGACATGCGCTCTATGCCTATATATTAAATAATATACAATTATCGGATTTGTTTACCACAGAACAGGCAACAGAATCAAACATGCAAAATTGTTCCTCTTATAATTCTCACCGCTATATTTATACCGTAATCATCATCTATATTCTTCATTAAATTTTATAGTTGTATAATATTATAAGGATATCTCGAGCACATTCTCAGCGAATATTCCGAATAATGATCTGTTCAAATATTCTCGGTATATTGGTGAAGAATTTTCTTAAGATGTGATTGAATGAATGTACTCAGAATATTCAAGATGCAGTTTGAAATTCCATGAATATTATTAGAACATTACGAAACAAATATTCTAAAAAAAGAATGTTCTCACATTGTGAGAACATTCTGAGAATATATTGTGCTGTATGGGGTGGAATGTGCGACATTCAACTTGCTCAAACCATTGCCAGAACCTCGGCTGATGTTAACTCAACAATGTGTACTGAAAAGTGAAAGGTTCGCCTACTAATAGTCGAACTCAGTACCCTTGAGTTCAGAGGCACACCTTCTTACCACTGAACCGCCAAAGCGGCTACAAACCTATCTACAAACGGCTTTCAACAATTACCCAAAAGAAAGATACAAAGGTCTGTATGCACCACGTCCGTTATAGTAGCGAATTTTGGTAACCGTATCTTTTTTACACACAAAATTGATAGTGAAATAGGTAGTAACATAAATGCAGAAAAGGTATTTGCCCAATGAAAGCAAGTAACAATTAAAACAGATATTTATTAACTAGTAGTTTTTTTCTGTTGGAGGGGAAATCCTCATGAACACATATGGCACCTCAATTGGCCCTTTTGCCAGGTAGTACCGGACTCTTACCGGCTAAAACCCCCGTTTTCTCTAGTGATTCGGCTTTCTCGGAACTGTCTAGGAGCATTGCTTCAAGAAAGTCTGTAAAGTAGGTTGTTCGGGACGCCTTTATACGTTCTTCTAGGGTGTATTCATTTTTATCGGCTTCTCAAATCCTTTTTCTTTACACTTAGTAAACTTGGTAAACTTGCTTATGGTTTTCCAGCTGTTTTCGTTGACCAACATTTTCTCTACTATATTTACTGAAGTTAATCATCCTATATCGCTCACCGCTTCTCTCCTGTTTTCTTCCCATCTTATGCACTCGAAAAACGTGTGTTCAGCTGTATTCAGCTCGCTGGAGTATATGCACTCGTGACTTTCAGCCACTTTGAATCTGTTCCTGTAATACTGGAAGCACCCATGGCCGGAAATCATCTGGGTGATATAGTAATCCACTTCACCATGCTTGCTATCCACCCAGTTCTTTATGTTGGGTATAAGTATTTTTGTTCACTGTCCCTTCTTGTTCTCTTCTTCCCACTCCCGCTGTCAATCTAATGTAATTCCTAGGTATTTTATACTCTCTTGGCTTCTTATTATCATGTTTTCGACTTGGACTGCAACCTCGTTCACTATTCGACCTCCTGCAAGGACCACTAATTTAGTTTTCAATTTGACATTCAAACCCAATCTACATCTGGTCTTAACTCATCTTCATCGTCGGTTCTAGACTTTTCGGTGAAAGAAATTTTACCTCCCCTCGAGCTGGGGACATTGTTGCTAATAAAAGAAAAGGCAGAAGACGTGGAAAAACGGGCCATTTGAATTTAACACCAGCAATTAATGAACTTAAAGAGAAGGTAGTTGAAAGATGAGAAAACAAGAAGGCAGGGCAGTGAAACGGAAACTTGTCATTGAACGTGGCAGTTCTGATGACGATGAATCGGCCTTGGAGGAATTTCTGAAAAAAGGAAAAGACGAGGATGCATTAAATGATGCTAGTTGCCTTTACTGCAATGAATTATACACGCAGTCACGTGCAGAGAAAAGTGGATTCGTTGTCAAATATGTAAGTCGTGGTGCCGTAATTAGTGCTCTGGTGTTAGCTTGCGTTGCAAATCTTTTATTTGTGAACTATGTACCTAACTTGTTATTAGGTATAATAACAACCTAGTAAGGTTATTTTTTTACTTCGTAAATAAACCTGTAAAAAGGCACTCCCATTATTTATTTTAAAGGGGTTCGACGTGGGCACATATATGCCAATGATGGACACCTAGACTGTTTTTTTTTAATGCCTCCGTTATTAAACAGCAAATCAGTTGGTAAAAAAATCGCCTTGTGCTATAATAAACTTCGTATTAAGTATAGATTTTCATATAAAAAAAATACTCCAAAACTAGAAAACATATTATGATATTTCCTTAAGGGGTCCATCCTAGGCAGATTTTCCCTAGGCATTGAGAACAACCCGTCATGTGACAACAGTGACCTAGGAGCTCTAGAGCACCTTCTGTTTCAGTGCAGTCTGTATAACCAGACACGTAGGTAACTCTGAAAAGGAGTCAAAGATGCAGGAATAGAGTTTCCTTTGACTGTAGCAACACTTATTTTGACAAATACATAGCCGCAAGGTTTATAATATTCTTATAAAATTTATTCGGCAGACAAACATTGCAGTTAAGTTTTTGTTTGTTTCTTTATTTGTGGATTTTAGTATCAGACTTTTTTTTTTTATTTCAACAACACACCACGAGGGCTCACAGCCTAAATACTATCGTACCGTGGGTGTCGACAAGGAGGAAAGACGCAACTGGTTAATCCTGGACTTGAAGGCTTGGAGGTTCGGGGGGAGGGGGGGGGGGGTAGGAAAAACCTGTGCCGACAAGGAATTCCACAACTTGGAAGTCCTCGGGCATAACAAGATGTTCTATGTCTGGTGACCTGGACAGTAAAAGGGTGCATTCGCTCTGTTCCCCTGGTAGATCTGTTGGGGGCAGCAGGTGAAGGAACTATGGAAGAAAGCTCCTCTGAGCAGTGCCCGTGCAGATATATATAAAAGAGAGAGGTCACCAACGGCACGTCGGTGGGCAAGGGATGGCAGCCTTTGGGTGAGGGTAGGGTCACCGATGAGACGTATAGCTCTCTTCTGAATGGAGTCCAGGATAGCGAGTGTAAAAGCGGCAGCAGCACCCCAGATGTGGGAGCAGTATTCGAGGTTTGGTCTTATTTGTGAAGTATATAAAGTCTAGAGATTAGCTGGTGAAAAGTATTTGCAAGCCCGGAAGAGGAAACCTAATTTCTTAGCAGCCGCTTCTGCAATTGATGTGACATGTTGGTGCCAATTGAGATTTCGATCCACAAAGATACCAACAAGCGAAAATGATAATAAATAAAAATAATAGTTTTATAACTACAATTAGTTACTGGTTAAACTATTATTTTCCATCTCATGTCCAGTGTTGTTTGTTTAAAAAACTGCCCTGAAAGACACCGGGGCGAGAACCGAGTGTCCGTTGGTTCTAAGCCTGATTATAAATAAGAACAGAGAAATTTAGTATTTTGAAAAAAATATCTGTGTTAGGAAACAAAAATTGCTTACGTTAAAGCCGTTTTGTAATGGCTGTACTAGATAGGAG
This sequence comes from Tillus elongatus, assembly GCA_964006375.1. Lineage (NCBI taxonomy): Eukaryota > Metazoa > Arthropoda > Insecta > Coleoptera > Cleridae > Tillus > Tillus elongatus. Next base: position 196,362,094 of record OZ023263.1, read on the forward strand.
TGTAACTATTACATCTAAAAGTACATTTATCGCTCTAATGGATTTTGGTAATATAAGTAATGATATACAGGCTGTGTCAATTAAAACTTCCCACCTGGAAAATATCGGATTGAAAAAAAAAGCCGAGATATTTCGACTTTTTTTCGGTGTCTTGGAACCTACCACTTAGGCAGGGGCCTAAAGTACCCTTACATTTCAAATCGCACCCTATGTTGAGTGACACCTCATTAAGTGAAGATTGGAACCTGTGATCAACACTGATAAGTGCACTTGGAGAACCCAAATAACCACAACACATTTTAAAAGATTTAACAATCGTTTCAATAAGCAAGGTAGCGTCATCAGAGGATGAATAATTCTGCAATTAGCTAATGAATATTTATGGAATTAAATAAGGAATAATTCTATAATTATTTACCCTCTGATGATGCTAACTTGGTTAGTGAAACCATCGTCAGGTTCTTTTAAACTATGTTGTGGTGATTTGGGTTCTCCAAATGTACTTATGACACCTCATTTTAAAGCTTTCTCAATTCTGCTTACGACAACATAAAACTTTTTAAATTTTGGTTTTGATGTGGCAATAAAATCATCAATTAAAGAATAAGACAACATATCAATGAATGTGTGTGTGTGTGTTGTTTCTTTAACTTCGGCCTATTTCCGCGACTATGGTCAATCACCGACGCCAGGGAGCAGTTTCACCTCACTATCCTGGAAATTTTGCTGAACCCCTGCCTTTCTGTAAGGGGGGTAGGGATGTTTAACGTGCCCAGCATCGTATGGACACGGGAGCAACGGCTTTACGCCCCCTCCGAAGGGCGAGACGTACAGACATTCAACTTGCTCAAATACAATGCCAGAACCTCGGTTGATGTTAATGTTACAGTTTGTACTGAAAAAGTGAAAGGACAACCCTGGGATCGAACCCAGTACCCTTCGGTTCAGAGGCACACGTTCCTACCCCTGAACCACCGAGGCTCTTATCAATGAATGAAAGAATGTTATTTAATTAAATGCTCAAATTCTTTTCCCTCCACTTCCATATAATTATATAATCTTTGCTCCACTTCCGAACGAACATTTCGAAGCATTTCAGGCGTTATCTAATAACATTCTTCAATAATTCTCAGACGAAGCTCCTCAAGTGAGTTTGGTCGTGTTGCATGAATTTTCGACTTCAAGTGTCCCCATAGAGAAAAGTGTAAGAGTGTTAAATCTGGCGATCTGGGAAGCCACTCAAGTGAACATCTGCGTCCTATACAGATGTCCAGTAACTAGGAAAGTTCTGATTAAAAAAATCACGCCCAGCTGCGGCATAATGTGGTGGAGCACCATCCTGCTGAAACCACACATCCTCTTCTGCCAAAACGTTGTCATTATACAATACTTCCACCATCGTTGGGTAGATATGCGTTTCCAGTAGACCCAGATCCATTCAAATTTCTGCTAGGAAAAAAGTCCCTATGATGTGGTCTCTCAGTATGCCTCCCCCCCTCCAATTTCAATTTCACCGGATGTTGCGTACGAGTTTCAAGAAAAAGTCTTAGATTTCATCACTCCAGTAGCGGCAGTTATGACGGTTGACTTGGCCATCCAGCTGTAACCTACATTCATGGAAAACAGACTGAGTACAAAAAGGTTCGATTCCTTCTGGCACGATCACACATTTCTTCACAGAACTGCACACAGCCATCAGCATCGTCGTCGAATTGTTGGTTCGGAAGTGAAGCAAAGGTTTGATCATCATCATCATCATCATCAATCAGCCCTCTGCATCCACTGCTGGACATAGGGCTCCCCTAGTTGAGTCCATTCTTTTATGTCTTGAGCGCTACGAATCCAGTTTTTTGTAATTTTTGTAATGTCGTCTGTCCAGCGAGTTGGTGGTCTTCCTCTGTCTCTTTTATCGGATCTGGGTCTCCATTCAAGTAATCGTTTTGTCCACCTGTCATCTTGCATGCGAGCCCCATGTCCCGTCCACTTCCATTTGAGTTTTGCCACATGTACGATCACATCAGTCACGCCTGTTCTTCTGCGTAATTCTTCATTTATAATGTGGTCACGTAACGAAACGCCAAGCATCGACCTCTCCATTTTGCTCTATGCTACTTTTAGTTTCTTGGCAGAAGCGTTGGTAAGGGTTAGTGTTTCGACGTCGTAGGTCATAACCGGTAGAACATATTGGTTGAAAACTTTTCTTTTCAAACATATTGGAAGGTCGCCTCTGAAAACGTCTCCAAGTTTGCCGTATGCCGCCCAGGAGAGTATAACTCTTCTGTTTATCTCGCGTGTTTGGTTGGCTTTGGATATTTGGATTCCACCTCAGAATTTTCAATAATTAGGTTGTTACTAGAGACGAGGTTTGTCATAAATTTTGTTTTTCCGATGTTCATTTTTAGACCTACTGTTGCACAGGCCTCCTGGAGTTCCTGTAGCATCACTCTAATATCTTCTCTAAATTGTCAGCCAGTAAGATATGGCCAAACGTACAAACAACAAAATGCTGCATATTGCAACATACAATACCCGATCAATGTCAACAGATGAAAGATTAATGGAACTAGAAGGCGAGTTGGAACGTATAAAATGGGACGTTGTCGGACTAAGTGAAGTAAAAAGACAAGGCGAACATCTCATAGACCTTAAATTTGGGCACATATTCTATAGCGTGGGTGAAGAAGAGAGCTCCTGGAGAGCAACAAGATTTCTCATACACAAGCGACACAAATCAAGCATCGTGTCACTAAATAAAATATCAACACGAGTTATCTCTTTGATTCTAAAACTTAATACCAGATACAATATTAAGCTTATACAGGTATACGCCCCTACAATTGACCATGACGATGAGAAGATAGACGTCTTCTATGAGGACATTAACACTGCTCTAAATGAACACCCAGAGCACTTTACTCTAATATGCGGTGATTTCAATGCCAAAATAGGCATAAAAATGAATCAAAGTGAGGAAGCACTTAGAGACTTTGGCTTAGAAGGTATAAATGATCGAGGAGAAACGCTGCTCAGATTTCTACTACAAAATAATCTGTTTTAGATGGGTAGCTTTTTCTGCAACAAAAAAAAATAGAAAGGTTTGATAATGGTATGGAAATGGAGGAAAACAATTTGAATATTTAAGTAAATAACATTCTTTTATTCATTGATATTTTGACTTATTCTTTAATTGAAGATTGTAATGCCATATGCAAACCAAAATTCGTATGTTGTCGTGAGCAGGATTGAGAATGCTTTAAAATAAGGTGTCACTCAAAATAGGGTGCCATTTAAAATTTAAGGGTACTTTGCGCCCCTGCTTAAGGGGTAGGTTCCAAGGCACCAAAACTTACGCCATTATATTTTCCCCTTGAAAAAATAGTCGACGTGTCTCGGCTTTTTTTCTTTTTGTTTTTTTTTTTAATTTTAATTCCTATATTTTCCAGGTGGGAAGTTTTAATTGACACACCCTGTACATATACGTATCAAAGTTGAAAGGGGCCCGGGATATTGGTTCTAGCGGTCCTAGATTCTGCTCATTTAAATAAGTATTTCAACTCTAACAGTTGATAACAGAACTTTGTACATATTCACGCCCATATAACTAGAGTTTTACTAACATAGTTTCTAATACAAAAAAAAAAAAAAATAAATAAATAAAATACAATGCATATCTATAATGAAATACCATTCTGATTCTGATATGGGTTAAAAACTTATAGATAATATTAACGCTTGTCTCTATATTGCAACGAACAGCAAAATATAAATGACCTATTAAAAACAACGAAGATAACTGTTTCTCTTGCAACAAATAGCTTCTAGCTATTTAATATAATACTTCTTAAATTTATGGCTCTATTCGCATAGACAGCTTTCAAATTATTTTCACTATTATTTTTAACGACTCCTATAGCATATATATTATTAAACATTAGTTCACTAAATTAACTGTTAATAAAAATGAAATAAATATGTTAGGAGTTAACGGAGAAACTGTTTCTTATGATTCTTTATTATACACACCGGCTGAATCTTCTTAGCTTATGATGCTAAACATTAATCAAAAACAAATTCTGTCCAGACATGGTGTTGAGAATTATTATGAAACCAAAACGATGTACCAAATGTGTATAGTTCATCATGATGGTAATCACAGTCTCAAGGTGGTATCGCCTTGTCGTTGAAACCAAGAGCTCTCTTCATCTCGGTGTAGCTTCAGCACTTCATTAATCCGGCCAAGTTTTCCATAACTCCCTCTTAGTCTATTACGTTGCCTTTTCCAAGTATTACTGCTCATGTTGTCAGAACGTAATTGTGTCTCAGAATATGTCCAATAAATGTTGTCTTGCCTGTCTCAAATTCTTTTAGCACGCATATTTTTTCCACCTCTTCTGTCACACTTTTATTGTTTTTTTTATTGGCGTAGCTACCTTGTCTTTGTCATTTTTCTCCTTGTCCGTTTCTTTTTTCTTTATGTTCTGTATATCAAATCCAGCATACCGCCTTATACCTTATAATACACTATACGTATGCTTTGATGGATCAGGTTACAGCCTAGCCAGCCGACGGTGAGCTTTCAGTTGCCTTTTTGGTGCGTAAGGGAGGGGGGTGGGTGGGTGGAGGTAGTCATCTGAAATAAGCTTCCTTTGTTTAGCACGCAGGACTCAGCATCAGGTACTAAACAACTTTGCCTTTTTGGCCAGACCAGCGGGTTACGATCGGGAATCAGCGACGCTCATAGGCACCCTGGTCGGTCAGTACAAGAGGGAAAAGGGGCGGAGGTGTAGTTTGATCTTTAGACGATAACTCCCAGGAATCAACAACTGGGGCAGGCGTTTTAGACCGAACTAGATCGTACCATGCTATTACATCCAGGAGCCAACATCTGTTGTAATAGCCGGAAAATCATTTACCACACTGCAGTAATAATATCGGGGCAAACTCACCTAAGGTTGACGACACTCGGCTGTACCGTGAAGTGAACTGATTTTCCTTGAATTCTCGGCCTCCTTTATAATAATCAGCAAGTTCTAGGGCTGGTCAGCTCTTTAATAGTTGGCTGGTGTGGTATACTTGCAATATGGTAGGTGGTAGTGGAATTTTCCTTCACGTGATAGTATAGGATTTTTTTCACGCCCGAGGAGATACCACCCTTTACGTCAAGGGGCCAGTGAAGTCCCAACGGACGTTTCCGGTTCTGGTGTATGAGTCAGTTTCCCAAATAAGCAAAAATGATGATGGCTCCTCCTTGTACAAAAGATTCCGGAGGTAAAATACCCCTACATTCGGATCTCCGATGGAGGGGTGTACAGGGGGGGCCAGCATCGAGATTTACAATATCCTTCTCGAATATATGTGGCCTAAATTCTAACGTGAACTCCGTCCACCATTTCCTCCAGGCCAATAGGCCCCAACTCCTCTTCCTCACCGAAACTCAAATCAGTGCCAAAACAACCACTAATCACCTTAATTTCCCGGGGTATGAGCTCCTTACTTCATTTACATTGCATGGAGGCGTGTGAGCGTACGTCCGTAGAAATCTACCCTGCACCAGACTCCCCAATTTAGAAGCTGGAAGAAAAGACATACTATGGATCAAACTCTCTCTCAGTGCTGCAACTAAATTCATCTGTTGCATTTACCGGTCACCTTCTGACAACAACTTTGTCCAGCTCTTTGACTACCTTTCTGAAAAAACCGACCATCTGATTTCTGAATTACCTTCCTCCGAGGTCACTATTGTTGGTGACTTCAATGTCCATAATAAGGAATGGCTAGGATTTTCAAAAACCGATCCACAAGGAAGGGCAGCGGAGGCCTTTGCAGTCAGCAATACTTCAGCCAATATGGTTCAGCAACCTACTTACTTTCCTTGCATCCCAACACACAGCTTAAATCGATTGGATATCCATCTTACTACAAATCCTGACTGCTATAAGATATCAGTCACCGCCCACCTGGGTCGCTCAGACCACGGCATGGTCACTGCTTCATGCGCAATGCAACCCGAGGTCACACAGTCATCACACCCAAGTATTGTTTGGTACTACAACTCCGCGAACTGGGACGAAATGCGAGATTACTTTTCCTCATTTCCATGGGCGTCTGTCTGCTTCACTCATCCTGACCCCTCTGATATCTCACAAAACGACACCGAAATTATCCAAGCTGGCATGTAATTATTTATTCCACGTACACAGAAAACCTCTGCAGCCACTCAAAAGCCCTGGTTCTCTAAATCCTGTGACAAGGCCAGACTTGAAAAGGTCAAAGCTCACAAAAAGCTTCTACACAATCCCAGTCAAGAAAACCGTCAAGCATTTAACGACGCAAGAAACCGCTATGCCCGCATTCTTTCTGAGGCAAAAAACTCGTTTAATAACCACTTCAAAAACAAAGTCCTCTTAAGCTCCAGCGGCAGCAAACCCTTCTGGTCTCTTGCTAAATCTATATATACAATATTCTAAGCCTGTCTCTTTAGTCCAATTAGATAAGGATCGCAGACTCATGGAGGGTTCTATCTCCGTGGATCTCCAAATAATATTAGACTGGGGAAGTAGAAATCTTGTACAATTCAACCCCACCAAATCACAGTCTTACTTTCTCGCTCATAAGAGATACACCAGCCCTAGACCCATCACAATAAACAACCAAGTTATTTAACATAATGAGTCCTTTTCACTTGCTGGCATTTCTGTGGATCGAAATTTCAATTGACACCAACATGTCACATCAATTGCAGCTGCTAAGAAATTAGGTTTCCTCTTCCGGGCTCGCAAATACTTTCCACCAGCTAAACTCTATACCTTATATACTTCACAAATAAGGCCAAACCTCGAATACTGCTCCCACATTTGGGATGCCGCTGCCGCTTCTACACTCGCTATCCTAGACTTCATTCAGAAGAGAGCTATACGTCTCCTCGATGACCCTACCCTCACCCAAAGGCTTCCATCCCTTGCCCACCAACGTGTCGTTGGTGACATCTCTCTCTCTCTCTCTCTCTCTCTCTCTCTCTCTCTCTCTCTCTCTCTCTCTCTCTCTCTCTCTCTCTCTCTCTCTCTCTCATAGATATCTGCACGGGCACTGCTCAGAGGAGCTTTTTCCATAGTTCCTCCACCTGCTGCCCCCAACAGATCTACCAGGGGAACAGAGCGAATGCACCCTTATAGACATAGAACATCTTGATATGCCCGCTCTTTTGTCCCGAGGACTTCCAAGTTGTGAAACTCCTTGCCAGCACATGTTTTTCCTTCTCCTCCGAACCTCCAAACCATCAAGTCCAGAATTAACAAGTTGCCTCTTTCCTCCTTGTCGACACCCCCGGTACGATAGTATTTAGGCTTTAAGCCCTTGTGGTGTGTTGTTGAAATTATAATTTTAAAAAATAAAAAAATATCTCCTTCAGGTCCAAGTCTAAATGTTTATTAGTGAAAAAGCGTTTTGTCTATTGAATGCTTGCTCTACATTACGATTCTTGTTCTCAATTTTCTACTACATTTACGATCATCCGCGATAATACTCCCGAGGTATATGGAGATTTATGCTTATACAAGTTATTGGTCCTTCGGCATTAATATGGATTTCGTAATTCTATCCTTACTTATCTTTAATCAGTTTTGATTTCAAATTTCTTAAAAAAAAATTGAAATAAAAAATTTAAAAGTGACTTTTATAAGAGGAATAGTTGGCTGAAGAGACGTTTAGAGAAAATGATCCATCTAAATTGTGCCTTACACATATACAAGCGTCTGCTTTTTGTGGAGCATAGTGGGTAATTCTGTGAAAAACAAAGTCTTGTTATTATTATTAGTATATTGATTTTTTGTTTAGTTTACTATTGATATTATTATTTTTGAACGTCATTACGTCTGGGTTTGACATGGTAAAAGGAAATTAAAGGCTTTTACTACCAGACAAACTGATTTATTCTCAAAATCCTACGCGTTTCAACACAGGCACGAACATCACAAGACTTGAAGAAATCAGAGGATGAATGCAAAAGACGCTTATTGTTGCTTATAGTTGTCACTTGTCACCTTCAGTTTGCATTTCTTGAGTTAAATATCCAGAGATCCATGGGACTCCATTTTGTTCGTTTGATAAAATTTAAACTAAAAAAATAAGCGTCTTTTGCATTCATCCTCTGATATCTTCAAGTCTTGTGATGTTCCAGCCTTCCTGTTTTACGCAGTTTCTGTTTGGTATCCTGAGGACAATGGATGAAAAGCCAAACTTTGACAACATTTCATACAACATCTTTCTGTAATTGAGACAGGAAATTTGTCTAAATCCCTGAAGATGGCACGTTAATGTGTTGAAACGCGTAGGGGTTTGAGAATAAATCAGTTTGTCTGGTAGTAAAAGCCTTAGTTTCCTTTAACCATTACTCTTGATACACCAGCTAGTACACTAATCATCCTATCCAATTCTTTTTCTGTTCCTCCTATCAGAGCTATGTCATCTGCCTTCCTTACGGATGGGAAATGCTGTCTATTTATTTTGTTTGGTGCTGTTTTTTACCGAATGCACATAAAGAAAATTTCACTTTGTACGGGTAGGAGAAGTATCGTCCGAGAGTCCTTAGATTTATTGAACTCTAATTGGTTCTGGATATCTAGGTAGATGGATGCCAGGTTTTAAGACTTATCAAGCTGTTAGTGATAACTCCCAAAACCAGTTATTAGTGTGTCTGTAAAAGAAATTTAAAAACGAAACGACTGTAAAAGAGGGTTAGAGAGAATAGACACAATAATACAAAGACAAACAATGATAACAAATTTATTACATCAGTTTGAAGTTAAAACACAGGATTTTTTAAAAATAAGGTAAATGGCGCATTTCTTCAAAGTGCTATAACTTTTTTATTTATAAAAATTTTTTGAATTCTGTAAAAACATCTTCACAGCAACTTTTAACGTAGAATTCAATTATCTAGTCAGATTTCATGTTTATTGTTAAATAATCTCTAGGCGATTTTCAATTTTTTTTCTTATGGACGCCATATTGGATTTTGACAGTCTAAAACAGACCATAATTTTTGCTTTTCAACGAAGTATCACATATTACAAAAGAACGGTTAGAAGAACAAGATTTTAAGATTTATTAGTAGATACATATGGCAACGTCACAATATGTAAAGTAAAAAGTTCGGGGCGCAGCAAGTGTGTTATGGTAGTGAATTGTTATTAAATGCTTTGAATAACTCAATTTTTTCTAAACTTAGAAAGTTTAATTTTAGTGTGTAGTAAGGTCTTTCCTAGGGCAAGATATCCACCACATTTCATTAAAATGACTTTGTAATTTTCGAAGAAAAAAATTTTTGTCGAAAGAAAATTAAAAACTAGAATAACTCAATTTTCTATAAACTTAGAAAGTTGAATTTTGGCAAGTAGTAAGATCTCTTTTGAGTCAATATATCTATTAAATTTTATTAAAACAGCTTTGTAATTTTCGGAGAAAAAATTTTTTTTCGAAAGAAAACTCAAAATTGTCCCGGAAAACCCCGTCCGATTTTCCTCACTAACGAACTCATCCAAGTCATTAATAAAAGAAAGGCACTTGCCGAGTTTCATCGAAATTGGTTAATTATTTTTTGAGTTATCGGATATATATATATATATATATATATATATATATATATATATATATATATATATATATATATATATATATATATATATATATATATACATGTATATATATAATCATATAAAAATTAAAAACTGACCCCGGATATGGATTCTAGGGGTCCTAGTTCGCGCTCATTTGAAAAAATGTCTGCAAGGTCTCACCATCGATACCTCTCTATTAGTGGTTTTTTTTTTAAATAAAAATTCACTAAAAAAAAGGAATAACATGAACTTTAAAAACTTGAGCCCTAGCTATTTAACGAAGACTAGACAATATTAATTATAAATACAAATAATAGAAGCAACAACACATCGAACATCGAATAACATTATAAAATAGATAAATAAACGTTAAACACGACGATAAATAAAAATCAACACATACTATTAAGAAACAAATAACAAAGTTGACGCCTTTAGAAAAGCAAAGAAAAATAAGTATCACTTTTAAAGTTCAAAATGTTCGCCATTTTATTGTCAATACATTTCTGACATTTTTTTATTGCTGAATTGGTAACCCGTTCTAAAGTATGTCTATTAATTCCAGCAAATAGCTCCCTTGCCCTTTGAATTAACATGTCTGTTTCTTCAGGTGGATCGAACTCATACATTTCATTTTTTACATGTCCCCATAAGTAAAAATCCAGAGGCGTAAGATCTGGACTCCGAGCTGGCCATAATACTGGACCGCTTTTAAAATTATTCTATCCCCGAATGTGTTACGGAGTAGAGTCTGTACCTCTCTAGAAGTATGATCAGGGCAGCCATCATGCCGAAACCAAACATTTTCAAATTGAATCTCTGGCACCGCTTGTCTGACTGCAGGGATTAATTGGGTTTGTAACATATCAAATTAACTCCGGCTATTAAGTGTATCAGCGCAAAAAATGGCCCAATTAACTGGTTTCCTGAAAAATATACAGATGGAATTGCAACTTGCAATTTAAGAAATTAAGAATGCACTTTTGCGTCCTCGTTACACTTTTAAGATATGCTTTACCATAGATTCCACACCATACGTTCACTCCAAAGTACGTTTGAAATCTACAGGGATTTCTTAATTCTGGATTCTCAGTTGCCCAGTAATGATGATTGTGATGATTGAACACTCTCGAATTTGTGAAACGACTTTCATCAGTCCAAATTACTTGCTTAGGGAAGTCTCGATTTTCACGGCATTTATCAATAAACCAGTTAGAAAACCTCTTGTTGCGTTGGCAGAATTTTCTTAAAAAAACTGACAGATTACATGATCGCGATTTTCATTACGGACGTAATTTCGAGCTCGGGGGCTTTGAAAGCTTCCAAAATTTGATAAATTTGTTACCAGCTTGGCAAAATATGGAACATTAGACTGACGTCTTTCTGGAAAACTGCGTAATTTCGTAACGCGTGATTAGCGTTTCTGTGAGATGATATGTAACAGACAAGCACGTCAAATTTTTCTCCATTAGAATAATTCTACATGCTGCTATTTCTAAATTTTATACTGATAAACAAACTTAATTTTTATTTGGAATACTTAGATTTGAACACTTTTGAAAACTCAATTAAGATTTTGCAAAAACCGAATAAGACTTGAGTAGAATTCAAACAATGTCAAATACTCAAAGATTTAATAGTTGTTAAACAAATGTCACAACAATTAACACAAGTTGCTAAGCAACTGGAATGATTGCGAATCATGGATATCTTGAGTTGTCAGGAATATTCTAATCATCATAAGTAGCATAAAAGTATTGAAAATAATGTTACTTACAGAACAGAGTTTAAAATGTCTTACTATTTTTCTTGATCATAATAAAGAAATCATATTAAGCGCCGTATGTTTTTTGCTTCACAGATTGCGACGTTGCCATGTGTATGTATTAATAAATCTTAAAATCTGGTTTTTTCAAACTTCTAACCGTTCTTTTGTAATGTACGATACATCATTGAAAAGCAAAAATTTTAGTCATCTTTAGACTGTCAAAATCCAATATGGCGTCCATAAAAAAAGTTGACGATCGCCTAGCAATTATTTAACAATATACATGAAATCTGACTAGATAATTGAATTCTACATTAAAAGTTTCTGTGAAGATGTTTTTTACGGAATTCAAAAATTTTTATAAATAAAAAAGTTATAGCACTTACATATATATATATATATATATATATATATATATATATATATATATATATATATATATATATATATATATATATATATATATATATATATATATATACACACAGTGTGTCCCAAAACTATAACAGATAGAAAAACGGTTAAATGTGGAAAGTTGTAGGCAAACTGCTTCTCAGACTCCCCTCGCTTTTTTCGTTTTTGGGATTTTTTGAAAATAAGGAAAATAGCGCATTTTTACAAAGTGCTATAACTTTTTTATTGAAAACGAAACAGACCGATTTGCGTCCAGAGAAAATTTTTTTTAAGAAACGCTGAAACACATCAATTTTAATATTAAGGGGGACATGTTTTGTCATAAAACTCAACTTTGTCACACCAATCCCTTAAAGGTGGTGATAACAACCCATATATTTTAAATAGGGAACATGGCTCGAGTGTTTGATCATTTGAAAGCTCTTTCTTTTCTGAATTCAGCACACAAATTTTTTTGGAAGTTTTGTCAACTCGTTTAAAAATTATTCACAGTTGAAGATGCAAAAACGCATTTCACTCATTCCGATAAGAAATGTGCTGATAGTCAATGTTTTGTGGGTTTGTAAACAACAAATTGACTATCAGAACATTTCTTATCGGAATGAGAAAAATGCGGTTTATTATTTCAGTTTTTTCGGCCTGTTTGATACTTGATAGTACTACCGAAAATTAATTTCACAGTGGTGTATTCTGTAGAAGAGTTGAAATAATTACTCTTTTTTTCAGAAACGATGACTGTGCCAATCGTTACTCAAATTTGTTTAATGAACGACATCCGAACAGACATGTTAACAGAAAATACATTTTGGAGTTAGTTGCTAAGGTTTGACAAAGTGGTTTAGTAGCCAACAAAAAACGGGATCCTGAACGTGAATTTCCGGTTAGAAATGAGACTACTGAGATTGAAGTTTTAGGACAAATTGCTGCAGCCCAACTTTGAGCACGAGAAAATTGGCCACTGTTTCAAACATCAAAAGAAGAACTATTCAGCGAATATTGAAGCATCATAAATTTCACCCGTATAAAATCCATCTTGTAAAACAACTGAATGAAGATGATTTTGATCGGCGGCTGGAGTTTTGTGAAGTTATGACTGCACGAATAGGTGATAACGGGAACTTTCTGTTCAATATCTGTTTTTCAGACGAGTGTACGTTTTTATTAAACTCTACAGTCAATCGTCATAATTGTCGTTATTGGGCAGATAATAATCCAAGAAATTTTCACGAAGTCCACACTCAAACTCCACAGAAATTGAATGTCTGGACTGACATTTTTGGAGACCGTTTAATCGGACCAATTTTTATTGATGGCAATTTGGGTGGCGAAACGTTTACCCTCTACTAATTGACATTGTTGAAAATGATGATCGCTATCAAGAAAATCAATTAGTTTTTGAATAAAATGGAGCTCCTACGCATTTTTCACAACGTGTTAGGGAGTTTTTGAACAGAGAGTTTCCAGAGCAATGGATTGGGAGTAGAGGTGCTATTGAATGCCCCCCCCCCCCCTAGATCACCGGATCTAACTCCTTTAGACTTATTTCTAGGGGGCCATTTAAAGAGTAGAATTTACGCAACAAAACCGGAGTCTCTGGAAGAATTACGACGAAGCATTGTTGAAGAATGCCGTCTAATAACTCCAGAATGTCAGAGCTCGTTTTGAACAAAATTTGTACCTTTGTATGGAAGCTGGTGGTCAACAATTTGAACACTTACTTAACTGAATAAACATTTCTGAACGTTTGGTTTAGTTTTTTAGTTTTTTTTAACGAAAAATTTACTAATTAGTGCATTTTTTATCACAATGAATGAAATACGTTCTTGCAACTCCAACTGTGAATAATTTTTAAACGAGTTGATAAAACTTCCAAAAAAATTAGTGTGCTGAGTTCAGAAAAGAAAGAGCTTTTAAATGATGTAACACTCAACCCATGTTCCCTATTTAAAATATAAGGGTTGTTATCACCACCCTTAAGGGGTTGATGTGACAAAGTTGAGTTTTATGTCAAAACATGTCCCCCTCAATATTAAAATTCACGTGTTTCAGCGTTTCTTAAAAAAAATTCTCTGGACGCAAATCGGTCTGTTTCGTTTTCAATGCGCCACATATACAAATTTTAACGGACTTTGGTTTTGGGTTATAGGGACCCAAATTCTGGCTCTTCTGAAGAAATTTCTCCGAAAGCTTTTCATTTTTAGTGTATTTTTCTTAATGAAAATTCGCTAAAGTCTAAATCTACTTTGCGATTTTGACACAAGATAGTGAAGCTATAATGGATACATAATTAGTTATATATACATAACTAGTTATTATTCTAGTTATTGTGTCATTAACTTGTGATACCGCATTACCAATGATATAGTAATATAATAAGATCATTGCTCGTGACATTAACTTATATCATGATGCCTGCTTATCCCAGGTTATATCATTAAATTTGAGATCTGACAGCGCCGCCTCAGACTTAGAGATCTAGTTTTTCGCCCACTTTCGTGTGTTTTATTCGTGCGTTCGTAGGTGCATGCGCAACACAATTGATTAGCACCTGTCTCTCCGATCTGGCTTCCGTTGCGAATTGTCGCATTCAATAATCGCCCGTAAAAGCAGCACTATTTTTGATGTAAGCATAGTTGACAGTTGTGTGTGTTGTGAACATTAAGCTTATGTTTTTGGGGTTTATTTATGTTTTAAAAATATCACAATTTTGCATACAGTGACAAACAACGCGACATCAATTTTAATATTAAGGGGACATGTTTTGTCATAAAACTCAACTTTGTCACACCAATCCCTTAAAGGTGGTGATAACAACCCATATATTTTAAATAGGGAACATGGCTCGAGTGTTTGATCATTTGAAAGCTCTTTCTTTTCTGAATTCAGCACACAAATTTTTTTGGAAGTTTTGTCAACTCGTTTAAAAATTATTCACAGTTGAAGATGCAAAAACGCATTTCACTCATTCCGATAAGAAATGTGCTGATAGTCAATGTTTTGTGGGTTTGTAAACAAAAAATTGACTATCAGAACATTTCTTATCGGAATGAGAGAAATGCGGTTTATTATTACAGTTTATCGGCCTGTTTGATACTTGATAGTACTACCGAAAATTAATTTCACAGTCGTGTATTCTGTATAAGAGTTGAAATAATTACTCTTTTTTTCAGAAACGATGACTGTGCCAACCGTACCGCAAATTTGTTTAATGAACGACATCCGAACAGACATGTTAACCGAAAATACATTTTGGAGTTAGTTGCAAAGTTTCGACAAAGTGGTTCAGTAGCCAACAAAAAACGGGATCCTGAACGTGTATTTCCGGTTAGAAATGAGATTACTGAGAATGAAGTTTTAGGACAAATTGCCCAACTTTGAGCACTAGAGAATTGGCCACTGTTTCAAACATCAAAAGAAGAACTATTCAGCGAATATTGAAGCATCATAAATTTCACCCGTATAAAATCCATCTTGTAAAACAACTGAATGAAGATGATTTTGATCGGCGGCTGGAGTTTTGTGAAGTTATGACTGCACGAATAGGTGATAACGGGAACTTTCTGTTCAATATCTGTTTTTCAGACGAGTGTACGTTTTTATTAAACTCTACAGTCAATCGTCATAATTCTCGTTATTGGGCAGATAATAATCCAAGAAATTTTCACGAAGTCCACACTCAAACTCCACAGAAATTGAATGTCTGGACTGGCATTTTTGGAGACCGTTTAATCGGACCAATTTTTCTTGATGGCAATTTGAGTGGCGAAACGTATTTGTAGTTACTAGAAGATATCGTTTACCCTTTACTAATTGACATTGTTGAAAATGATGATCGCTATCAAGAAAATCAATTAGTGTTTCAACAAGATGGAGCTCCTCCGCATTTTTTACAACGTGTTAGGGAGTTTTTGAACAGAGAGTTTCCATGACAATGGATTGGGCGTAGAGGTGCTATTGGGTGGCCCCCTAGATCACCGGATTTAACACCTTTAGACTTCTTTCTATGAGGCCATTTAAAGAGTAGAATTTACGCAACAGAACCGGAGTCTCTGGAAGAATTACCACGACGAATTGTTGAAGAATGCCGTCTAATAACTCCACAAATGCTTCAGAATGTCAGAGCTCGTTTTGAAAAAAATTTCTACTTTTGTATGGAAGCTGGTGGTCAACAATTTGAACACTTACTTAGCTGAATAAACATTTTTGAACGTTGAGTTTTGTTTTTTAGTTTTTTTTTAACGAAAAATTGACTATTTAGTGCATTTCTTATTACAATGAATGAAATACGTTCTTGCAACTCCAACTGTGAATAATTTTTAAACGAGTTGATAAAACTTCCAAAAATAAATAGTGTGCTGAATTCAGAATAGAAAGAGCTTTCAAGTGATGTAACACACGACCCATGTTCCCTATTTAAAATATAAGGTTTGTTATCACCACCCTTAAGGGGTTGATGTGACAAAGTTGTGTTTTATGTCAAAACCTGTGCCCCCTCAATATTAAAATTGACGTATTTCAGCGTTTCTTAAAAAAAATTCTCTGGACGCAAATCGGTCCGTTCCGTTTTCAATGCGCCACCCTAGGGACCCAAATTCGGGCTCATCTGAGGAAATTTTTCCGAAAGCTTTTCATTCATAGCGACTTTTTCTTACTGAAAATTCGCTAAAGTCTAAATCTACTTTGCGATTTTGACACAAGATAGTGAAGATATAATGCATACATAATATTCTAGTTATTGTGTCATGAAATAGTGATACCGCGTGACCAATGATATAGTAATATAATAAGATCATTGCTCGTGACATTAACTTATATCATGATGCCTGCTTATCCCAGGTTATATCATTAAATTTGAGATCTGACAGCGCCGCCTCAGACTTAGAGATCTAGTTTTTCGCCCACTTTCGTGTGTTTTATTCGTGCGTTCGTAGGTGCATGCGCAACACAATTGATTAGCACCTGTCTCTCCGATCTGGGTTCCGTTGCGAATTGTCGCATTCAATAATCGCCCGTAAAAGCAGCACTATTTTTGACGTAAGCATAGTTGACAGTTGTGTGTGTTGTGAACATTAAGCTTATGTTTTTGGGGTTTATTTATGTTTTAAAAATATCACAATTTTGCATACAGTGACAAACAACGCGACGTTAGCTAGTTAGAATACATTAACCATTAAGTTTTGTGTTATCCAGGAACAATTCTTGTTTATTTTTATTCATTAGGTGAGTTTATTTTAAAACATTCTCTTTTTATTTGCATTGATTTAAATACTGCCAGAATATTTTGAGCGGTATTGTTTTCAGACGTTGTGTTAAAAATACTTTCGTGAATTCTTCCTGTCAATACATTTTAAAAATATGTGGTGTTATCTAAGAATTCTAGTCTTAGGTTAAGAGGTTCGAGGAATTTTTTGTCCACTGTTTATAAACTTTAAATTGAGTGAATTCAGGCGAAACAAGATTTAAATGACCGGGGAAACCTTATCTGTAATCATGATAGTAAATCACTTAACATAATGTTATTGACCTCACTCAAATGGGGAGACTTATAATAGAGGGTGGATGACACACCAATCTTACCCCATGGTCACGTCTGAGGGTAACGATCTATAAATTTAAGCCATATGTATCACTTAACCCCAACTATATGTGTACTTACCACACCTTTCTTTGATCTGAGAGGGAATACAGAAGGGCAAGAGAAACATTTTAATTGTAGTTATTTACGCTTTCTGATTGTTTTAATTATGTGTTGTGGTCTAAATTTATTAAAGCACGAAGAAAATTGTGTTTTAACCATAAATAAGTGTCTATTGTCGTTTACTACAGTGCCTCTATATTTTGCATTTGGTAATTAATTATAAGTATGTTATACCTACTAGGTTGGTTGCCATATTAAAGTTGTGATAATTAAATAAATAATTAATGAATAAAATGTTGTCATAAGTTCCTGCAAAATTTTGGTTTCAAAAACAAAGTAAAAAATATACCTAGGTACTAATTCAAAATTTATCATTAATTATCTTGCAGCCCTTGAAATTAAAATTATAAATAGCTACTCATTCATCCAAAGTGGTAGTTTCAATGTCACCTAGGTTTAGATATCTAAGTAGGTAGGTACCTAGAGTTTGTACTGATATGAGTGACATTTTAAAGTTACTTAGCTTTGTCTTTTAAGTTAAGTATGATAAAATCTATAGTATCTAAAAGGTAATAAAGCTATGCTTTATTACAGTTTTTAAAACATATCCGTCCATATTTTAAAAATTTGCAAAAAAGACTTGAATGAACAAGTGCTATGGTAACTAATTCATAATAAGGCATTTCATTTAAATACAATTGACTCAATGTTTCAATAGCCTAGAAATTTAATTTTTAATACTGAATGGTATACTTTCATTTCTAAAAAAAAATTGCCATCTAAGTCACTCTGTGCGCTTGATTTTTCAGAAAGCCACATGAGAAATGTCACATCGGTTTAAATATTCAGTTTTGTGACGGTTCCGGGCTTCCAACGCAGTATACACGTACACACAGTACAGCAAGAAAGAAGCTGTGGAAGAAACAGCTTTCTTCTAGTTGTACTGTGTGTACGTTGAGGCTGCTGTTGAAGCCTAGAACCGTCACAAAACCAAAGATGGCGCTTTGCGCTATCTTCCCTGCATTACATGACAATGTCTGCCTTAAGACCAACTTGTTATTAAGTCCAAACAAGAATAAAATCGGTCTGTCTCCTGTTATACAAACACATATATACGTATCTATATATATATATATATATATATATATATATATATATATATATATATATATATATATATATATATATATATATATATATATATATATATATATATATATATAAACATAGGCATATATCGGCGAATTTACGGTTTACTGCAGGGACAGTTTTAATGAAATCGAGTGCTGACAGGCAAAGTTTGGAATCTTAAATGCACGTTTACACTTTTTTTACCTTTTGGTTGCTTGGCTTTACTGAGTTATTTACATTTCAATTTGGCACCTGGCCGGGTGGGGTAAGTTAAAAGTGATTTTTTCTTCACAATTTCTCAATTTTTTTGCTGTTATGTTAAATGCTCCTTTGCCGGTACACCTCTTCCCCTGCAGTTACTTATCACGTATGATCTTAAACATTGGTTTTCCAGAAATATGTTGGTTAATAAAGGAGACAACAAACTACCCATATAAAGGCCTTCATTTTGCATACAAATTTTATAATTAAATTTACAATAGTTTTGTTTTATACATTCGCTCAAAAGATTCATTATCACTTCGAAATCGTCAATACTTGTGGAAATGTCAGATAATTTTTTATTTTTTTTGGTTTAAACGTCTTAAAATGTGTCAAGACACATAGAAAACAGGATTTGGAAACGAATTTTTTTGTGTCTGTTGGTCTGTATGTCTGTCTGGAGCCACGATAGCGAGCGAATTGGGTCATCGTCTTCAAATTTGGTATACAGTTAGCACCCGACAAATGAACGGCTCGAATTGTTTGTGACATTATTTCCTTAAAACTCGAGTAATATAACGTTTGAGGGTTTGTTTATTAGTGAACTTTTAATTTCATCAAACATCTGGTATTCTGTGCTGAAATTAAATTAGTTTTTTTGCTAAAATGGCGGAAAGTCTCAAAACGTATAGAAAACGTGATTCTAGAACGAATTTTTTTTGTCTGTTCGTCTGTCGGCCTGTACGCCTGTACGCCTGTCTGTTAGTAGGCGCAATAACTTCCGAAGGAATTGAGATATCATCTTCAAATTTGATATGCAGTTGGCACCCGACAAAGGAACGCTACGAATTGTTTTTGGGTAAGCTCGGTTTAGGGAATAAATGAGGAGCGATTTGGAGTGATTTGGTGAAAATTGACATTTTTTCTTTAAAACTCGAGTAATATAACGTTTCAGAAGTTTATGTGTACAGAAATACGAATATTTTCTTTGTGGTCAAATCATGGACGGTAAATTAATTTATGAGAATGTGTTTCTGCGGAGAGTAGATTATCACAGCTATGTGGAAGTAATGATTCAATTTGAGGCACTATTTGTTATCCTTTTATGAACAAAACACCCTCTATGAGGTATTTTCGGGTACATGCTACAAATATCAAACGAAACCAATTACTGTTTGTAGGAATAATTATGTTATTTAAATTTATCGATAAGTATTCTAAACTGGATATTTTGGAATGTAATTCTATTCTCTAATAAGTGAAACAAGTCTGTTGACTATCTTATGATTGGGTGTGTTAACATAAGTAACTACTGGTCTAACCGGGATGTTGGGTTTACGAATTTTTAAATACCCATACATATCTGGTGGTTGTGGGTTTTTATATAAATAAAAGATATTTCGTTTTTTGTTCGCTAAACAAAGATGTATTTAAACGCTCATTTTTTATGGAAATTGCACCATTCATTTTTTACCTTCTGCCCAACTTCTTGGCCTTTACATCGACCAGGAGCTTCAATGGGGAATTCAGATTATGAATTCGGCGTTCTATGCAATCCGATAGTTGAAACCCACACTAAATCTCAAAGATCGTATTAATGTATATTATGTTCTTGTTTATTCTGTGTTGTCATATCATGTGGGTTTTTTTGAGGTGGTGCACTCCAGTCTGCCCGAATGTTTATACAGCAGAAAATGGCCGTAAGAATAATATTTGGTCTTAAAATAACTGACTCTTGTCGGTATTTTTTTTTAATTATATATAATATAATGCCAAAAATCTGTGGCGAATGAAATATAAGTTCGTGCCATCTCAAACTCAACTCAACTCAATATAATGCCACTACCTTGCCTTATGTATTTATAAGTGTTTGTTGCTTATTTACAACAATATTTCTTCAGTTGAGCTGACATTCATTCTCCCCTACTAGAAATCGCTTAGAATTCAGACTCCCTTTACTTGCCCATAATTTGACGTTTGTCATGTTTAAAATTAGGAGTTCTTACAAATTCACATATGTCTGGTTTTTTCTATTACCTTATAAATCTGGAAGCTGTTTTAGATTCAATAGCTAATATCTCTTTAATTTCGTTGGTTAATTTTAATTGTGGGCAGTATTTCTATTTATATTAAAAAAAGAATTTTCTTCAGGTGTAAAAAGTGTATCGCTTAAGTTTTCAAATCTTAAGGAGAAGTTATGCATTTGTGTGCGAGCTGTTTCCTGACTGAAAATGTTGTGCTCTTTCTAACTTTCTTATCTTGTTTCTTTGTTAATTATGTTGCATTTCGCGAACTTTATAATTACATGCCATAGAGTTTTATATATTAGATGACCACGCATAGAGGTGACCCACGGTCGTCGTTGGTTAGAGGTATTTGGAGAACCGCAAAAGCTCGCAAATCAAAATTTGGTACAAAGCCTTTTGAGCATACCATCTATTGATTTAAAGTAATTTCAAAATGGCCGAGCTTCCGGAGGTACCGTAACTTGATAACAACCCGGTTATTTTAAATAGAATGACCATGTTTTTTAATTTTCTTTATGGTTCTATCTTGAATTTTAGGTCGACTTTATGGGACATACCACTAACCTAAAACGTCAAATTTTAGAGATAAAACTGTTTTATGTCAAAACTGACAAAAATACTGTGTTAAAAAAATTGTAAAAGGGGAAGTAACAAAGATAGAACCACAAAATTTGGGCAGTAGGAAGTCAAAGCATTAAGGTTCATTTTTATATAATCAATTTTGAAAATTATCTAGAGTGCGGTCTGAAAACAAATTTGTACGGGAGCAATACAAAAGTGCCAGAAAGTCACTTCTTTCAAATGGAACACTCTGTATGTTATAAGCTTGTTAGATGCAAAATTAAACTCTACAATGACTTGCACTAGCATTCCCTATACCCAACTCTTCGTTGTTTTTTTATAATTACACTTTTTTAATTGTTTTGGCGTGATCTAAGCTAATTTAAAACATAGTCGACGTTGAAAATGCAAATAATTTTTATTGTATCTTATAACAAATCTTCTATATAACCGCTATTAGATTCTAAGCACTTAAATAACCGTCTTTCGACTCCTTGTACTGTCGCTCCTCTAATTTCTAAGGGGTCTAAGTTATTGAATGCTACTTTTACACAAGCCTGTGATGCTTTGCTGGAGTTTGATACACCTCCGCTTTAATTTTTTCACACAAATAAGTCCAGCGAGGTTAAATATGGGGATCTTGCTGGCCACAACCAAGGATATAGTCTCATAATTCATCGGTTTTGCAGCATACAATGGGCCGGAGCATCGTCTAATTGATACCAGCAATTTGTCCAGCCAGCTAGAGGAATACTTTACACAAAATTTCACCTGGTTTCTTAAGATCTCAGCGTATTTAGCACCGTTTCAGGTTTTATCATAAATGAAGTAGAAGACTCTGTCATTCATTGACGTTGCAAATACATTAAAGTTAAATTTTCATTTAGAATTTTTTGGCCTAACTGCGAATGGATTTTCATGCGACCAAATGTGTAAATTACGCCGTTTAATAGTACCCTCTTTAGAAAGTTAGGATATTCTTGTATTTTAACAAACATCATTTCACAATATTGCACCCGGTGAGATGGATCTTGTGGATGTAATTCTAGAACGGTCCGCAACTTGAAATCATTCATTTTATATTTATTTAAAATTCTCAGTATTGAATTTCGTTAATATCTAAGGTCACTTACCGCTGAACGAATAGAAGCTCTAGGAAAAACATTAAAATATCCCAAGACAATTATCTTCACAGCTTCGTCTAATCTTATTGGTTTTGGCAAATTAATATTATTATCAATGTTTCGGAATTTTGTCTTCGTCATCTTTGACAAATGTGAGTATATGTCGTTTAAAAACTCGGTAAGTTCGAAGTTTAATTCGACCAGTTCCTCCATGGATATAAAATAAATTCAGCATGTCCTCATTTGGGTACTGCATGTCACCCCAAAGATAAGATTTGGTATAAATTATAAGAACTAAGGTTTAAACTGCGTTTAAATGACAGTTATCGTCAGATTATTCAAAATGTCATGATTTGCATTTTTAAAGTCGACTATGTTTGAAATTAACTTGGGCGACCCCTCCTAGTCATGAATTCGCGATCACGCCAAACCAATTTAAAAAAAAGTTGGGGACGCAGCAAGTGCAGTATAGTAGTGAATTTTCTTAAGAAATGTACACTATTAGTAAGATATATGATTAAAACTTATCATTTAAATTTAATGGATCTTGGAGATTGGTTTTAGAGGTCTATTTATATTTTCTACGGAGCTAGAAAATTAAAATTTGGTACATAAATGTAAATACTGCAAGTCGCTTTCAAAATTGTGTTACAAATTTCATTACTTACAAAAGTTTTCCAGAAACAAATTAATTATTTACAAACAGAATGTACTTGCCAAATTATCAATATGGCAGATATTTTTCCTTATCAATTGCTTGGATGGTTTTGTTTTAGTCAACCCAATCGAACTAGTTATTGCAAACAAAACAACAGAAAAGGTTTTACTATGGCTCAAGATTGAAGATTATAGCGTAATGGGAAATTCCGTTTTCGGATTTGAAATCTTTTTAGGAAAATTCTCTACCACAACGTACTTGCTGCACCCAGACCCTCTTCATCGCTTATTAACTGTTGCTGTATACATACTTTTTTTAAATGATAAAACATTGCAGCTCTCTACGTGAGACTGACAAACAAGGCAACCTCAAATTCATTTTTGGAAAAATATTTTAAACAAATAAAATGAGGTAACAATTTAAACATAAATTGAACATCTTGGTTCGCGGCTTCGTCACAGGAGTTCTTCTCCCCCTTCTACATGCCTACACCCACCCTCAATGCATAAACAAGAACAATATAAACAAGTAAAATTTCTTCCGAACAACCCCCAAGAAAGTTAAGGGACCTGCGGTGAATAAGGGTCCTGGGCGAAGTAAACAGGATTTTAAGGAAGTAAAATGGGTAAAAGGTAGCTTATAAAGGTCCAGCTAAGCTGGTTTTTTCGAACTTTCCGCTCACGTTTATCTTCTTCCCTGCCCAGCACTCATATTCACTCCTGGTCCTGTAACTTTCTTAGGGGCTGTTTGCAAGAATTTTTTCTTGTGGTATGTGCAATCACAAAGGGTTGTTTCTGATTTTTTTTCTTAAAGTCGCCCATGTGCTAAACTGCAAATTTACCGAAAATTCAATTTTTATTTCCAAAAGGAATGTATCTACTAAATTATAAACGTGGCAGGTATTTTTCCTTATTAATCGTTTGGATGATCCATTTTAGCCAACTCCATCGAATCAGTTTTTGCAAACAAAATAACAAAAAAGGTTTTTTAAAAGAAATTTGTAGTTATTTTTCACATTTGGTACCCACGCTGCCTTTATATGGGTTTTACTAGGTATCAAAACTGAAGATTCTGATTTAATGGGAAATTGAGTTATCACTATTTGAAATATTTTTATAAAAATTCGCTACCATAACGCACTTGCTGCACCTAAACTCTTTTCAATACTTATTTACCATTACTGTATCCATACTTTTTGAAAATGAAATAAATATAAACAGTACAACATTTTGAAATTATAATCTTAATAATTTACACTGTGTATCTGATTATACAGGCTGGCGCATTGAAAACGAAACAGACCGATTTGCGTCCAGAATTTTTTTTTTTAAGAAACGCTAAAACACCCTTATATTTTAAATACGGAACATGGGTCGAGTGTTACATCGTTTGAAAGCTCTTTCTTTTCTGAATTCAGCACACTAATTTTTTTGGAAGTTTTATCAACTCGTTTAAAAATTATTTACAGTTGGAATTGCAAGAACGTATTTCATTCATTGTGATAAGAAATGCACCAATGAGTCAATTTTTCGTTAAAAAAAAACTAAAAAACAAAACCAAACGTTCAAAAATGTTTATTCAGTTAAGTAAGTGTTCAAATTGTTGACCACCAGCTTCCATACAAAAGTACAAATTTTGTTCAAAACGAGCTCTGACATTCTGAAGCATTTGTGGAGTTATTAGACGGCATTCTTCAACAATGCGTCGCCGTAATTCTTACAGAGACTCCGGTTTTGTTGCGTAAATTCTACTCTTTAAATGGCCCCATAGAAAGAAGTCTAAAGGAGTTAGATCCGGCGATCTAGGGGGGCACTCAATAGCACCTCTACGCCCAATCCATTGCCCTGCAAACTATCTGTTCAAAAACTCCCTAACACGTTGTAAAAAATGCGGAGGAGCTCCATCTTATTGAAACACTAATTGATTTTCTTGATAGCGATCATCATTTTCAACAATGTCAATTAGTAGAGGGTAAACGATATCTTCTAGTAACTCCAAATACGTTTCGCCACTCAAATTGCCATCAAGAAATATTGG
The DNA here is from genome assembly GCA_964006375.1 of Tillus elongatus. Lineage (NCBI taxonomy): Eukaryota > Metazoa > Arthropoda > Insecta > Coleoptera > Cleridae > Tillus > Tillus elongatus. The sequence goes on from OZ023263.1 coordinate 196,387,267, forward strand.
TCCGATTAAACGGTCTCCAAAAATGCCAGTCCAGACATTCAATTTCTGTGGAGTTTGAGTGTGCACTTCGTGAGAATTTCTTGGATTATTATCTGCCCAATAACGACAATTATGACGGTTGACTGTACAGTTTAATAAAAAGGTACACTCGTTTGAAAAACAGATATTGAACAGAAAGTTCCCGTTATCAGCTATTCGTGCAGTCATAACTTCACAAAACTCCAGCCGCCGATCAAAATCATCTTCATTCGTTGTTGTACAAGATGAATTTTATACGGGTGAAATTTATGATGCTTCAATATTCGCTGAATAGTTCTTTTTTGATGTTTGACACAGTGGCCAATTTTCTCGTGCTCAAAGTTGGGTCTGCAGCAATTTGTACTAAAACTTCAATCTCAGTAGTCTCATTTCTAACCGGATTCACGTTCAGGATCCCGTTTTTTGTTCACTACTGAACCACTTTGTCGAAACTTTGCAACTAACTCCAAAATGTATTTTCTTCTTAACATGTCTGTTCGGATGTCGTTTATTGAACAAATTTGCGGTACGGTTGGCACAGTCATCGTTTTTGAAAAAAAGAGTAATTATTTCAACTCTTTCTTCTACAGAATACACCATTGTGAAATTAATTTTTGGTAGTACTATCAAGTGTCTAACCGACCGATAAACTGAAATAATAAACCGCATTTCTCTCATTCCGATAAGAAATGTTCTGATAGTCAATTTTTTGCTTACAAACCAACAAAACTGACTATCAGCACATTTCTTATCGGAATGAGTTAAATGCGTTTTTGCATCTTCAACTGTAAATAATTTTTAAACGAGTTGATCAAACTCCAAAAAAAAATAGTGTGCTGAATTCAGAAAAGAAAGAGCTTTCAAATGATGTAACACTCGACCCATGTTCCATATTTAAAATATAAGGGTTGTTATCACCCTTAAGGGGTTGATGTGACAAAGTTGAGTTTTATGTCAAAACATGTCCCCCTCAATATTAAAATTGACGTGTTTCAGCGTTTCTTAAAAAAAATTATCTGGGGGCAAATCGGTCTGTTTCGTTTTCAATGCGCCTCCTATATATGTAATTTAAACTGCTTTATGGTATTATGTAGTTTCATTTCCTTAAAATGTTCCATAAAGAGTAAAAGCTAAGCGTAAAGAAACCATAAGTACCTAGGTACCCTAGGTATTATACTTATATTAGTTTGAGGTAGGTATATTTCTTCTTGAAGTAATTTTGTTTCAGTACCTACATGCATTGATTAAGAACCTGAATCTGATGTACACAACCACTTTCTTATTTGTTTGATTGGATGTTAGAATCATAATATACTACAGTCACAGTCGACGCCTCAAGGCATTTGGTAAAGTTATGTTAAAATTAAAAGTTAGGTTATTATTTACCTAACATTTGTATAGGTAGTTGTTTTATATTCTGATATTCTAAGCTATTAGCGGAGTCGTAATCCTGTCAGATAACAGATGCCAAATAGTGATGTTGTCAAGTTAAACTAGAGAGATGAAGATGGCTTTTAAATACCGTGAAAATAGGAAGCTTACTATTTCTATGTATAATATAAATATAATATAATAAAACCTAGTTCTAGATTGCCTTCAAACAAATTGAATCACTTTCATTAAAATTTCTATTTATTTACATTTTTCTTATATCTTCAGATGAGAGTTTTCGTAAATGGCAACCCTGCGGATTGTTTATTGTGACATATTTTCGTAACCTGTCCGTTTAAAACATAATTTGGAGATTTTGTGTGCAATGGCAGTGGAACCTTGATTTATCTGTTTGACCTTGTCTAACATTATAGGCATCCATTTAGTGGTAGTTTCACGTAGTAATTTCATAGTAGATTATTGATTTTTTATTTAGTTATAACTCAAAATCTACTGAACCAAATGAGTTCAGATTTGGAAGGTAGGACCACTTGTACAATGTGTACATGCTTGTCAAGTTTTAGTTTGATATTTGTAGTAATTTAAAAGATATAGCTTTTTTTTCTTTTTTTCTAAAAGTATTTGAGCGTCAATATATATATATATATATATATATATATATATATATATATATATATATATATATATATATATATATATATATATATACTTTTTAACTGACCTTGGATTTGGATTGTAGGGACCCTAAATTTTCCAAAAATCTCACCATCGATACCTCTCTACTAGTTAATTTTCTTAATGAAAATTCACTAAAATTGCAATTTACTCAAAAACCTGAACAGCTAGGTATAGGAAATGTTAGTGCAAGTCATTGCAGAGTTAAATTTTGCATCAACGAGCTTGTGACATACAGGTTTTCCATTTGAAAAAAGTGACTTTCTGGCACTTGTGCCACTTTTTGTGTTGACCCCGTTCAAATGGTTTTTCAGACCGCCCCTGGATGGCTTGAAACCAAAATTTGCTTTGCTAGCTTTTATGGATCTGCAAATACGTCTAACCAAAGACGACCGTGGGACACTTGTATATTTTGAAGATTGCTTACCATAGCATACTTGCTGCCGCCGGGCTTTTTTTATAACGTAACATACATACCTTGAATCAATCGCTTGCAACCGGAACTCTTAAACAGGATACTCAGTTTCATGGTTGGCATGCCATATAGACGTACAGTACTTGTACTGTACATTTCAGTAGAACTGCATTTTCTGGTGCATATTGTTCAACCAGTTAACTATATAATATATTCTCAATGAGCAACCGGCGCATCTATCCGTGAACAATAAAAACCTCAACGGATATGATTAGATGTACGTTTTGTAATGTCCGACTTTTCTTGTAAGAATGCAAATTGTGCTTGGCACACAGTCAGTTTTCTTCATCATAATGCGCCTGCAATGCTGTTAATTTGTGTATCGCTTTGTTGTAGTTTCAGCAATTTTTTGTTCGTCGCTGGATGGAGCATTTAATTGAGGAAGAGCCAGCCCGGTGTAAAATATAATTAGATACAAGTACACGCAATGACGTCTAAATATTTGGGAAATAAATGTGAAGAAAGCGTAAGGATTTTACGCAACGCCTGTATTTTAGTGGGTCTTTTTACGTAGCGCGTGGTCTTTGCTTAGCTTATTGACACATTTGCGTTTTCATATAATATACTAGAGCAGTTGACTATGACATACTTTTTCACTTATTTTCATCATTCTCTAAGTTTATAACGTTTAATTTATAGATGATATTTGCGAGAAAGGATTTTTATACTCCGCCCTTAACCTATAGAGAATTTCCTATTTAACCCTTTCAAGGCAGACTTCAAAATCTGGAAAAATAGTCCTGAAAATTGAATCATAACTTCCACGTAGCTTCGATAATTACTCTCTTGAGAAAAACATTCTCACGGAATGAATTTAGGGTCCATGACGACCACAAAGAAAATATTCGTATTCCTGTACCCATAAGCCCACCTATCATTTATCCCCTACCCCCTATAGCGATCTTACTATAAAAAAAAACTCGAAGCGTTACTTTGTCGGGTGCTAACTGGATACCAAATTCAAAGATGATATCTCAATTCATTCGAAAGTTATTGCGTCTACTAACAGACAGACGTACAGGTCGACAGGCCGACCGACAGACAAAAAAATGTTCGTTCCAGAATCAATTTTTCTATAGGAGGGACGTTTTCGCCGTTTTAGGCACACAAAAAATCGAAATTTCTGTCACCGATATTTCACCTCGACACATTCAACCCCCAATTTAATTTCAGCACATAATACCAGATGTTTAATTGAATTAAAAGTTTTCCAATAAACAAACCCTAAAACGTTATTATTACTAGAGTTTTAACGAAAAAATTTCCATGTTCACCAAGTCCCCCTACCCCCTGAAGCGATTTTACACGAAACCAATCCGAACTGTTGGTTTGTCGGGTGCTAACTGTATATCAAATTTGAAGACGATATCTCGATTCGTTCTAAAGTTATCGTGGCTACAGACATAAAGACCGAAAGAAAAAAATCGTTCCCAAATCATGTTTTCTATATGTTTTGACCCTTTTTACGATATTTAGGCGAATTTTTTTTTTGAAATTTCTGTCGCCAAAGCCACACGTGACGATGTGGAGGTAAAATGATATAATCCTCGAAATTTCAATTGTTCCGTTGGAACATATGAATTATCACATTTGCTAGAATTTTTCAAATGAAGAACCGTGTTCTAGAAATAAGTGTTGATATATAACCATCTCTCAGTTGCATTTTGGTTGAGCAAAAATCTCTGTAGCTTGGTAAGTGTTTTATTCCCATCAGTATATTCACAGCAAAAAAGTTTTAATTTCTTGCGTGTTAGTGGGTAGTGGGTGGAAATGATTTTTCGAGGTATAAGTTCGATATCGATAATTTTTTTCTATAACCTTAGACAAAACTGATAGAATGGAAATTTAACGATAGTTCCCCACATCGTCCCCACAGTTGTCTTCCATTTAGTGAATTTTTATTTAAAAAAATTCACTAATAGAGAGGTATCGATGGTGAGACTTTGCAAAAAAAATTCAAATAAGCGCGAATTGGGGCCCCTAGAACCCATATCCGGGGTTAGTTTCAATATAATATAATATAATATAATATTATATTATATATATATATATATATATATATATATATATATATATATATATATATACATATATATATATATATATATATATATATATATATATATATATATATATATATATATATATATATATAAGGAGACGGTTAAGGGCAAGGCGACAACCGCATACACGTGTTTCAAGCTTATTAGCTATCATCAGTACGGTATAGCCAGGTGATGATGGGAACGCTCTGGATGAAGAAGCAAAAATACACGGAGTCACAACAGGCAACCAGTGCACATTTGCAGCATCATTCGCGTATTTTTGCTACTTCATCCAGAGTGTTCCCATCATCACCTGGCTATACCGTACTGATGATAGCTAATAAGCTTGAAACACGTGTATGCGGTTGTCTCCTTGCGGCCCTGCCCTTAACCTTCTCATTTTATAGTATACAAAAATACCGTGTTAAAAATCCTGATATATATATATATATATATATATATATATATATATATATATATATATATATATCCAACCGATAACTCAAAAAGTAATTAACCGATTTTGATTAAACTGGGCAAGAGCCTTTATTTTATTAATAGCTTTCGATGAGTTCTTTAGTCAGGGAAATCGGACAAGGTTTTCCGGGAAGACTTTGAGTTTTCTTTGAAAAAAAATTTTATCTCCGAAAATTAAAAATCTATTGTGTGGACATGTTGCCTTGGGAAAGGCTTAACTATCTAACTAACTTCAGATTTCTATGTTTACAGAAAATTGAGCTATTCAAATTTGAAGCATTTATTTTTAATATCAGACAGTTTTTATTAACAATGATAAAAATTGGTTTATATATTAGATCTAGAATGCCTTAGTCGTTGTAACCCTGGCAACGGAACATTTGATATCATTGCGCAGGTCAGTTACACGCTGTAACAGTTTTATTAGTTGACGTGCATTATTAGATCGTTTCTCTGTTTTCAATTTCATTTTACCTATTATTTGTGTTGTTTGGGAATTTTAATATACAAGTGCAAATTATTATTCACGACTTTATTAGTGTTAGTGGGTGGACCAAACAGTGTTTGTCATGTTTTGTCAATAGCTAAAAAGGATCGAAGTTTTACAAAAAGGGCTGATATGCAACAAGTTAGTTATATTCTCTCTCTGGTGCTTTGACGGTAGTTTTAGATAAGTTTAACGGTCTATAATTTTTCACTAATTTTCGTAGAGAAAATTCGTCTGTGAGGAGACCGCGACTTTATAATTTTAAAAAGATTTCTTCAAATGAGCGCTAACTAGCCCCCTAGAATCAATATCCGGGTTTGCATTCAGTTTTTATCTGTTTACGTATATACAGGTGACTCATTTTACGATAAAGCTCAATATAATTATTATTATACACGAGACGAGAAAACATTGTATAAGTTAATTATAGGGTGTCTCGAGCTGCATCTTATAAAATTATTTTGACAATCACAGTCGTTGGTGATGCCTACAATTTTTTGAGCACCCTTATTTTATTGCTTTTTTTTATAGAAATATGTTTTTAAGAAAAAAATCGAGACGCAGTAAGTGCGCTTTGATATCAAATTTTCATTGAGTGCTTTGGTTTGTTGGCTAGGAAACCAACATTTTAAGTTTATTTTCGGAAATTTTTTGTACAATTTCAAACAATAAGCTATTTTGATAAAATATGGCACATTGTTTCTACTATATAGGTTATACCGGTAACCAAATTAATGACTGCTTGCATTAAAGAGACATATTTGCTATTAAAAACATTTTTATAAAAATTCACTTCCATAACGCACTTACTGCGTCCAGACTTTTTGTGGACAGGCTGAACTTGAGCTTATTTTCAAGAAGACCTTGATCTTATCGGACATCGAAAAGAGGTAAGTTCAGGAGCACACATTTTAAGAACTGGGACTCCTTTAGGCCTTAATGCTACTTTGATGTCTAAATTTTTCAATATGCGCTCAACACTACAATGCCTGAAAAATAATTATTTATTTTTAGTGAATTTTCTTTAAAAAAATTAACTAATGAGGAGATCGCGACTTTTGAATTTTGAAAAAATTTCTACCAATGAGCGCTATTTAGGACCCCTGGAACCCAAATCCGAGACCCCTGGAACCCAAATCCGAGGTCGGTTTCAGACTATATGTTTATGTATATATATATATTTATGTGTCACGCCGATAACTCAAAAAATAATGCGCCGATGACGATCAAATTGAGTGAATACCTTCCTTTTGCAAGTGGCTTGGGTAAGTTCGTTAGCCAGGAAAATCTGCCCAGTCCAAATAGATTAAACATTGTTTTGTTTTAATTAGACAGTCGGATTACCCCGTCCGTGCCAGTTCTGAGCTGACTTGTAATGTATCTAATTTCGACCACGTTAATTATAATGCATGTTTGCAAGAAGAGAAATTCGAGTTTGGCGAATTTTTATTAAAATCTCCTCACTCCACATAGATCAAACAATGCTTTGTTTTAATTAGATAGTCGGAATCCCCCGGTCCGTGCCAGTTCTGAGCTGACCTTTAATGTATCGAATTTCGACCACGTAATTATAATGCATGTTTGTAAGAAAAGAAATTCGGGATGCAGCAAGTGCGTTATGGTAGCAAATTTTTATTAAATTCTACTCAGTCAAAATAGATTAAACAATGCTTTGTTTTAATTAGATAGTCGGATTCCTCCGGTCCGTGCAAGTTCTGAGCTGACCTTTAATGTGTAGAATTTCGACCACGTAATTATAATGCATGTTTGTAAGAAAAGAAATTCGGGACGCAGCAAGTGCGTTATCGTAGCGAATTTTTATTAAATGCTTTAAATTTGAATAGCTCAATTTGCTATTAACCTATAAGGTTCGTTGCCAGGAAACTAGTTTTTTGCGGGAACATGTAAAGTTTATTTTCGAAACATTTTTGTAAATCTTCAAACATAAAGTTAGTTTGGTGATATATGGTACATTGTTTCTACTATATAGGTCATACTGGTAACTAAATTAGATGCCTGCTTTCTTTAAAAAATCCTTATTTGCTATTTAAAACATTTTTATGAAAATTGACTACTATAACGCACTTGCTGCGTCCAGACTTTTTTTACTTTACAGCTGGAATAGTTAGAGAGCTCGTTCTCTGTGGATAGATTGTGGAATTTGAAGCAAATACACTTGCGAATAGATCAGCCTTTTCTTTTGGCGATACAACGAATACTCCATCATTTGAAGCCAGGGGAAAATACACGGGCGAATAGATCAGCCCCTTTCTTTGACGGTACAGCTAATACTTGATCATTTGAAGCCAGAGGAAAATACAGGGGGCGAATAGACCAGCCTTTTCTTTTGACGATACAGCTAATACTTTCTCATTTGAAGCGAGAGAAAAATACACGCGAGAATAGACCAGTCTTTTCTTTTGACGATACAGCTAATACTTTATCATTTGAAGCCAGGGGAAAATACACAGGTGAATAGATCAGCTTTTATTTTGACGATACAGCTAATACTTTATCATTTGAAGCCAGAGATGAAAGGAGTTGGTGCTGAAATTTGTATGTGTAATTTTTGCCTTAGACCACAAACGTTGGGTATTGTTTGGACATGAGATGACACATTGATTGGTGGCAGTCATTTTTGACCTGCTCGATTATTTATCTGCTTGCACCTGTTCGTTACTGATACAAAAGCAGGGTGCTTTAGGCGGGGTGTTTCTCTTCTAAAGCTCTTATTGCGCCACGAATTTTAGACAACATTTTTTCGGTACTAGTGCTGTTTGAGGAGCTTCATTGAAGGAGAATTTTGATTTAGCATTGACATGTTTCGATGAATGAGGAATATAAGTTTTCATGCCCAACTAGATAACTTCAGTTATTGATATACAGTGTGTGCCAATTAAAACTTCCCACCTGCAAAATAACGGAATTAAAAATAAGAAGAAGACACGTCGACTTTGTTTTCAGGTGGGACACATGATGGAGTAAGTTTTGACGTCTTGGAACCTACCTCTTAGGCAGGGGCGTAAATTAACCTTAAATTTTAAATGACACGCTATGTTGAGCGACACCTTTTCTAAAAGTATTCTCAATTCTGCTCACGACAACAGACGACTTTTTAAATTTTGGTTTGGATATGGCAATAAAATCATCAATTAAAGAATAAGACAAAATATCAGTGAACAAGAGAATGTTATTTAATTACATTTTTAATTTGTTTTCCCTCCACTTCAATACAATAATAAAATCTTTGCTCCACTTCCGAACGAACATTTCGAAGCATTTCGGGAGTTATATATCTGGCGACATACTTTAACAATTCGCGAAGCTCCTCAAGTGAGTTTGATCTTGTTGCATAAATGTCTAAGTGTGTTAAAACTGGCGATCTGGGAGGCCACTCCATTGAACCTCTGCGTCGTATCCAGTGATTTGAAAAGTTTTGAAAATCGCGCACAGCTGCAGCATAATGGGGTGGGGCACCATCCTGCTGAAACCATAAACCCCCTTCCGTACCGATGCGAAGTGTTTTTATCAGGATTACGATCATTAAAAATCTGAGCTGTCTGTTGTGCCCAGTCGTCATTCTTGTAGAACAACCTAATTGTTTCCACACATTTTCACGAATTGGAAATCAATCTCGTTTAAAGTAAAACTGGTAACAAAGTTGAATTGATAAAGTTTATTAATCGATAAAAAAAAATCATTAAAGAAAATAATTTTATTGAAAAATTGTTTAAAAAAAAGTCGTCAGATAACGCCCGAAATTCTTCGAAATGTTCGTTCGAAAGTGCAGCAAAGATTTTATAGTTGTATGGAAGTGAAGGGAAAACAATTTGAACATTTAATTTGTGTTTGTGTGTTTTGTTACTTTAACGTCGACTATGGTCAATCACCGACGCCAGGGAGCAGTTTCACCTCACTATCCTGGAAATTTTGCCGAACCCCAGCCTTTCTGTAAGGAGGGTAGGGATCTTTAACATGCCCAACATCGCATGGACACGGGACCGATGGCTTTACGCCCCCTCCGAAGGGCGGAACGTGCAGACATTCAACTTGCTCAAATACAATGTCAGAACCTCGGTTGATGTACTGAAAAAAGTGAAAGGAGTACCCTGGGATCGAACCCAGTACCCTTCGGTTCAGAGGCACACGTTCTTACCCCTGAACCACCGAGGTTCTGAGCATTTAATTAAATAACATTCTTTCATTCATTGATATTTTATCCTAGTCTTTAATTGATGATTTTATGGCCATATCCAATATCGTATGTTACCGTGAGCAGCTTACCAACCTATCCCTGCCTAAGCGGTAGGCTGCAAGACACAAACCTTACGCCACCATGTGTCCCCCTAAAAAAACAAAGTCGACCTGTCTCGTTTTTTTTTCTTTGTTAGTGACTCTTCTTTAAGAAAATTCACTAATAGAGAGGTATCGATGGTGAGAATTTCGGAGCGGAATAGGGCCTCTGGAACCCATTTCCATGGTCAGTTAAAATGTTTATATATATATATATATATATATATATATATATATATATATATATATATATATATATATATATATATATATATATATATATCCAACCGATAACTCAAAAAATACTTCACTGATTTGGACCAAATTTGCTAATGGCTTGGATGAGTTGACGGCCAATTTTTCTTAATAAAAAATAAAACATATTTTTTAAAACGCAATACCTCTTAAATTATCTAAATGATTGAAACGAATATTTACAACTTTAAAGAATGTGGACAGGCGTGGTTGTGTAGCAATTTTCAAGTCGTTTGATCAAAGGAAAATAAAGTTATCCGCAATTAATAATAAAATAATCCGCGACATCACTTCAGATTCTATAATGCAATATCTACAATGTGGGACAAAGAGAAATTACGTTACCTGTATCGGTATGCTATTTAAATAAATCGTCGATAAAAATCTAAACATTGGAAGTTGTCGCAAGATGTCAGCCTGGAGAACGTTGGTGAGAGATACGAGAGGGACGCCATCTTGGTGCAGGACCAGGTAGTATGTTGTCACGATAGTTCTAGTTTACACAAAATTTTATAGATAGAGCTGTGTATTAATCAACTATCAATTGTGTAAATTGTCAGCCTTGGGCCATTTATTTCCTAATACCCGGACAAAGTTTGCGTCGAAAATCGCTACATTTTAGCATGCGAATGTATACTATAAATAAAAAGTCGGGACGCAGCAAGTGCGTTATAGTAGTGAATTTTCATAAGAATTATTTTACACTATTAGAAAGATATATTATTAAAACCAATTCTTTAAATTTAAATGGACCTTGGGGATCGGTTTTAGAGTCCCAGTAAGCGATTATTTGAAAAAATTTATATTTTATATATAGCAAAAAATTAAAATTTGGTCTTAGATATAATGTGTAAGTATTGCAAGTGCTGTTAAAAAAATTGTGTTACAAATTTCATAAAAGTTACAAAAGTTTTTCAGAAAAAAATTAATTATTTACAAAAGGAATGTACTTGTCAAATTATAAATATGACAGGTATTTTTCCTTATTAATTGCTTGGGTGGTTTTGTTTTAGTCAACATATCCAATTTTCGCAAACAATATATATATATATATATATATATATATATATATATATATATATATATATATATATATATATATATATATATATATATATAATACTTATTTATTTGCGCCCAGAATGATACATCGTGTCTTACAAAAAGCTATGCTTGTGTTTGCGTTTACACAATTTGGTTGAACATAAACAACAAAAAAGGTTTTTTATGTTATGGTAGAAAATTTTCGTAAGAATATTTCAAATCCAATAGCTCAATAAAGTTCCCATTAAGCCAGAATCTTCAATCTTGACAATCTTAGTAACACCTATGTAAACGCACGTGGGTACTAAATTAAAGAAATATAACATAATGAAGTCCGCGGATAACTACAAATTTGTTTTAAAAAACCTTTTTTGTTGTTTATTGTTTGCAAAAAACTGGATGGGTTGACTAAAACAAAACCATCCAAACAATTAGTAAGGAAAATACCTGCCATATTTAGAATTTGACAGGTACTTTCCCTTTGTAAATAATTATTTTTTTTCTGAAAAACTTTTGTAACTTTAATGGAATTTGTAACACATTTTTTTAAAGACACTTACTTGCAGTGCTTACATATTATATCTAAGACCAAATTTTAATTTTTTAGCTCCATATAAAACTTTTTTTTCAAATAATCGCTACCGGAGACTCTAAAACCGATCTCCAATGTCCATTTAAAGTTAAAGAATTAGTTTTAATGGTATATATTACTAATAGTGTACAATTCTTATGAAAATTCACTACTATAACGCACTTGCTGCGTCCCGATTTTTTTTTAATTGCGATATTTTCCAGGTGATATGTTTTAATTGGCACACACTGTACATACATAATTGACAAACTAATAATTGATCGAGAACTAAGTGAGAACTTTTTCCCCAATTCTGACATTGTTGGTGTCACAAGAGACGTGATGAGGTTACGATTTAATTAGTATTAGAAACGTCGATTTGGTAACGTTTGGCATTTTAATTACTTTAACACAACCCAACTATTACACTTTCAATTATTATATTAAGGAATTAAGTCTCTTGCCTATTCCAGCCTGTTTTTACATAATTAAGTTATTTTACGGCGAAACGAAAATGATTACTAAACCGTACTAATAAAATTACTTTGTATATAATAGAATTTTTCAAATATACATGTGCACATGTGTTAACGTGAAGGTTGAGAACCACATTAAAGTGCCATTGTTTAATTAAAGGTAGTGTTAGTTGTAATTATTATCTAGAAATGTTACCGTAACACTCTTGAATATTCATGTTTGTTGATTGTATTGTAAAAAAATAGAATAAGTAAGCTTCGCTTTTTAAAAGACAAATGAGACTACTGCAAGCAAAAATTTATAAGTGTATTATTTTAGTCAAGCGCAAAACTTTGTATTTCGATGTTAATTTTAGTTTTTATTTTATACTGTGTAGACATATATTATCAAAGAGACTTCAGACCAGATTAGACTAACAATTTCCGGAATTAATTCACTTGAAGCAATTAATGCGTTGACCAGCGAACCTAAAATTTACATAACTAGATGTTAACACAGTCGTTTTCGGAATTTTTGTGCAAATACTTTGCTATAGGCTATATGTAAAGTTTCTACTAGTTCTCGGGCAATAGTATAAAAATGAGACTCCCTAATTTGTGATTATCAGGTCAACGTATGAAAGTTCGGGACGCAGCAAGTGCGTTATGGTAGTGAATTTTCATTTAATGCTTCATATTTGAAAAACTCAATTTTCTATAAACTTAAAAAGTTGAATTTCGGTACGTAGTAAGATCTTTCGCAAGGCAACATATCGACAAAATTTCATTAACATAGCTTTGTAATTTTCGGAGAATAACATTTTTGTTAATGAAAATTCAAAATTTTTCCGGAAAACCTTGTCCGATTTTCCTGGCTAACAAACTCATCCAAGCCATTAATAAAAGAAAGGTACTTGCCGAGTTTCATCCAAATCGGTTAATTATTTTTTGAGTTATCGTGCGGATATATATATATATATATATATATATATATATATATATATATATATATATATATATATATATATATATATATATATATATATATATATATATATATATATATATACACAGCGTGTCCCAATAGTGTGTAATTCCTCTATATATCCCTTACCCTAAGAGCTAGCCAAAAAAACTTTCAACAAAATTTTCTTGTTATTATCTAAGCTATATCGAGAAAATGTATTCAGCTTTGTGGAACTTCCGGTTGCACCGGAAGTAGCTATCAACTTCGTTATTTTAAATGGAATGCTATACTTTTTTATTGCATTTTTCGTTAGTGATTCAAAGATAAGTGTGACTTTGTGTAGCATTCCCTATAGCTATCTTTGATATTTGTGAAAATATTACGACTTTCTTTTTTAGCTCCGATTTATATGTTACTTCAAACGTATGCTGCGAGCTGAGCTTTGTGTTTTTCTGCCTTAAATTCGAAATATCAATAGACGACATTCAATTCTTTGAAATAGTTAAAGAATAATTTATTATCATTGTACAGGCTGTATTTCTTTTGGGTTACAACATACCTAACTTTAAAGTGGCGTAACTTGTTATTTTCAAATGGAACAGCCTATATTTTATGGATTGATCAGGTAGGTCATTCAATTCTGCATCGATCTAGTATAGGTTTCCCTATATATATATATATATATATATATATATATATATATATATATATATATATATATATATATATATATATATATATATATATAAGGAAGTTGATAGCTACTTCCGGTGCGCCCGGAAGTTCCACAAAGCTGAATATATTTTCTCGATATAGCGTACATAATCATAAGAAAATTTTGTTAACAGTTTTTTCCGCTAGCTCTAAGGGTAAGGGATATAGAGAGGATTTGCACACTATTGGGACAGTCTGTATATATATATATATATATATATATAAACATATAAACATTGAAACTGACCCCGGATATGGGTTCTAGGGGCACAAGTTCGCGCTCTTCTGAAAATTTTTTGCAGTCTCGCCATCGATACCTCTTTATTAGTGATTTTTTTAAAATAAAAATTCACTAAAAAGTATACAGGTCAATCTAAAACGATACAAGCGGATTTTAGTGTATTTAAAGTTAACTCGCTCGGACGTCGATTTTGTTTTTGAGGGGGAGGGGGGGCACATTTTCAGAGGAAGAAAACTAACAAGCGAAAACAACTTCTTCGCACACTTCACAATCTAATACTTGAACTCCAGCAAGTTGGCCTTAAGGCAAGCATTGCCATCTAATGAAGTGGAGAAAAGTCTGGACGCAGCAAGTGCGTTATGTAAGTGAATTTTCATTAAAATGTTTTTAATAGCAAATATGTCTCTTCAACGCAAGCACTCGTTAATTTGGTTACTGGTATAACCTATATAGTTGAAACAATGTACCATATTTTATTAAAATAACTTATTGTTTGAAAATATGCAAACAATTTTTCGAGAATAAATTTTAAATGTTTCCGAGAAAACTGGTTTCCTAACCAACGAGGTTAATAGCGAATTGAGTTATTGAAATCTCAAGCATTTAATGAAGATTTTTTCTTACAAACATGCATCACATTTCTATAAAAAATGCAAAAATTCAATAATATAAGGGATGTTTGAAAAAAATTTAGGTATCACCAACGACTTATGGGCAATCCTGTGATTGTCAAAATAATGTTATAAGATGCAGCTCAAGACACCCTATAATAAACGTATAGAATGTTCTCTTGTATCTGGTATAATAACAATTATATTGAGCTTTACCGTAGAAATGCGTCACCCTGTATATATATATATATATATATATATATATATATATATATATATATATATATATATATATATATATAAACAGATAAAAAGTGAAACTAAACCCGGATATGGATTCTAGTGGGCCCAGTTTGCACTTATTTGAATAAATCTTTTTAACATTGAAGAAACGCGGTCTCCTCAGGAACGAATTTGTTTTACGAAAATTTGTTAAAAATTATAGATCGTTAAACCATAAACTTAACTAAAACTATTGCCAGAGCATCAGTGAAAAGGAGTATTTGAATTGAATTTTCTGGACGTATTTTAATAAAATGAAGGACAATGACGGTTGAAGCTGAAATTTAAGTGTTTATAGAACACTGTTCTTGCAACATTTACTTTACATAACTGTTATTCGTTTCAGGTTATTTGCCTAAATGTTGCCAATTTTGACGTTTTAAATAGCGACTTTGACGTTTTGACAAAACCCCAAATTGTTTTCTTTAAATGCCTATAACTTTTTTGTCTTTCGACCTACATAGCTAAATTTTGGTAGGTAGCTCACTTATAACGATATAAACCAGCGTACCAAATTTGGTTTCCCTTACTTTGTTAATTCCGCAGATATATATATATATTTTGAAATAAAACACAAAATTTTCCGGGAAAACCTGAGCCGATTTTCCTGACTAACGAACTTATCCAAGCCATTTGCAAAAGGAAGGTTTCACCAAATGTTTTGACAAAACCCCAAATTGTTTTCTTTAAATGCCTATAACTTTTTTGTCTTTTAACTTACAGACCTAAATTTTGGTACATGGTTCACCTTTTATAATATAAACACGCGCACCCCATTTGGTTGCCCTTACTTTATTATTTCGGGAGATATAAAAATTTTCCGAAAGAAAACACAAAATTTTGCACGAATACTTGGGCCGATTTTTCTGGTTAACGAACTTTTCCAAGCCACTGGCAAAATGAATGTACTTACCAAATTTGATCAAAATCAGCCTATTATTTTTTGAGTTATCGGTGTGATACATACATACATACATACATATATATATATATATATATATATATATATATATATATATATATATATATATATATATATATATATATATATATATATATATATATATATATATATATATATATATACAGGGTGAGTTTTTTTCGATGTTTAGTACAGGGATCTCGCAAACTACTGCAGTTAGAGAGACGGTTAAATGGGGAAAGTAGTGCAGTTTTATCAGTGTCATTCAGAACTGTTTTTGTTTCCATAAAAAATGTCACGGATTACTAGATATTTTGAAAAAACTAATATTTGCTAATTTCTTTAAATACATTTAGCTGCGTTAGTATTAGGTTAACTGAAAAGGTGTAAAAGAAAAAGTTATAGATAAATATATTCCAAATAAAGCAAAAATATGCAAATTTTAAAAAGATCTGTAACTTTTGAGTTATGACATAAACTTGTGTTTTTAAATGGAAACCATAGTTGACTGTGGCTTCATTATAGAGGTGTTTTATTCCTCTTTACATTGATCTCAAATACGATATGATTATTCTAAGAAATAAAAACTTGACAGTGGTTTTCTTTTTTTTTTTTTTTAATAACGTTACCACGGAAACGGTTGTGCGTTTTTTAGAACAACTCCTGGGATCTCGTCAAGGTCAGAGGCTTTCCTGGTATTAAGAGAAGAGGGCATCTTTGTGTGGTAACAGCCCGACGCCGTAGGTGGATGGCTGTTACCAACAAACGTTCTTGCGAAAATTCACATAAAATTATGACGCATATGTCAAGGTCACATGGATAGTCGGTCAGAAAATTTTTGGTTAAAAAACATAAGATAATTCGCAACACAAGAAAATAATTATTTATTTATTAAAAGTACAGCTGGTAAAGGTACAGTTATTAAAATGTAATGTAACATTAGATTGTCTATTTTTTTCTACTACTCATAGCAGATCTATTACCACGCATAGTATTTATGATCTTATTGTGGTGTTCTTGGTCGTGGTTTAGGTATGGTTTTATCGAATTTGGATTGTTATGACCGGTAATTTTAATTTTTCTTTATTTACAATATGAAGTTAACAGTCTTGGGTCACAGTGATTGAAAATTGAAAACATCCTTGAATGTTGTTATCAGTTAAATGTTAAAATGATGATTGGGTGATTTGTCTCAACATGACAAAAATAAGAAAATTTAAATGACTGTTGGAACTGTCAAAAAAAATTCATGTGTAATTATCCACGTTTCCCACACGTTTCGTCACAGCATAATGCTGTGGCTTCGTCGTGATTCTTTTCTGTCACGTTCATTCATAATCGCACATTGAGCGTAGTATCACATAATTGTAAATAATGCAGTTGCGAAATCGCTGTTTGTTATTTAATAAAAATAAACATATTTTTCAATGAATCTGTTGATTACTGTCAACTCTGGGAAAACGGTCAAACAATGCAAAACGTCCATCTTTTGAAGGTTAGACGCCGACACCGTATTAATTAAACAACTACATCGTGCGCAAGGTTAAGCCTTTGTGTCATGTCGAAAATTGAACGGCTTGTTAGAGACGATCGAGACTACAAGGGACTAATTGAGAACATTTTTTTATTGTTTCAATTAGGTTAGATTAGTATTCTCTTGATTTGTATCATAGAACGCGTGCATTACTTGAACACTCACGTGTATGCGCTGATGACATCCATGTTATATATTAGCGAATTTTCATTAAGGTAAATTCGCTTATAGAGAGGTCACGATGAAAAGCTTTTGAAAAAAATTCTTCAGATGAGCGGAAATTTGGGTCCCTAGAGCCCAAAATCATGGTCCGTTAAATATTATATATATATATATATATATATATATATATATATATATATATATATATATATATATATATATATATATATATATATAGATATATATAGATATATATATATATATATATATATATATATATATATATATATATATATATATATATATATATATATATGTTCAGAAAGATTTCCGCGGTCTTTAATGTGAGACATGCTTGGTTCTCGGGTTAAACCGCGTCCAGAAATTATGGAAACTCGACGTTTCGGCTCCTGTTTTGGAGCCATTTTCAAGAGGTAAAGGAAATATGTAAGGACACTCTAAGGCCTCAATCTGCCTACTCCTTAGAGTGATGGACAAAGGTAGGTAAAGGAAATATGTAAGGACACTCTAAGGCCTCAATCTGCCTACTCCTTAGAGTGGTGGACAAAGGAGGGTAAAGGAAATATGTAAGGACACTCTAAGGCCTCAATCTGCCTACTCCTTAGAGTGGTGGACAAAGGTAGGTAAAGGAAATATGTAAGGACACTCTAAGGCCTCAATCTGCCTACTCCTTAGAGTGGTGGACAAAGGAGGGTAAAGGATATATGTAAGGACACTCTAAGGCCTCAATCTGCCTACTCCTTAGAGTGGTGGACAAAGGTAGGTAAAGGAAATATGTAAGGACACTCTAAGGCCTCAATCTGCCTACTCCTTAGAGCGGTGGATAAAGGTAGGTTGGGTTGTTGTAGCTTGATTACGGGGCCTCAATCTGCCTACTCCCCAAATCTCGCCGGAGATCGTCTGTGAGGTCTCAGTGTGTTCAACATCTCTCTAGGGTCGAACACACTGAGACCTCACAGACGATCTCCGGCGAGATTTGGGGAGTAGGCAGATTGAGGCCCCGTAATCGAGCTACAACAACCCAACCTACCTTTATCCACCGCTCTAAGGAGTAGGCAGATTGAGGCCTTAGAGTGTCCTTACATATTTCCTTTACCTACCTTTGTCCATCACTCTAAGGAGTAGGCAGATTGAGGCCTTAGAGTGTCCTTACATATTTCCTTTACCCTCCTTTGTCCACCACTCTAAGGAGTAGGCAGATTGAGGCCTTAGAGTGTCCTTACATATTTCCTTTACCTACCTTTGTCCATCACTCTAAGGAGTAGGCAGATTGAGGCCTTAGAGTGTCCTTACATATTTCCTTTACCTCTTGAAAATGGCTCCAAAACAGGAACCGAAACGTCGAGTTTCCATAAATTCTGGACGCGGTTTAACCCGAAAACCAAGCATGTCTCATATATATATATATATATATATATATATATATATATATATATATATATATATATATATATATATATATATATATATATATATATAATATATATATATATATATATATATATATATATATATATATATATATATATATATAAATGCTTATAAAAAAATACCTGAAAATATGTAATACATGTTGTTGTCACAGCTACATTCAGAGTCAGGGGGTAAATTACAGACAATTGTCCAACTGAACCTGAAATTTCAAATAATTAACTATATGCATTTGCCAGTGAAGGGATGATGACATTATTTAAAGTTACCTGATAAGCCATAGAAATTTTGTATTGGACCTATAACGGACAATTAAAGTGAATAATGAACTGCATAAATACAGAGTTAAAAAGTTAAAATGAATCCCAAGACAAACCGTTATAAACAATTATAAAACAAGTCAGTGAAAGAATAAGTTTCATAAACTGTTTTCGACAAAGTGCAAACTCGTGAACTTCAAGGTGATTTGTTTAGTTGTATGTTTGATAAAAATTTGTTAATATGTATAGGGAGATAAGGAAATTAATGTAGGAACCAGTGAATTAGTAAATAATGAGAGAATTTGTTAATAATAAAGATAAGTAAGGGTTGACATTTAATAAAAATTGTATAGGTTAGAAATTTGAACGGACCAACATATTTTGACTAACCTGACATTAAATCAAGTAATTAATTAATGTGATCAAAAGGAAGTAGCTTTCTCTGGACTCATTTTGTAAAAATCTGTTATGTCATTGGACTCATCTGAAAATAGAAACGTTAATTGGTTAAAAAGCAATTTTAAACACTAATTATCAGATTTGATTGGTGATATATGAAACAAAAGAAACGTATGATAGTATCCGGAAAGATTAAACACGGAACTGTGAAGAAGAACCTAAACCAAGCAAGAAGCTAGCAGCGTGCAGTAAAAAACGCTTAAAAAGTTGGAAAAACGCCAGAATAAAAGTAAATGTGTAATGAAAGTGTGATATTTACCAATAGATAACTGTTGAAGAACTTCAAGCAAGCCTATTAGTACGTATAGCGAGAAAACAGCCAATAGACGCCGCCGTTGGAAATCCAGGTATTTCATCACATAATAACCAAATAACAGTATAAGACCAGCAGTACATGCAAGTAACCATTATTATTATATCAATCTGTCAAATTGGAATGGTAATGACATTTATGAACAATTTTGCCAAATTATAATAGTGAAATCCTAATTCACATAAGTATAACAAAAAGATACCAAAAGAGGGCGCTACGCGGAAGTTTCAAGTAAGCTTATAAAATTTATAACAACCATTTTAAGATCTCGTCTCCTTGGTTACCAAACCTAGAAAAGCGAGGTTCCCATGGTAACAGATATCACATGTTAAAAATAACTGAAAAGTCAAACAAAATAGAGTCAATTTTAAACATCGCATTTAAATAATAATAAGTAAATTTGTAATCCTCAAAAAATTGTCAGATTTAATTAATAATATCTATAACGGATCCAAATAAGACCAATACTTATAAAAGTAATAAATTTTGTAGGTAAGTTCATTAGTAATAAATAATTCAAAATAAATGTTTTTAAAGTGTTTACAGTACATTTTTCTCTAATAATCACTGTCATTTTCCATTGACTAAGAAAGCATAAAGTAAAAATAAAATAGGTTCAACAACAGCACCATAGATGCTGCCAGTGTAAGAATTTTCATCTATAGGAATCCAATAATAAAATATTTCCTGTAGAGAAGGAGACTCAAAGGTAGGTGTGATAAATAAACCTAAAAGGAACACGTAAATATTTATTTTATCAGAATATATCTGGAAAATATACATATATTTCAAATTTATACATCAAATATTATCACAAAGAGAAATTCCATAGACCAAGAGCTATAACAAAACGAATAATTTGACATTTAAAAAAAATATTAGTTTTTCTGTAAAGATATATGTAACGAGTGTCCTAAAATAAATAGACACTGTTGGTAAATTAATATTACATTCATATTAAATAAAACAAAAGGCGGCCAACTTAATTAAATACAAAAGCTGTCACTTAGTTACAAATTAAATACATAATTACAAATTATAATTTAAATTATACAATATATACATCAAATATGCTTATCTACAATAATATATATATATATATATATATATATATATATATATATATATATATATATATATATATATATATATATATATATATATATATATATATATATATGTATGTATGTATGTATCCGAGCAATAATTAAAAAAATACTAAACTGATTTCAATCAAACTTGGCAAAAATCTGGTTTGGGTGAAAACCGAGGTCCAGTTCGTTAATCAGCTTTTATGCTCAAGTAAATCGGGGAAAACTTTTTGAAAACGCTATATTTTGTTAAGTATCAGAGCAACTGGAATGCGACTTTACATGTGGCTAGAAATAGTGCAAATAAGCCTATGTTGTGAATTTTATATAATTTGGTACACAATATTTAGAGTTTTTTCCAAATTGAAAATAAAATCCCAAAGACATGCGTTGTAACGACTTAGTGGTTAAAGTCCAATTCCTGACTGACAGAGTAGTTAACTGCCACGCGTAGATTAATTGATACAACAGGTATAAACCATACATCAACGGTAACCAAACTAAATATATACCAGGCATAATACATACTACCCTAACCAACAATCGTGAAATCTCGCCAGCATTTATGGAAAATGACAGACGACATGAAATTAAAAATTTGCCAATTGATTGTTATTTAACTGGGCGATTCAATCAATTATTTTAATACACTATATTTGTAGCTTTATTAACGGACCCACATACAGTTTTGCGCTGCATAGATATATTATGCTGTTGCATAATATAGCAGAAATTTAAACAAAATCAAGCCAAGTCTCTATAAAAATGGTTCTAAAATAGTTTATTTTATCTTTAAACTTAAACATAAGACGTCATATACATATACGAAACAATCGTGGGATGAGTTTCAATGGTAATTCTACTAATTTTCTGTAATTAATTAATTCTGTATACTGTGAATATAATATCCGGGGCATGAAGCCGATCTAAAGTATCAGAGAGATAAAACCTTTCTTGACGTGTGCCTAGATAGCGCAGGGGTCCGGCGATTGTCTCCTAAGCTCATTTTTCCTGTAATCATATGAAATTTTTTTAAATTATAAAACCCAAACTAATACACTTGTACTAATAGTTAAGTAGATAATAAGATATGTTTATGTAAATAATTAATTTAAATGTAAAACACAATGATAAAACTAAGATAGAGCTGGAGCATTGTATCAACCATATTACCCTGTACATTATTGTTCTACTGTTCAATATTTCTTGTGACACAAATAAAGTTTTAGTGAATTTTCTTAGAAAAAATTCACTAATGAGGAAATCTCGACTTTTGAATTTTGAAAAAATTTCTTCAAATGAGCGCGATCTAGGACCTCTAGAACCCATATCCGGGGTCAGTTTCAATTTTTATATGTTTATATATATATATATATATATATATATATATATATATATATATATATATATATATATATATATATATATATATATATATATATATATATATATATATGTATGTATATATGTATCACACCGATAACTCAAAAAATAATGGGCCGATTTTGATAAAATTTGGCATATACCTTTCTTTTGTAAATGGCTTGGATGAGTTCGTTAGTCAGGAAAATCTGATGAGGTTTTCCGGGAAAATTTTGAGTTTTCATTCGAAAAAAATTCTTATCTCAAAAAGTAATAAGCCGATTTTAATAAAATTTAGCACGTACCTTTCTCTTGTAAATGGCTTTGATAAGTTTGTTCGTCAGGAAAATCGGACGAGGTTTTCCGGGAAAATTTTGAGTTTTCATTCGAAAAAAATTTTTATCTCAAAGAATAATAGGCCGATTTTGATAAAATTTGCCATGTACCTTCCTTTTGTAAATAACTTTGACAAGTTCGTTAATCAAAAAAATCGGACGAGGTTTTACGGGAAAATTTTGTGTTTTCATTTGAAAAAAATTCTTATCTCAAAAAGTAATAAGCCGATTTTAATAAAATTTGGCATGTACCTTTCTCTTGTAAATGGCTTTGACAAGTTTGTTAGTCAGGAAAATTGGACGAGGTTTTCCGGGAAAATTTTGAGTTTTCATTAGAAAAAAAAATTTATTTCAAAGAATAATAGGCCGATTTTGATAAAATTTGCCATGTACCTTCCTTTTGTAAATGACTTTGACAAGTTCGTTAATCAAAAAAATCGGACGAGGTTTTACGGGAAAATTTTGAGTTTTCATTTGAAAAAAAATTTTATCTTAAAAAATAAAAAATCTATGATAACCAAATTTGGTAGGTAGGTTTACGATATAAAAAGTAAACTATATACTAAAATTTAGATTTCTATATTACAAGAAAAAAAAGTTATAATAAAATATTTTGTGCCAGATCATTTCTATGAAAATTCACTACCATAACGCACTTGCTGCGTCCAGGCTTTTGTTGAGTTGAGTTGAGTTGAGTCTCCTAAGCAGAAGGCTACGCGATCGAATTCAGCTCGATTTTAATTTAATTATTTATTTTGACATTTGACAGTAGTGCACAGATTTCGTACGTTTTGAACAAGATCTAATTTTTGTTTAAAACGCCTGAATAAGTTTGTCACCTTTGAGCCTGAAATTATAATTTTTATTTATTTATTTTATTTTATTGTGGTCATCGTTATTGAAAAAAACCGGTTTGATTAGGTTGACTAAAACGAAATCATACTGGCGATTAATAAGGAGAAATAACTGCTACGTTTATAATTTGGCAGATACTTTACTTTTCTTAATATGAATTAAGTTTCCTTCTGAAAATCTTCCGTATAACTTTAATGAAATTTGTAATATAAGTTTCTTTTAAAGAGACTTACACTATCTACAGATATAGCAAAATTTAGTTCTTTAGCTTCATAGAAAATTGAGTTTTTGTCATTTTTCTCAGGAGTTAGAACGCCAGATATTTTAGATAATAGAGAGATATCTATTTCGAAAGAATTCTTCAAATGTGCGCGTACTAGGACCTCTAAAATCGATCTCCAAGGGCTGTGTAAGTTTAAAGTATTAACTTCACTAATATGCTGTATAATAATTATGTACAATTCTTATGAAAATTCGCTGCTATAACGCACTTGCTGCGTCCCGAATTTTTTTAATTTACCGAAGAGATCTCGTAATTAATAAGACAAGTCGGGACGCAGCAGATTCTTTGTGGTAGGCATTTTTTGTAAGAATGGATTGGCATCTAAAAATTGTTACTTGAATAATGATTAATAAATTTCGGGACGCCGCAAGTGCGTCATAGTAGTGAATTTTGATAAGAATACACTATTAGTACAGCGTATTATTAAAATTAATACTTTAAACTTACACAGACCTTGAAGATCGGTTTTAGACGTCCTAATACGCGCTGGTTTAAAGAACTTTTTCGAAAGTGTTACCATCGATATCTCTTTATTATCAAAAAAATCTTGTGCTCTAGCTCCTTTTGAAAAAAATGCCCAAAGCTCAATTGTCTATGATGCTAGAAAATAAAATTCGGTATATCCAGGTAGTGTACGTCTCTTTAAAACAAACTTTCATTACAAATTTCATTCAACTTACAAAAGCTTTCCAAAAGAAAACTTAATTCGTATTCAGAAAAAGTTCGGGACGCAGCAAGTGCGTTATGGTAGTGAATTTTTATTAAATGCTTCAAACTTGGATAATTCAATTTTCTATAAACTTACAAAGTCGGATTTTGGTATGTAGCAAGGTCTTTCCCAAGGCAACATATCTACCAAGTGTCATTAAAATAACTTTGTAATTTTCAGAGAAAAAAATTTTTTTCGAAAGAAAACTGAAAATTTAAAAACTCAATTTTATATAAACTTAGAAAGTTTAATTTTGGTGCATAGTAAGGTCTTCCTCAAGGCAATATATCCACCAAATTTCATTAAAATAGCTTTGTAATTTTCAGAGAAAAATTTTTTTTTAGAAAGGAAACTCAAAGTTTTGCCGGAAAACCTAGTCAGATTTTCTTGGCTAACGAACTCATCCAAGCCATTAATAAAATAAAGGCACTTGACGAGTTTCATCAAAATCGGTTAATTATTTTTTGAGTTATCGGTTGGATACATATATATATATATATATATATATATATATATATATATATATATATATATATATATATATATATATATATATATATATATATATATATATATATATACATATATACATATATATATATATATATATATATATATATATATATATATATATATATATATATATATATATATATATATATTATTAAGTTTTTGTGGCGGTAATAGTGTTATTTACTCAAAAAATTGTGGGAAAGCCGTCAGTTGCAAAATAAAACTCTTTATTAAAAGCCGAGCTTTCGGAAAAATTTATTCCATTCTCAAGGTTACAACATGGAAAGAAAATCTTTGGGTGATGAATAAAAGGCCTTTTCTTTCCAAACAAATACTTTATTCCTTGTCCCGACGCGTTTCGACCTTACCTAACAGGTCAGGTCAGGTCATATGTCATATGTCACACAAGATGGCGTCTATCAGATTCTTGATCGATAGATTGTTTAAAATCCCACTGTCTAGGGAAAATTTTGAAAAGGAGCTAAATCTGATCAAACAGTTAGCTATCAACAACGAATATCCACTAAAATTAATAAATAAACTAGTCGATAGAAAAAACCGTCAATTGTTGAGGTCAATGAGTTCGAGTCTGCCCCCAGAACAGTCAGAGAGACTTTCATATTGTTCATTTACTTTTTGTGGTTCCATTACCAACACAGTTACAAGAGCACTTAAGAGAGAAAACGTCAGGTTCTCGTTCAAGTCCACAAACACTGTCAAAAGCTTGTTTATCCATAATAAAGACAGTATTCCAGCTCTCAAGAAGTCAGGTGTATATTGTTTGAAGTGTGGTGAACCCGATTGCAACACGGTCTATGTTGGCAGGACAGGGAGAGCATTGGGTCTTAGAATTACTGAACATCTAAGAAGCAGAAACCAACCCAACAACAACACTTCGATCTTTGGTTGCCATTTGAAGGAGTCAGGTCACCCTTTCAGCAGGGAAAATGACGCAACAATTCTGCATCCCTCCAATTTTGGTATTGAACAGTGTGTAATTGAAGAGATGGAAATTTATAAACATATCAATTGTTCTAACAAAAATGTACTTAATGTTTCCAATACAGACGTCACAAGTTTTTCATCTCTATATAGTCAACTAGCAGATCACCAGCCCACACACCATCCAAGTGGACCGTGAAACAACTTAGTCAGTGGGTCTGCTCCTTGGCTTCCAGACCTGCCATTTTGTTGTTTTTAGTGTCTGTATATTTTCGAGTCGATTTTCTCACGTCTGTCAGTTTGTTGATTGCCGTTCTCATTCTCGATCAGGAAGCCGACCTTACGTCAGGTCATTTTGGCCCACCCCGGACCTGTCCTTCGTTTCTAGCGTCTTTGTTTTCCGTGGTCGATACGTCACTTCTACCAAGTGTCAAATGTCACTTGTCATTTCCCTGTTTCAGTTTAATTATCGACCTTGCGCTGAGATGTTCTGCCGGCTTTTGTTCTCCATCACGTGTTATGCACGTTATATCTCACTTTTTAAATTTTAAAACAAAGATTCTTTCTTAATTTCCAAGAGTTGTTATTTTCCAATTTGTTGGCACTTATGATACCAAATAGATCAATCCTATAACAACAGATGAAGCGTGTTCCTTGGGCATTCAACTGTATAGTTTTTTAGTCCTGTTTAGCAAGACAAGTAAGTAAATTTCGCCATCTTGGCGCTTTTTTCATGTTTAAAACAACGGTAAAAACTCGCGTTGGTTTCAATTCCCATTCACTTGATTTTTCTCAGAAAGTTTCTTCTCGGCTGCATGGCTTGCTGATGTTTGTGCTGTCTGCTCTTACTCCGGTTGTTGTCTTCAGCTAGAACTTAAATTTTTGGAGAATTTTTTAAGCTTTTTAATATTAGACATATTGTAATTTTTGAAGATCTAGAGATAGATTATCCTTTTATTGTATTTTAATTGTTGACCTGTAGTTGTTTTCAATTTTATTGCATGTAGTAATTAGTGACCGTATACTTGTGTTCTTATAGCTTTTGTAGCTTGACATGTTAACTATTAACCTTTTTGACTTAGTGTTGGGGTTAGCTGTTGTTAACTCATTTTATCTTATATATTCCTGCGTTGTACCCTCGCAGAAGTAGCCTACCGGAAAACTCAGTTTTTCTGACAAGCCTTTTATAAATTATAGATTCCCCTGAGGATGACCTGTTAGGTAAGGTCGAAACGCGTCGGGACAAGGAATAAAGTATTTGTTTGGAAAGAAAAGGCCTTTTATTCATCACCCAAAGATGTCAACCCCAAACATTTTGACGTTTAGGAACAGTATTGGAAAGAAAAGTTTACAATTTATATAGGAAAAATATAAAAGTTTAAAATACTTACATATAACGTTTGAGTTTTACTATGACTAATTATGCAATAACAAACTAAAAACAACCTTTATTTAAATATGATTGAAGTCGAAAAGTGCCAAACTGACATATAAGCTAACTATTGTTAATTTGTATTTATTTTTTGGTTTTGTCTAGAAAATATAAGTAGGGGTAGTGATTTCTAAAATTATTAGCTAAATTGTCGTTAAAAGTAATTTCAAATTCTTCACATTATTCTTTTAGTAAAGTCCAATATAGCGCCCATAAGAAAAAATAAAGTTGATGATGATGGCCAAAAGACGAAACGTCAGATGTCAAATCTGAAAATGCCACTGTGTAGCTGGAAAAAAGTGGCAACGAAAATGTATATTTTTTATTTTGGACTAACTTGTCAAATAACTCCAGAAAAAATTAAAACGAAAATCTTCAATTTTCAGTTTTTTTCGGATATCCCCGGAACTACTTGGAATTTAAAAAAATTCTAAACTGCCTATTCTAGGGCACATAAACGCGCAAAGTTGCCCCAATTTAACCATCCTAGTGTCAATAGTTTCCGATATCTCGATATGGTGGAGGTCGAATTTGAAATACCCTATATATATATATATATATATATATATATATATATATATATATATATATATATATATATATATATATATATATATATATATAGTGTAGAGAATTTTGTACCTGGTTTGTCAAAATTTGAAGTTTGCTGAATTTGATATATAATTGTCACATTGCTTTAGATATAACTTTTAAAATTATGCAAATGTACAGCACAGACTTTTTGTATAGGCATACTGTATGATTTTTAGTCATAGACAATAATAATAATAATAATAATAATAATAATAATATATATATATATATATATATATATATATATATATATATATATATATATATATATATATATATAGTGTGTGTGTGTGTGTTGTCTTCTTTCATGGCTGCGGTCGTATATATATATATATATATATATATATAAAAATTCACTCGGACCTGGGATATGGGTTATGGGGTCCCTAATTCGTGTTTATTTGAAAAAAGTCTCACGTTGATACCTCTATCAGTAAATTTTCTTAATGAAAATTCAATAAAAGTTGGAAGACAAAATAAAAAGAGCTTGCGGTAAAAAAAGCAAATATAAAATCTTTCTGACTCAAAAACTATTTCAAATTTCATAAACGCATGCTTTGTTCGGAGGCGTCTAACATAATATTTAAATAAATAGCTAATAATATTTTAATAATAGGCAGAAACACTGGTTTCTCTTTCTAAGTTCACATCATTTTGTTTATCTATGATGTATAAATAACTTATTTCCCAAGAAATAAATTACAATAATCTTATCTCTCGCAGTAAGTAAATGTTGTTTTAATGGTTTAGATATGTTGCTACATTCATCTTGTTATGATCCCACAAATAAACATTCATCATCGTTACATTCAAAGGACGACGATATCGCCTTGTTGCAACCATGATTGTCTGTCTCCAGCATCCCTTTTCCCTCGTTTGTAGCATTCGCACTTACATATCAAAATTCATATCTCTTAGTTAAAAGGAAAAAAATTATAAGCACTTTAAAAAAAAGGGTACCACTGGTGATCACAGAAACGCACAAGACTACAGTATTTTGTGTGGTTAACAAAATCATTGAATAGTAGAGACAGGGATTAAGTTTTCTTGGTGCAAAATGGTCAAGAAATACCTGAAAATTGACTTTAAAATTTTTACAGTTTTCCATCTTAAAACGTCAAAGTCACGTTTTTAAACGTCAAAATTGACGATTTATAAACCAATATTCTGAAACGACTGCGGGTTGTAGAACAAAGGAGGTAAGAAATATATTTTACAAAGCCTTAGCTTTCTGCTTCAACTGCCATTGTACTCCATTTTACTCAAATATTTGCAGAAAATTTATTTCAAATAGACTCTTTCTCTGATGCTTTAGTTTAAGTTATGATGCGTTCGTGATTTGGTTTATAATTTATAGCTAATTTTGGTACATAAAATTGGCTAATGAGGAGATTGCGACGTTTGAATTTAAAAAAAATTAATGAGCGCAAGCTAGGCCCCCTAGAACCCAGTTCCAGAGTCACTTTCAGTTTTTAGGAACTACCTTCCTTCTGTAATTGGCTTGGAGAAGTTCGTTAGCCAGGAAAACCTGACTCGTTTTCCGGGAAAGTTTTGAGTTTTCTTTCGGAATAATTTTCTCTGTTTTCATTGAAATCATTTTTGTCAAATTTTTGTAAAATGTTGGTAGTTTAATTAAAAATGTTTGTTGTAAAAAAATGTTTTTCAATTTTTGTAAAAAAAATTGTTTAGCAAATGTTGGTAAAAACTATACTTTTCGTCTAACATAAAGCCAATTTCAAATGGCGAATTTATGTGAAAGAAACAATTGAATTTTTGTCAAAAATCTTTTTGTGGATAATTATATCTTGGCAGGTGTAGTTTTTATCTAAATTACTCGAAGAGTTTTTTCGGGAACATTCTAAATTGGTTTTTAGAATATGGTGCATTTTTTCTACTATCTATACTGTTAAACAAATTTTCAGTAAAAAAAAACATTTGCCATATTAAAAACATTTTTATTAAAATTGCTTACCAAAACACATTTGCGCTTTTCATTTATTTAGAGATGTAGATCGTATAAAATGAAATAACTGCAGGATCTATAGTGGTCTCTAATACTTGTTGGAATATTTTGAGGGGTTCTGAAAAATAGTGACAAAAATTTACTAAACTGAAAATGTATGCTAACGTTAAAATTTTTATCTTTACCGAATATTTCGTAGAACGAAAAATTCACTAATAGAAAGAATGTACATATCATGCCAATAACTGAAAAAATAAATGGCTGATTTTGATAAAATTTGGTGGGTACCTTCCTTTTGTAAATGGCTTGGATAAGTTCGTTAGCCAGGAAAGTCTGACCAGTTTTCCGGGAAAATTTTAAGTTTTCTTTTGGAAATTTTTTTGTATCTGAAAATAACAAAGCTATGGCAACCAAATTTGGTTCTCAGGTTTACAGTACTAAACTTACCCTACATGCCAAAATTTAGATCGGTAAGTTTTTAACTTACTTACTTAATTTTAGAAAAAAAATTATAGGCATTTAAAGAAAAACTATTTTGATGCCACTGATAACCAGAGAACGCACAAAACCAAAATATTTTGTGTGGTGAAAAAAATATGCTGTATATTACAGATAAACATTAAGTTTTTTTGGCGCGAAAACGTCAAGAAATAACAGAAAAATTAAGATGTTAAATACGTTGGACAGGCTAAGAGAACCATTGAGACTAGATTTCGTGAACAACTGGAACATTTTAAATACGGAAGTGTAGACATGTCATGCGTGACGCAACGTATTTCGGATAATAACCACCACATTGGTAAAGAAATTCTGAAACTTATTAAAAATATTAGACGGCCAGCGAAGCTCGAGGCGTACGAAAGTTTCTAGGGCAATAAAACACTAACGTTCTTTAAATCGAGCCCCGCCACTGGTTTGTAGTCCTCTGTTTGCGCTCTGTCCTTGAAGCAGATAAACATTCCGTCAGGTAAAGTGATAAAGGAAAATCAAAAGCCTCGTCCGGCGATTAAAATAAAATACACAGAAAATATGCCTGCGATATAATCTCCCTCTCGGTGTCGTTCTTTACCCAAGACGCAGTATAAAAGTGGTGTTTTAGTATAAAGTGGTTAGAATTTTTCATCCACTGATGACGCTAACTTTGTTAGTATAAGGATCTTCAGGGCTTTAAAGAGGTGTGTTGTGGTGATTTGGGTTCTCCAAGTGTACTTGTGTGTTTTGTTTCTTTAACGTCGGCCTATTTCCGCGACTATGGCCAATCACCGACGCCAGGGAGCAGTTTCACCTCACCATCCTGGAAATTTTGCCGAACCCCTGCCTTTCTGTAAGGAGGGTAGGGATATTTAACGTGCCCAACATCGCATGGACACGGGACCGACGGGTTTACGGCCCCCTCCGAAGGGCGGAACGTGCAGACATTCAACTTGCTCAAATACAATGCCAGAACCTCGGTTGATGTTAATGTTACAGTTTGTACTGAAAAAGTGAAATTAGTACCCTGGGATCGAACCCAGTACCCTTCGGTTTAGAGGCACACGTTCTTACCTCTGAACCACCGAGGCTCTCAAGTGTACTTATAAAAGCCTTAAGTTTCAGCTTCAACCATCATGGTCCTTCATTCTACTAAAATATTTGCTGAAAATTCATTTCAGTTGTGTACGTTACATCTGTAATTAATATAGTGCCCGATTAACCTCGATTGACTATTAAAGATTACGTTTTTAGCCACAGATTGGGTCAATTGATTTTAAAGTAGACTATAATGTCATTTACAATAATTATTGGTTTACGTGCATATATTTGACAAATGTCATGTTATTGTTATAAAGCATTTTGAGACAAGAAGATCGTATATAGTTTTTGCAGTTATGTACTTTCTGTGTCTGTGAGCGTAATTATTTATCAAGTGATTATTAATGCGGTTGTAAGTAAACCCTGTTTTCTGTATTTAAGATAATATAGATTAAGAAGTTGTGTCAAAATAATTCATTTTAATTCTCTCATTTTTATATAGTAATTTTTTGAAACTGTTTCTCTGCAATTTTTACGGGTTTGCCATATATTATTTAATTCTAACTGGTTTTTTAAACGTTTAAATTGTCTATTTATATCAGTACATTAAGTCTTTGAAGTTAATTTTAATGGAAAAAAACTTTGAAAAAATACACTTTTTAAGCGACCTGTCACATTTTTAGTTGCAGGTATACCTATATACGGATATGGCTATAAATCGAATCTGTGTTCAACTCTACATACGCGGCGGCCACTACTTTTAATTTCAAGTCGCCTGATTTTGTTATTTAATGCCAAATTATAAGCCCTATTCCTAAATGCAGTTCGTGTTTCTCTTGTTCTTACAAAAATAATTTGGTTAAGCTGAGCAAACTGGCTATCCGATTGGCGGTATAATTACAATTTTGTGGATTCTTTCAGCAAATGTTTGTATAAAAGTGGTTGTAAAAAAATCTTTACGAATTCACGTGAAATTTTTTTTGCGAATTTTCGTGAAAAATAAATTGTTTAGCATATTTTCGCGTACATTTTTTTCTTATAATTTTCGTAAAGAGAATTTTATGTATTTTTTGTGTAAGATTACTTAGCCAATCTTTAAAAAAATGGCGTATTTTCATGAAACAAATTGTCTGCAGGTCTTCATGTAAACATGCTTTTCATGTCTGTCAAAAAGCTTATGTGAATAATTATATCTTGGCTGTAGTTTTTATGTAAATTACGTGGATAGGTTCGTTGGCCAGGAAAGGCTAGTTTTTTTTTCTTTCGGAAAATTTCTCTTCGGAAAGTTTTTTTATATTTCGATGGAAAATGCAAAAATGCAATAACATAGGGCGTGTTCGATTAAAAAAAAAATTTGAATCACCAACGACTTATCGGCCAGCCTGTAATTGTGGAAATATTTTTTAAGATGTAGCTTAGGACACCCTATAATTGATGTACACCATTTTTTTTTTCGTAACTTGCATAATAACGGATATATTGAGCTTTGATGATTTTTTACGAAAATTTGACAAAAATGATATATCATTAAACGATAAACTCTATAGCCAACACTACTGCCAAAGCATCAGAGAAAGGTTTTTTTTTTTAATGTCAACAACACACCACGAGGGCTTACAGCCTAAATACTATCGTACCGTGGGTGTTGACAAGGAGGAAAGAGGCAGCTTGTTAATTCTGGACTTGAAGGTTTGGAGGTTCGGAGGAGAAGGAAAAACATGTGCCGGCAAGGAATTCCACAACTTGGAAGTCCTCGGGACAAAAGAGCGGGCATAACAAGATGTTCTATGTCTGGTGACCTGGACGTTAAAAGGGTGCATTCGCTCTGTTCCCCTGGTAGATCTGCTGAGGGCAGCAGGTGGGGGAATTATGGAGGAAAGCTCCTCTGAGCAGTGCCCGTGCAGATATCTATAAAAGAGAGAGAGGTCACCAACGGCACGTCGGTGGGCAAGGGATGGAAGCCTTTGGGTGAGGGTAGGGTCACCGATGAGACGTATAGCTCTCTTTTGAATGGAGTCCAGGATAGCGAGTGTAGAAGCGGCAGCTGCACCCCAGATGTGGGAGCAGTATTCGAGGTTTGGCCTTATTTGTGAAGTGTATAAGGTATAGAGATTAGTTGGTGAAAAGAATTTGCGAGCCCGGAAGAGGAAACCCAATTTCTTAGCAGCCGCTTCTGCAATTGATGTAACATGTTGGTGCCAATTAAGATTTCGATCCACAGTAATGCCAACAAGAGAAAAGGACTCATTACTTTGAATAACTTGGTTGTTCATTGTGATGGGTCTAGGGCTGCTGTATCTCTTGTGAGAAAGAAAGCAAGACTTAGTTTTGGTGGGGTTGAATTGTACAAGATTTCTACTTCCCCAGTCTAATATTTTTTGGAGGTCTAAGGAGACAGAACCCTCCATGAGTCTGCGATCCTCATCTAATTGGGCTAAAGAGACAGGCTTAGAATATTGTATGTTTGAGTGGAGGGTGCTGTCGTCCGCGTAACTGTGAACTGGGTTGGATGTGCTAGAGAGGAGGTCATTGATGTGGAGAAGAAACAAAGTAGGGGCTAAAGCTGAACCTTGAGGAACTCCTGCATTAATTGGATACAGTTTAGAGGAATGGCCATCCACAACAACAGATATGCTCCTGTTGGAGAGGAAATTTGCTGTCCAGGTACAAAGTTTTGGTGGTAGGCCATAGGCCGGAAGTTTATTAAGCAGCGCTGCGTGCCAGACCTGGTCGAATGCTTTGGATATGTCTAGAGCAACAATCTGGGATTCACCGTGTTGTTCCATATACTTGTTCCAAGAATGGGTGACAAAGGAAAGAAGGTCGGCAGTCGATCTGCGCTGACGGAATCCGTACTGCCTGTCGTGGATTAGACTGTGTTTTTCAAGGAATTTTAGTAGTTCGGTGTTTATATACTTTTCCATCACTTTAGCGATGACTGAAAGAAGAGAAATAGGCCTGTAGTTGCTAGGAAGCGCTTTGGGTGTATTTTAAATTAATATTCTGGGAATATTTTAGTAAAATGAAGGACAATGACGATTGAAATTAAGAGTTCAGGCTTTGTAAAGCATTCTTCTTGAGAGATTTTCTTTCCATAGCTGATATTAATTTTAGGTTCATTGCCTAAATATTACCAATTTTGACGTTTGAAATCGCGACTTTGACGTTTTGAGGAAAACCCTTTTTTTTTTCTTGAAATGCCTGTAACTTTTTGTCCTTTAACCTACAGAGCTAAGTTTTGGTAGGTAGCTTACCTATGATGATGTGAACCCGCGTACCAAATTTGGTTGCCCTTACTTTGTTAATTCCGGAGATATAAATTTTTTTCGAATGAAAACTCAAAATTTTCCCGGAAAACCTTGTCCGATTTTCCTTCCTGACTAACGAACTTATCCAAGCCATTTACAAAAGGAGGGTATGTGCCAAATTTTATCAAAATCGGCCCATTATTTTTTTAGTTGTCGGTGTGAGATATATATATATATATATATATATATATATATATATATATATATATATATATATATATATATATATATATATATATAAATCGAAACTGACCCCGGATATGGGTTCTAGGGGTCCTAGTTCGCGCTCATTTGCTAAAATTTTTTCAAAATTCAAAAGTCGGGATCTCCCCATTAGTGAATTTTTCCTACGAAAATTCACTAAAATTATACATAAAGCACATGTAAATGCAAAACTAAAAATTAACAAAAATACATTCACATCTAAAACACACAATATCTGCCTATCACTAAAACAGTGGATCACCTGGCCGTCGAGGATCTCAACTGCAGCAGTGTATTAAAATATGCATCTGTTCTGTATAGACAGGCCTATATTAAAAAATCTCTAATAATTGTTCTGAATTTATTGATAGGTTCATTTCTCAACCACCTTGGGAGTGCATTGAAGAAGTCGACCCTAACCCTTTTAATTTTATTTAGTCGATGCCTCGGTTGGATTAAATAATCTCTATTAAAAACAGTTCTATGAAAATTCGCTACCATAACGCACTTGCTGCGGCCAGACTTTTGAATGTTATTAATTGTGTGCAAGTTATGTAAGATATCCTTGGTGAGAATTTTATATATTTTTGTGTACTGTTGTTTATAGGTGTTCAGATATGTATGAAAAGCAGTAGTTTCCTTGCAGCTATCGTTGAAATACAAAGTTGTAGTGGCGTTAATATTCTCAAGAAAATATTCTAAGATTCAGAAAACTAAATGAACATTTTATCTTATGGTGTGTTTTCTAATATGCTTTAAATGGTTAAAAGATCGACACCTTCCGGTGTATTTTTACAGGAAGTAAATAGTTTGTTTAATGAACAATATCGGTAACTTGCTTCCTGCTCAATACCATTGAACATTTTTAATATGTATACCCATATGCCCACGAAACAGCCTGCCGGATCGTGGAACCAGCCAATCCTCTCAACAACTTAAACACCTGTTTCCTGGTTATTATATTATGCCTTTACCTGCAACCAATTAAGGAGTCTACTTCGTGACCCAATGCAAAACAAAGCCTTTTATGTTTCAGCTGACTGGTGTCAAACCTGTGTTTGCTAATCTGCATTTTGCTCTTAGTGCCAACGACTGGAATTTTTATGAGGTTTCGTTAAAAAGTAATGGTAGCGAAAAGAAGTGTCTATAAAAGAAGTCTGGACGCAGCAAGTACGAATTTTCATTAAAATATATTTAATTACAAGTATGTCTTATTTTGAATGAAAGACATCATATGTGGTACACAGTATAACGTTTATAGTAGAAAAGATCTGATCTTTTCGCCCGTATATTTACTTCAGATCCCTTGCTTGATCCGCAGTGATAGAGCCCACCAAGTTAGTCCAGCTGTAAAGTCAAAAGTATGGATGCAGCAAGTGGATGATGGTAGTGAATTTTCATAAAAATGTTTTTAATACCTACATAATAGGTCTTTTTAGTGAATTTTCGTAGAAAATGTTGTACAATTTCATGCTTATTAGGAATTTGAAATAAAATTCCAGATAAATCAAGTAGTTACTGTAATATCCTGAAAAAACTGAAAAGTTGCGTATTCTAATTTCCTAGTATATATACCTAGATATTGAGCTGTACCGTAGAAATGGTTCACCCTGTATATGTGGGTTTTAAGTAGGGCAAGTTTGAGCTCATTTGAAGGAATCTTCTCACATGTCAAAATAATAATAATAATTGTTTATTGGTGTCTTTGCACAGTGGTGCATTACACAGGTCATGTACTTATGCGTACAAACGAAATCACAAAAGTGTTAACATACATCTTATTCACAACTATACATACAAATCAGCAGCATAGGTCAAAAAAACACAACTAAAACCTGAATGAATATACAGAAACATAAAAATGTGGATTAACATCCAAACAAACAAACAAAAAAAGCACAAAACAGAACAAGTCAACAAAAGTCCCGCGATACAACAATATCCATGCATAGCGTGGGAGCGTTTATTGTATGCGATAAGCAAAATATTCATCAAATGAATAAAAAAGCATTGCTTATCAAAATGTTCCTAATGGCAGACTTGAATTTGTTGTAATGTAAATTTCTTATATTATAAGGGAGTTTGTTATAAAATTTCATTCCATAGTGGTTGGTTCCGTTCCTTGTTCTTTTTAAGCGCGTGAAATCGACTGCGAAGTTATCTTTATCGCGCGTAAGATGACTGTGAATGGTACTGTGCCTAGTGAAGTCTGATTCGTGGCACTTAACATATAAAAGACAAAATATAAACACAAGGTATTGTAAGTATCTGAAAGCTTCTAAAGTGGCCACGACAGTCATCTCTATACCCCAAACCGCCCAGGATTCGGATTGCCTTACGTTGGGTTGCGAAAACAAATTCAGAGTGTGGTGAGTGCCCCCATACCAGAATGGCATAAGTTAAGATACTATGCACACATCCATAGTATGCACTTTTTAAGGTGGGAGTAGACTTGGACCGAAAGACTCCGCAGGAGAAACTTGCCACGGGATGCCCTCTGACATGCATAGATGCAATGTGAGTCCCAAATCAGCTTGCTGTCGACCATAACTCCAAATAACTTCACAGGCTCGGTGTTAGCGCCAATGACGAGATTGTGCTTTAACGAAAACAATAAAGACTCCGATTTTAGGCTGTTCAAGCTAAGCTGATTTGCCGAGAACCAATCCTGACAGACATCTTTTATTCTGCTAATGGTAGAGTGTACTGTATTGATGTTTGGATCTGAGAAAACAAAAGTCGTATCATCAGCAAATATAACAAAACTACCCAAGCCAATTGATTTTGGTAGGTCGTTGATATATATCAAAAATAAAATAGGTCCAAGGACCGATCCCTGTGGCACATCGTGTTTTAGATCTAATGTAGGTGACTTTTCACCATCAACTGACACAAACTGAGATCGGTCTTCCAAGTATGATTTTAAAAAAGTGATACTGTCGGTATCGAAGCCGTAGAACTGAAGCTTGTTTATTAAAATATCGTGGTTAGCTCACCCCTCTCGAAGCCCATGCAAACATCATCCACCAGGCTACTTACTGCTAGAGATGTAGATCGATTTTTCCTAAAACCAAATTGTGAGTGTGACAGTAAGTTGTTATCCTCTAGGTATGAACTAATTTGGTTGTACAACATAACTTCAAATATTTTGGAAAAAAATGGAATTATAGAAATTGGTCTGTAATTTTCCAACAACTACCAATCTCCCCCTTTGAAAACCGGGATGACCCTAGACAGTTTCAATGCATCCGGAAATATATTCCTAGATAAACAAATGTTGATCAACTCGGTGAGTGGAACTATTATAGCATATTTAATGCATTTTAAAATTTTCGTATTTATATTGAAACCATCCAAGGACACGTGTTTTTTAATCCAGATATTCTATCCAATACTTCGATATATATGACCTTTTTGAACGATAATTTTTTAGTTTTATCATCAGCCTTCATTTTAGACATATAAAATTTATAGGAATTTGAACTTTTAGGTACGGTCTTTAACAAATCTTCTGCGGCATTCGAAAAATAGATGTTGAAATCGGTTACGGTCAAATTTGGTGATGCCCGGCTCAAACTCTTGTTACCTATAACTTTCCGCATTGCCTTGCGCCGATTTTTTGCCTTAGACAAAAGTCGCGGTTTCCTCAATAACGATTTTTTTCAATGAAACCGCATAAAATGCAGACAATTGAACCGTACACTTTATAATTAAAACTACTGTCAAAGTATCAAAAAAAAGGTATATTTGAAATGATTTTCTGCAAATATTTTATTAAAATGAACGACAATGGCGGTTGAAGCTGAAACTTAAAGCTTTGCAAAACACCTTTCTTGCGACATTTTCTTTACATAACCCATATTTTTTCAGGTTCTTTGTTTAAATGTTGCACAATTTTAACGTTTAAAATCGCAACTTTGACGTTTTAAAAAGGAAAACTATAAAATGTTTAAAGTAATTTTTCTGGTATTTCTGGACCTTTTTGCGCCAAAAAACTTAATTTTGGTCTGTAATATACAATTGATTTTGTTATTCGCACAATATATTTTGGTTTTATGCGTTTCTCTAATCATCAGGGGCACCCAACTTTTTTTAAATGCCTATAACTTTTTTCCTTTAAACTAGAGACCAAAATTTTGGTCCAACTCGCTTACAAAAGAAACACCAAATTTAATCAAAATCATATATATATATATATATATATATATATATATATATATATATATATATATATATATATATATATATATATATATATATATATATATATATAAATTAAAACTTACCCCCGATGTGTGTTCTAGGCCACTGTGATTTGAAGAATTTTTCTTAACATTCAAAAGTCGAGACCTCCTCATGATTGAATTTTTTTAAGAAAATTCACTAAAAATGAGAAAAATATTTGTCAGGCATCCTACCGTTACGCACATATTGGAAGGCATTAAAAAGATGATCAGGAACCTCTGGCATTCCAGCAATAGTTGTTAAAATGTGTGCTCATGAACATACTCCAATTTTAGGTCGCCTCTTCTCAATGGGGGGTATTTTCATTTTCGTGTAAACAAGCTCGAGTTAAGCCTGTCCCTAAATAATGTCTGGACGCAGCAAGTGCGTTATGGTAGTGAATTTTCATAAAAATCGTTTTAATAGCAAATATGTGTGTGTTTTTTATTTTAAGAAAACAGGCATCAAAAAGATGTAGCTCAAGACACCCTATAATTAATGTATACATTTTTTTTCGTATCTTGTATAATAACGGATACATTGAGGTTTATTAATTTTTTACGAAAATTGGGCAAAAATTATATACCATTAACGATAAACTCTATGGCTAAGACTACTGCCAAAGCATCAGAGAAAGAGTCTATTTGAAATGCATTTTCTGGAAATATTTTATTAAAATGAAGGACAATGACGGTTGAAGCTAAGACTTCAGGGTTTGTAAAACATTCTTCTTGAGCCATTTTCTTTCCATAGCCCGTATTAGTTTCAGGTTCTTTGCCTAAATGTTGCCAATTTTGACGTTTGAAGTCGCGACTTTCACGTTTTGAGGAAAACCCCAATTTATTTTTTTAAATGCCTATAACTTTTTTGTCTTTTAACTTGCAGAGCTAAATTTTGGTAAGTAATTTACCTATAATGATATAAACCCCCATACCACATTTGGTTGACCTTACTTTCTTATTTCCGGAGATATAACAGTTTTCGTAAGAACCGGAGCCGATTTTCCTGGCTAACGAACTTATCCAAGCCAGTTGCAAAAATAAGGTATTCACCAAATTTAATCACAATCGGCTCATTATTTTTTGAGTTATCGGTGTGATATATATATATATATATATATATATATATATATATATATATATATATATATATATATATATATATATATATATATATATATATATATATAAATTCACCCCAGATATGTATTCTAGGGGGCCTAATTAGCGCTCTTTTGAAGAAATTTTTTAAAAATTCAAGAATCTGGATCTCGTCATTAGTGAATTTTGTTAAGAAAATTTACTAAAAAACTCTGGACGCAGCAAGTGCGTTATGGTAGTGAATTTTCATAAAAATGTTTTTAATTGCAAATATGTGTGTTTCCTTTTTAAGAAAGCAGGCATCAATTTTGGTTACCAGTATAACCTATATAGTAAAAACAATGTGCCATGTTTCATAAAAATAACTTTATTGTGTGAAAATGTATAAAAATTTCCAAAAGTAAACTTAAAGTGTTCCCAGGAAATAACTCGTTTCTTGGTCAACCTTATAGGTTAATAGCAAATTGAGCTATTCAAATTTGAAGCATTTAATGAAAATTCGCTACCATAGCGCACTTGCTGCGTCCCGAATTTCTTTACTTACAAACATGCATCGCTGAAATATTCAAAAATGCAATAACATAAGGCGTGTTTGATTAAAAAAAAAAAGAAGAAAATTTGTATCACCAACGACTTATGGGCCATCCTGTGATTGTAGAAATATTTTTTTAAGATGTAGCTCAAGACACCCTATAATTAATATATACAAATTTTCTTCATATCTTGTATAATAACGGATATATTGAGCTTTATTGATTTTTTACGAAAATTCGACAAAAATTATATACCATTAAACGATAAACTCTAAAGCTAAGGCTACTGCCAAGCATCAGAAAAAGGGTCTATTTGAAATGAATTTTCTGGAAACATTTTTGTAAAATGAAGGACAATGACGGTTGAAACTAAGACTTCAGAGTTTGTAAAACATCCTTCTTGAGACATTTGATTTCCATATCCCGTATTAGATTCAAGTTCTTTGCCTAAATGTTGCCGATTTTGACGTTTTAAATCGCAACTTTGACGTTTTGAGGAAAACCCCAATTTATTTTTCTTTAAATGCCTATAACTTTTTTGTGTTTTGACCTACATAGCTAAATTTTGGTAGGTAGCTTACCTATAAGGATATTAACGAGTGTACCAAATTTGGTTGCCCTTACTTTGTTAATTCTGGAGATATAAATTTTTTTCGAAAGAAAACACAAAATTTTCCGGGAAAACCTGGGCAGATTTTCCTGGCTAACGAACTTATCCAAGCCATTTGCAAAAGGAATTTTTCCACCAAATTTAGTCAAAATCGGCCTATTATTTTTTGAGTTATCGGTGTGATACATATATATATATATATATATATATATATATATATATATATATATATATATATATATATATATATATATATATATATATATATATATATATATATATATATATATAAACATATAAAAATTGAAACTGACCCCGGATATGTGTTCTAGGGGGCCTAGTTCGCGGTCATTTGAAGAAATTTTTTCAAAATTCAAAAGTCGGGATCTCCTCATTAGTGAATTTTTTTTAAGAAAATTCACTAAAAGGATACATTTCCGATGTGAGGAACTATCGTCCAATTTCCATTCTATCAGTTTTGTCCAAAGTTGTGGAAAAAGTTTCCAATATAAAGCTTACAAAATACTTGTACAAATTAAATATCTTTAGTGATCGCCAATACGGCTTTCGTTATAACTGAACTACTGGTGATATTCTGACATACCTTAATTATCTTTGGAGTTCTGCTTCCGAACAATTTGGAGAAGGTCATGCAATTTCATTGGATATATTCGATCGGGTCTCAATAAACTTCGAACATACGGATTGTCTTCCAAACTATGCCTATGGACATCGACTTTTCTAAAGGAGAAATCCTTGCATGTTGCCGATGGTCTTTCTTCAGATAAATTAGAAATTAATCTGGGTGTTCCACAGGATTCCATTTTGGCTCCCACACACATGGTGAAACTGGCCCATGCTACATACAGACTTAGAGACTACTTCTCTGACTTTACTGTTGAGTTTCGTTTCTGTAAATGAAGAACGTAGCCAGCACGTAAGCTCACTGGAGCAAGTGGCCCTACTGAATTCTAGATATTCTAGGATGTTCTTCAACGTTTCTGTAACCGATTTCACTGCTTGACAGCATCCTCAGACAGATAAAGATTGAATTAATACGAAATCGTTACAACTACAAATAAAGATCTCTTGCTATGATGGTTTGATCCAAGAATTGTTTAAAAATGAAAATAAATTAAACAAAAATGACAGATGACGTATTCAAAATGTCTACGTGATGTATGTCAATAATTTAACATAAAGATAGAACTACCCTATAACTGTAATAACCATAACAACAATTACAACATTTTTGTAATGACAATCGTAAACTAG
The DNA here is from genome assembly GCA_964006375.1 of Tillus elongatus. Classification (NCBI taxonomy): domain Eukaryota; kingdom Metazoa; phylum Arthropoda; class Insecta; order Coleoptera; family Cleridae; genus Tillus; species Tillus elongatus. Next base: position 196,430,216 of record OZ023263.1, read on the forward strand.
ACTTTTTTGAAGCTTTAGAAGTAAAAAAGCACATAAACGACAATAGCTACCTTGTTTTAAATGAGCAAACTGATTTAATGGATTCCCGTTTCTTCGATATTCTTCCTAATTAAATCAAACAAAATAAATCTAACTATTTTTTCAAAAAAGTTGTGGAAACTGCCAAAATACAAGTGACAGTACGTTCTTCTTTTCTTTTTTTTTTGCCAGGCCAGACCAACTTACGTTCTAGCTCAAACTATTTTTTACGCTTATTTTAAGGGATACTTATTTTTTTATTTAACTTGTGGAAATTTTCCAGTTGTCCGACGAGACCTTTTAGATGCTCACAAATTCAACATTAGATTGATGGAGTTTTAACATTCTAGTTCAGCTAAGTGTTAGACGATGTTATTGTAAGGTAGGTATTCGTAAAACTAATAAACCTAAAATAAAAAACTTATTTACCTACTGAACACCTTGAAACAAATTCCAAAATTGAATTAATTTGAAGACGAACAAACATGTTGACTGCTGTGATGGGTAGAGATCGATATATCTACTAATATGATATGATACAAGGCCCACGAGGTCAATGAGGTTCCTGTTTTTTTCCGTTTGAATGCTAAACAAATTATACACCTGACCTGTTAATCGAAATCCTCGCTCTATAATAATTATCACCGGTTGAGCATGTAATTTGCATTTAGAAGTCAGGGACATCATATGTATATGTGTAGAATGTTTTATCCTGTTTTTCCGCCAGCGTAAATCGAAAAGGGCGTTTTCTTCCGGCATTTGTAACGTGTGCTACCATGTGTGATCAATATTTAATATAATACCGGTAGGGAATGTTCATTGAAGAGAAGGTTCTTGAACCATTGTGTCCTGTGATAAACTACAACAATAATATATACAGGAATTGAAAAACCATCACTCATGAAAGAGGTGGCTTTTAAAATTATATATATATATATATATATATATATATATATATATATATATATATATATATATATATATATATATATATATATATATATATATATATATATATATTGTTACGTTCTATGGGGTTCTGGTTTTGTTGATTAACAAAACACAGCTTTCCAAGGTACTAATTTATTATTACCAACTATTTTCCAGCACCAGTGTCAACTAAAATATATCTCTTCTCTATTATTAAATGTCCATAGAACTATATTCCACTATCGCCTTCTATGATCGCTTCCTATACACCAACACTTACTGTTAACTCGCTTTATACTCTATGATCACTTTCACACCACCTTATTCAATACTGAACTAACTTACTCTGCGCATCGCTCGTCTATTTCTATCTGTCTATAGAGATTCTAGACGTTCTACACTATTCTACACTACTATACACCTGTCACTTCTGGTCTATTCTAGAAATGGCATTCCAGAGTGTTCTAGGTATTGGCCGGGTAGAGCTGTCCTATGAATGTGTTTAACCTTCATGTTCATATTAAATGCTGAAAAATATTGGGCATTTGTATATGGCGCATGTATACAGTTTCTTTCACATCATGCGCCGATATAAATTGCGTCTTCTTCATATATCTCAAACATGTCTCATACGTACATCTCACTTGGAATGTTCTTCCTTGAATGCATAAAATGCAAAATGCGTTCTAGTTATTGGCTGGGTAGAACTGGTGTATGAATGTGTTTTAACCTTTATGTTCATATTGAACGCTGCAAAATATTAGGTATTTGTATATTGCGCATGTATACAGTTTCTTTCACATAATGCGCCGATATAAATAGCGTCTTCTTTATATATCTCAAACATGTCTCATACGTACATCTCACTTGGAATGTTCTTCCTTGAATGCATAAAATGCACACTGCGTTCTAGGTATTGGCCGGGTAGAGCTGTCCTATGAATGTTTTTAACCTTCATGTTCATATTGAATGCTACAAAATATTGGGCATTTGTATATGGCGCATGTATACAGTTTCTTTCACATCATGCGCAGATATAAATAGCGTCTTCTTCATCTATCCCAAACATGTCTCATACGTACATCTCACTTGGAATGTTCTTCCTTGAATGCATAAAATGCAAAATGCGTTCTAGTTATTGGCTGGGTAGAGCTGTCTTATGAATGTGTTTAACCTTTATGTTCATATTGAGAGCTGCAAAATATTGTGCATTTGTATATGGCGCATGTATACATTTTCTTTCACATCATGCGCAGATATAAATAGCGTCTTCTTCATCTATCCCAAACATGTCTCATACGTACATCTCACTTGGAATGTTCTTCCTTGAATGCATAAAATGCAAAATGCGTTCTAGTTATTGGCCAGGTAGAGCTGTCCTGTAAATGTGTTTATTCTATTTTAAACTTTATGATCATGTTGAAAGTTGCAACATATTGGGCATTTGTATATGGCGCATGTAAACAATATGTTTGTTTTGTTTTTTTTTTTTTTTAGCGAATTTTCATAATTAAAATTTTGCTCTTAGGTAACGACTTTCGAATTTAAGAAAAATTTTAATGAGCGCGAATCAGAGTCCTTGGAACCCATTTCCGAGGTTCATTCAAATTTATATATATATATATATATATATATATATATATATATATATATATATATATATATATATATATATATATATATATATATATATATATACGTGTGTTCTCTATTTCGAGTATTATAAAAAATGTACTCGATGAGCCTGATAATGCCAGGGAATTTGATTTTTGATTTTTGATTTTTGATTTTTGATTTCTGCTGGGTACCCTCTAAAGAAGACTCACATCCATCAAGAGCACGATACAATTATCCAAAACGGCAATCATTGCAGTATTCGTAGAGCGTCCTCTATTAAATCTGTGCTGAGCAACGTTAAGTGTGGTGTTTTAGGTAATAATCCATCAGCCTTCCAACCACGACTTGTCCAATATTTTAGGAAAAAAAAGTCAACCACAGTGATAAGTGTGTAATGTGTAGCCACCAGATTTTTTATTGATCCTATATATCCTTGATGTTGTGGATTTTAGTGAATTTTTATTTTAAAAAAATTCACTAATAGAGAGGTATCGATGGTGAGACTTTGCAAAAAATTTTGCAAATGAGCACGAATTTGGGCCCCTAGAACCCATATCCGGGGTCAGTTTCGATTTTTAAATCTGACACGGTTTTCCGGGAAAATTTTGAGTTTTCTTTCGAAAAAAATTTTTTCTCCGAAAATTACAAAGATATTTCGATAACATTTGGTGTACATATTGCTTTGGGAAAGACCTAACTATGTGCCAAAATTAAGCTTTCTAGGGTTACAGAAAATTAAGCTATTCAAATTAGAAACATTTATGTTTAGATTCACCGCCTTGCATTGAATAGTTTATATGAGATCTAGTTGTGATTGTCATGGTAACGTAACCTATGATTATTATTGCGCAAGTCTGTTAGACGCTGTAACTGACATTTACTTATGCCGTATGATAAAGATATGAGATCGTTTATATTATGTTTTTTAGTGCATTTTTATTAATTATTTGTTTGAGTGAGAGACGAATTATTTGTGCCATTTGGGAAATTAATGTTAGTGAGTGGATTAAACAGTGTTTGTTATATTTTATAAACACATATATAAGTAAATGGTTTATAAACTGTGTATTTGCATATTGAATAAATAAGTAAATATAAAGGATCGAAGTTTTACAAAAGGGCTGATATTATACAGGGTGACGCGTTTCTACGGTAAACATGAATATAATTATTATTATACAAGAGACGAGAAAAAATTGTATAAGTTAATTATAGGGTGTCTTGAGCTGCAGCTTATAAAATTATTTTGACAATCACCGGCTGGCCCACAAGTCTATCGTTAGTGATCCCTACAATTTTTTTTCGAACAGCCTTATTTTATTGCATTTTTTATCGAAATATGTTTGTAAGAAGAAAAATCAAGACGCAGTAAGTGCGTTTTGGTAGCAAATTTTCATTAAATGCTTCAAATTTCAATAACTCAATGTGCTATTAACCTAAGATTTGTTGGTTAGAAAACCAACGTTTAAGGTATATTGTCGGAAAATTTTTGTACATTTTCAAACAATAAGTTGTTTTGATAATATATGGCACATTGTTTCTACTATATATTTTGCTCATAACCTTATCTCGTTTCTGTGCTTCTGTGTGCTCTGGAGAATGCATTAACAAGTCGTTATTGTAGTGTAAAATTAAAATTTACAAAATGTAGTTTTGATAAAGCAGAATGAAAAAAGTTAATTTATTGACTGAGGAGTAATATTGTGTTGTATACTGGGAGACTGTTTGAAAATGATCATGTTATATTCTATAAATTAATTAATTATCAACATATTATGTAAAATACTTCAACCACTTTATTTAAAATGTTAAAATGGTGTACCTGCTTGTCATAATAAGGTTACTTAAAGCACGAGGGATATACTGTTTGGTTTGTTTTATTAGTGAATTTTTATTTTAAAAAATTCGCTAATAGAGAGGTATCGATGGTGAGACTTTGCACAAATTTTTTCAAATATCCATCCGATAACTCAAAAATTAATTAACCGATTTCAATGAAACTCGGCAAGTGCCTTTCTTTTATTAATGGCTTGGATGAGTTCGTTAGCCAGGAAAATCGGAAAGGCTTTTCCGGGAAAAAAAATTCCCCGAAAATTACAAAGCTGTTTTAATAAAATTTAAAGGGTATGTTGCCCTGGGAGAGACCTTTCTACGTATCAAAATTCAACTTTCTAAGTTTATAAAAAATTGAGTTATTCAAATTTTTATTATTCTTTCGGAAAAATTTTTTTTTCCAAAAATTACAAAGGTATTTAAATGAAATTTGGTGTATATGTTACCTTAGGAAAGGCCTTACTACATACCAAAATTAAACTTTCTAAGTTTATAGAAAATTGAGTTATTCAAAATTGAAGCATTTAATAAAAATTCACTAACATAACGCACTTGCTGCGTCCCGATTTTTTTTTTAAATAACATTGCACACTGACTATAGTCTTCAAAATAGACGTGCATTACATTGAAAGTGACCTGTTGAATTACCCTGTTACAGTTGCTACTCTAAAAAATTGAATACCGCATACAAACTGTTGTTTTAGCTGCAATTATGCCACCACGTGTTTCAAATTACCATAAACTGCAGCAATTTGCATTAACATGTGTAATGATCGAGTAATAGATCCGATGATGTCTTGATTTGCTCCAGTTTTGTTATAGTTTTTCTTAATGTCTCGAATGAGTAAGCCGCAATGCTAATGGGTTAAGTTTACGACACACTTTGCTTTTGTTATTGGGTCTATATTTGTTCCGATCTGATGAAATCCATTTTGCAGAGATTTCGACCCACGCTTTATAAACATTGCCTTGCTTCATAGATTGTCCGATTTTTTCCACTTGAAAAGTTACTTTGTAGCGTCTGCTGTGTATAATTATAATAATCACGAGTCCGTTGTTCGCTAATTTTAAACCTACGGATATTAAAAACATGCGAAGTTCAAGTCAATAAGTAGGTTATAATTCGCAGTTGGCGTTGCCACTAAAGTAATAATCATTTTACGAAAAGTGGAAGTATTCCAGAAGGCAATTTATAGAATGTTTATGATGTAAGGGTAATAGTGAATACACTGTTTATTAACATAATATAATGATATTATCAAATTACTTTGGCGGATGTACCAAAGTTTGCCTTCTACACTCCATCCTCATCAACATCTAAAGGCGATGTCTCTTTGTCAATGTAGTAAAACTCTCTATCGGTAGAACTGCACATTAGGACGCAACCGCCTTTTCGAAAAAAATGCAGAAACATGCTTAAAACCACTCCATTATGCATAAGCAAGAAGAACAGTGTTGTGGAAGGAACCCCCACAAAAGATACGGGATCCGAGGTAAACAGGGGTTAAAAAAGGTTAGTTTAAACTTACCATATGTGACCAGCAACGTACTAATAATGTCAATACCTCGGCAACAGATTCCCAAAACGAATTTCCACAACATAAAAATAGTATCAGAGTGCATATACTATACTATACTATATACGGTAGTGAACTTCATCTATCAGCAGTCGATTTATCTCAAACTAGTTGGCCCCCAATATGCAGTATCACCTCTCTGTCTCTGTCTCCACGAGTTCTTTTCATTTCGTTCTAGCTACCACACTTCATCACAGTTTTCCTTGTGATCTATTAGTTCCCTTTTTAGTGAATTTTCTTTTAAAAAATTATGAGGAGATCGCGACTTTTGAATTTTAAAAAAATTTATTCAAATGAGCGCGAACTAGGCCCCCTGGAACCCAAATCCGAGGTCACTTTTAGACTATATTTATATATATATATATATATATATATATATATATATATATATATATATATATATATATATATATATATATATATATATATATATATATATATATATATATATATATATAGTCTGCGTGTGTATGTGTATTTGTGCGCGCGCGCGTGTGTGTGTGTGTTTTATTTCGGAATTTTTTTACCTCCGGGAATAACAAAGTTATGGGAACCAAATTTGTGCAGTGGTTTATATTATAAAAAGCAAACCATGTACCAAAATTTGGATCTCTACGTTAAAAGAAAAAAAGTTATAAGTACTTAAAAAAATTATAGTTTTTCTTCTTAAAACATCAAAGTCGTGGTCTAGGGCTGGTGTATATCATATAAGAAAGAAAGCAAGGCTGAGATTTGGTGGGGTTGAATTGTACAAGATGTCTACTTCCCCAGTCTAATATTTTTTGAAGATCCACAGAGACAGAACACTCTATGAGTCTGCGATCCTCATCTAATTGGGCTAAAGAGACAGGCTTAGTATACTGTATATTTGAGTGAAGGGTGCTCTCATCCGCGTAACTGTGGACTGGGTTGGATGTGCTAGAGAGGAAGTCATTGATGTGGAGATGAAAAAAAGTAGGGGCTAAAGCTGAACCTTGAGGCACTCCTGTATTAATTGGATACAGTTTAGAGGAATGGAGTGAAAATTTGCTCTCCAGGTACAGAGTTTTGGTGGTAGGCCATAGGCCGCAAGTTTATTCAGCAGCGCTGCGTGCCAGACCTGGTCGAATGCTTTGCATATGTCTAGAGCTACAATCTGGGGTTCACCGTGTAGTTCCATAGACTTGCTACAAGAATGGGTGACAAAGAAAAGGAGGTCGGCAGTTGATCTGCGCTGACGGACTCCATACTGCCTGTCGTGGATTAGACTGTGTTTTTCAAGAATTTAGTAATTCGGTGTTTAAATACCTTTCCATCACTTTAGACACGACTGAAAGGAGAGAAATAGACCTGTAGTTGCCAGGAAGCGCTTTGGATCCTTTCTTGGGGACTGGTTGTAGTCGAGCAGTTTTCCAGTTACTAGGGAATATGCCTCTATTGTAAGATGTCTGAAACAGACGAGTCAGGACAGGAGCAAGTTCTGGTGCGCATTTTTTGAGAACAATTGCTGGGATCTCGTCAAGGCCAGAGGCTTTCCTGATATTAAGAGAAGAGAGCATCTTTCGTACCTTTTTAGTTTTGAAAATGATATCCGTCATTTTATGCGCGACATTGGGGACTCTTGGTGGTTGAACATTTAGAGGTGGGTTAAGAGTAGAATTGCCGGCGAACAACGAGGCAAAAAGTTCAGCCTTGTCCAGGGCGGTAGAAACAATTTCATCCCCTGAAACAAGAGGTGGGAACGTGCTCTTGCAGAAATTATTCCCAATAGATTTAGCAAGAGTCCAGAAGGGTTTGCTACCGTTGGAGCTTGAGAGGACTTTGTTTTTGATGTGCTTATTAGACGAGTTTTTTGCCTCAGAAAGAATGCGGACATAGCGGTTTCTTGCGTCGTGAAATGCTTGACGTTTTTCTTGACTGGGATGTGTAGAAGCGTTTTGTGAGCTTTGACCTTTTCAAGTCTGGCCTTGTCACATGATTTGGAGAACCAGGGCTTTTGAGTGGTTGAAGAGGTTTTCTGTGTACGTGGAATAAATAATTCCATGCCAGCTTGGATGATTTCGGTGACGTTTTGTGAGATATCAGAGGGGTCAGGATGAGTGAAGCAGACAGACGCCCATGGAAATGAGGAAAAGTAATCCCGCATTTCGTCCCAGTTCGCTAAGTTGTAGTGCCAAACGATACGTGGGTGTGATGACTGTGTGTCCTCGGGTTGCATTTCGCAGGAAGCAGTGTCCATGCCGTGGTCGAGCGTCCAAGGGGGCGGTGACTGATGACTTATAGCATTCAGGTTTTGTAGTGAGAAGGAGAGCCAAGGGATTTGAGCTGTGTGTTGGGATGCAAGGAAAGTAAGTAGGTTGCTGAACCATATTGCTAGCCATTCCTTATTATGGACATTGAAGTCACCAAGAAAAGTGACCTCGGAGGAAGGATATTCAGAAATCAGATGGTCGGTTTTTTTTTTCAGAAAAGTAGTCGAAGAGCTGGACAAAGTTGTTGTCAGAAGGTGACCGGTATATGCAACAGATGAATGTAGTTGCAGCCATGAGAGAGAGTTTCATCCAAAGTATGTCTTTTCTTCCAGCTTCCAAATTGGGGAGTCTGGTGCAGGGTAGATTGCTACGGACGTATGCGCACACACCTCCATGTAATCTAAAGGAAGTAAGGAGCTCATACCCCGGGAAATTAAGGTGATTAGTGGCTGTTTTGGCACTGATTTGGATTTCGGTGAGGAAGAGGAGTTGGGGCCTATTAGCCTGGAGGAAATGGTGGACGGAATTCAGGTTAGAATTTAGGCCACATATATTTGAGAAGGATATGTTAAATCTTAATGCCGGCGCCCCGTGCACACCCCTTTCCCGGAGATCCGAATTGAGGGGTATTATAGCTCTGGAATCTTTTGTACAAGGAGGAGCCATCATCATTTTTGCTTATAAGGGAAACCGACTCATACACCAGAACTGGAAACGTCCGTTGGGACTTCATTGGCCCCTTGATGTAAGTGGTGGTTCCTCCTCGGGCGTGAAAAAAATCCTTTACTATCACGTAAAGGAAAAGTCCACTACCACCTAACAACCACATGACTGTGCTTATAACTAGTTATTTCCTGAAACTTATATTTAAAAATCTTTTTGTAAACTCCCCAGGAAGAGAAATATTAAAGGCTTACGTTACTTTTTGTACACACTCTATAACGTAAGATACAGGCTATTTTTTAATCTACGTTTTTCACATCTCCGCCGTCTTCTTGTAAACCAAATGAATTAGATCAAATATGAAAATTCGTTTAAAAGTGGCCTCATCTCATAATATCGTAAAACGTTTCGCGTTCAACTTAGTTTCTAGCTCTAATAATAACAATGTTACCGCTATATGCGGACTAGAATGGTGGCACACTGTAGATACAGCAAAAATTCTTGACATTTGTAGGGCATATTAAAACATCTTACAAAAATCTTGGTCGCAAAGAATGCGATAACATTCACTTATATTTTCATCGTTTTTATTCATGATGGAGGCCATATGTCTTGTTCCTCCTATATACCTACTCACACTGTAGTGTCAATCAAAGTATGGATGACCCAGAAATGCGGCATTATGAATCAAACGATGTATGAAATTAATCATCATAAAAACGTTACTTATAACAGATGATGAGTTGTTTTAGTGCTGAATATGGGACCATTAACACAATAACCTCGTATCGCAGATGTGTGCTGACTCTGTTAGTAAACAAATTTGAGCCTCGGGTAAAACAGCTGAAAGCAGAATGTGCATTAAAGGTTACCACGGGATAGTGTGACAGTTCATAAACGTGATTTCGTGATAAACAGTTGACAAATCATCTTGTGCCAAAGTAACTAACATTGCTAATGTGGCTACTTAAAGTGCTGCGAATATCTCTGACTCACGCTTTCACTGGAAGCACATTTTTAAAATGTTGATTTAAGATAATCGAGATGAATTCTGCTGAAGCTGCAGTTCTGATGCGACCAATATTAGAACCAGAGACCTTAAGATTGTGTGGATGTGTAAATTATGAATTTTAAAGCAGTGATATAATAATCATTGCGTCTCACCGTAATAAAAAAGTTGGGGACGCTGCAAGTGCGTTATGGTAGTGAATTTTTATTAAATGCTTCAAATTTGAATAACTCAGTTTTCTATAAACGTAGAAAGTTGAGTTTTGATGTGTAGTAAGGCCTTTCTCAAGGCAACATATACACAAAATTTCATTAAAATAACTTTGTACTTTTCAGAGAAAAAAAATTGCGAAAGAAAATTCAAAATTTGAATAACTCAATTTTCTATAAACTTAGAAAGTTGAATTTTGGTATGTAGTAAGATCTTTCCCAAGGCAATATATCCACCAGATTTCATTAAAATAGGTGTAAATTTGCAGATTAGCCCCCGAACGCATTTCAAAAAATTGTTTTCACAAACATTATTGCATTATAAGGCCCCCCCCCCCTACGAAGCACAAACCACAAGAAAAATTCCTTGTTCTCACACCCCACTATTAAAAACACAACCCAAGGAGTCAACTAGGTGCCCGAATGCGCCAACAAATAGGGTTTATAGTTCGATTTAAACCTCCTAGAACTCAAAGCTTCCATCCGAATTGCAAGCGAATTGTACAGTTTTACAGCTCTATAAGTGAAACATCTCTTAAGCAAAGATGACGTATACCTAGGAATCGCTAATGCGTCCAAATTTTGTATGCTAACACTGTGCTGCGAATCCCTTCTTACTAATTTATTCATAAAATCAGTTGGTGTGGAACTAACCATGACATCATGAGTGAAAATAGCAAAAGGCAATTGTCTACGATCGACCATCCTGAGCCATCCCAACTTCCATATCTTTGACGTTAGGTGATCATACTTACGCAAGTTGAAAACAAATCTACAGCAGCAATTCTGCACATTTGGCACAGTGTACTGATCTCTACGACTCAAAAAACTTCCACAAAGTCATAGCAATTGAAATGCGACAGTACCAAAAACTCAGTCAAAATAATCTTTATCTGGTAGTTCAATAAATGGCGACAAGAGTACATTGCCTTCACAGAAAGATATGAATTTTTTTAAACAGAGTTCAGGCGACCTTAAATTTCGATTTGGAGTCCATATACACGCCCATGCTCTTTACGGTTCCAACAACAGACAGCTTCATGTCATCCAACATCAAATTAGGATCACATCTAGGTCCGCCAACAGAAGATCCACGAAAGTAAACCACCAACGACTTACTAGCATTTAATTTAAGATTGTGCTCGGATGAAAGCCCAGTTATTTGCTTAAGATCTGCAGTAATAAGATATTCAGCAATGTGGTATTCGTAGGGCTTGAAGTTTAAATATAGTTGTGTGTCATCATCATAACATCCAATGGTGCAGTGCTAAATAGCACGCAAGAGGTCAAAGGTATACATAATAAATAAAAGAGGACCGAATATTAATCATTGAGGTACACCCAAAGGAACAAGCCGGGGCGATGACATAACATTGTCAACAATAACTCTCTGACATCTGCCATTCAAGTAATATCTTATCAAACGTATAGACGATGTTGAGAATCCATAATATCTAAGCTTAGAGCACATGAGATCATGATTGGTAGTGTCAAAGGCCTTGGAGTAATCCAATAAAATTAGGGCAACCATTTCCTTGTTATCAATATGTCCCACTACGGCATCAAGTACATCTGTCAAAATACAAACAGTACTATACCCGTTTCGAACACCCGCCTGATAATCCGACCGGATGTTTGACTGTCCCTCGGCGTATTTGAGCATTTGGTGAAACATAATTCTCTCAAAAATCTTCGATAAATCAGGTAGAAGACTAATAGGTCTCAGATCGGAAAATTGTGCAGGTGGCAAAATCTTTGGTAAAGGCTTTACAAGAGCTGTTTTCCAGACGGATGGAAATAAATCTCCTTCAAGACAACAATTTATTAAGTGCGTGACAATAGAAATTCCGTCAATGCTACAACCAGCGTTAGACATGAAAAACAAAACATCATGCACTTCCTCCAGGCTGATCAGCTTATAACTGAAACAGTCCGCACTTATGGGTTCAAGAGTGTCATCAAACTGAATTATAGTATCGCAGCTGGAATTCATCTGATAATTAGAAGAGAAGTACACACTTTATATATGGCGTCTCAATTTTTTCAACGAATAATATCAAGAAAAACCTCTGAATGCGTCGTTTTCATGGAACTCCGCTATCTATCAGTAAAACGCGGGAGCGCGATTTTTGATACATGCTAAAAACGTAAAAAGTTGCAAAACAATTGAAGTCGAAAAAGATGAAGGATACCAATTTTTCCCTCACAAACATACATTATAGTTCGATGACAAATGCAATAATGTAAGGGCTGTTTTTATTAAAAAAAGAAATTTTTTATCACCAGCAACTCATGGGCCAGCCTGTAATTGTCAAAATAATTTTATAAGACACAGCTAAAACACCCTATAATTAACATATTTAATTTTTTCGCATATCTTGTATAATAAGGGATATATTGAGCTTTACCGTAGAAGTGCGCCAGCCTGTATATATGTAACCAGAGAAAAACTGAAACTGGCCCCGGATGTGGGTTCTAGGGAGCCAAGTGCGTGCTCGTTTGAAAAAATATTTTCAAAATTAACAAATACCAGTCTCTTCCCAAGCCAATTTTTTCAACGAAATTTCGCTAAAAATTATTGACTATCAAACCATAAAGTCTATAATTAAAACTACTACCAAAGCATCAGAGGAAGGGTTTATTGGAAATTAATTTTCTGCAAATATTTTATTAACATGAAGGACAAACGCGATTGAAGCTAAAACTTGAGACTTTGTGAAACACGTTTCTTACATTTCTTTTACATAACCCATATTCGTTTCGGACTCTTTGTCTAAAAATTTCTCTGAAATATATTTTTTTGAAATAGTTTATGAAAGGAAGAGCCTTTGTGTGTCTAAGTCATCATTAACTTGATTGTTGCATGACAAGAAGAGTGTCCACTCTCTTCTTGAATCATAGGGCGAAACATTGTTAAAAACCACCTTCTAATTAAAACGTCTGTGGCTGCAGAATTTGCTATTTGGTTAACAGTAGACCAAAAAAAAATTAAGAAAAAACTCTTCTTTTTGGTTGCACAAGGCAAATGACATGACTACACAAATGTTAATAAAATCTGTGCACCACGAAAACAAACTCTTTTGTTTGGATTTTATTTTTCTTATTAGTTTCATCCTAAATTGAACTATTTACCACCCTAGGCATATTAAAATATCAATGTTGAAAAAACGATGTAATATTACAATATTAATTTTTGAACGATGTATTATTATTATAGCAGTTATAATAGATGTTTACAAAACGCAATGTGATACAAAACCATTGTAAGGTGCAAATAAAATTATGAAGACCTGGAGGGATAATGGTTTCTCTATACTTTGTTCTTATAGCTTAATAATGAAACCAGGATCCCTCTACTTACACCATATTTTGCAATAAAAGCAAGTATAATAGAGCCAAGCAGACACGACAGAGGTTGCTGCAATTGGATGTAACGAGGCAACTATAAATACTAGTGCAAAAGAAGGTGTCATTAGTCTTATACAAAAAAATTGGGCAGGCCGCTTCAGTGGTTTGTATGCTAATTGCATGCTGATGAATTACCACTTCATCATTTCCTGCACCATTTGGATGGCCAAACTACAGAACGTCATGGTTTTTCATTGCATATTGGAAACAAATTGGCACACTGAAAAAAATTACCAATCCTTCTATATGACAAACTTAAGACGTGTTCCTAAGACTATCGATCAGTCTGACCTTGGCACTGACCAAAAATATCTGTTAGATGTCGTGCTATTTCTATGGGATACTGAAAAGCAAATTTGGCCCTAAGAAATCAAGGAAAATGTCTTACGCGCGATGGTTAACAACTGACAATCGCATTTTGAAATTATGTTGCCACCAATGAGCACTCTGATAATTTGATGACCTTGGTTAAGTTTATATTGCAGCTAAACGTTCCGATTTGGTTCAGTATCAAATTATATCCTGCACGTACAAATGAAGCAAAGCATTTATATAAGATGATTAGTTTATACTGTTGCCTTAACAATGGCCTAAACAATATAATATATCCCGTCATTCAAAGAAATGTGCGCTTTGGCCACTTCGAAAACATTTTGATCGCTATGCTTTCAGATTAAAAACCATTTATAGGAGAATTGGCGTATAAATGGGTCCTATAAAGTAGATTATTACAAAGGCACCTCCCAGAAAAATTTCAGTATTTGTAATACCAAAGTCCAGCAACTTTGAACGGCCCAGGCTACCAGAACACAAATATCATAAAAATATCCATATGCAAATGTCCCACCCTATTAGATAGGTGTTTTCAGAAACATGTCTGCCAGGAGGGTCTTCCAGGGTTCATAGCCAACTGTTCGACAGCTGGATTGAACCCAAAAGCATGCGCTTTTTGACTAAAACGCCAGTACAAAGGCGGTGTGAGTTTCGCTGTTAGAATTTTTGCTATGTGAACCGCTGAGTCTGAATTTGTGAGCAAAATGTGCCCACCAGGTCATGCCCTACTTGATTAATTTTTATAAATACTATAGCTCATTTGTTTTGTTTCAGACTTCACGATGACTTGAAAATGCTACGATACTCAGAAATACCAAGAGATATTTCTGCAGACAGCTTGTCAACGCTTAAGACACCAGAAGTGAGTGTTTCTATTTTTTTATCGTTAATTATTAATATATTTTATAGTAATTTTAATTATGTTATTATTTGAAATAATTTTACTGCATGTGAGTGATGGCTAAATTGATTTTTGAAATCATTTACTTGCATCATAAACATGTGTCTTATTGTACCTAGAGTAATTAAAGCAGTCAGTGTACACAAAATTCAAAACATATGTATCTTTATTAGGGAAAGAAGACAATGAAGAAAATGAGTTCTTTGTTTTCATTACCGTCATCATTCATCATTGACAAGTGCCTAGTTGCCAACTGTTTTCAGGTTTGATTTTTAATTTTTTTTCCATTTCATATCTCATTTTATTTATACATTCGCACATTATCTCTATCCGTTAAGTACACTTTGGAGAAGCCAGTTCCCACAACACATTTTTCAGACCTGACGATCGTTTCGCTGACAGGAATGAAGAATTTAAGTGAATAAAAACTATAACCTGTATGTATCTATTAGTTGACAAGCAATCGCGAACAGCGCGCACAGCGAAGTTGTACAAATAAACCCTGTGTAGTTAAAATTCCATTGCCAGCTAAAGGCTGCGTACCATTATTAGGAATTCTTGCTTATATATATATATATATATATATATATATATATATATATATATATATATATATATATATATATATATATATATATATATATATACAGTGTGTCCACGAATTGAGTGTGTGTAAGGTATAAGTGACAAAAAATGTTTGAATTAGATTATGATATTCTTGGAATCGCTCCTGCTTTGTCTTAATCTAAGATGTTGAGGAAATGAACAAAATCAATTAATATAAAGGGTGGTTTAGAACTGATTTAATTAAATGTGTTAAGAGTAGACTACCTTCGCTTATAAAGATACCGAAAAAAGTTATTAACAAAACTTGTTTAGAATTAAAATTTATGACAGGCTCTCAATTTTCAGCCAGATCAGCTTACTTTGAATTTTTAAGTAAATTATTAACATTTTTTCCCTATCAACACGGAGCTTTTTAGCTATGGTTTTCTGAACACAGGTGCGCAAAGTAAGTAACCATGCAATGTTAAATAATGATTTATTAGTAAAATACAAAACGCTTATTCCTAACAAAAATCAAAACGAACAACGAAAAATAAAGATAATTCAAATGTGCTGTCACCAACCGATACACATCTCAGCCCGTTTAGTAAATGCTTTGTAGGCATTTTGAATATGTTGAATTGGAATACCGTCAATTGCCTCTCGCAACCTCAGTTTCAACAAATCAAGATCGTTGTTTAATCGAGCGGCGTAGACTTTCTCTTTGAGATAGCCACATAAATAAAAGTCCATTAAGGTAAGATCGGGACTTCTGGGAGGCCAAGGTATTGGCCCATATCGACCAATCCACCGCCCAGGAAATTCGCGATCTAACCATTCTCGAACGATTTCTGTTGCATGTGCTGGGTGGCCGTCATGCTGAAAGTATGCTGTTTGTCTATCTTCTAGTGACATGTTATGCAAATGGTCTTGAAGAATATTTTCCAGCATTTCCAGATAACTGTACTGGTTCATATTTCGCTCAAAAAAATATAGCCCAATTATCCCAGTGTAAGAAACAGCACACCACGCATTTACTTTTTTATGGCATTGTCTTCTGCAATTAACTCTATAATTTGGATTCTCCATAGACCAATGCCGTGCATTTTGGGAATTTACCACCCCATTAGTGGTGAAAGTGGATTCGTCCGAAAAAATATTATTTCTGCCAAAATTGTGATTTTGTAGATATTGCTCGCCGTACCATAAACAAAAATCTAATCGTTTTGACTCGTCATTTTCTTCCAAAGTGTGTATAAGTTTTGCTTTGAGAGGTGTCACCTTGTTGGTACGATAAATTTGTTGCAAATGCGATTTGCCTATATTGACAATTTCTAATGCCCTTCTTCTGAATGATAATATCGGAAAGCGCCTAGCAGAATCCATAGCTAATGCAGCTGCAGCATATTTAGGTCGGATTTTGTCTTCTTAACATTTAAAACACTCCCAGTACGCATACATTTTGTAACAACTTTTTTACACCAGTAGCGGGAACCGAATAATTTGGCCAGCGTTCAAGGAATTTTCTTATCACTCCCTGATAGGAATGTTGTTCACCCAAACCATAGCACTGCACGATAAACACTTTTTGTTATGTTATTAACATTTTTAAATACAGAAGCTTGCCGTTCGTGACAAATAAAATTGACGTTTCAATTTTCCAAATAAGTAGTATCCCGGGAAACGGACAACAAGGCAGAGCTCAAGTAGCCATGCAACTCGCCAATTATTGCTTCGAATGGCCAATTGTGCGTTTACTTTACTTTTTTTATTGGTTGAGATGAAAGCAAACCTACCCCAAGTTTAATTATTGTAAAGACTTTTTTTAATACAGTTTCAAGTATTTTTTTAAAGTACACCTGATCACAGAAGCCGTCGAACGTCATTTAAATAAAGTCGCAGCTAAAAAAAATAATTCATAGTAGGCTGATCTGTTTGAAAATTGAGAGCCTGTCATAAATTTTAATTCTAAACCATTTTTGTTAATAACTTTTTGCGGTATCTTCATAAACGAAGGTAGTTTACTCTTAATACATTTTATTACATCAGTTATAAACCAGCCTGTATGTTAATTGATTTTGTTCATTTTCTCAACATCTCAGTTTAAGACAAAGCAGGAGCGATTCCCAGAATATCATAGTCTAATTCGAAATTTTTTTGTCACTTATACCTTACCCACACTGAATCCGTGAACACACTGTATAGATAGATTACTCCATGTTGAGTGACACCTCATGTTAAAGATTTCTCAATTCTGCTCAGGAAAACATATGACTTTTTAAATTTTGGTTTGGATATGGCAATAAAATCATCAATTAAAGAACAAGACAAAATATCAATGAATGAAACAAAAATCTGTGGCTAATGAAAGGAAACTTTCGAGGCTAACTTACGACCACCACCACCACCATCAATGAATGAAAGAATGTTATTTAATTAAATCTGATATTGTGGAGGCCGATACTTTATGTAAATGCTTTGTCAACTTAGATAGACAAACAAATTGATTTACACTATTTTATTATGTGTATAACATAATCTACCCCCATCGTGTAACGCTGATTCATTTGAAATGTTAGGAATTGAAGCAGAAATAACTGGAAAATATCTCAAAAAATAGAGATATTAAATACCAAGCTTCAAACATAGAGAAAGATTTCTGCAGTTTTGATACTAAAAAGTCAGAATTCGCAACTATCAAATCGATTAAAAAAAACAAAAATCACACAACATTGTATTCACAAAAGCGGATAAAGGTAAGAGAATTATTGCTCTCATGCATTATGATTTTGTACAAAAAAAGGAACAATTTTTCACGACAGAAAATTATTCAACTCTCAACACAGACCCCCACCCATAAATTTCAGAGACTAGTCAAGACTGTCTGTAAAAAAGCAAAATCAATCATATCAGACAGAGTTAAATATAAAATAATTGAGTCTAATCCTCAACCACCACAATTATACTCATTAATTAGGTTACATAAATAGGCTTGCCATATTAGACTTGTAGTATCGTATTTGACAGCACCAGCACAACAATTTTCGCATTTTCTTATTACCACTATTCAAAGTTATTGCAAATTCCGTCCAAAATTTTCCATTAAGAACTTATGGGAATTAATTCAGAGAATTAAATATGTTGAATTACCAGATAACTCGAGCTTAATTTCATTTTATGTCAAAAATTTATTTTCCAGTATGCCTCTGGAAGAAAAAATAGAGCTAGTAAAAAAATTCTACAATCTAATCATATAAATCCAATTATTCAAACAGATACCTTAAACCTTTTGGAAACTTGTTAAGAACAAAATTATTTCACTTTTAACAATAAAACTTACCTAGGTTGGGTAAGGTTTGATTGTGAGTGGGCCATGCCGGTCCCTCCACCGCGACCATAGGGTCTATTGTGGCTCACGCCTAATAGTCTATATTTCGCCCAACAAAGCCAGCCTCCTGCAGAGGTCGATAATCTTTGTGGGCGAAAGTTGATTCAGATCCCCCGGAGCAAGCTTTATCTTGCCAAAGAGCAGGTATCTAGTCCTGTCCACTGCCGGACAGGAACACAGTACGTGCTCTGCTGTCTCGTCACTCTCCATACACAGCCGGCACTCGGTCTCCTGACCGACTCCAATACGGTGCATGTGGTGACGCAAGCGGCAGTGTCCTGTATACAGGCCGACTAGAGTACTCAGTTGTTGTCTGTTTAACTCTAGAAGTTTTTTAGCCCTTGACTTAGACAGGCCATTTATGAAGGCCTTAGAGTGAGCTAATCCTGGAAGATTTTGCCAATACTGGATTGTCATTCTTTCTGTCCAGATCTTTAAGGTGCGTTTTGCTGTGCATGATGTTATCCCCAGCACCGGTTCTGGTCCGACAAAGTCTCCGAGTGACCCGGTATCCAGACCAGCGACACCTCATTACAGCTGCCCAGTTCGTTAAGGGTAGATTTACAACTCCATGCCGGTTTTTAATTACACCGGTAGGAACCAAGAGCCTTTATTGCAGCTTGGCTATCTGCATATATCTTTATCGATTTGTGTGTGCACTGGTTTTTTATATTTTCCCTTGCACACATCTCGATGGCATACACTTCTGCCTGGTGTATGGTTGCGTACTTGCCCAGGCTAGCTGATAGTCTAGCATCGGTGTTGCCCCCATATGCGCCGGCTCCTACTCCCATATTGGTTTTGGAGCCGTCAGAGTACCAGCAGAGATCGGCTCTCAATAGGGTCGTTTGATTTCGCTCCCAGTCCTCCCTTTCCGGGAGAACGGTCTTGAAAGACAGATCTCTACTGATCTTTGTAGGCATCAAGTCTGAGACCATTCCCAGAATCCCGTGACCCTCAATGTCATCGAGGAGTCCGGACCCTCCCAGACTGATTTCCTTCGGCATACTGTCGGCCGTTTGTTTTAGTCTGTACGTTGTCCACGTCGCCACCCTCTCCAACCGTATGTGAAGAGGTGGAATATTAAGGAGGACCCCCAGAGCGGCTGATGGTGCGGTGCTTATCGCTCCCGTTATGATCAGACAAGCTTGTCTCTGTAGATGAGCCAGTTTGGCCCTCGCGATACCACGAACTGCCTTAGGCCACCAAACTATGGCTACATATGTTATTATTGGTCTGATAACCACTACATAGAGCCAGTACATCTGTTGGGGGTTTGTTCCCCAGTTGTTTCCACAGATTCTCCGGCATGTCCACAGTGACAGTTTAGCCCTGCGGATTACATTCTCTTACTGTATGTCCCAGTTGAGCTTCCTATCTAGGGCAACCCCCAGATATTTTGCTTGTTCCGAAAATGGAATCGTTCCCCCCCATAATAATAGGTGGTTTTAATTTGCCCAACCTTCTTCTTCTGGTAAATGGAACAATGATCGTTTTGCAGGGCTTCACAGACATCTGTTTCCTCCGGCACCAATCATGCACTACATTTAGTGTCTCCTGAAGAGTACTTGCTAGTTCCTCCTCATATTTGCCCCTAACCATTATGACTAGATCATCAGCATACGCCTGGACATCAACCTCCCATAGTCCGCGGATAGCCAGCAAATCGTCCACAAAGAGAGACCACAGCAGGGGGGATAGAACTCCCCCCTGAGGGCACCCCCTCGCAGCCCTGAAGTCACACCCCTGCAACGAGGTAATAACGGTCCGATTGTGGACCATGCTTCCGATCCAGCCACAAATGGTAGGTTCCACTCCTCTAGCGATAGTGGCTTCGTAGACGGAGATAGGTAATGCATTCTTGAATGCTCCTTCAATGTCGAGAAATGCAGCCACCGCCACCTCCCCGTTATCCAGGGAGTGTGTGATCTTCTCGACGAGGTTATTGAGTGCTAACTCAGTAGATTTGCCAGTTTGGAGGGCATACTGGTGGGTATTAAGGGCGTTGTTGACTAAGATGCTCCCCCTAATGTGTCCGTCTAGTATTTTTTCCAATCCCTTTAAGAGGAATGATGTAATACTGAGAGATCTAAGTGATTTGGGTAGGAGGTCATTACGTCCCAATTTGGGAATGTAAACTCCCCTAATCACCGTCCAGCTAAATGGAATATAGTTCCAAGCCAGACTGGCTCTATATAGCCTGATTAGGAAAGGTAGAAGAATCTCCAGTCCATTTTGTAGAAGGACCGGTACCACCCCATCCTCCCCTGGCGCCTTGAATGGCTGGAAATGTTTCGCAGCACACTCCACCGCCGAGGCCGTAACTATTCTCCGAGCAACCCGCCAGTCCTACCTCCGAGGGCGTTTAAATCGACCCTCGGCTGGCCGGACATCTTCGTTTCTCAGGATCAGACAATCTGGGAAGTGTGTGTGTGCTAAGAGCTCTAACGTTTCTTTCCGAGATTCAGTAAAGGAGCCATCTGGTCGTTTTATCGATCCCAGTTCCTGGACACGGTCGCGTGAGAGAATTCTGTGGATTCTGGCGCTGCTGGGCAAATTAGAGATGTCCCCGCAGAACCTCCTCCAGGATTCCCTCTTAGCCTTTTTTATCTCTTTGTTGTAATGTGTTAGAGCGGATTTATATTGTTCCCAGTTTCCTGTTGTCTTAGCACGATTGAAGAGACGTCTCACTTCTCTTCGTAGTTTTTCGAGGTTATTGTTCCACCAAGTAGACTCTCGACTATATTTTTTTGACTTTAGTGGACAATTATCGTGATATGCTGAGTCCACAGCATCCCTTACCTGTTCGGTCGCAATCTCAATCTCTTCACGATCCTTCACTGTGGGGATAGCGGACCCCAGTCGGGTGGCGAGGGATTGCTTGTACCCCCGTCCCAATCCGTCCTCCTCGGGTCTCGATACTCCTCCACAGGTCTAGGGCCTGTTTCAATCTCAAATATGATGTGGGCATGGTCCGAACATGAAGGTTCAGACGACACCCTCTATTTGAGGATTTTGGAGCTCAACAGCCTTGAGCTGATCGTAAGATATAAAACCTCTCGTCGATTGACCGTTAGAAAGGTGGGTTCCGAGCCTATGTTGTTGACAACCAGCTCATCCCCTAATATTTATTCAAATAGTGACTCACCTCATCTGTTTGTGTCTGTGCTCCCCCAAACCAGATGATGGGAGTTCGCATCACACCCCATTACAAGGTGATAATTGTAGCTCTTGCAGTAGGTGATCAATTTCCGCACCTCTGCTGGAGGGGGTTATTCTGCATCTCTGTCTCCGGGGAAATAGGCCGAACAGGCCACTACTTCCAGCCTGGTCCCCCCGGTTGTGATGAGATGGATGGCTACCATATCCTTGGTGCAGTATTCTGATAGTGTAAAATACTGCAAGTCGTTTCTGATCCAGATACAGGCTCTGGGGTTGGTTACCCAGCCCTTTAGTTCGGTCCGGAGCTCTTGGCGAATAGCAATGTCTATCTGCTCCTCCTTTAATTTCATGCTAAGGAGGTATGTCGCTGCGTTGGCATGATGCAAATTTGCCTGTATGCCCTTAATAGGTCTGGTGGAAGGATGTATCCTGCCACTTCCTCTATTGGGGCCATTTTTTTTTGGTGGATTTGATTCCCCCTGCGGTGCCACTTACCTAAATAATAACGATTTAATTATGGATAACCCTCTGAGTCCCTTATTAGTAGAAATATTTATGAACAACATTGAAAGAAAACAATACAAACCCCCTTTATTTAAACTATGCGTTTTCTGGTATAGATATGTAGATGATATTATAGTTTGTTTTAAAGGTACCTACAGACGATTGCACACGTTTGAGAAGTTTCTAAATTCTATACATACCAAAATTAAATTCGCAACGGAATTAGAAGTTCCACAAGGATCAGTTTTGGAGCACATATTATTTACTATTTACATTAACGATCTATTAACGCATTAGTCATAGTGTGAACTAATTAGTCATGCTGACGACACAGCAATTTTCTATAGCGCAGAAAGGTGGGAGATACTGAAGCATAAAGCTGAAACAGATCTTAAAACGATAATGAATTGGTTCTCTGACAACCAACTTACCTTGAATCCGGATAAGATAGTATACCTGCCCTTTACATCTTATCAAAAATATATAGCCACGTTCGGTCTCTTACTGTAGGAGAATTGGAGATACCAGCTCTAAATGGTGTTACATACCTTGGTATTATTCTCGAGAGTCATCTTAGATGGAACCACCATATGGAGCTTCTCGTTAAACGGTTGCGTCCATTTATTAGTAAATTCAAACACTTAAAAGGGATTCTTAATCTGAGTTGTTTGCGAACATTGTACTTTTCATTGATACAAAGTGTCAACTTATATATGGAATATTAAACTGGGGCGGAGTCGATGCTGTGTGTTTGATGAGGCTAAGTGTTATTCAGAAATGGATTAACAAGGTTTTGTATGGTAAAAATAGATTGTATCCCAGTGATCAACTTTTTTATGAGTTGGGGTTTCTAGATTTGCCGTATGCTAGGTCTGTGTTGTTGTGGTTTTTTGGTAACAAACTCACTTATCTGCAACTTGAACACGGATATAACATGAGAGTGCAAAGTTTTGAAATTGACAGAAGACCTAAAACCATAAGCAAAATATATTATGGACCAAAACTATATCACCTGTTACCTGAGTCGGTCAAAAGTATAAGTGGTGTGGGACCTTCCAAGGGGGCTATGAATAAATGCCTTTAAAATACTCCCAGGTATCAAATTGAAAAAATTATTACTAGTTGAAGGAGAAATGTATACCACTCATAAAAAAGGTAAAGATGTAGAATATAAATATGATGTATATTAAGTGCATTAAGTGAAAGCTTCTGCAATAAATTTGTAGTTTATTCGTCGTAAACAAAAATCTTGAGATGTGCTTATTCTTAGAATAATTCTCTATTTTTAAATTATATTATGCATTTATAATTTTGGATGAATAATCTGGTTGTTATTATTATTATATAATTTCCGTAAAAATTTCTATGCAAATTCGTTACCATAACCAAGGGCGTACCCAGGAACAAAACGGGGGGGGGGTGTAGCCGTGGTCGTTCAGGTTGTAACATCTTATCGCGGAAAAGGTGAATGAAACCAAAATTTTAAGAAAATTATGTATAATTATAGTAGTGCTTTATCAACTAAGTTATTACAATTATTTGCTTGAAAAAAAATTATTCTAGTTACATGTCTTATAGTAGTATAATTTTTCTTGGATTTGTACAAAACATGTTCAAAACTCTCGTTTCAATCCAGTTCTGATTTTCCTTGAAGAATTTCCGATGGACGTTCATCAAACACAACCCAGTCAGTCTGTCTTCTCCCATTGTACTTCTCAGCCAGGTCTTTACCCTTCGAAGGGTACTGAAAGATCGTTCAATAGTAGCCGTAGTTGATGGGAAAGCACTTAAGATGAGGAGTGCATTCCTTGTTGCAGGGAAATAATATTAGCCTCCTCCAAAAGTGCAGCCACTTCAATATCCTTTAATTTGTCTCCTGCTAAATCCTTCTTTTTCCACAGATTATACCACAAATCTAATTCTGCAGAGATATCACCCAAGTCATAAAACTCCATGAAAGATTTTGCATTTTTCTCCAAATATTTTGAAGTCATTTTTAGCATGTATGAAGGATGAAGATGGGATAAGGGAAAAGCAGGTGTATTTTCCTGTGAGAATCTAACATTCAATGATAAAGTTAAAGAGTCAAGATAAGGGATGATCAACTACCGTCCCCAATATTCAGTCGCAGTTTCAGATGACGGATTACTTCTGTGTATTTGCTTTTGAACAATTCGTGGGACTGTTAACTCAACGCCGACTTTCTCCGCGATATCATGTGATTTTTCAAGTAATTCATCAGAAACGTGTTCAATTTCTTGTCAATCCTTCTTGATGACATCAAGGATTGCACCAATATGTTTCCTCACCATAATCAAATCCATATTTGTACTTTGTAGAACGTTCACAACGGGTTCCAAAATCGCAGGGTACTTTGCAATCATGACTAAACCTACGATGAAAATTGGTTTAGTAACTGCACAGTGCAATTGATAGGCAAATTTTCTTGTAGCATAGTTTCCTTCGACCGAGAGATGTTCTAGCGCATTGACGATTTCATGGAAGCTGCCTGAAAACTTTCTAATGCTCTTGTATTTCTCTGACCATCTGGTCTCACTGAGCCTTGATAGATTAGGAGCCGAATTCCTGCGGGCTGGCGACTTACGAAAGAATGATATTGTATCATTAACTGTTGCAATTAAGTTTCTTATTTACGGTAGTTTGCTAGCATCATTGACCACAAGATTTAGTTTTTGGCTTGAGCAATGGAAAAATAAAGATTTATTGTACTTTTTCTTCAAAATGGCCTGTACACCACCTTCTTTTCCAGCCATCGTAGAACATCCGTCAAATCCAAATCCAACACAATTCTCTGCTGAAAGATTCTGATCAACTAAAAACTCTGAATTGTGCTAGCGATTGTAGGGGCATCTTGAGATTTCAGCTCAACATAGCCTACAAATTCCTCTCAAATTTTTTTCTTGATTCTCATCATAAAACCGCAATCCGATAGAAAGCTGTTCTTTTCCAGCGATATTTCCTGTTTCATCGGCCATTACAGCGTAAGCTTTTGCTTGTTTACAATATTCAATAATTCTTTCTTTGACAACTTCACCACATAATCTTATAATCTCATTTTGAATTTTTGGTGAAGTGTAGACTGCATTTTTTCGACATGTATCCAAATGATTCTTTAGCTTCACATCACCACAGTCAATTCTCAAATTTAAAAGGACAAAGAAAACCCCCTCATCTCCTTCCTTTCCTCTAAGTGGCAAATCATGAGTTCCACAGAATATGATACAAGAAATAATTGATGACAATATTTGTTTGTTTTCTTCAATCATCTTCTGGTGACCACTTTGCAACTGTAAATCAACGGGAACATTTTCAAGGAACGCTTTTGCAGCAGCTGTTGAAGTTTTGTGGTAGTGACTGCCGACGTGTTTTCTACAATCTTAATATATATCTTTAAACTTCACGTATGACCTTACCATGAATGACCTCAAAACTCCTTTAACTGTAGCAATACTAGGAGGAAAAAGAACACAGTGCATACATAGAGCACCTTTCAAACGACTTGGGTACACCAACCAAGGAGTATATTGATCTAACCAGCGGCGGTTAAATTTGCTTTTCAAATGGCTGGCATCAGAACCAAAATCGTAATTTGGTGGTGGAACCCAGGGTTTTGTAAGCAAATCCTTCCTTTTTTCTGAAGGCAACTTAAGGCCACGACCAACATAACGACCAATGTCATTTTCATGGTAGCCAGCCATCGTATTCTTCAATCGTTTTAGATGTCCCAGGAACAGCTACGTGTAAAGGTGAAGAATTACTAGACCCTTGTTCCATAATAGACACAGAATCCGATGGTTCGGTCAGTTTAGTTCCATCTTCATCACCATCACTGCTTCCACTTCCACTACTGTCATCTTGATCCTTTTTTCGTTTGAGAGGTTTTCTGCCTGAAAATAATAGAAATTGGCATAATTCAAATTTCAATAAAACAGGGTTATCCGTTAGTTGAAGACAATACGAAATTCACTGCTTTAACCTATTTTAATAAATCCAGCAATAGATTGAAATCATTTTTATCAAATTTTAATTTAAATATTGCGTTTAGAGCAAACAATAATCTCAGTAAATACATTAAGAACAATAAAGCAAGGAGTTTGAAAGAAAATAAATCAGGTGTCTATCAACTAAATTGCGGCAGTTGCGATAAATTTTATATCGGAAAAACTTTTTAAACTCGTATTTCAGAGCACAAAAAAAGTTTTGATTTGGAGAATGGTATTTCACATTACGCGACTCATTTAAGAAATGAAAATCATAATTTTGATAAAGTGTAAATCTCATTTTGAAGTAATTTTCATTATATTATATGATAAATTTAATTTAAAATTTTATTTTCTACATAAATTGAGAAATTACTTAACTTACCTTTTTGAAACCAGTTTCTTATATCCATTTAGGCAGCCTCAGTGTTCTCCAAACGTAAATAAGAAGGTAAACTAATAAACTATAATAATTGGTTGTTTAAAAAAATACTTGGTAGTAAACACCAACAGTTCAACTAACATACAAATACTGATCAAGTAGCGGCGGGCGGGTCAGTTTATATAGTGATGCGGACATGCGGAACTCTCTAGATCGAAGGGGAAGGCGGAGACCTTTCTAGAAGATTTCCTTTTCTCTCATTGGCTGCCGCCTGTAGACTCTAGCGATCTCTCAGTCTTTCTCGAATTCCACTAACTGGCTGACATATTTCGCTACCAGTCGCTAGATGGCTCTAGATCAGTGTAAAGCTTTGCGAGATGTACGATAATTATCCTATTTGTTTGTGGTATTATTTTTTTATAAGGATTTATTTTTTTGCTTCCAGGGGGAGAGCGTGTCACGCATTCAGATCGTTTTATAAAGACTTTTTATCTTGACATATCGTCACGTTTGCAGGCGTATTCTCATTGAGTTGTAATGCGGTAAAGCAACCGACCACGAACTCTGTACGCTGCGCCAAGGATTGTAACGTCACTAGTGGGACTGATTCATGAGTTCTATAGTTCGTTATAAGTGGTTACACATGGGACATGTTACACATATGTTAAACACATGTGACATGTTAAACATATGTTAAACACATGTGACATGTTACACATATGTTAAACACATGTGACATGTTACACATATGTTAAACACATGTGACATGTTACAACGTTGTTAGCGGAACCATCGTCAGTTATGAAAAATTTGTTGTGAATTCTTGAACCTTTAAAACATATAATTAATAAAATTTTTGAAACTGGCGATTTGCCAACACAGTTTAAAGAATCAGTTGTTATCCCAATACATAAGAAGGGAGATAAATTGGATTTTTCAAATTACCGCCCAATAAGTTTGATAAATAACTTTTGTAAAATTCTGGAAAAATGTGTAAAAAAACGGCTGACTCATTTCTTGGCAGAGCATGACATATTACACAGTAAACAGTTTGGATTCTGTGAGGGTAAATCTACGGAAGCATCACTGCATGAGCTGGTTTCGGAAATCTTAAGTGGATTTGATTCAGATTCTAAAATTCTTGGAGTATTTTTGGATCTGCGCAAGGCATTTGATACTGTTAATCAGACCAAACTGATTATGAAATTAGAGAATATCGGTGTAAGGGGAGTTGTTCTGAAACTGTTTGAGAGTTACTTTACAGACAGAATACAGCGAGTAAGGGTAAATGGTATGTTGAGTGACCCTATTGCCATAGGTTGTGGAGTGCCACAAGGTACAATACTTGGCCCGATCTTCTTTCTGATTTACATCAATGACATACTGTTGGAATATAGTGAGTACTGTACAGTGATATCTTATGCCGATGACACTACCATTCTGATTAAAGATTCTTCCTGGAATTGTACATATTATAAGACAACTGACATTATCAGGAACTTGTGTAATGCATTAAAAAATGATTGCCTTTATATTAATATTCAAAAAACTAAATATATGCATTTTTCTCCCACAGTTGCCGGACTGCCTCCTTCCTCGAGAAACATCGTTATCAATGATACGGAAACTATAAATTGTGTTAATAGCTTAAGGTATTTGGGAGTGGAGCTTGACCGGCACCTAAAGTGGCGGTGTCATGTAGAAAAAATCAACTTAAAAATAAGAAAATTAATTAGAACTTTTTATGAAATAAGACATATATTAAATTATGAGAATTTACTTGCAGTTTACAGGGCACTTGTCGAGTCGACTTTGAGATATGGTATAACATGCTGGGGCTCTGCTTATGGTACAACTTTGTCGCCTCTCCAAATTACGCAGAACTTTATACTGAGAATTATGCTTAAAAAAGACATTTCATTTTCTACAGAGTTGCTTTACGGGAAAGATATATTGGACATCAGGGGGCTGTATATTCTAACAACCATTCACCATGTACACAGAAGTAAAAAAGTACCAAGTACTGCACAACACTCTTATCTTACTAGAGGTGTGAGTAGCAAATCTGTTACGTCTTCTTATCACAGAAAAACGGTATCTCAGCGGTACATATCATTTTTTGGTCCAAAGTTGTACAACATACTTCCAACTTCTATTAAAACTATTAAAAGTAAATACAAATTTAAGAGAGCGCTAAGATCTTATGTTGCTGATAATTGTGTTACTTTAAAGAATATTATAAAATAATGTAAAGTGGGGCATATGAGAACAGGAATAATTTGTAGTAATAAATATTTGCACGAACATGGCAGATGCATTTTGTAAGTTGGGTGAGTGTTTTCGGGGCTTATAAGTGTTTGGCGGACTGTGGAGAGTGAGGGAAAAATGCGAGAGAAAGATAGGGTAATGGAGCATAGGGGAGGAGGTGACAGTGTAGAGTGGGAGGATGTTAGTAAAGGAGAATGTCAAAGAAGAAGAGAAGAGAGTCGGCGGATGTGAATGTGCTGATAATATGGTGGAAAAGATGTGGTGTGAAGTTGTTCTATGGTAGGACATATGAGTATTGGACTGGAGTGTTTCAAAGTGGTAACTGTTGTTTCTACATTGGACAGCGTTGGGGGGGGGGGGGGGGAATTAACCGTGGTGTGGATGGCGTGTTTTAGTTTTGTTTGTTTTTATTTCATTTTAGTTTTTGCTGATTAAGTCGAGGAGCCTATTAGGCGGTTTTGCATTTGTTGTTCTTTAAATAAACATTGGTAGACAAGAGTAACGCAATATAAAATAGGTAGGTTATAATGTCACGGACAAGTGTATACTTATGTGACATAGATGTATGTATCTACTTTGTAAGCCTGGTTGTTTGATGTTTGTGTTTATCACTAAGTTACTAAATGTATTTGCATATTAAATAAATAAATAAATAAAATAAATAAATAAAATAATTGAAGTCTCCAAAGTGTACTTATCAGTGCTTATCGCAGGTTCCAATCTTCACTCATCTCTATCCGTTTCTTTGCACAACTCAAAATCCATTAATTTCTATTGCATTATGATGTTAAATTTCTTGCCATGTTCGTTTGCTCATTTTTTATTAATTTTGCTTGTTTGCTTCCAGAACAATGAAGACTCTACATCCAAATCATCATCATCAGAAAAATATTCCAAAACATCAACATCACCTGTGAAACAAAGGGACTCTTATAATGCTCTCTCTGATATTAGAATTAGGAAAACATCGACTCCAGTAATATCAAATAGCGGACCAGGACCACCTTTTTCTTATTATAATCATAGGTGGGTAATTTTTTGTATAGATGCGTGCGTGATCCCTCGAGTAACAAGATACTTAACTATGTTAGATACTGCTGAATCTCTGCTTTTAGAACCTCGTAGCCATAGTGACTACTTCTGTTTGTCATTGTTCCGTCGCTTATTTTCCAAGGGCATCTGGTATATTAATGAAAAATTCGGGAGGCAGCAAGTGCGTTGTAGTAGTGAATTTTCATAAGAATTGTACACTATTAGTACGGCATATTACAAAAATTAATACTACATACAGACTTGGAGCTCTGGCTTCACTGTTGGTTTTCGTTTTTGTATGTGAAGGACGTAGCCAGCGCGTGAGCTAACTGGAGCAAGTGGCCCTTCGAATTCTGGATATTCTAGGATGTTCTTCAACGTTTCCGTGACTATAGTTTCGCTGCTTGACAGCATTCTCAGACAGATCAAAATTGAATTAGTACGAAATCATGACCACTACAAAAATTAATGCTTTAAATTTAAACATACCTTGAAGATCAGTTTTAGAGCTCCTAGCACGCGCTCATTTGAAGAATTTTTTCGAAAGTGTTACCATCGACATCTCTATATTATCATAAAAAATATTTTAATCTTTTGTTCTAGCTCCTATTGGAAAAAAAATTAATGCCCAAAACTCACTTTTCTCTTAAACTAAAAAATGAACATTTGGTATATCTATGTAAGTACATACTGCAAGTATCTCTAAAAGAAACTTATATTACAAATTTCATTAAACTTACAAAAGGCTTCCACAAGAAAACTTAATTCATAATTAGAAAAGTGTGGACGCAGCAAGTGCGTTATGGAAGTGAATTTTCTGAAAATGTTTTTAATAGAAAATATGTCTTTAATGCTAGCAGGAATCCATTTGGTCACTGGTATAACATATATAGTAGGAACAATGTACCATATTTTACCAACATAACTTGTTTGAAAATGTACAAAAATTTTCCGAAAATAAACTTAAAACATTTCCGTGAAAACTCGTTTCCTAGCTGACGAACCTTAGGTTAATAGCAAATTGCGTTATTGAATCTTATAGTTATAGGTAACGTATGCAATTTTTTCTCGTATCTTGCGTAATAACAATTATATTGAGCTTTACCGTAGAAATGCGTCACCCTGTATATATGTAAACAGAAAGTAAACCCGGATATGGATTCTAGGTGGCGTAGTTTGCGCTCATTTGAAAAAATCTATTTAGAATTCAAAAGCCACGGTCTCCTCATTAACGAATTTTTTCTGTAAAAATTTGCTAAAAATTATAGACCGTTAAACCATAAATTTAACTAAAATTACTTCCAAAACATCAGAGAAAGTGTCTATTTGAAATGAATTTTCTAGAAATATTTTATTAAAATGATGGACAATGATGCTTTAAGCTGAAACTTATGGGTTTGCAGAACACTCTTTACATAATCCGTATTTCTTTCAGGTTCTTTGCCTAAATGTTGCCAATTTTGACGTTTCAAATCGAGACTTTTTACGTTTTGAGGATACCCCAATTTTTTTTAATGCATCTAACCTTTTTGTCTTTAAACTTACAGACCTAAATTTTGGTAAATTGTTCCCCATATATATATATATATATATATATATATATATATATATATATATATATATATATATATATATATATATATATATATATATATATATATATATATATATATATATATATATATAAAATTGAAACTGACCCTGGACATGGGTTCTAGGGGGCCTAGAAATTTTTTCTAAATTCAAAAGTCGGGATCTCCTCGCTGGTGATTTTTTTTTTTAAGAAAATTCACTAAAACAAGCACTTGTGAAGTGAAGCCACGGGAAAAGTCTACGACTGTATTAAATATGGGATGGTTCACTAAGTTAGGGCAAGAACAAGCAACCAGATATGCTATTCAAATTGAATCAAGTCTTAAAACTTTCTTCTCCTCTTTGTCTAATTATTTCTTATATAAAAACTCGCTAAAAAATTCACCCGAATAACAACAATCTGATTAGATAACGGTAAAGTGAAATGAGACTAAAAAAGCCTGGATGCAGCAAGTGCGTTATGGTAGTGAATTTTCATAAAAATATTTTTAATACAAATATGTTTTTTATTTAAGAAAGCAGGCATCAAATTTGGTTACCAGTATAACCTATATAGTAACAACAATGTGCCAGGTTTCATTAAAATAACTGTATTGTTTGAAAATGTACAAAAATTTCCGAAAGTAAAATTAAAGTGTTCATGAAAAAACTGGTTTCTTGGTCAACCTTATAGGTTAATAGCAAATTGAAATGAAAATTCGCTACCATAACGCACTTGCTGCGTCTCGAATTTCTTTTCTTATAAACATGTATTATATTTCGATGGAAAATGCAATAACATAAGGCGTGTTCGATTAAAAAAAAAAGAAAATTTGAATCACCAACGACTTATGAGCCAGCCTGTAATTGTAGAAATATTTTTTAGGATGTAGCTCAAGACAACCTATAATTAATGTATAATTTTTTTCCTATCTTGTATAATAACGGATATATTCAACTTTATTGATTTTTTACAAAAATTCAACAAAAATTATATACCATTAAACGATAAACTCTATAGCCAAGCAGAGAAAGGGTCTATTTGAAATGAATTTTCTGGAAACATTTTAGTAAAATGAAGGACAATGACGATTGAAACTAGGACTTCAGGCTTTGTAAAACATTCTTTTTGAGACATTTTCTTTCCATAGCTCATATTAGTTTCAGGTTCTTTGCCTAAATATTACCAATTTTGACGTTTAAAATCGCAACTTTGAGGTTTTGAGGAAAACCCAAATTTATTTTTCTTTAAATGTCTATAACTTTTTTGTTTTTTAACCTACAGAGCTAAATTTTGGTAAGTAACTCACCTATAACGATATAAACCCGCGTACCAAATTTGTTAATTCCGGAGATATAATTTTTTTTCGAAAGAAAACAAAATTTTCCGGGAAAACCTCGGCGGATTTTCCTGGCTAACGAACTTATCCAAGCCGCTTGCAAAAGGAAGGTATTCACCATATTTAATCAAAATCGGCCCATTAGTTTTTGAGTTATCGGTGTGATACATACATATATAAGGTGGCGCATTGAAAACGAAACAGACTGATTTGCGTCCAGAGAATTTTTTTTAAAGAAACGCTGAAACATGGCAGTTTTAATATTGAGGGGGACATGTTTTGACATAAAACTCAACTTTGTCACATCAACCCCTCAAGGGTGGTGATAACAACCCTTATATCTTAAATAGGGAACATGGGTCGAGTGTTACATCATTTGAAAGCTCGTTCTTTTCTGAATTCAGCACACTAATTTTTTGGAAGTTTTATCAACTCGTTTAAAAATTATTCACAGTTGAAGATGCAAAAACGCATTTCACTCATTCCGATAAGAAATGTGCTGATAGTCAATGTTTTGTTGGTTTGTAAACAAAAAATTGGCTATCAGAACATTTCTTATTGGAATGAGAGAAATGCGGTTTATTATTTCAGTTTATCGGTCGGTTTGATACTTGATAGTACTACCGAAAATTAATTTTACAATGGTGTATTCTGTAGAAGAAAGAGTTGAAATAATTACTCTTTTTTTCAGAAACGATGACTGTGCAAATTTGTTTAATGAACGACGTCCGAGCAGACATGTTAACAGAAAATACATTTTGGAGTTAGTTGCAAAGTTTCGACAAAGTGGTTCAGGAGCCAACAAAAAACGGGATCCTGAACGTGAATTTCCGGTTAGAAATGAGACTACTGAGATTGAAGTTTTAGGACAAATTGTGGCAGACCCAACTTTGAGCACGAGAAAATTGACCACTGTTGCAAACATCCAAAGAAGAATGATTTTGATCGGCAGCTGGAGTTTTGTGAAGTTATGACTGCACGAATAGTTGATAACAGGAACTTTCTGTTGAATATCTGTTTCTCAGACGAGTGTACATTTTTATTAAACTATACAGTCAATCCTCATAATTGTCGTTATTGGGCAGATAATAATCCAAGACATTTTTACGAAGTTCACACTCAAACTCCACAGAAATTGAATGTCTGGACTGGCATTTTTGGAGACTGTTTAATCAGACCAATTTTTCTTGATGGCAATTTAAGTGGCGAAACGTATTTGGAGTGACTAGAAGATATCGTTTACCCTCTACTAATTGACATTGTTGAAAATGATGATAGCTATCAAGAAAATCAATTCGTGTTTCAACAAGATGGAGCTCCTCCGCATTTTTCACAACGTGTTAGGGAGTTTTTGAACAGAGAGTTTCCAGAGCAATGGATTGGGTGTAGAGGTTCTATTGAGTAGTCCCCTAGATCACAGGATTTAACTCCTTTAGACTTCTTTCTATGGGGCCATTTAAAGAGTAGAATTTTCGCAACAGAACCGGAGTCTCGGGAAGCATTACGACGACGCATTGTTGAAGAATGCCGTCTAATAACTCCACAAATGCTCCAGAATGTCAGAGCTCGTTTTGAACAAAATTGGTACTTTTGTATGGAAGCTGGTGGTCAACAATTTGAACACTTAACTGAACATTTTTGAACGTTTGGTTTTGTGTTTTAGTTTTTTTTTTAACGAAAAATTAACTAATTAGTGCATTTTTTATCACAATGAATGAAATACGTTCTTGCAACTCAAACTGTGAATAATTTTTAAACGAGTTGATAAAACTTCCAAAAAAAATAGTGTGCTGAATTCAGAAAAGAAAGAGCTTTCAAATGATGCAACACTCGACCCATGTTCCCTATTTAAAATATAAGGGTTGTTATCACCACCCTTGAGGGCTTCATGTGACAAAGTTGAGTTTTATGTCAAAACATGTCCCCCTCAATATTAAAATCGACGTGTTTCAGCGTTTCTTAAAAAAAATCTCTAGCCGCAAATCGGTCTGTTTCGTTTTCAATGCGCCACCCTGTATATATATATATATATATATATATATATATATATATATATATATATATATATATATATATATATATATATATATTGAAACTGACTCCGGGTTTGTTCTGGGGGGCCTCCTCATTATTAATGAATTTTTTTAAAGAAAATTCACTAAAAGGAAAGTATCTGCCCAATTATAAACATGGTATGTATCTTTTCTTATTAATCGGTTGGATGACTTTGTTTTAGTCAACCTAATCCAACTGGTTTTTCCAACGAAAAAAGTTTTTTTAAAACAAATTCTGAGTTACTGAATTTTATTAATGAAAATTCACTAATAGCAACAATAAAAAAACTATTATTTCTACACGTCAACACGGCTGGGTTTTACATGATTAAAAGGAATGAAAAGTAAAGGCTTTTTTTACCAGACAATGTATCAATCAATAGTGATACATGATACATTGTCTGGCAGAAAATGCCTTTAATTTTCATATCTTTTGATCAAATAAAAAACTGTCTGCTGAAAATTATAATTTTAAACCCAAAGGTGGCAAGGTTTACAACCGTTTTAAAGAAAAATAAGATCTTGGTCCAAACGTATAAAATCTAGACACTATTGTTTCTACTAAATATTTAAAGTTAGTGAAACAAAACAAAATGATACTGCATCGGGCCGGAATCGAACCAGGGTCGCCCGCGTGATACGCGAGCATTTTACCACTAAACCACGGATGCTAATAAATAAATTGTTTCTTTACGTGATAATTAAACAGGCGACCACTTGCTGCCCCAGGAAATTGTCCGTTGTAACTGATTTACGAACTCGTCCGCGGTCTTAACAAAATGAAGATATGTACCAAGTTTCATTTAAAGCAGAAGTATTTTTTGAATTATCGCTCGGATACATATACAGGCTGTTCAAAGTTAAGTCAGCACTATTTTGTTATTATCGGAGCTACATGATTGGTTAAATTAGCAGACTTGTGTATTTTTTGCGCTGATTACGATGAGCTAAACAAAAAAACCATCGAGCATCGCGTTTCCGGGATATTGACAGAAACATGTTTTTTTCTAATGGAACACCCAGTATATCTTATCAGCATTCAATAGATAATCTAATTCTCAACAAATTACTTTCAATGCCCAAAGGCCCTAAAGTCGAAAATAAAGGAGATATCGTCAAGTTTATGAATTCAAATTAGGTAACCATGAATTCGAAACAAAACGTTCACTGTTTATTAATATTATTAGTATTGAATCATTTCAAATAAATATTGAAATGAAGATAACATTAGAATGAGAACAATAATAACTATAAATTAAAATCACAGGAAGGCTCACGGAACTTGGAGTATATGGTCGAAGACTTCTTGCACTTCAATGCATTTTTGGCAATATCTGTGAACACTCCTAGTAGCTTTTAAAATGGTTCCATCAATTCTATGTAAAGCGGTAATTATGGCATTCTGATGTGGTTCAACAGTTTCGTATCTGCTTTTGTACACAATATTCTTGATATAGCCCCAGTCTAGAGGTGTAAGGTCCGGTAAGCGCGGTGGTCATCGATTGGGACCACTGGTACCAATCCACCTACTTGGAAACATATTTTCTAGCATCTCAGTTGCAACGCGGGAATTTTGAGCAGGTGCCCCATCTTGCTGCATGTACATACTTCCCCTGGTGGCCAAGTACATGTCATCTAGAAGATCTTCCAGTATGTGCATGATTAATTCCATATATCGCTTGGCTGTCAGGTTCCTTTGATAGAAAATTAGACCAATTACTCTGGAGCCCATAAGACCACACCAAACATTGATGCTGCACCTCGTTTGTGGGTGGTGAGCCTTGCTCAACATGTGATCTTTTCGGCTCCAGTACTGGTTATTTCTTCTATTAAACAAGCCCGCATTTGAGAAGCTTGCGTCATCACTCCACAGAATCAATCCCATTAAATTTGGGTTATATCTAACTTTGTTTACAAACCATTGACAACATTGAAAACGTCTGTCGCTATCGCCAGGATAAAGTGTCTGTGTCAATTGGTATTTGTATGGTACATATTTGTGTTATTTTAGAATATTATGTATAATACCTAAACATAAACCACTTTCATTGGATAAATCTCTTACCGAATTTTCTTCGTGGGCCTCAAAATATGCTAGTACATCAATTTCAGTCTGTTCATCCACAATAAATCTTTTAGGTGTTCTCTTCTTGCCAACGGTATATTCATTGGATCGAAATTTTCTGTATAGTTGCAGAAAGCAATGTCTGTCTGGCAGATCTCGTCCAGGAAATAAATTCACATAACGTTCTAAAGCTCTTTGACTTTGACTATTTTTACTACTGTTATGTAGCATTCAAGCATCTCACATTTTTCTGAATGCATGAATAGCATTTTAAAACGATTGCTGTACTCAGCAAATGCAATCTGTCGTTGCTCTGTCAAACAATCTAAATGTTTTGTTTCGAATTCATGGCTACCTAATTTCAATTCATAAATTTGACGATATCTCCTTTACTTTCGACTTTAGGCCCTTTGGGCATTGAAAGTAATTTGTTCAGAATTAGATTATCTATCGAATGCTGATAAGATATGCGGTGTATTCCATTAGAAAAAAAAACATGTTTCTGTCAATATCCCGGAAACGCGATGCTTGATTGTTTTTTTGTTTAGCTCATCGTAATCAGCGCAAAAAAATACACAAGTCTGCTAATTTAACCGATCACGTAGCTCCAATAATAACTAAGTTAGCAATAGTACCGACATAACTTTGAACGCCTATATATATTCAAACGGACCTTGGATATGGGTTCTAGGGGCTCTAATTCGCGCTCAGTTGAAAAAATTTACCGAAAGTCTCACCATCGTTACCTCTCTGCTAGTGAACTTTCTTAATGAAAATTCACTAAAGGCGTCATTGTACTTGGTGGTTAAATCAACATTTACTGTTTGTAAGCGTAATTTTGAATACACAACTTTCCCATCAGCTGCATTAAATTGTCATTTTGACACTCATTAATTCTTTATCATTTTTTGTTGATCTAAGTTAAACCTTAAGGCATAATGTAAAAATAAATTAAGACAGGAAGTGTTTTTGCTTATTATATACTTTTAGAATTTACTCTTATTATCACTATATAGTAGTTGTTTCATTTTCATGCATGTTTATACTAACCCCTCTGTGACACCCTTGTCTCTTGCAGAAGCTCTCTCACAACACCCGTACCTGCCCATATCAAATCTCAAAGCTTGCCCAATCATGCATCCACATCGTCAACCTCTACCAATCTTACCAACAATTATAGTTGCGCTATCTTCGACATACTGAGGGTACCACCAGAAGACTTTGCCAGTCAATTAACATTACTCGATCTGCCTGTGTTCCTGAGCATCCAACCAGATGAACTGACTAGCTGTGGATGGAGCAAAAAGAATAAGCTCAGTGTAGCTCCTAATGTTGTATCCTTCACAAGGAGATTTAATCATGTAAGTAAAAAATATTTATAACTAATTTTTACTGACTTCAAAAAGTAAACAGTCTTCAACTCTACACAAAAGTTTTTTCTGCATATCGTCGCACTAATGAGAATAGTGCTTAACTCATAATTTTGCAGTAGAGATAAAAACGTTTTATGACTTTTTTTCTGTATTAGCTAAACAATATATTAAACAATTAGAGTTCGTTGTTTAGTTTCAGCACTATGGTTAATATAATTATTTTTGGTAGTTGTACAATTGTCATTCTCTCTTAAGCGTAAAGCAAAAGAGAGGGACTGCGCTTATAAAATTTTTAAGACATCTGTGGGAGATACACGTGAGCATTTGTGGACTGTATACAAGTTGTATAGGAACGAGTTTGTAAATCTGCTAAAGGATAAAGAAAGGAAATATTTTGAAAGGAAAATTGACTCAAATAGAGGTAATTCAAAGGACATGTGGAAAACACTAAATACCCTGTACAAAGCTGAAGGTGATACGGTGAACTTTCTGGATTTCAACTTCGGCTGTGATGGTAGGGTTTCTTTTGCAGCAACGAGAAAGGAGGCATGTGCAAAATTCAATGTATATTTTGTAAATAGTATTAATGCGATTGCAGATTCAATTCCAGTGGGCTGTCCTTGGTCTCATGAGGGTTATCCCTTGGTTGCATGTTCTTTTGTTGACTTTGAGCCTGTGACTCTGGCTGATCTGAATAAATATGTAAACATGATGAAGAAAGGTAGCATCACAGAGATCCTCAGCACGGAGTTTTTGAGAGTAACCTTTAGAGTGATTGGTCATGTAATTTTGAATTTTATTAATGTCTCCCTTAAATATGGTGCTTTTCCGGGGGCCCTTAAGTGCAGTACAATTATACCAATTCCAAAGGCAGAGAAAGATGTTCGCCCTGTAAATACTCTGCCGAGTGTTGAGAAGGTATTGGAACATTTTGTATATTGTCAGTTAATGGATTATTTTCAGAAAAACAAACTGTTTGTTGGGTATCAGTCTGGGTTTAGAAAGCATCATTCTTACGAGACTGCTTTGCAGCTGACGCCCAAGTGGAAGGAAGCAATAGATCAAGGGAAATATGTACTAGCTGTGTTTGTTGATCTTAAGGGAGCTTTCGAAACAATCGACAGGGATATTCTTCTGCGGAAGCTGGCATATTATGGTATTGGTGGAAATGTGTTAGGATGGCTGAGGCAATACTTGACAGGCAGGACACAGAGGACCAGATAAGAGACAGAAATATCAGATGAGGTGGTGTGCTGCACTGGCGTTCCTCAGGGGAGTATACTCGGACCCCTACTTTTTATCATGTACATGAATGATATTAATTTTAGTGAGGATTTTGAATATATGTTTGTTTGCTGACAAAAATTATTTTTGTTCAGCAGACTTAGTCACAATTTGTCAGTGTATGCTAGTATCGCGGTGTATCGCACACTGTTACAACCTCATTTTGATTACTGTGCTACCTTGCTTCACGTGATGGATCTGAACTCTCTGAATGTGTTACAGAAACTGCAGAATCGTGGAATGTGAATTGTCTTAAAACTGAGCAGATATACACCTATAAAATTGATGCTAGTAACTTTGAACTGGCAATGTGTTGCAGATAGACTGTACTATTTGACGATGATATTTGTTTTTAAACTTGCGAAGAATCTGTTTCCAGCCTATTTCCATTCATTTCTGGTTTTTAACAGAGGCATTCACCAATATAATACAAGGGGTGCTGATGGTCTGCACATATATAGAACCTATACAAGCGGAGCAATGAAGTCAGTGTTTTTTAGAGGTATCGGCTAGTTTAATAGCTTACCTGATGATTTAAGAAATTGTGGTACATTGGGTTTATTTAGGAGGAAACGTCTTCAGTTATTGATGTTCAGAGCTGTATGATTGTATGTTAATTTAAATGTTAATTTGTTTGTATGTATTAGGATTTCCTATATTGAAATAAAACTTATATGCTCAACATAACTAATTTATTGTAGGGAAAAAGTTTTTTTTCAAACTGGCAACACTTTTTCCAGTGACAGCCAATTTTAAAGCTGTGAGCTGCATTATGCTCAGTTTGGTTTGCCATTTCACCATGAATAGACTTACGCCTGAAGAACGATTACATATTGTCCAAATTTATTTCGAAAATCGTGGTTCAGTTCACGAAACTCACCGGGCGCTACTTCCAGTTTACGGTCATCATAATCATCCACCCGAACAAGTAATTCGAATAACCATGGATTGTTTTCTCACGAAGCATAATCTAGTTTATCTGCGTTTCCTCAGAGACATCGTACAGTGTGCACCAAAGAAGTTGTTGCTGCTGTGGGGCGTAGTACCAAGGAGGACCTGAATGAGTCATATCGCCATCGTGCACAGCAATTAGAACTGTGCCCATCCACTCTATGGAAGATTTTGCGGAAAGATATTGGCTTACGAGCTTA
Organism: Tillus elongatus; assembly: GCA_964006375.1. Lineage (NCBI taxonomy): Eukaryota > Metazoa > Arthropoda > Insecta > Coleoptera > Cleridae > Tillus > Tillus elongatus. The sequence continues at coordinate 196,471,067 of OZ023263.1, forward strand.
GAATAGCCAGCTTGTACAGGAATCAAAGCCACTTGACCATCGTGTGTGTCATACGTTCGATGAATGGGGTGAAAACGAGATTGCTGTTGATCCTCATTTTCACCACAAAATGTTGTTCAGTGATGAGGCTCATTTTTGGTTGGGTGACTGTGTCAATAAACAAAATTGGCGAATTTTGGGTAAAGAAAATCCATGAGCCAATATTGAGACACCTTTACATCCACAAAAAGTCACTGTTTAGTATGCTTTATGGGCTGGTGGAATCATTGGTCCATATTTCTTTAAAAAGGATGCCGGACAAAACGTTACAGTCAATGAAGAGCGCTACAAAGCTGTGATGACTGACTTTTTCATTCCTTAATTAAATGGCATTAATGTGGAAGAGCAACAAGATGGCGCAACATGTCACACAGCGCACAACACAATCAGTTTATTGTAGGAAACATTTCACGAACGCATAATTTCGCATAATGAACATGTGACAAGGTCTTGCGATCTGACGCCGCTAAATTTCCTAAAGTAAACTTAAAATGCTCCCGAAAAAACTGGTGTCTTGAAATTGAGCTATTCAAATTTGAAGCATTTAAAGCAAATTCTCTACCATAACGCACTTACTGCGGCCCGAATTTCTTTTCTTACAAACATGCATTATATTTCGATGGAAAATGCAAAAATGCAATAACATGAGGCATGTTTGATTTAAAAAAAAAAAGAGAATTTGTATCAGCAACGACTTACGGGCCACCCTGTGATTGTAGAAAAATTTTAAAGATGTAGCTGAAGACACCCTATAATTAATGTATACAATTTTTTTTTTCATATCTTGTATAATAATGGATATATTGAACTTTGTTGATTTTTTATGAAAATTCGATTAAAATTATATGCCATTAAACGATAAACTCTATAGCTAAGACTACTGCTAAAATATCAGAAAAAAGGTCTATTTGAAATGAACTTTCTGGAAACATTTTAGTAAAATGAAGGACAATGACAGTTGAAGCTAAGACTTCAGGCTTTGTAAAACATTCTTCTTGAGACATTTTCTTTCCATAACTCGTATTAGTTTCAGGTTCTTTGCCTAAATGTTGACAATTTTGGCGTTTTAAATCGCGACTTTGACGTTTTGAGGAAAACCTCAATATGTTTTTTTTTAAATGCCCATAACTTGTTGTCTTTCAACTTACAGAACTAAATTTTGGTAGGTAATTTACTTATAATAATATAAACCTGCAAACCAAATTTGGCTGCACTTACTTTGTTACTTCCGGAGATATAAATTTTTTTTGAAAGAAAACAAAATTTTCCAGAAAAATCTGGCCCGATTTTCCTGGCTAACGAACTTATCCAAGCGACTTGCAAAAGGAAGGTATTCACCAAATTAAACAAAATCTGCCTCTATATATATATATATATATATATATATATATATATATATATATATATATATATATATATATATATATATATATATATATATATATATATATAATTGGTAGAAAATTTTCATAAAAATATTTCAAATGCGATAGCTCAATAACTTTCCCATTAAACCAGACTCTTTGATCATGAACCTTAGTAACACCTATGTAACGGTATGTGGGTACTAAGTTTTAAAAAATAACATAATGAGCTTCGCAGATAACAAAAAATTTGTTCTAAAAAACCTTTTTTGTTGTTTATTGTTTGCAAAAACTGGATGGGTTGACTAAAATAAAACCATCCAAGCAATTAATATGGAAAAATACCTGTCTTATTTATAATTTGACAGGTACATTCATTTTGGAAATAATTAATTTTTTTCTGAAAAAATGTTTTCTTTAAAAAAAATGTATCTGAAAAAAAAAGAGCTATAGTAACCAAGTTTGGTAGGTAGATGTAAAATATAAAAAGTAAACTATACACCAAAATTTAGATTTCTATGTTACAAGAAAAAAAATTATAAGAAATATTTAGTGCCAGATAATTTCTATGAAAATTCGCTACCATAACGCACTTGCTAGGTCCAGGCTTTTTTTGTATTTATCCTAATAAATCATAATTCTTCAACCGACAGAGTGAATTTTGCACACATACCTATTTTTCACGTAGATTCCCTCAAAATAGAGAGTGGTGGTAAATGTCAAAAAAAGATATGTGTAAATATGTCCCCCCATCTCCCTCTTACTTCATCAAAATTTCACAAAAAAATCAGACTGTTTTCGAGATATCCCCTCGTAGCACTTTAAAAAACTGACCCTATACATTGGATATCCCATGATTATTTTGTGTGTGTGTGTTTTAAATTGATTCTTAGATCTGGAACATTCCCGCGATTTGGAAGCTGTCACGAGTTTTCTCTGTCTTCAAGGCGGGGGATAGTGGTGATCCATCAAACTATCGACCAATAGCGATACTATGTGTCTTCTGTAAGATTTTCGAGGCCTGCCTTTTTCAGCGAATACTGTTTCACATCAAAAACAGACTCTCTATTTCTCAGCATGGTTTCATTCCAGGGAGATCGACTGTGACGAATTTAGTTGATGTTACACAGTTCATTGCGTCCGCTCTCGACCGCTCTTCACAGGTTGATGTTGTGTATACTGATCTATCTAAGGCTTTCGATTGTCTAAATCATTCTGTTCTAATTGACAGGATGAGGGCTATCGGATTCTCAGAGGGCTTACTTGGCTTATTCAGATCTTACCTGGATGGAAGGAGGCAATTTGTTGAGGTTGGGGGCTTCAAATCTAACACCTATCACATTGATTCAGGAGTGCCGCAGGGTTCCATACTCGGCCCACTACTGTTTAATAATATTTATTGACCCAGTTAAACATGTTTTACATGTTCCTTTTTTAGTGTATGCGGATGATATTAAGATTTTTGCAAATATTTCGAGTGTTGATGACTGTTTGCAGCTTCAGAACTGTCTTCAGATGCTTGATGAATGGTGCTGTTAGAGTGGTCTTTCTATGAATGTTTCGAAGTGTTGTGTGATGTCCTTTACTCGAAATAAGCACTCAATTACTTTCAGATACAATATAAGGCGGCTTTCGCTTGTTCGCCCTAGGACAGTTAGGGACCTTGGAATTGTTTTTGATGGCACTCTATCTTTTAAAGCACACTATGAGCAGACTGTCAGTTCCGCTTACAAAACTCTTGGGTTTCTGATAAGAAACAGCAAAAATTTCTCACTGACTGACACACTCTCCCTGCTCTTTCGTTGTCTGGTTTGGTCCCGACTTGAATGTGGCTCAGTTGTGTGGGCTCCTACTTATGAGATACATGTGGCAAGTCTGGAATCTGTGCAAAGGAAATTTCTAAAATTTCTTAGCTTTCATGAGGATGGTCAATATCCTTCTATTGGTTTTCTCAGGAAAGTTTACTTCTTCGCTTTGGTCTGCAGAGTCTGTCGATGCGCAGGCAGTGCAGTTTAGTTATATTTTTATACAAACTGGTTAATTCTGTGTTTGATTGCCCTGATCTACTTCAGCAACTTAATTTCAATGTGCCTCGTGTTGCAGCACGTTTTCCAGGCACATTCTATCTCCCGACTGCTCGTACGCGATTGCTACGATCGTCTCCAATTTTCCAGATGTGCAATGATTACTCTGTACTGCAAGACCGCCTAGATATCTTCCAATGTAATATATCAGAGATAAAAATGTTTTTCAAAGCAATGTAATTTGTGACTCTCTTTTGTGTAATTTGTTTGATTATTGTTTGTTACCATATTTTGTGTATCAGCCCATCCTCAATTTGGCTTTAAGCTGTTGGATGGTGTATGTATAAATAAATAAATAAAAAATAAACAAATAAATAAATATTTAATGACCTTACAATTTCTGGCATTGTGAAATACATACTGTTCTTTATATATTTATATTTGTCTTTCCACCACAAAACTTTATGATTCTTTCTTTAAACTTTTATTATGATTTAGCTAACATTTTTTTATAGACACCCATTCTTATGAAAGTTTGCTACTATTGCGTGTATGATTCATTTGGAAAGCAGTGTTGATTTTTGTATCTTTTTATACAGTTTCTCATAATTTTTGCTTATATATGTTTTGTTTTTGCAGGTAAATTTTTGGACTGTACAAGAAATACTCTCTGGCTCAACACCAAAGCAAAGATCTGAAATTTTAAGTCATTTTATTAGGATAGCGAAAAAACTTTACGAACTTAATAATTTACATTCTCTGTATGCAATAATTTCTGCCTTACAAAGTGCCTCTGTATATAGGTAACAAGATCTTGTTATATTTTATAACTTTGACTTACATGCTCTTGATTCTAGGCTTTCCAAGACCTGGACATGTCTGTCAAAAAAAGATAAGCTCATATTCGACAAACTAAAGAAAGTGTTTTCAGAGGATCTGAACTTCTCGAATCTCAGAAGTCACATAGAAAGCTTGAAACTGCCATGCATACCATATTTAGGTAAGAATTCTCTTTTTTGCTCATCAGATAAAGCAACTAATACATTTTCATGTTTTTAGGCCTCTATCTGACTGATCTGGTTTACATTGATATGGCTCACCCACATTCAGGTGGTTTGGAATCACAACAAAGACTGCTAAAAATGAACAACATACTCAGGATAATATCAAATTATCAACAATCAAACTACTCCCATCTAACATTCATACCACATATACAAAATTACTTAAACTCTATAAGATACATAGAAGAACTTCAGAAGTTTGTTGAAGATGATCAGTACAAGTAAGTTACCTTTTTATTTCGGCATATTTTATATCATATTCGCTATTAAAGATGTTAATAATTACTTTATGGTGTTTAGAGTAAACTATACAGGCAATTCAGAAATAGTAGTGTGAAAGACCTGGTTATAACGAAGGGAAGGAGAACATTTATGCATTGTTAAAACATTGATATTTTTCATTTTAATCTTAACAGGAAAACCCAAAAACCCGCCATATTTCCACACTTATTAAATCTTTATTAGTAAGAGAAAGAATCAGGTTTTATATAATATCATTATGAGATTAGGTTACTTCTGATTTGTAAATAAAAGATAAGAAACTCTTGCCCAGAAGAGCGGATTGCATACTGTTAACTATTTAATTTAACTAATTATGTAATAATGTAATTTCTGTATTAAAAAAAACATTTTGTAATTCATTTTATTATCCAAAATCCGAGATTAATCTTTCTCCAACCAGCCTGGATATGTTGTAATAGTTTGCAATTTTTCTTCACATACAAAAAAATTTGAAAAGTAGTGGCATGTACTCACATTAAACTTAAGAAAATTAACTGAAAACACCAAACTCTTGTTAACTTCGTTACGATCAATTTCATAATATATATATATATATATATATATATATATATATATATATATATATATATATATATATATATATATATATATATATATATATATATATGTGTGTGTGTGTGTGTGTGTGTGTGTGTGTGTGTGTGTGTGTGTGTGTGTTGTATTGATATTTGGCAATATCAAACTAAATATATATCAACTACTTACAAAATACATAAGGTGCAGGTGTTTTCATATATCCAAGGAAGCCAAACTGTAGTACAGTTTTGCATCATTTATCAAATAGGCATGTCCGAATAAGGATCTGCATTATTAACAGCATGTTAATCTAAAATTACAAAATTCTAAAATTCATGAATTAAATAAGATACGAATTCAAAAACATAATCCTCAAGTAATAAACAGAGCAAATAATTCGTAGATTAACCATAAGTACGGTTAAAATGTACTGAAAATAGAGAAACACTCTAGTTTAATCAAATTTAAAAAAGACTTTGGATTAAGCTACAATGAGACATTTAAAATTTAGTGAAATGTAGCGAGAAATCAAGACAAACTGTTAAACAAAGAAGTGTAATTGATTATAAATAATAGTTAATAATATTTTGTTACAGATAAGAGTTCACAAGTATTTTTGTTGGTTATATGAATATTTTTTTAGAAATATTAAAGTTCATCCTAACCTGTTAAAATGTTATAATATCCAAACGTCCCTATATAAAGTTTGAAAATTAGTTATATATATATATATATATATATATATATATATATATATATATATATATATATATATATATATATATATATATATATATATATATATATGTATGTATGTATGTATGTATTAGGTATTTTAAGATTTTTTTGTTGATGTTTGTGAAGTAAGGTATGTCATGTAAAATGAAAGTGGGGATCAGTGAATTTGACATTAACATTGAATGCAAATTTATTCTGAAGTTTCGACGTGTACATAGACAAAAACCAACATGTCTATGATCAGGACAAATGACAGATAACAAATATAATTAGTTTGCTTTGGTTTCAATAATCTGAAATGAGAGAAATAATAATTGAATAGCTCTCTTCAAATTGGGTCGTTGTACGAAGAGGATGTTAGAGCAGTTCAGCAAAGAAATTAAATGAAAATAAGTTTTTTCATCGGCAAAGTATGTGTGGAAAGTTTAAAGTAATAAATAGTGTACCTTTTAAGTAGAAAGGTAGTTTAAAAATCAATGCTACAAGAGGAATATAAAATATCCAAATAATTGTTGTCGCAGAGTACGCCAAATTTTCAAATCAGAAGCTTACAAGATGGCTGCATAGTAACCAGCCGAGATTCAGCGGTCGTCAAGCAAAGCATTTAGAAGTTTTAAGGTACCGAATTCTACATTACCTAGACAGGCCTGAAATGTCATTGCGTTTCAAATTTTTGAAAGAATAAATCGAAATAATAAATTCAAACACAGAATATGTGAATAATAATTGGTACCAATAAATGTACATTAACCTTCAATTTAGATAATAATATAAATAAGAAATTCATTCATATTTTTAAATTAAGCAGTTTTGAAAAAGCGCAAACAAATTTTCCTTTGATAATAAAAAAATAAAATATAAATAAAAGAACTCGAGCAAAAAATTTTGAAGAAATAATTTACAGTAGGATAATAAATTTCTTTGAAGAAATTGCAATTTTATCAAATGAACAAAATGGCTTCAGGAAACAATAAAGCCATTAGATGACAGATTTGTGGGTGTACTACAGGGGTTAAATGAAAAAGAATATGTTATTGGACTCAATGGATCATGTGCATACTGGCTGAAAAATTAAATAGGTACGATATTAGAAACCAGCCTGTAAAACTGATTAGGTCATACCTACAAAACAGACACCAAACTACGTTATACAAAATGGATAATGGGAGCATATTAAGTCAAGAAAGGAAATAAATGTTAAAAAAAACGAGTGCCCCAAGGATCTGTACTTAAGCCACTACTATATACAATTTACGTAAATGATTTTCCAAATTTTTTAAAAGAAAAAACAAACAGTCATGTATGCAGATGATACAACACTAATATTCAGGAAAAAACATTATAGTAACAGATGGAAATATGTATGTAGGCTCAATATCTGCTGGTCTAACTGTTTAGCAATATCCACCACTCCTCTTCTACCTTGGTGTCTGGGTAGGGTTACTCGCTCAATGTCACTATGGGGGTAATGGTTTTTGGATTTTGTTGGAAGTGTTCGCACCTTCTGTTGTAGATTTTCAATATCCGTTTTGCTCCAGTTTACAATCACAAATGAATAGCTAAGTGCATATGTATTAAGAGCTTTAGTCAGGTTCTTGCTGTTGATATGTGCTCGCGCCACCTGCTTTACTCGTTTTGTAAACTCACTGTATTCCCAGGTATTTATAACACTCTTTTATATCCATCGAGGCAATTTGCTGGCCATTCTGCATTTCATATTGTATTGTATTTCGGTTGTATCTTTGCATTCGTGTGGAACTGAATCAAATGGCTTTTTGTAATCCTCGTAGGCAGCAAAGAGATTTCTTCGTCCATTGTAAGCTTGATTGCACACAACCGAATCAATTATTAGCTGTTCTTTGCATCTCATAGATCCTTTGGCTCACCCTTTTTGCTGGCTCGCAATTACGTTGTTTTGTTCGCAGTGCGCATATATGCGTTTCTCAAGGTAGGATGTGATCAACTTATATAGGGTCGGAAGACTAAGTTATTGGTCAACATATGCCGGGGCCTCCTTGTGTGAAAAACAATGGCATCTTCTTTGGGTCAAGTATAACATCATTTATTAACACCGCCAATAGATGATGTGTACACCCAAATTTCTTCGGCCAAAAGTTGTAGACGCCATCAGGCCCGGGTGCCTTCCAATTATGAAGCTCTTTAATAACCTCGGAGACTTCATCTGTGGTAAACGGCTCATGAAGGATCTGTTCATACTTCTGACAAGCTCGGTGTTCTTCGTTAACCCCGCTGGCGCCAATATTGCAGGAGGCTGGTGTGGGTAGTTGACTTTTCCAGAACTCTTCAATTTGTGCCTTATTTGGAAAAGTATTGGTGTCTGCATTCGTAGATGAATTAGGGTGAGGGTAGAAAGTCCTTCCAAAGAGTTCAAACGTTGTATTGTGGCACTTTATATTGTTGCTTTATATCTCCTCAAGCGTTCTGCATATACAGAAAGGTATGTTGTAAGGTTTCTAAGCATTATTGTGCAGTGTGGTTGACTGGATCTTATGCTGAGTGCTGTCGAATGCGGCCTATTATTTCCTCTACTCCTTTCTGCGATTTTCTTGTCTGTACTCCCCCAATATATTGCATCAGTTGCCAATTTCTTTTCGAAGTGTTTCCACTCTGCTTATCAACATTTTTTCCAACGAGGACACTCTTTGACACGGGTTTCTGTGAGGGGCCTAGGTAATGGTGGTCTACTAAGAGGATTTGTTCCTTGATACTCCGTGACTGCACGTCTCATTTCTGTGGACAATTTGTTGATGAGTTCTTCATTTTCTTGCAAACCCTCGATGTGTTCTTCTTCCTCAGTATCTACAGGTTGCAGATTACTACCATCGAACAGCATCTCGTTATTTTCCGTAACTGCTACGTTAGTAATTTCACATTCAACTCCCTGTTTGATGGTATTCAGTCTTGTTAGTGGAATAAGGTTATTCCTAAGTATGACACGATACTGAGCCGCGATTCTCTGTTGAGTCACCTGTATGTGTGGATACATTTTGAGAAGTTCGGTGTGAAGTTGTTGCCTATATCCGGTTGTCTCTTGTCCGAGTTGTGTATTATTATCATCATCATCATCATCATCTTCTTCATCATAATCATCATCATCACCTTCATCATCATCTTCATCGTCGTCATCATTATCATCGTCATCATCATCGTTTTCGTCGTCGTCGTCGTCATCATCATTTAATCCCGACTTGTTTTTTTATCTCTATTTCTGAATCACCTCTATCATTTTAGTTTTCTACCGTCCTATTAATGTGTACTTTTGTGAATTTTCAGATTATCTTTGAAATTAGAACCTCCATCACCAGTACCAACGTCTTCGAGTTGTAGTTCCAAAGAATCTGTTGTTGCTGATGCAACAGCCATAGCTTCTTTGAATCTGTCACCTGCCAAAGCTTCTAGCGGATCTCTTAGATTACATGCTGTCACATCTGGGAACAAGTTTATACCTGGACATAGAAAATGTAGAAGCTTAGGGACCAAGTAAGTATGAATAAAATACAGTTAAATTTCCTGTTAAGTTGAAAATGCTAAGTAAGTTAATAATAATTATCTTAAAAATCTATATGTGATGTTAAATTAAAACTCTAACATTGTGTTCTTTACACTTTTTTTATCAAATGGGCGTTCCTGATTTTAATAAGCATTTTTCTTTCAGTTTTAACTCAGTTACCTTAAAAATACAGGCAAGTCTTTTGAAGTTTTACAAAGCAGTATCTCCAAACTCAATGTTTTTTGTTCGTTAACCAGACATAATATTACACTCTATACAAAATATATTATAGAGGTAATCGTATTAAAGTAAAGATAGAAGGTTGCAGTTTACACAGCACTGTTCTACTTTTTTGTGAAGCTAATGATGCTGAAAACAAAACTTACATGGCACTATTCGCCTTTGGGTTCGCCCAGGGTGATTTTGAAAATGTATCATTTTTAGGCACCCCCTATCTCCTTTATGTGATGAGATAATAAAACTGTTTTTCTAGTAAGCACAGGTTTTGTGATACAAACCATGCAGTACAATTGGAAAACCAAAATCACCACAGCACATCTTTTTAAAAACTGATGATCGTTTCACTAACAAAGTTAGAGTCGTTAGAGGATGAGAAATTTCCTATGCCATTCGATCACGTCGTACTAAAACTATTTTCATATGTTAAAAAGCCTGGACGCTGCAAGTGCGTTATGGTAGTGAATTTTCATAGAAATGATCTGGTACAAAATATTTTATTATAACTTTTTTTCTCTTGTAACATAGAAATCTAAATTTTGGTGTATAGTCTACTTTTTATATCGTTAACCTACCTACCAAATTTGGTTATCATAGATTTTTTATTTTTTAAGATAAAAATTTTTTTCAAATGAAAATTCAGTTTTGTTGAATAATCGTGATCCAAGTTTTTCCTAAATAAAATGTAGCAGAATTTGGAAAATGCCTCGAATGATATATGTTGTTGTTAGAAAAAGACAGCACTGTTCAATATAAAATTAATTAGAATAAACGACAATGTATATATTAAGTGATTCAGTCGTTGTCAGTATCTCTAACCTACAAAATGTTATACGATTTGAGTGACTTTTCATATTGAATTATAACAAGAAATTCACGTGTTATGGAGTGAACTGTTTATGAAAATCAGCTGCTTAAGTTTAGAGTAATTAAGTTTAAACAGATCTAATGATATGCCTATGAAAATTCACGTCACTTCCGGCATATGGCCTACCACCAAAACTCTGTACCTGGACAGCAAATTTCCTCTCCAACCGGAGCATTTCTGTTGTCGTGGATGACCATTCCTCTAAACTGTATCCAATTAATGCAGGAGTCCGTCAAGGTTCAGCTTTAGCCTCTACTTTGTTTCTTCTCCACATCAATGACCTCCTCTCTAGCACATCCAACCCAGTTCACAATTACGTGGATAACAGCACCCTCCACTCAAATATACAATATTCTAAGCCTGTCTCTTTAACCCAATCAGATGAGGATCACAGATTCATGGAAGGTTCTGTCTCTGTGGATGTCCAAAAAATATTAGACTGGGGAAGTAGAAATCTTGTACAATTCAACTCCACCAAATCTTGCTTTCTATCTCATAAGAGATACACCAGCCCTAGACCCATCACAATGAACAACCAAGTTATTCAAAGTAATGAGTCCTGTTCACTAGTTGGCATTTTTGTGGATCGAAATCTGAATTAGCACCAACATGTCACATCAATTACAGAAGCGTCTGCTAAGAAATTAGGTTTCCTCTTCGCGGCTCGCAAATACTTTTCACCAGGTAATCTCTATACCTTATATACTTCACAAATAAAGCCAAGCCTCGAATACTACTCCCACATCTGGGGTGCCGCTACTACACTCGCTATCCTGGACTACATTCAGAAGAGAACTATATGTCGCATCAGTGACCCTACTCTGACCCAAAGGCTGCCATCCCTTGCCCACCAACCGTGCCGTTGGTGACCTCTCTCTCTTATAGATATCTGCACAGGCACTGCTCAGAGGAGCTTTCTTCCATAGTTCTTCCACCTGCTGCCCCCATCAGATCTACCAGGGGAACAGAGCGAACGCACCCTTTTACTGTCCAGGTCACCAGACATAGAACATCTTGTTATGCCCGCTCTTTTGTCCCAAGGACTACCAAGTTGTGGAATTCCTTGCCGGCGCATGTTTTTCCTTTTCCTCTGAACCTCCAAACCTTCAAGTCCAGAATTAACAAGTTGCCTCTTTCCTCCTTTTCGACACCCACGGTACATAGTATCTAGGCTGTGAGCCCTCATGGTGTGTTGTTAAAATATTTAAAAAACGTACATAAAACCTTTTGAGGATTTAGTTGAATTCTTTTAATTAAAATCGGGATTTCTTTAATTAGTTAGATTAATTAAATCACCATGTTGTGAAAGCAAATTGAACTTCAATCCTTCATTTAGGAGAGCAATCTTACTTTTGGTAAATGATTGCAAGCAAGGATTGTTTGCGAGATGATTTTCTGTGTAACTGAATTTATATTTTATTATTTTACTATTAGTTTTCAAGATATTGCTTTGTAACACTATAAAAACTCGAAAAACTAGAAATTGTTACAGATTTTTGTAATGAACAAATATTTTAATAGGATTAATTAAGAAAAAGATTTTTTTTTCATTTTATTGAGGTAGTTTTTAAAAACACACATTTGTTTTTTATTTAGGTGTCACAAAGTCAGGAGCCCAAGGTTAAATATCTATTTTTTCTGCTTTCTAACAGCTATGTGTTTGTGTTGTAAATTGTAACTAAAACTAAGTAATCAAACTGAATTGGCAATAATTTTGTACAGATTTCGTAGTACAAGTCTTCCTCGAAATTTTCATAAACCAGGGTATCCCTCTGTGGTTCTACCCTGGAGGTAAGTGCTTGAAGATGCTCTGAAAGGCTTGCTTGGTAAAGTAAAAGTATATTGAATTTCAATGATAATGTTAACGTTTTTTTTTTCTATACTTATATTTTTTTTACTAAATTCTATATAATTATCATGACTTTTTTTTTCACTCGAAGCCTTTGTAATACTTAAAACAAATAGGGGAAGATAGGATAATTCGAAACTTAAGAATTTTGAACATAGTATTTATGTAGCTATATTTTTATTGACTGATAACATAATAAAAAATTAAATTACAGTTTTTAATTCACCTCACAACATATATGGGATAATAATCACCACATTGACAAAGAAAATTTGAAACTTGTCAAAAATGTTAGACATCAAACTATGCTTGATTCATTAGAAAGTATTTTTATATTAAGGTCTATTAAAAACAAAACTTCATTGAATCGTGCGGCACCTTTAATTTCAAGCCCTTTATTTTCACTTTGCATTTGACCGCCTAAACATTCCTAATTTGTCTCGTAAAATAATAAATTACTGTCAAGAACTCGGCCAGTCTATACATATACTAATCTCTACATTTGTCTCGACTTAAATACCTGTAACTAGTGAAGATCCGAACCTGTGATGAGCACTGACAAGTACACTTGGAGAACCCAAATCACCACAACACATTTTAAAAAAGACCTGACGATCGTTTCACTAACCAAGTTAGTGTCATCAGAGGATGAAAAATTCTGGAATTGTAGCATTTTTCATCCTCTGATGACGCTAACTTGGTTAGTGAAACGATCGTCAGGTCTTTTTTAAAATGTGTTTGTGTTCTCCAAGTGTACTTGTTAAAGACCTGTTCGTTTTGTTTGTATCTATGAAGTCAATATAAATACTATCACGTAGAATTGAAATCAATATAAATAGAGTTTTTATGTAGTATTTTAGTTCAATTATTTATCCTTTGTTAGCGTTAACATGGTGAGCCAAACACCCGGGTTTAGTTTTCTAATTAAAAAAGATGAGCGGAGGTGAGGTTGTTTATCTTGCCAGATGTGCTTGTCGGCTTGATCCAATATCCACATGTAAGTTTCTAGATCGAAAGGGAATGTGCAGATTCCTTAAATAACTCGGTACCGTTCCTTTAAGCATATTATCCCTATATTAGATAAGGGCTCATAAATTTGTCAACCAGAAGATTAAAACAGGTCTTCGACCTCGTAGTTTCACTACACAATAAACAAACGATCGTTCTTCGACGACAGTTTTACTTCGGACCAGTTCATTTACCTATATGCGATATATATACATGGTAGCTAGTAGTTTAATTTAGAATTTTTCTTCCTTTGAAGATGTTGACATTGTCAACGAAACAATCGTAAGGTCTCTGAAATATGTGTTGTGGTGATTTGGGTTTCTCCAAGTGTACTTAATTCACCTCTTGTAATAAGATTGAAAGGTATGCAAAGATATACTTTAATTACTTTTCTACTGGCGGAAAACTTGTGTGAAACTGAACTTGTATAACTTTTCTAGCTACGGCACTAGTTAGAAGATAATTAGAAATGATAAAAATAATTAGAATAGGACTATGCGAAGGTTATAAATTTCTAATTGAACCGAACTTTCCGTCCACAAATTGGCTCTACCAGGGAAGGTTAAAATAGTTCGAACTTTGAGGTGTGTTGTCCACAATATACGAGGCATATCCGTAAAATAAGGCATCCAATTTTTAATTATTATTTTTTTTTTCAAAAAAAAACAAGTTTATTTGCAATGAATTATACATCTTTGGAAAGCGTGGACTTTCTACTATTTTTCTACATACTCCCCGTTGCAATCGATGCATATTTGTATGGGGTGTGGCATTTTTCATGTACCTATGTCATAGAACTCTACCGCCACGTCGCGCATGTAGGGTATGACCTCTTCTTCCAACTCTTCATCGGTCTTCAAATTCGTTCCACCAAGGTTCATCTTCAACACAGGAAAGAGATGGTAATCACTTAGTGCTGTAGGAGGAGTGTGTGACATTGTCTCATCCAAATTGGTCGAGGGGGAGCGTTATCCTGATGAAAACACACTCCTTTCGTCAGCATGTACCTTCAAAAGAAGAATCAAAAACAAAAGTTCTTAATTGCAGAGCGAAGCTTCTTCAAAGTCGTGACAGCAGCGATCAGCGTTGATTGTTAACAATACCCCCTTCCTGTCCCAAAATACAGTCGTCATCACTTTGCCGACAGACATTTTTTTAACTTTTTAGACTTCGGCGATTTTCAACGCCGCCACTGACGGGACTGTTCTTTTGTCTCTAGTGTCATGTAATGTACCCAGGTTTTGTCGTCAGTGACAATTGAATCGAAAAATTCCTCACCCTCTTGGAATTCTCGGGCCGCTTCAACCTGTTGCCGTTTGTGACCTTTGGTGAGCATTTTAGATACTCACCTTGTGAGAATAGAAATATTCTGTCAAAATATGGTCAATAGTAGTCTTACGGACACCAGGAATCAATTGGCATAGCTCCCGAATCGCCGCCCTTGATGTTCAAGCATTGCCATCTCCACTTTGCAATCGTTTTCTTTGAAACTTATGGCCGTCCGGAACGCTGTTCATCATGAACGTCTGTACGTCCATCAATAAACTCTCTACACCATTTTCGCCCATACACTGTGTGACGAGGCCTTGGCTTGCAGACCGTTTTTCGGTGACCAGGATTGACGGTTACTATTGGAGGATCTCGGGCTCCAGATTTATAAAGGGTTTACTCCCTGTTGAGGATGTCTGCGACCTCTTTACTGAACTCTGACCGATATACCGATCAAAGTACCTGGGTAACTCTTTGGAGAAGGGTTCGGTAGCCTTTAGGTAATATAGGCTAAATTTAGTGACCCCCGAATGAGCGGGCTTTAATCGCTAACTCGGCGTGATCCGACCACTTCTGTTTTAACGAAAGGTGTAGCAGATTTTGTATTATAAGGAGTTAGATAAGAATTGATCAATCTCTTTAATTTACCCAACCCTATATTACAGATTTGAAACTATTTACAAATATATTATATTACATATATATATATATATATATATATATATATATATATATATATATATATATATATATATATATATATATATATATATATATACAGAATAATATTTACAAAATATGTACAAATAAAATATGCGGATACTAACGTCAATCGGCACGTGGACCTCGCTAAAGCGGTAACGGTTAGTACGTGACGAAGCGTACGGATTCGATCAGGTATATATGATACGGACGGTATTTCACTCAAGCGAGGATACGGTAGGCGGGCAACACACAGCGATAGACAACATCAGAATACTAGCTATAACATCTCAGTCAAATCAGGGGACAGCGGAAACGAAAAAGTGCAGACTGGAGAGACGTAATGACAGTTCCCGTAGAGCTATGCGGACTGTGAATCCTCAGCATCTCCGCTACGGCCAAACCGGGACACAAACATCTTGATTACTTTAGCGAGCTGTGAATCCTCAGCATCCTCACTAAAATACCACAAGAGCTTATACTGTATGGGGCGGAAAGCCGGGAGCCCGACGAAGCGTACAGGGCCAATTGGGAAGGAACGTCTCACTTGGAGTGTCTTAGTAGGCTGTGAATCCTCAGCGTCCCTATCGGGATCAATCCAAGATGAATATATCTCGATTATTTAAGTGAGCTGTGAATCCTCAGCATCCCCACAAAAATAATGCAAGACAATCTAACAACGGAAATTGTCTAGGAGGGACCGAAATAACTCGATTACGTAGATTTGGACTGAGAAGAATGATGATTTAAAAATATGAAAATTCGCTATAAAATATGGATTAATTAAAACGTACAATTTCTCACCTATAACAATATTTGCAGATATGGAGATCGGTCGAAACAGGTGCGGTCGGACGGTAAACTTAAGCGGACTTGGTGTAGACTGGTGGCGACTTAATAACTTAACAGCTGAATTAACAATACTCCCTGTGCCCCGTGTTGCTTCTCCTTTTATATGAATTTCACAGCCAGCCCAAAAACTCTGCAATGCTTGGAATTTTATCACCTTATCACAACTGGATAAGATAATAAGTATGAAATACCTGTTTAATTAAATATAAATCGCCTTAAAATATTTCATGGTGAAAATATTTTAGCAAATATTTATATAGTTTGTATTTAATTATTTTCTATTTGATTAATTATTTATTTAGTAATTATGCATTTTGTACCCCAGACCGATATAAAATAATACTTCATCACAACTGTTGTCCATACACTTCACATAAATGACGATGAATTTCTATAGGCGTAGTGTCCTTAGGACACAAAAACTAATCACAGAACGCAACTCACACCTGGCATGAGTGGGATCTCCATCACGAACGGCTGCCAAACCAAGACTAAGCATTGCAGAGGGAAACCAACCTACACGCTAGTGTTGCCGAATCTTGCGTAAAAGCTTTCCTCACGACTTCGGCGCGTTGGAGACCGTATTTAATGGACACGCCTGATAGTTCAAACTAAATTTCTCACATATAGTCTGAAATTAAATTATCAAAGAAACATCACCTGAAAATGAGGTGGCCAAAGTCAAACAATCGCAATTATAAAAGATTAAAAAAAAAATTGTTTCTGCAGACTGCTTTAAATGCCCTGAGCACACAAATCTATTCAGCGCTGACTAAACAAAAACAGATCATTTGTATATTTCTAGATGTTGAAAAGGCATTTGATATGGTGGACCATGGAAATTTTCTCAGTAAGTTGACGGAAATTTGTTTTTGAGGTATATCGTTGCTCCCGATTCAAGATTATTCACATTTTAGGAAACAGTGTACATAGATTGGCGACAGATGTAGCGATTTAAAAGGGTCGAGTTTGGTATCCCTCGAGGTACAGTCCTGGGGCCGCTTCTGTTTAACCTTTACATAAATGATTTATTTAAAGTACACACTGCAGGAAGTGTCTTATGCTTTCAAGATGAATTTTTTTATCAGGATTGTTCTTGATACAGTGGCTGAAGGAAAAAATTAAGGCGGAATTTGTTAATATAAAACAATGGTATGATGTGAATTGACAATATGAAAGAAACAAAATATATGTCATTCACGTCTTACAATTTACATTTAAGAGCCTCTGCCTACTCCCAAAATCTAAGCGGAAATCGTCTCTAAGGTCTCAGTGTGTTCCCAGGCCTAAGAGAGATCTGGCAGTTCGTTGCAAGTCTTATATTATATGTATCCCTCATGTTCGGACCATGCCCACATCCTATTTAAGATTGAAACAGGCCCTAGACCTGTGGTGGAGTATCGCGACCTGAGGAGGACGGATTGGGAGGGGTACAAGCAATCCCTCGCCACCCGACTTGTGTCCGCTATCCCCACAGTGAGTGATCGTGAAGAGATTGAGATTGCGGCAGAACAGGTAAGGGATGCTGTGGTTTCAGCATATCACGAAAATTGTCCACTAAAGTCAAAAAAAGATAGCCGAAGGTCTACTTGGTGGAACAATAACCTCGAAAAACTACAAAGAGAAGTGAGACGTCTCTTCAATCGTGCTAAGACAACAGGCAACTGGGAACAATATAAATCCGCTCTAACACATGACAACAAAGAGATAAGAAACGCTAAGAGGAAATCGTGGAGGAGGTTCTGCAGGGACATATCTAATTTGCCCAGCAGCGCCAGAATCCACAGAATTCTCTCACGCGACCGTGTCCAGGAACTGGGATTGATAAAATGACCGGATGGTTCCTCTACTGAATCACGGAAAGAAACGTTAGAGCTCTTAGCACACACACACTTTCCAGATTGTCTGATCCTGAGCAACGAAGATGTCCGGCCAGCCGAGGGTCGATTTAAACGCCCTCAGAGGAAGGACTGGCGGGTTGCTCGGAAAATAGTTACGGCCTCCGCGGTGGAGTGTGCTGTGAAACATTTCCAGCCATTCAAGGCACCAGGGGAGGATGGGGTGGTACCGGTCCTTTTACAAAATGGACTGGAGGTTCTCCTACCTTTCCTAATCAGGCTGTATAGAGCCAGTCTGGCTTGGAACTATATTCCATCCAGCTGGACGGTGATTAGGGGGGTTTACATTCCCAAATTGGGACGTAATGACCTCCTACCCACTCTCAGTATTACATAATTCCTCTTGAAGGGATTGGAAAAAATACTGGATGGACACATTAGGGGGAGCATCTTAGTCAACAACCCCCTTAATACCCACCAATATGCCTACCAAACTGGCAAATCTACTGAGTTAGCACTCAATAACCTCGTCGAGAAGATCACACACTCCCTGGATTTCGGGGAAAGGTGGCGGTGGCTGCATTTCTCGACATTGAAGGAGCATTCAACAATGCATTACCCATCTCCCTCTACGAAGCCACTATCGCTAGAGGGGTGGAACCTACCATTTGTGGTTGGATCAGAAGCATGCTCCACAATCGGACCGTTATTACCTCGCTGCAGGGGGAGGTGGTCAGCTTCAGGGCTGCGAGGGGGTGCCCTCAGGGGGGGAGTTCTATCCCCCCTGCTGTGGTCTCTCTTTGTGGACGATTTGCTGGCTCTCCTCGGACTGTGGGAGGTTGAGGTCCAGGCGTATGCTGATGATCTAGTCATAGTGGTTAGGGGCAAATATGAGGAGGAACTAGCAAGTACTCTTCAGGAGACACTAAATGTAGTGAATGATTGGTGGCGGAGGGAACAGATGTCTGTGAACCCCCGAAAAACGATCATTGTTCCATTTATCCATTTACCAGAAGAAGCAGGTTGGACAAATTAAAACCACCTATTCTTATGGGGGAAACGATTCCATTTTCGGAACAAGCAAAATATCTGGGGGTTACCCTAGATAAGAAGCTCAACTGGGACATACAGTTAGAGAATGTAATCTGCAGGGCTAAACTGTCCCTGTGGACATGCCGGAGAATCTGTGGAAACAACTGGGGAACAAACCCCCAACAGATGTACTGGCTCTATGTAGTGGTTATCAGA
Source organism: Tillus elongatus (assembly GCA_964006375.1). Taxonomy (NCBI): domain Eukaryota; kingdom Metazoa; phylum Arthropoda; class Insecta; order Coleoptera; family Cleridae; genus Tillus; species Tillus elongatus. The sequence continues at coordinate 196,490,497 of OZ023263.1, forward strand.
CCAATGATAACAAATGGAGCCATAGTTTGGTGGCCTAAGGCACTTCGTGGTATCGCGAGGGCCAAACTGGCTCATCTACAGAGACAAGCTTGTCTGATGATAACGGGAACCATAAGCACCGCACCATCAGCCGCTCTGGAGGTCCTCCTTCCACCTCTTCACATATGGTTGGAGAGGGTGGCGAGATGGACAGCGTACAGACTAAAATAAACGGCCGACAGTATGCCGAAGGAAATCAGTCTGGGAGGGTCCGGACTCCTCGATGACATTGATCGTCACGGGATTCTGGGAATGGTCTCAGACTTGATGCCTACAAAGATCAGTAGAGATCTGTCTTTCAAGACCGTCCTCCCGGAAAGGGAGGACTCGAAACGAAATCAAACGACCCTATTGAGAGCCGATCTCTGCTGGTACTCTAACGGCTCCAAAACCAATATGGGAGTAGCAGCCGGCGCATATGGGGGCAGCACCGGTGCTAGCCTCGGCAAGTACGCAACCATACACCGGGCAGAAGTGTATGCCATCAAAATGTGTGCAAGGGCAAGTATAAAAAACCAGTGCACACACAAATCAATAAAGGCTCTTGGTTCCTACCGGTGTAATTCAAAAACGGTATGGAGTTGTAAATCTGCCCTTAACGAACTGGGCAGCTGTAATGAGGTGTCGCTGGTCTGGACACCGGGTCACTCGGACCATGATGGCAATGTTGCGGCCGACGTGCTTGCCAGGAGTGGTGCCCAGATAGACTTTGTCGGACCAGAACCGGTGCTGGGGATAACATCATGCACAGCAAAACAGACCTTAAAGACCTGGACAGAAAGAATAACAATCCAGTATTGACAAAATCTTCCAGGATTAGCTCACTCTAAGCCCTTCATAAATTGCCTGTCTGAGTCAAGGGCTAAAAAAACTTCTAGAGTTAAACAGACAACAACTGAGTACTCTAGTCGGCCCGTATACAGGACACTACCGCTTGTGTCACCACATGCACCATATTGGAGTCGGTCAGGAGACCGAGTGCCGGCTGTGTATGGAGAGTGACGAGACAGCAGAGCACATACTGTGTTCCTGTCCGGCAGCGGACAGGACTAGATACCTGCTCTTTGGCAAGATAAAGCTTGCTCCGGAGGATCTGGATCGACTTTCGCCCACGAAGATTATCGACTTCTTTTTCTTTTTTTTTTTTTTTTTTTTTTTTTTTTTTTTTTTTTCTTTTTTTCCTGGGGGGGCAGCAGGTGGGGGAATTATGGAGGAAAGCTCCTCTGAGCAGTGCCCGTGCAGATATCTATAAAAGAGAGAGAGGTCACCAACGGCACGTCGGTGGGCAAGGGATGGAAGCCTTTGGGTGAGGGTAGGGTCACCGATGAGACGTATAGCTCTCTTTTGAATGGAGTCCAGGATAGCGAGTGTAGAAGCGGCTGCTGCACCCCAGATGTGGGAGCAGTATTCGAGGTTTGGCCTTATTTGTGAAGTGTATAAGGTATAGAGATTAGTTGGTGAAAAGTATTTGCGAGCCCGGAAGAGGAAACCCAATTTCTTAGCAGCCGCTTCTGCAATTGATGTAACATGTTGGTGCCAATTAAGATTTCGATCCACAGAAATGCCAACAAGAGAAAAGGACTCATTACTTTGAATAACTTGGTTGTTCATTGTGATGGGTCTAGGGCTGCTGTATCTCTTGTGAGAAAGAAAGCAAGACTTAGTTTTGGTGGGGTTGAATTGTACAAGATTTCTACTTCCCCAGTCTAATATTTTTTGGAGGTCTACGGAGACAGAACCCTCCATGAGTCTGCGATCCTCATCTAATTGGGCTAAAGAGACAGGCTTAGAATATTGTATGTTTGAGTGGAGGGTGCTGTCGTCCGCGTAACTGTGAACTGGGTTGGATGTGCTAGAGAGGAGGTCATTGATGTGGAGAAGAAACAAAGTAGGGGCTAAAGCTGAACCTTGAGGAACTCCTGCATTAATTGGATACAGTTTAGAGGAATGGCCATCCACAACAACAGATATGCTCCTGTTGGAGAGGAAATTTGCTGTCCAGGTACAAAGTTTTGGTGGTAGGCCATAGGCCGGAAGTTTATTAAGCAGCGCTGCGTGCCAGACCTGGTCGAATGCTTTGGATATGTCTAGAGCAACAATCTGGGATTCACCGTGTTGTTCCATAGACTTGTTCCAAGAATGGGTGACAAAGGAAAGGAGGTCGGCAGTCGATCTGCGCTGACGGAATCCATACTGCCTGTCGTGGATTAGACTGTGTTTTTCAAGGAATTTTAGTAGTTCGGTGTTTATATACTTTTCCATCACTTTAGAGATGACTGAAAGGAGAGAAATAGGCCTGTAGTTGCTAGGAAGCGCTTTGGATCCTTTCTTGGGGATGGGTTGTACTCGAGCAGTTTTCCAGTTACTAGGGAATATGCCTTTATTGTAAGATATCTGAAACAGACGAGTCAGGACAGGAGCAAGTTCTGGTGCGCATTTTTTGAGAACAATTGCTGGGATCTCGTCAAGGCCAGAGGCTTTCCTGGTATTAAGAGAAGAGAGCATCTTTCGTACCTTTTTAGTTTTGAAAATGATATCAGTCATTTTATGCGCGACGTTGGGGACTGTTGGTGGTTGAACATTTGGAGGTGGGTTGAGAGTAGAATTTCCGGCGAACAACGAAGCAAAAAGTTCAGCCTTGCCCAGGGCGGTAGAAACAATTTCATCACCTGAGACGAGAGGTGGGAACGTGCTCTTGCAGAAATTATTCCCAATAGACTTAGCAAGAGTCCAGAAGGGTTTGCCGCCGTTGGAGCTTGAGAGGACTTTGTTTTTGATGTGGTTATTAAACGAGTTTTTTGCCTCAGAAAGAATGCGGACATAGCGGTTTCTTGCGTCGTTGAATGCTTGACGATTTTCTTGACTGGGATTGTGTAGAAGCGTTTTGTGAGCTTTGACCTTTTCAAGTCTGGCCTTGTCACAGGATTTAGAGAACCAGGGCTTTTGAGTGGCTGAAGAGGTTTTCTGTGTACGTGGAATAAATAATTCCATGCCAGCTTGGATAATTTCGGTGACGTTTTCTGAGATATCAGAGGGGTCAGGATGAGAGAAGCAGACAGACGCCCATGGAAATGAGGAAAAGTAATCCCGCATTTCGTCCCAGTTTGCGGAGTTGTAGTGCCAAACGATACGTGGGTGTGATGACTGTGTGACCTCGGGTTGCATTGCACAGGAAGCAGTGACCATGCCGTGGTCTGAGCGACCAAGGGGGGCGGTGACTGATATCTTATAGCATTCAGGATTTGTAGTAAGAAGGAGATCCAAGGGATTTGAGCTGTGTGTTGGGATACGAGGAAAGTAAGTAGGTTGCTGAACCATATTGGCCAAAGAATTGCTGACTGCAAAGGCCTCCGCTGCTCTCCCTTGTGGATCGGTTTTTGAAGATCCTAGCCATTCCTTATTATGGACATTGAAGTCGCCAAGAATAGTGACCTCGGAGGAAGGATATTCAGAAATCAGATAGTCGGTTTTTTCAGAAAGGTAGTCAAAGAGCTGGACAAAGTTGTTGTCAGAAGGTGACCGGTAAATGCAACAGATGAATTTAGTTGCAGCCCTGAGAGAGAGTTTTATCCATAGTATGTCTTTTCTTCCAGCTTCTAAATTGGGAAGTCTGGTGCAGGGTAGATTGCTACGGACGTATGCGCACACGCCTCCATGCAATCTAAAGGCAGTAAGGAGCTCATACCCCGGGAAATTAAGGTGATTAGTGGCTGTTTTGGCACTGATTTGGGTTTCGGTGAGGAAGAGGAGTTGGGGCCTGTTAGCCTGGAGGAAATGGTGGACGGAGTTCAGGTTAGAATTTAGGCCACATATATTCGAAAAGGATATGTTAAATCTTGATGTTGGCGCCCCCTGTACACCCCTCTCCCGGAGATCCGAATGGAGGGGTATTTTGCCTCCGGAATATTTTATACAAGGAGGAGCCATCATCATTTTTGCTTATAAGGGAAACCGACTCATACACCAGAACCGGAAACGTCCGTTGGGACTTCACCGGCCCCTTGATGTATGGGGTGGTACCTCCTCGGGCGTGAAAAAATCCTTTACTGTTACATAAAGGAAAATTCCACTACCACCTGCTATGGATTGGATTGGATCAATGTCTACCCCTTTAAAAATAAGATTAATAAAGGGACTATCAGTTGTCCAGTAGTTATGATTTTCGACATAGTAGGAGGATACAAAACATTTTCATCATTTTGCATCCATGCCTATTGTCTGCAGGAGGCTGGGTTTGTTGGGCGAAATATAAACTATTAGGCGTGAGCCACAATATACCTCATGGCCCACTCACAAACAAACCTAACCTATATGTATCGTTTCGTCTACCTGCTTTGTTATCAGTGTAATGAGTCGGGTCATGGTCAATTAAGTCAGGGGCTTTCGTCATGGTACTTAAAGGATTAAGAGGATTGCAGGTATTTGTTGAGTTAGGGAATGGGGCAATAAAATTATCTATTGAATTTATTGTCTAATAGGTTCCAAGTAATCAGAAGACCAAGACCATCATCTCTCTTACTTCAACAATCAGGTCGTTTTTTGATCTCGATTGCTTCACGCATAATTCTGGTTTTTGAGTTGTAAACCGGGACTATTGTTTTGTAATTGTCGAAGTCTGTTTTGTGTCCTGTGTGAATATGATGCAAAAACCTCTTGAAAATGGCTCTAAAACAGGAGCCGAAACGTCGAGTTTTAATAAATTCTAGACGCGGTTCAACCCTAGAACCAAGTGTGTCTCATATTAAATGGTTAAAGGAAATTAAAGGCTTTTACTACCAGACAAACTGATTTATTCTCAAAACCCTACGTGTTTCAACACATTAACGTGCCATCTACAGAGGTTTAGACAAATTTCCTGTCTCAATTACAGAAAGATGCTGTATGAAACGTTGTCAAAATGTGGCTTTTCATCCATTGTCCTCAGGATACCAAACAGAAACCGCGTAAAACAGGAAGGCAGGAACATCACAAGACTTGAAGAAATCAGAGGACGAATGTTTCATCCTCTGATTTCTTCAAGTCTTGTGATGTTCCCAGAGGATGAATGTTTCTTCCTCTGATTTCTTCAAGTCTTGTGATAATCCTGCCTGCCTGTTTTAGGCAGTTTCTGTTTGATATCCTGAGGACAATGGATGAAAAGCCAAACTTTGACAACATTTCATACAGCATCTTTCTGTAATTGAGACAGGAAATTTGTCTAAACCTCTGTAGATGGCACGTTAATGTGTTGAAACACGTAGGGTTTTGAGAATAAATCAGTTTGTCTGGTAGTAAAAGCCTTTAATTTCCTTTAACCAAGTCAAACCCAGACGTTATGACGTTCAGAAATAATAATCTCACATTAAAGACCGCGGAAATCTTTCCAAACATATATATATATATATATATATATATATATATATATATATATATATATATATATATATATATATATATATATATATATATTGTTATGTTCGTATTATCCGTGTTTTTCAATTATCTGTGTTGCCGAAACCACTCACCCCCCAACATCACCACCCCCACGGGATCATCGAGAGTATACATGGTATGACAATTTAAAACAAGATGATATTGGGTGCAATTAATATTCGAGAAAAAATATGCGATATTCAATAATTTTTTTAATAACAGAGAATGCAACGTTGATATTAGCAGCGTGTGAATGAGTACAACGAAGTGTAGGAATATTTTAATTCGAAGTTTAATTTTAACTCTGGAGAAAGGTTGAATTTTTATTGTAAAACTGAGACAAATTATTCCTGATGTTCGAAAATTGATTCAACATTTTTAATAAATTAATTCCTAGTTTGGCTTTAAAATATATGGGTTCGTACAGCCGTATAAAAATTGCAAAATTTTATTTTATTTTCTATGTTAACATTATCTCTGTGTCATTAGCTTAAAAGTAGTTTATGAAACCGCATGAAAAATAAAGTAATATGTGCAAATAGCTTGTGAATGTGGAATATAGCAGTACACCTGTATATACGAGTATACATATTATATACTCGATTGTTTTAGTCGACATAAAACAACTATTAGGTATCTTGCACACCGAGCATAGTCCAGTAAAAACATGTTATATATGATTGGTTTGTACATATTTGATGTTGTGTAAATGAACAAAATATATTGTGTTTAGCATTAACCACAAGAAGTAATGTACAATTTTACTTGTGTGTTTCACATATTATAAATATCCTCAAGTTGTTTACTACCATTTGTTAAACCTCCTCTACTATTTTAGCATTAGAAAAATAATATTAACACTGAACAAACTAATCTGTTGCCTTGCCCTCAAATCAAAGCTTGATTATGTAACTTTGTAAACTGTAAAAATCATCAAGCATTTAACGACGCAAGAAACCACTATGTCCGCATTCTTTCTGAGGCAAAAAACTCGTTTAATAACCGCATCAAAAACAAAGTCCTCTTAGCTCCAACGGCAGCAAACCCTTCTGGACTCTTGCTAAATCTATTGGGAATAATTTCTACAAAAGCACGTTCCCACCTCTTGTCTCAGAGGATGAAATTGTTTCTACCGCCCTGGGCAAGGCTGAACTTTTTGCTTCGTTGTTTGCTGGCAATTCTACTCTCAACCCACCTCCAAATGTTCAACCACCAACAGTCCTCAATGTAGCACGTAAAATAACTGGTATCATTTTCAAAACTAAAAAGGTACGAAAGATGCTCTCTTCTCTTAATACCAGGAAAGCCTCTGGCCTTGACGAGATCCCAGCAATTGTTCTCAAAAAATGCACACCAGAACTTGCTCCTCTCCTGACTCGTCTGTTTCAGATATCTTACAATAAAGGCATATTCCCTAGTAACTGTAAAACTGCTCGAGTACAACCCATCCCCAAGAAAGGATCCAAAGCGCTTCCTAGCAACTACAGGCCTATTTCTCTCCTTTCAGTCGTCTCTAAAGTGATGGAAAAGTATATAAACACCGAATTACTAAGATTTCTTGAAAAGCACAGTCTAATCCACGACAGGCAGTATGGATTCCGTCAGTGCAGATCGACTGCCGACCTCCTTTCCTTTGTCACCCATTCTTGGAACACGTCTATGAAACAACATAGTGAATCCCAGATTGATGCTCTAAACATATCCAAAGCATTCGACCAGGTCTGGCACGCAGCGCTGCTTAATAAACTTCCGGCCTATGGCCTACCACCAAAGCTTTGTACCTGGACAGCAAATTTCCGCTCCAACAGGAGCATATCTGTTGTTGTGGATGGTCATTCCTCTAAACTGTATCCAATTAATGCAGAGGTTCCTCAAGGTTCAGCTTTAGCCCCTACTTTGTTTCTTCTCCACATCAATGACCTCCTCTCTAGCACATCCAACCCAGTTCACAGTTACATGGACGACAGCACCCTCCACTCAAATATACAATATTCTAAGCCTGTCTCTTTAGCCCAATTAGATGAGGATCGCAGACTCATTGAGGGTTCTGTCTCCGTACATCTCCAAAAAATATTAGACTGGGGAAGTAGAAATCTTGTACAATTCAACCCCACCAAAACTAAGTCTTGCTTTCTTTCTCACAAGAGATACACCAGCCCTAGGCCCATTACAACGAACAACCAAGTTATTCAAAGTAACGAGTCCTTTTCTCTTGTTGGCATTTCTGTGGATCGAAATCTTAATTGGCACCAACATGTCACATCAATTGCAGAAGTGGCTGCTAAGAAATTAGGTTTCCTCTTCCGGGGTCGCAAATACTTTTCACCAGCTAATCTCTATACCTTATATACTTCACAAATAAGGCCAAACCTCGAATACTGCTCCCACATCTGGGGTGCAGCTACCGCTTCTACACTCGCTATCCTGGACTCCATTCAAAAGAGAGCTATACGTCTTATCGGTGACCCTACCCTCACCCAAAGGCTGCCATCCCTTGCCCACCGACGTGCCGTTGGTGACCTCTCTCTCTTTTATAGATATCTGCACAGGCACTGCTCAGAGGAGCTTTCCTCCATAGTCAACCCCCCCCCCCCCCCCCTGCTGTCCCCAACAGATCTACCAGGGGAACAGAGCGAATGCACCCTTTTACTGTCCAGGTCACCAGACATAGAACATCTTGTTATGCCCGCTCTTTTGTCCCGAGGACTTCCAAGTTGTGGAATTCCTTGCCAGCACATGTTTTTCCTTCTCCTCGAAACCTTCAAGTCCAAAATTAACAAGCTGCCTCTTTCCTCCTTGTCAACACCCACGGTACGATAGTATTTAGGCTGTAAGCCCTCGTGGTGTGTTGTTGAAATAAAAAAAATAAAAAAAATCAGGTCAGATGCTTAAATGAAGGTCTTTTTGGTCATACTATTGAGATTAATTTACATTGCATGATCAATAAGCGTATTGGTGCTAAGGAGTATATGACGCAGGATCAAATGAAAACATTAAAAGCGCGCTGAAAAATATACCAAACGGAAAGTTGCCTTCTTGTAGGCAAAAATATTATGTATAAGGTATACAGGGTGGGGCAAGTATTTTTCCATGTATGGGAAACTTTTTTGTTTGAAGAGCTACAAGGTCGGTTAAATTAGAGTAAAGTTGTGTAATTATAAGCCTATTAAAATATCATTCAAATATTGGAAAAAAATCAGCGGTTCTCAAAATATTTAAAAAAACTGAAAAAGTTTCAAAACCAAGGATCGTTATAACTGCGTTATTCCTGCGAATTTTGAAAAAAGTTAGTTACCACATTTAAACATACATATTTATCTACATTTTCATCCAATTTATGATTTTTTTTCTTAAAGCCGCCATATTGAAATTTTACATGGTTAGATAAAAAAAATTAAGGAATCCAAAAATGTATCAAACTTAAGTTGAGAACAAGGGGGGTGTGCTGATCGTTCTCTTGATCGATCAGCGAGTGACTTAGCTACTGGACTCCTAGAGACTGGCTCCACGTGCCACCCCTGGCGCGACTGTCGGCAATGGGAATAACGCCCAGGGCCGATGGTCTACTAAAGTCTCAAACCTTCACACACACGTCATACACACGCATACAAACACAGACACGAGGCACATAGATCGGGTTGGGCTTCTCGGCCTTCGGCGCGGACTCCGAGGAGGGGCTCCGAGCGGAGCCTGCTCTGGACTGGCAGCGCTGTGCAAACCAGGGTTGGCACACCTGGCGCCGTATGGACAGTACAGGGGCCCACCCTTGCCTTGGCCGGTGTAGGGGGCTGCCCTATCATCCATTCGAAAAATGCTCGATCGTGCCAGCAGCACCGGGTGGCTCCGGAACAGGGGGTTAGCTGCACGCTTCGGGTCGCCACGGCGTGGCCGCAGAGCCGCTCTTAACGGAATCAAGTCTCATCACGGATGAAGCGCCGGGGGGGCGGTGGGGTGACCTCCCGTATCTATACGCTCACCAAACCATAAGCACACCATCACACAACATTTTTTCTAGCAACCATGAATGAGGATAAAGAATATAAAGGTAACGTGCCAAAAATAAGCGAGGAGGTAGAAGGTAGAGAGATCCCTGTCTCTCCAAGCAGTTCCAGCAGGGAACTGGAAGAAACGCTCCTCCGCTCTCCTGGCGGGGTGTCCGGGGTGGAGCCGTACGGGTCCGTCGGGGACGTTGCTGCCGGGGGGAGCGACGGGGGGCGAACTTCGTCGGCTGCGAGTCTGGCCGGGCCCATGGACGTGTCCATGGGAGGGGCCGAGGACGAGGAGTCGCGAAGGAAACGGAAGAGAGGAAGGAAAAGGAAGTGGAGAGCCCAGAAAAGGAGGCGAGAGAGGGAGGAGCTGAGGCAGCAGCGTCATCAGGGGGGTGTGAGTCCTCCAGAGGCGCAGGCTGCTTCGGCAGCGGCGGCCCCGCAAGGCGGGGGGCCGCCGCAAATCCCCTTCGCCACTGCGGCCGGTCGGGCTGCTTCTGAGCCGGGTGAACCCTCAAGGATCGTCAGGGCGGGGAAGCTGCCGGATCGGGCGGCCTGGCGGCAGGTGCGACGACGGCACCGTGAGGCGAGAGAAAAGGAAGTGAAGGCGATTGTCCTGCCGACGGGACCGGGCGAGGGCCGAGGTGTGGGGGAGCGGCCGAAAGGCTCTACCCCTGTGTCGCCCCCCGGGCGGTCGGCAGAGAAGCAGGAAAAAAAGAGATCTGGGGCGCAGCCGAGCCCACAGGGACAGAAGCTGGACAGGCGGCCACCGGCTCAGGGGGGACCATCAGGCTCTCCACGGTCGAGGCCGGCAGGCTGGCCCAAGTCAACTGGGGGCGCGTACGCGAAGCGCCCAAGACCGGAAAAAGAAACACCGCCGGAGAGGCGGGCCAAGAGGGTTAGCCGCGGTTGTGCGCCGGCGGCCGGGGGGGAAGCGGCTAATGTGTCCCCACTCCTTCGGGGGCGGGGCGCGGTCGCGACCCCGGCTGCTGGGGCGGGCCCTGGCCCCTCGGGAACGTCAGGTCCGGCGGGTAGGAGGGAAATGCAGGTAGTCATCACATCCAACAGGGGGGATGGCGTAGTCCTGACGGAAGAGGCGGAGCCAATAAGGAGGAGTTTGCTGGCGGGGATGTTGGACGCCATGACGATATCCGACAGGGCGTTGCAGCTCCGCTTCCGCAACTCTGGGATAGTCGATCCGGGGTGGTTCTTGGTGACCGCCGAGGATGGCGAGTCCCTGAGTTGGCTTCTCAACGGCTGGTCCGGGACGACGGTGGGGGAGATCGCCTTCAGCGCCGTAAGGGCAGGGGGCGCCCCATGGCCGGTCCGGATCGGCTTTTGGCTCAGAAGTCAAGAGGTGGACCTAGAGGATGTTGTCAGGATGCTTGCGCTCCAGAACCGCTCGCTCAATGTTGGGCAGTGGCGGCACTTGGAGACGGCAGGAGGACCTGGGGCATGGCGTCTGGTCTTTTCGGTGGGGCCTGAGGTAGCTCGCGAGCTGGACGGGCAAGGCTGGCGACTGTACTTCGAGTTGGTGACTCTGAGTGTAACCAGAGTTCCGACATGGAGTGCGGTCGCCTCCGCCCGGCCTGCGGCGGGCGAACGGACGGGCTCCGACCAGGGGAGGCCTCCGCCCGAGCGGCGTCGCGATTAAATTCGCGGGGCAACTGCGGGTGGGCCAGATCAACCTTCAGCATAGCCGGGATGCCACTGGGGAGCTAGCAAAGCTCCTCTCAGGCGGTCCAGGCGGCGTAGTGTTGATTCAAGAGCCTTATGTGTTTAGGAAGCAAGTTAGAGGGCTTGGAGGAATTGGCTTCAACATCCTCATCGGTGGTGAAGCACAGGAAGAACAACCAAGGACATGCATACTGGCGTCGAGGGATCTGGACGTGATGTTGCTGCCGCAGCTCGGGTCCAGGGACGTCACAGCAGCTGTCCTGGAGTATAAGGTGAGTAATATTAGGCTTAAGGTTCTGATGTGCAGCCTTTATGTTCCCTACGATCGGCGGGGGCTGCCTCCGTCGGAGGAATTGGTGCGTATCGTCGATTACGCGAGGGAGCATGGGCTACAACTGATAATAGGCTGCGATGCCAATTCTCACCACAGATTGTGGGGCAGCACGGATACCAACCCACGCGGTGAGGCTCTATTAGAGTACTTGGCTACAACGAACCTAGAGGTATTAAATAGAGGTACAGCTCCAACGTTTGTCAATCGTATCCGACAGGAGGTGATCGACATTACGTTAGCGAGCAGAGGAATAACGGAGGATATATCTAACTGGAGGGTGACGGAACACATATCAATGTCTGATCATCGTATGATCAGCTTTGAATTGGATGTGGACCGTGAGAGTTCTCCCCCCAGGAGAAATCCAAGGAAGACCGACTGGGATGCCTATCTAATAGGCCTCGGTGGGTCGCCAAGGAGCCCAGAGGGGAGTAGACTCTCTATAGAGGCATTAGATAGCGAGGTCGAGGCCCTAGAAGGGAAAATAATGGCAGCCTACGAGGCCGCGTCACCACTTAGGGGGGAACCGTCCATCAAAGTTAGATGGTGGAACAAGGATCTCGCCGTACTACGCGGGCGGACTCGGAGGGCCTTAAACCGAGCCGTCCGAGAATCGGGTGAAGCGGCCTGGGACGAGTTTAGGACTGCCAGAAGGGAGTTTAAGAAGGAATTACGCCGGAGTAAGCGAGCTGGTTGGCGCGCGTACTGCGGGGAAGTCAATTCCCTGCCTGACGCAGCCAGGCTGGTGAGAGTACTCAAACAAGAGTTAGGTAGTAATGTAGGATCTTTAAGGAAACAGGACGGGAGCTGGACAAGCACCGGTGAGGAGACCCTGCGTCATCTCGCCGAAGTTCACCTTGAGGGCGGTGGAGCCGTCACGGAGGCTGCCGAACCGGGCCGGTGGACAGTCCCGAATGCGGACTGGCAGCTGGCGGAGGAGGTGGTCACAGATGGCTCTATAACCTGGGCGGTGAGCGAGTTCGCTCCATTCAAATCCGCAGGCTGCGATGGGATTTTTCCAGCCCTGCTCCAGAGGGGCCTGGATATACTGCTTCCCAACATAAGGGAGGTTTTTCGGGCCAGCCTGGCGTGGGGCTACGTCCCAAAGGCCTGGCGCCGGGTTAGGGGGGTCTTCATTCCCAAACCGGGAAGGGAGGACTACACGCTGGCCAAGGCGTACAGGCTAATCAGCCTAACATCCTTCCTACTTAAGGCATTGGAAAAGTTAGTAGATAGGTTTATGTTGGGAGGGATCCTCAAGGATCATCCCTTCCACAAAGGTCAGCACGCGTACCAGCGGGGGAAATCGACGGAGACGGCGCTCCACGCTGTGACGCGGAAGGTGGAAAGGGCTCTACACTACGGGGAGAGCACATTAGCTGTGTTCTTCGATGTGGAGGGGGCCTTTGATAAGGCAAGGACGGATACGGTCTGTAACGCCCTACAGGAGAGGGGAACGCCGAGGTCCCTAATAAGCTGGGTGGCGAGCATGCTGGGGGACAGGAGAGTGTCGCTGACCTTGAGGGGCCGAGGGCTGGACGTTGGGGTGACGGGCGGCTGTCCCCAGGGGAGCTGCCTTTCGCCTCATCTATGGTGTCTGGTCATGGACGGCCTCTTGGAGCGGCTCTCTGAGAATGGCTTCTACGCACAGGCGTACGCTGATGATGGGCTGGTCTTAGTCACCGGCAAATTCCTCGGCGTCGTCTGTGAGTGCATGCAAGCTGCCTGTAGCATAATCGAAAGGTGGTGTGGTGAGCAGGGACTCTCCGTAAACCCGGCGAAGACGGAGATGATTCTATTTACCAAGAAGAGGAAGGTAGAGGGGTTCAGGGCGCCCGTGATGTTTGGAAAACCTTTAGCTTTAGTGCGGGAGGTCAAATATCTGGGGGTGATCCTGGACCCGAAACTAACATGGGGGTCGCAAATAGAACGAGTTGTGAGGAAGGGAGTAGCGACCCTCTGGCAGCTGCGTCGTGTGATAGGGAGGACCTGGGGAGTTAACCCCCGGATCCTTCATTGGATCTACACTGCGATCGTCAGGCCGAGAATCCTCTATGGGGCGTTGGTCTGGTGGTGTGGTGTGAACCAAACAACCAGCAGGAAGCTGGCCAAACTCCAAAGGCTGGCTATCCTGGGTATCACAGGCGCTATGAGGACGACACCCTCAGCCGCACTAGAGGTCCTGTTGATGCTGCCACCGCTTCCCATCTGTATCAGAAGGGAGGCTATGGCGTCGCATCTTAGGATCCGGGACTCAGGTAACTGGAGCGGAGAGGGAGCAGTAATAGGGCATGCAAGAGTCGCCAAGGAGGTGGAAAAGGAAATTCCGATTTCCGCCATAAAGGTGAGGGATGCCGAGGACGATATTAGGTTGACTAGGCCATACACCCTCAGGATCCCCAGTAGGGATCAGTGGAGGGAAAATGAGGTTACATTCCAGCCCGCAAGCCTGGTCTGTTTCACCGACGGATCGCGGCTGGAGGACCAGCAATCCTCCGGGGCAGGAATATACATCGAGGGCCTGGGGGTGCGCGAGAGCTATGCTCTTGGCGCATACACCACGGCATTCGAAACAGAGGCGTATGCTATCCTGTCTGTGGCCAATAGACAGGATGTGAAGATGAGTCCCGAGAAATGTGTGTGCATTTGCTCGGATAGCCAGGCGGTCCTCCGGGCAGTCTGCGCGGCCAGAATCAGGTCACCCCTGGTTCAGGAGTGCGCTGACGCCCTCAGAGGGCTAGCCAGGACGAAGGAGGTGCAACTGGTGTGGGTTCCGGGACACTGTGGCGTGGCGGGGAATGAGGTGGCGAATAATCTCGCAAAGCTTGGTTCCCGGCGGCCGTTCTGTGGCCCGGAGCCTGCGATAGGCATAAGTAGGAAGACAGTCTCTGTCGTCTTAGACAGGTGGACCGAGGAAGCAATGGAGAGGCACTGGGGGTCGGTTGATGGCTGCAGGCAGGCGAGGGACTTCGTGGAGGGGCCGGACAGAGATAAAGCTGTCTGGCTACTCGGAAGGAGTCGACCTGCGCTTCGCCGCATCCTCGGGGTGCTGACAGGCCACTGCGCCCTTAGAAGACACCTCACATTGATAGGCGTAGAGAGGGATCCCATTTGCCAGGAATGTGGCGAGGATGAAGAAACGTCCTACCACTACCTGTGTGAATGCGAGGCTTTTGGGAGTCTTCGAGCAGAATTGTTCGGATCAAGGACTCTGCAGAGGAATCAGGTAAGTACCGTCCAATTGAAGACCGTCACGGCCTTCATCTCGAGGTCGAGGCGGTTTGGCGACGGAACCGAGGAAGAGTAGAGCATGGTTGCTGGGTTGCTGGGGTTGGCAAAAAGGGCCCATTGTGGCCTACTTGCTTGGCGTTGGCCTCCCCACCACTGCTACTACTACTACTAAGTTGAGAACAAAGCCATAAAAGCAACTTTTTAATTTTTATCAATCAAGCTGACGTGATAATAGGTATAAACAAATGAATAAACAATAAACAAATACAATTAAACATAAAATTCATTTAAATAATAATAAAATAATAATGATAATATTATTTTGTAGACCGCTGTTGCAGCGGTTATAGGGACACTATCCATAGCACTCCTAATATACCTTCGTGTCCCTTCTAATTCCTCAATACTATTAGTTTTGTTTGTAGATAATATCTTTCAAATAACCCCAGAGGAAAAAAGTCAAGTGGTGTAGTATCTGTTGATCTCGCTGGCCATAGCACTGTGCCTCTGGTTCCTATCCACTGTTCCGCTGGTTCCTCCTGGTACCTCCCTGGAAATTTTTGGTCTAGATATGTTCTTACAGTCCGGCTGTTGTGGGCAGGAGCATCACCTTGCTGAAACCATCGTATTTTTTGCAATTGTGACAGTGGGAACTGCTCTAGTGCATCTTGAATTTGAAGAAAATTCAAATATATCTGACCATTTAAAGGTTCGTTATAAATAATTGGCCTAACCACTTGGTCATCAAAAAGACTACACCAAATCCAAATTTTATTTGTGATCGAATTTGTTGCATAAAATGAGGATTTTTCTGATGCCATAATACCTCATTGTGTTTATTAAAAACACCACAATTCGTAAGTTTAGACTCGTCTGTCCAAATGATTGTGAGGAAAATTTTCATCATTTTCTTTTTCATTTAAAAACCACATACAAAAAGTAGATCGTCGAATATGGTTTTGATCCCCATTTAACGTATGACCACATCTCTTGTGGATATGGTTTGTATTTATTTTTGTGCAAAACGCGAATTGTTGTTGCACTTGTACCAGCAATTACAGATAACTCTCGCGATGATGCAAGATTGTATACTTATAGCACTGCCAGAACATTTATTTCAGCCACCTCATTAATACCTCTTGTTTTATTTGCATTGGAAAAAAATTGTGTTCTCGTAAACGCGTTGTGCAATGTTGAAATTGCGAGAAATAGGGTTGCCTTCTTTCAGGATAATTGTTTAGATATTTTTCTGCACTTTTTAGTTTCTGACCACAAGCAATGTAAATACAAAACATAATATCATACTTTTCGTCTGCTCTATAACTTGCCATAATCTTGCTGATATTTAAATGAAAGTAGGGTTAAACAATACGTCAAGCATGATAAAACGTTAAGTGTCACCTCATAACGTAACAGCCACCTAATAAAAAACAGTTTGATTGATAAAAATTAAAAAGATGTTTTTATGTTTTTTTTTAAGTAGTAAGTTTGATACATCGTTGGATTCCCAAAATTTTTTTTCTATCTAACCATGTAAAACTCCAATATAGCGGCGATAAGAAAAACCAAAGATGGTGGTGTTCACTCAAAATCTGGCAGGTGAATAAAATCATAAGTTGGATGAAAATGTAGATAAATATATATGTTAACATGTTGAACTTACTTTTCTTCAAAATTACTAGTAATAACAAAGTTATAACAATTCTTGGTTTTAACAGGTTTTCAATGTTGTTTTTCAAATATTTTTAGAACCACAAATTTTTTTCCAATTTTTGAATGAGGTTTTAATAGGCTTATAATCAAGCAACTTTTCTCTAATTTAACCGACCATGTTGTTCTTTAAATAAAAAAGATACTTATACATAGGAAGATATTTGGTGCAGCCTGTATAAGGTTTTGCGAATGACATAAAAAGAACACACAGTGACAGTTTAATAAATGAGATCCTACCAGATCACGCTAGAGAGGAAGATAATCTGTTATTTATTTCTTGCACAGTGGTGTAGTGAAACTTATTAATGTTCACCAGGAAATGGGGTTACAGTATAAAACTGTATTAAATACAGATGTAGAGTTGTCTTCTCTGGCTTCACAATTGCTACTTTTCTTCTCTGTAACTAATTTTGACCTTTTATGACATTGTCAGGCGATGCTGTAAAAGGACAAAACCTGTTACAGAGAAGAAAACGAGCAATTGGCCAGAGAAGAAGGCTCTACATCTGTATTTAGTAAGGAAAGGTTTCACCAAGGAAAGGGCAACAACGATTAATGAATAAAACTGTATGTTTGTCCACCAAAGCAAGGGTACAAATGGAGTAACAAGTTTAGCAACGAAGTGATCTCTGTAGCTGATTCTCCACGACAATAGTCAAACAAATAGGATTATGATGATTATTATTGATATTGATCGTATTTTCAAGGCAAAAATCATCTAGTGAACGTTTAATTTAATCGTTAAGTTTTCAATACCAGCCATTATTTTTGGAGTTTTACAAAGTATCAGTAGCAGTGGGACTTCAGAGTTTAAACATGTTGATACTTGTGAAGTGTTTTTGTGTTGGTATAAATCATAAGGAGATGTTAACTCCGCCATGCAGGGGAGTGCCGCTCTTGAGGGAGGGCGACGGTGTACCTGGTGCTGAAACCAAGTTCAGAAAAAGGAAACGGATCTTGCCTTCATTTTAGCTAGTCCTAGGGTATGCTAATTTGTTTTTCTATCTGGCTTTCCCACTCTTGTACTCTCCACCAATCTAGGTTTCCTTCTCGACATCGACGTGTCTTTTTGGTTCCTTAAAAAAAACAAGCCCAGATGTACGACAATGTAGGTACCGATGGTTAAATGGTCGTAGGGATATAAGCGGGTGCAAACATTTCTCTAAGCCCACTAGCCAAACCCCGTTGTATCAGTGCCTTAGGTAATGTTCTGCGTGGGCCATAACAGTCCCTTCACTGGGGCCTTAAGGTATATTATGGCTCACGCCTATTTGTCCTAGATTTCACCCAACAAGTCCAGCCACTTACAAAGGTCAATAATTTTCGTGGGGGAAAGTTGATCCAGACCTTCTGGTGCAAGTTGTGTCTTTCTAAGGTACAGGCGTCTTGTCCTGTCCGCAACCGGACACGAACATAGCACGTGATCTGCTGTTTGGTTACTCTCCATACACAGCCAGATTTCTTGTTTGAGCTCCATTCTGTTCATGTAGTGACGCAAGCGGTCGTGCCCTGTATACAGACCGACCAGAGTTCTCAGTTGTTGCCTGTTTAACTCTAAAAAAATTTAGCTCTTGACTCAGACAGGCCATTTATGAAGGCCTTAGAGTGTGCTAATCCTGGCAGATTTTTCCATTGTTGAATTGTCTTTCCATCAGTCCAGATCAGGCTATGTCAGTGCAAAACTGGAACATTGCGGTGATCTTTTCCAGTGGACGTATTTTCCCCAGCTATACGTGTGACAAAAGGTTGGCACTGCAGAATGCTTAATCCATAAGAATGCACGGATGGTCGGGCAGAGATATTAACTTCATACCCAATGGGGCACGTGGACCAATTCAGGCAATCGGGTCAGAGGTAAAAGACGACACCACAGTCCAAAGACATCCCATAAGCACTGAAAAGGCAAAAGGATGGCCTTGAAAATCAAATTCAAAACTTGATGGGCTTAGTAACACGGGCTCCACCAACAGAGGTCGTCAAAGGTCCTTATGTATTGTCGCATACTGAAAACTCTCAAAGGACTTATTGAAGCCTGCCGTCAAGGACCAAAAAGTGCACATCTCTGCATCCTGGCATTGTTTTCCAACATAAGAACGTTCAGCCACATAGAGTATTCGATAATGGAAACCATCCAGCATATCTACCACACCTTCTTTATTTTCCTGATTTTGCCCCAAGCAATTTCCATGTATTTGGCCCACTTAAATATCCATTAGCCAGGTAGAAGTTTTAGAGCAGTGATACAGTAATTCTGGCAATGCACAATTGGCCATATATGCAACCAAATGATTTTTTAAATATTTAAGTGCTTCCAAAACAATTTATGACGTCCATAGGATGTAACAGAGGCTACATCAAAAAATGACTTCCTTCACTTTAATCAATTCTGTGTACAGTTTCTAATGTTTTCATTTGAACGTACCTTACTGATTTTTATTTCATGGGTAGCTGACACACTACAATTTTCTCCAATGAAAACATGACGTTTTCATTGCAGATTACCATTTACAGCAAAAGAAGGAGTTTTGGCAGAATACATTTTAACCTACACTTTTTTGATTTTATAAAAATATAAAATTTATAACTTTTAAACAGAACCCTTTGTTTAATAATATTTATTAGGGTAATTGTATTTTTAAATAGCTAAACACAATATAGTTTGTTGAACTATTTGCAAAGTTTTACATCTATTTATTCATCTATACATTATTATTATATGTGTGGGTGAATTAGTAGTATAATTAACAGACTTTATTATTTCATTGACAACATTTTTTTCTATAAAAATAGAGTGAAAATTTTGCGAATGGTTGTTTAAGATAGTTATATGTTTGCTGTAGTCTTGCAAGTATATTATCTCATCTCTTTTTTGGTGTTATCTTTAAGCATTTTCAACAAATCCATGTTTGGAGAGGGTGACAGCGTTGGTGCAAAAGATATACCCAAAACTCTTCATCTGCTGGATGACTCTGAACTTGAAGATTGTTCTAAAAGTTTATATTTGGGACATTCTGATCTACCATCACCCACATCTGATTTACCACTACAAGCCTCACAAAATACAGCTGATAACTCAACTCTTCTTACAAGGTTTGTATCTAAAAGATTGACTTAAAAAAGCTAACTTTTCTTTAAACAAAACCATTTTGGAAACCGTGATGAAAACAACCCTTTTGTTAACCTGTAAGTAATTTTGTTCACAAAATAAATTTTGACATTTAAAGGACTTTTTAATTATTTTTTTAAACGGGTGTCCACTTTCGGAAAAATCAGTGAAAGGTCAGGGAAGCTGTAAATGCTCAGAAAAAGCCAGGGATTTATGGTATAACCTAGACAAGTCATGGAAATTCTATGATCTTTTTCCCGGTGATTGTAAATGAGGGGAAATAACCATGCTATAGTCTGACACTTTAACCCATAGCATAGAGGCATTTTTTATGACGGCATTAGACATTATCAGATTTATATCGTATTGTGTTGATATGTCGCGTTTTCTAACTTCAGAATCTCTTGAACTAGAAATGACCTTTATTCATCTTCCAAGTTATACAAAAATACCATTAAAATATACAGCACACATACACAGATTGATGATATAAAGACAACACATCACATATATGTCCTATACTACAGAATACAAAAAATTGTAGAGGGTGTCCCATTCTGGTTCCAATTGCGGCATATCTCTGTTATTAGTAATGAAAGAACCTTGCAGTTTTCGCGAACCTGAGCTACTTTTTTGTGAAAAGAAAGATCCTGCAAACAAAATTGTCATAGCCCTCTTAGTTTCTGCGCTACAGGGTGATATTGAAAATATTGCATTTTCAGGTACTCCTTGTAATTTATTTGTCTGACAACTTGCCAAAAAGGTAAAAACGAATCATTTTAGAACTTTTTACGTAAAATCTAGCGGCGTACTTAGTTTTTTCTAAATATTAATATTTTTGAAATAATGACCAATGTTCGGTTTTTTACCTCCCAGATGCCGCTTCAATAATTTCATTAGTTAATTTAAAACAATATTGGATTTCTCAAAATGTTTGAAAGTTTGGTTTACTGCCATAGTCACAAATATACCTTTACACAATAAGTAAATAATAAAAACAAAACAACTATCAAAATTTGAAAATGAAACAGAAAATGTATATAATTAAGACAGCAGTGAAAGGGCATATAACAAATTTTGGGAACTGTCACTTGCTTCCAAGTAAACAATAAACATCAGAATTTTTTGCATAGCCTAGTGCAAAATTTTGATTGCAGATTATGAAAATTTGGATTTTTTTCATTGTTTATGAAAATAGATCCATAATTTTTGAAAAAATTCAAATTGATGTCTTGACAAATATACAGTGTGTCTCATTAAAAAAACATTAATCAACATTTCAAAAACAGTAATATTTAGAAAAAAACTAACCGCCACTAGATTCTACATAAAAAGTTCCAAAATGATTCGTTTTTAAGGGGTACCTGAAAATACAATACTTTCAATATCACTCTGTAGCTCTGAAACTGAGAAGGCTATGACAATTGTGTTTACAGCATCTGTCGTTTTACAAAAAGGTGCACATTTAAAAGTCAAAACTCTGCACCTAAATAAATACCACTTCTGTTTATTATTTTCTTTCTATTTTGACATGGGAAAGGTAGTCAGGTAAAGTCAGGAAAACATCAGGATTTTTTTCTCATAAGCTGCGGAAAACCTGAAAAAATTTTATTTAAAATCTGTATAACCTTAGGTTCCATCTGGTTGTGCACCGCACAGAAGAGCTTTATAGTGTCAAAGTGTTGAAAAATAAAAGAAACCCTAACTGGCCCTCAAATTTATCCCTGAACAACTTTTTTGTTCGAATCTCACCAGTTTACATCCAAATTGGGTTTTTATTACAAATGCAGAATCTAACCACATTATTACTAAAATAAACTTGATTCAACTTTTAGAATTCCTAATAACATCCCAATGAATAATGTATATTTTCAACTTCATAGAAGTCAAAATGGTTAAGAAAATTTTACACTGGATCAGTATTTAGCCCCTAGTTTGTTTCTTCTTCACATCCATGACCTCCTCTCTAACACATCCAACCCAGTTCACAGTTACGTGGACGACAGCACCCTGCCTTGGAATTTCTGTGGATTGAAATCTCAATTGGCACCAACATGTCACATCAATTGCAGAAGCGGCTGCTAAGAAATTAGGTTTCCTCTTCCGGGCTCGCATATACTTTTCACCAGCTAATCTCTATACCTTATATACTTCGCAAATAAGGCCAAACCTCTAATGCTGCTCCCACATCTGGGGTGCCACTGCCGCTTCTACACTCGCTATCCTGGACTCCATTCAGAAGAGAGCTATACGTTTCATCGGTGACCCTATCGTCACCCAAAGGCTGCCATCCCTTGCGCACCGAAGTGCCGTTGGTGACCTCTCTCTGTTTTATAGATATCTGCACGGGCACTGCTCAGAGGAGCTTTCTTCCATAGTTCCTCCACCTGCTGCCCCCAACAGATCTACCAGGGAAACAGAGCGAATGCACTCTTTTTCTGTCCAGGTCACCAGACATAGAACATCTTGTTGTGCCGAGGACTTCCAACCTGTGGAATTCCTTGCCGGCACATGTTTTTCCTTCTCCTCTGAACCTCCAAACCTTCAAGTCCAGAATTAACAAGTTTCCTCTTTCCTCCGTGTCGACACCCACGGTACGATAGTATTTAGACTGTAAGCCCTCGTGGTGTGTTGTTGAAGTATTAAAAAAAAAGTATTCATGAATATAGTAGTGAACATGAAAGAGCTCGTACGTATGTAAAAACTTTTGTGTTTCTTAAAGGTTGTCTGAAGATGAATCTCTTCAAACAGGGGACCAGCTCATCACTATGCAAGGTTGTGTACGACGGAAGACTGTTCTTAAAGAGGGTCGTAAACCCACTGTAACTTCATGGCAACGATATTGGATGGAAATATGGGCTACATCATTGGCTTACTTCTCTCCAAAATCTTTTAAAGGGTAAGCTAATATAATTTATGATATTCGGTTATTATTTATTATTTGTTTTATTGGAATTTGAGCTGTAAAATTTGGACGAGTCGAAATTATTTTGTCAATTTGTCAGTTGTTCTCGGTTAATTTATTCAAAGCGAACATATTAAAAATTGTGTAAATTATACAAGCAGAAGTATTATACTTATTTGTATGTAGGCACTGTAAAAACATAATGAATAAAATAAAAATTAATATTAAACTATAAACAATTAAATGGTACTGAAGGTTAGAAAAATCCATTGTATTTTAAGAACTCATATGTTAAACAAACATATCAGAAGTGAGTTGCTACTGATCGTATTATATAAAGAGCAGTTTACGTTTGGAACAGGTATGCAGAAGTGCACTCCATCTTGTAAGCAGGGTGAAATATGAGCTAGAATATAAAGAGATCATTGTAGGGGTATTTTTGTGCATAGAGGGAACATTCAAAAATACATCCTTAGGATAAATCACCAGAGCTACAAGGAGCCTAGGTGTAAAGGAGACCTTGTATAAATGGATAAATTGAATGGTGAAAAACAGGGTGGCGTACACCATACATTTACTGGAGAAACAAACTTTGGCGGGGGGGAGGGGGGTACCGTCTCTCATGTTATGAGGCCTCGTTATGGATGTGCTGCTGAGGTGATTTAGTAGCAAGGGATTCTGTCCTTTTAGATATGCAGACTACCTAGTTATTGTTGAAAAATTTACAGGGGAAATTCCACAATAGTACCATTAACCAGAAAGCAAAATATATAGAGTATTAATCCTCTATTTCTGCAGGGTAAATAAATGTCTAGGCGTTCAAAGCCAAAATATTTAAGAGTAAGGCGGCCAACTTTATAAAAAGTCAATGCAGGACACTCTTATACACAGAATAGGACGATAGGGGGTTTGAGTGTGTCAGTGCACTTAAATTAGAAAACAAAACACACAACTTGCTAAAGTGATTATTATTTTTAAAATCATATTTCTCACATGAGTGGCATTTTGTTTACTAATTCTGGGTTTGTGTTTAGAATTTCATAAAAGTTTTCACAACTGCCCATATTAAATTTTACAGCAAGCATTGCACATAACGTTTCAACTTCAAGTGACGATTTTTCCGACGTCCATAAGGCATTTATCAACGAAAAACCAAATTAATAATGTCGGTTTGACCTTTATTGGCTAATAAGGCTTATGACCGATGCAATTTTTCTCTCTTGCAAGCACTTGTTGCATGCACTAGACGAAACCACACTTACTTTACACTCACGCATCTCGCCTGCACACACGCACAACGCACAACAGAGATGCTACAGTGTTGACTCATACTAAAATAGTTTGTCCTTTGTTGGTGTTTTTTTTTTTCGATGCATTCGAAAATTCTATCTAATTCACTTAGAAATGTACGAATTTTATATATATATATATATATATATATATATATATATATATATATATATATATATATCTTTCTCGAGTAAACTACTTCCAAAGGGTTGAAAGAGAGGTTAGGTCTAATCCTAAAAAATTCTGGAAAGGTACTTCCCGGCGCCACCAAAACTTTTCTATTGGGAGTTCATCTAACCAGCAACAGGCAGTTGACAGTTTTGCTTCTTATTTTGCAAGATGTTCTGGTTTCACCCCCACCTCATCACCTACAGCCGGCAGCCTGGCTTCAGATGACGTCTCAGTGTTTTTTGTTGATGACTTTACAGATGATGAAATTATTACAGCTGCTAAGAGAATTAAGGCTAACATGTCCTGTGGACCTGATCTAGTTCCTGGCTTCTTGGTGCGCGACTGCTTATATGCTTTCTTGACTCCACTTAAGAAAATTTCTAAATTGATTCTTAGACCTGGAACATTCCCCATGATTTGTAAGCTGTCATCAGTTTTCCCTGTCTTCAAGGCGGGAGATAGTGGTGATCCATCAAACTATCGACCAATAGCCATACTATATGTCTTCTGTGAGATTTTTTAGGCGTGCCTTTTTCAGCGAATACTGTTTCACATCAAAAACAGACTCTCTATTTCTCAGCATGGTTTCATTCCAGGGAGATCGACTGTGACGAATTTAGTTGATGTTACACAGTTCATTGTGTCTGCTCTCGACTGCTCTTCACAAGTTAATGTTGTGTATACTGATCTATCTGAGGCCTTCGATTGTCTAAATCATTCTGTTCTAATTGACAGGATGAGGGCTATCGGATTCTCAGAGGGCTTGCTTGGCTTATTCAGATCTTACCTGGATGGAAGGAGATTGGGGGCTTCAAATCTAACACCTATCACATTACTTCGGGGGTGCCGCAGGGTTCCATACTCGGTCCACTACTGTTTAATATATTTATTGACCCAGTTAGACATGTTTTACATGTTCCTTTTTTAATGTATGCAGATGATATTAAGATTTTTGCAAATATTTTGAGTGTTGATGACTGTTTGCAGCTTCAGAACTGTCTTCAGATGGTTGATGACTGGTGCTGTCAAAGTGATATTTCTATTAATGTTTCGAAGTGTTGTGTGATGTCATTTACTCGAAATAAGCACTCAATTACTTTCAGACACAATATAAGGGGGCTTTCGCTTGATCGCCCCGGGACAGTTAGGGACCTTGGAATTGTTTTTGATGGTACACTATCTTTTAAACCACACTATGAGCAGACTGTCAGTTCTGCTTACAAAACTCTTGGGTTTCTGATAAGAAACAGCAAAAATTTCTCACTGACTAACACCCTCTCCCTGCTCTTTCGTTGTCTGGTTAGGTCCTGACTTGGATATAGCTCAGTTGTGTGGGTTCTTACTTATGAGATACATGTGGCAAGTCTGGAATCTGTGCAAAGGAAATTTCTAAAAATTCTTAGCTTTCGTGAGGATGGTCAATATCCTTCTATTGGTTTTCCCCAGGAAAGTTTACTTCTTCGCTTTAGTCTGCAGAGTCTGTCAATGCGCAGGCAGTGCAGTTTATTTATATTTTTATACAAACTGGTTAATTCTGTGTTTGATTACCCTGATCTGCTTCAGCAACTTAATTTCAATGTGCCTCATGTTGCAGCACGTTTTCCAGGCACATTCTATCTCCCGACTGCTCGTACGCGATTGCTGCGATTCCAGATGTGCAATGATTATTCTGTACTACAAGACCGCCTAGATATCTTCTCATGTAATATATCAGAGATAAAAATGTTTTTCAAAGCAATGTAATTTGTTACTCTCTTTTGTGTAATTTATTTGATTATTGTTTGTTATTATATTTTGTGTATCGGCCCATCCTTAATTTGGCTTTCAGGCTGTTGGATGGTGTATATATAAATAAATTTAGGAATAATTAGACATTTTGCGGGGCTATATTATTAATTATTGCAAGCGGGATTACAGCTGCCACTACATGACGGTCTCGCAAAATGCGGGACGGTTGGCCGCAGAACTTAAGTGTTCTTAGACTCTCAACTTACCTGAAATTAGCACATATGTATGACCAAAACTGGGGCCTAAAATCTTCTATGGTAGACTCGTTATATACCAATGTAGTAAAGCCAGCAGTAACATACGTAGCATTAGTATGGTGGCTAAAAATGAGACAAGTGCCCACCACAGTCAAACTAAGCAAGTTACAAAGACTTTACTATTCGAGATTTACAGGAGTGATCAGAACAACTCCTACAGCGGCCATTAGTTACCCCTGGGTTATAGGCCAACTGTCACAGGTCACAGCCGGACATACCATTCTGGTGGAACGCCCAGGCGCCACGTACAATCTCAGACGTAGACCACACAGGAGCGATCACAGTCAGTAGCGTGCTGATGATGAACCGGGAAGGTTCGAAACTGCAGTCCACGCAAACCAATAAAAAATCACAAAAAGTACAGCAAACAAATAAAGTGTTTATTTAAAAGTGATTACAGTCTAGTGCAACATTCCAAAAGATATATATATATATATATATATATATATATATATATATATATATATATATATATATATATATATATATTCTTTCTCTAAAGTTTCTATGTATGCTTACTTAAATTAATGTAAAAATAGGTAACTAAAAGAGAAGAGATTTTATGATCATGGAAGTTTAATTTGACAGCTTGATTCAACTAAAATAATGAAGCAATTGACAGTCACTTTAAATTATGCATGTTGAGTGATATTGACCGCAATCCAGACTGCGGTAAATAGAGCAAGGCTTGGAGTGAACGACTTGGGGGGTCTTTAAACAACGCTAAACCAGCGCACGCCCGACTAATTTCTGAACAACCTGTTTTGTGATTTTTACATCAGAGTGATGTTCTTGAATCCAACCAAGGCGAAATTTAACGACGACATGTCAGATAGCTGTCAGCGTACTTGTCTAAATTCCATATATTGCTTAGTATTTCATAATATCCCTGAAAAATAAATTATAAAGGTAACTGTACAGTTTTTTCAGGAACCAAAGATCAGACTTCAAAAGAGAACCATGTAAACTCACATCACTGATAGGTTGCCAGGTTGTGTTATCTGAGAATCCACTTCAGCCAGACTCATTTCAGATTATTGACCATATCAGAGGTAAGAGAAAGTTCTTAATAACTAGAGGTGTGCGAAGCTTCGAAATTTCGAACCGAACTTTCGGGTCAAAAAATCGATTGTGCTGCTCGATGTTAACATATTTCGAAGTTCGAAATAGTATTTCTGCAAAATAGTTTGAAGTTCGCTGTTCAAACATAATTCAAAATTGAACATTAGAGGCATTCAAAGCTGCCAAAAGTAGCGAAGTTGTAACCCAGTAGCGGCCTTGTTAACTCGGTAGCGGCGCTTTAAACTCTGTATCAGTCCCATTGTGTCAGTAGCGTAATTTCAGGAAATTTCACTATTGGGTATTTTTGACAGTTTGTGGGACACATTGAGACCTTACAGAGATCGAGCCGAAACAGTTAAATATCCTTAATCAGTACACATTTAAATTTTCAAATGATTATTATACAGTGTGTAAAAGCCAAATGGAATAAACTCATTATTTCGATTACTGTACATTCTTATAAAAAATCCCCAAACACGTCAAATTCAAATTATAAATTGACATTTTTCAACGTGAAAATGCAATCTCTACCTTTAACCCCCTTCGAATGACAGGCACAATCCCCAATTTTTTAAAGGGGAAGTATAGGCTTGTGATACGTCGTTTGAAAGGTCTGTTCATTCTCTATTCAAAAATGTTATTGTTTTCAAGTTTATTGCAACAATTAAGATAGAATAAAATAAAGTCATGTGGTTACCGAAATTCGCTACAATACAATAAAAAACCAAAATGTAATGCAAAATGTAATAAAATGTAAAACACTAAAAAGAACTATGAATGTCAATGAAGTAGATGTTCAAAATGTTCACCGCGAACTTCTTGTCAACACCCTAATCTTAAATAAAACTGTCTTCTAACATTATTTAACATAATTAATGAATGAACTTAATGAGAGAAGAAATATCACAATGTCGGAAGCAGGAGAATGGTTTAGAAATAATAAACTGAAACTCAATGTAAACAAAACAAAAGTCTTGAATATCAGCTCCCACCAAACGCAACCAAGACAAAAACAATCTGTGAAATTTCTTGGTTTATATATACAATCAGATTTTCGCTGGTCAATGCACATTGAAAAGCTCCAGGGCACATTGGCGTCGTGTCTGTATCTGTTGAGGCGTCTGATGAACATCAGTAATTACCAGACAGTGTTGACAGCTTATCATGCATGTTTCCAAAGTAGGGCTACCTATGGTATCCTAATATGGGGGAGTAGCCCTGGAGTGTCTGAAATATTTCTGCAACAGAAAGCTGCAGTAAGAATAATCTGTTCTGTAGACAGCCGTACAAGTTGTAGAACCTTATTCATGAAGACAGGCATACTTACCATCTTTTCAGCATATATTTTGGAAAGTGTCTTATATACTTACCAACATCAAGAGGACTACAACCAAAACGGTGATTACCACGAATATGGTACCCGAGGCAGACAGAACATATCCATTCCTTATCATAGAATAAAAAGAGCTGAAACCGGGGTGAATTGCTGGGGTGTCAAGTTCTTCAATAAAATCCCCCAGAATATAAGATCAAAACATAAGCGAGAATTTAGGAGAAATGTGAAAAACACTCTTATGAAGTATGCATTTTATTCTTTAAGTGAATACCTCAATATGGACATTGAGTGGATAGAGTAGAGCCACTAGAGACAACATAAGATGCCATTTTTTTATCTGTGTAAATTTGTTTCTTTTGTCTTTTGTATTTTTGTTTGTTTTTGATGTTTATTTCACAATTTTAGTTCTATAATCTTATACTTGGTATTTGTTTGACAAGGCTGTGTAATTTTTGCCAGAATAAATATTATTATTATTATTATTATTATTATCAGGCGTGATCGACCTAATCGCAAGCGTTATTCATTCTTTTAAGTCATTTAAATCAAAAGGTTTAGTTTTGTACACAATGCTTTTCACATATCCCCATAAAAGAAAATCTAATAAGGTAGGATCAGGTGATCATGCTGGCCATTATATCGAGCCTCGCCTCCCTATCCACCGATTGGGAAATATTGCATCGAGGTACTGCCGGACATTGAGTTGGTAATGTGGTGGTGCTCCATCCTGCTGAAACCATATCGTATTCACTGGAACATGAGGGTTTCCTGGATCAGGATCTAAATTTGCCAAAGTTGAAATGACATCATTTTGAACTAGTGCCAAATAATTATTGCCATTCAAATTACCCTAAATGAAAAAGGGACCAATGATATGGTTTCCAACAATCCCTGCCCAAATATTAACCTTCTGAGGGTATTGTGTGTTTTCTTCTCTCACCCATTGAGGATTTGTCGTTGCCCACTAGTGACAATTTTGCCGATTAGCATGACCGTTAAGTGAAAAAGTGCACTCATCAGAAAACATAACGTCTTCTAATTGGATAATATTGTTATCCAACATGTCCATCATTCGCACACAAAAATAAGTTCTCCTATCAAAATCGTCTTCCATGAGCTCCTGAGTATGTATCATCTTATAGGGATGCATATTATTTTATTTTAATATATTAACTATCAATGCATGGCTAACATTAAATCTAGTGGATGCCTGTCCAGCCGATGTATCTGGGTTTTCTACAAATTCAAGTATCACATCTGATTTGATTTCATCACTCAGTGCATTGGCTGCTTTTTTTTTATCTGCCTTACATGATCAAACTCGCGAAACTGCTTCTCTATTTTAGTAATTGTTCCTTGGGATATAGGCGGTAAATCAGGAAATTTCTCATGAAATAGGCGAGTTACTTCATGTTCTGTTCGGGTTTTATCTCCGTAACCAATCATTTGTATAACTGTTATTTTATGCATTTCCGTTAATCTAACCAATTTTCAAAATTGAAGTTAACGAAATTTAAACTAAAATTATAATACTCACACTTTAAATGATAACTTATAACTACAAAACAATTTGCTTAGGCGTTCTAAACAAACTAACATTGCCTCGGAAACTCTTTAATGTATTGTTAATGGATACCATGTAAAAAGCACATTACTATGGTTTTTGCTTACTTTTTTATCTTTAAGACCTAAACGGGAAATACGTTTTGAGTATACTAATTACAATATTGTAATAAGTTTTGAGTAGTTTATAGCGAATTTCGGTAACCACATGATTTTATTTTATTATATATTAATTGTTGCAATAAACTTGAAAATGATAACATTTTTGAATAGAGAATGAACAGACCTTTCAAACGACATATCACAAGCCTATACTTCCCCTTTACAAAATTGGGGGTTGTACCTGTCATTCGAAGGGAGATGAAGGTAGGGATCGCATTTTCACGTTGAAAATTTTCAATTTATAATTAAAATTTGACGTGTTTCGGGATTTTTTTATAAGAATGTAGAGTAACCGAAATAATGAATTTATTCTATTTGGCTTTTACAGACTGTATAGCTATTCTACTATCCAACTTTAACCCCCTCAATTTAAAAAAACTGCGTAGATAATACCAAATTACAAAAAGTATATATAATTGAGCTCAGTTATAGATATAGAAATTTAAAAAAGTTTTAAATACACCTTTTCGTATTTTTGATTCAATGTTGACCCATGTTCATAAGTAACATCAGCACCGGAAGGCATTTTTACCCAACCACCCTTCAGATTTTGTTGGAACATTTGCTTTTTGCAAAAAGAATATATATATATATATATATATATATATATATATATATATATATATATATATATATATATATATATATATATATATATATATATATATATATATATATATATATATGTATATATATATATATATATATATATATATATATATATATATATATATGTATTTCTTAAAAATTCAAAATCGAACAACTAACCACAATTCTTCAATTGAACATTGAAGAATTGTGGTTAGTTGTTCGATTTTGAATTTTTAAGAAGTTCGAAGTTCGAGTGTGAACCTTAGACATGATATTTCTGAGATTCGAAGTTTGAAGCAACATATTTGCTTGGGTTCGTTCATAGTTCAGTTCATAAAAGCATGGGTTTGCACACCTCTACTTATAACCGTTCAAATAAATTATACACATTAAGTTTCTGATAAACTTTTTCTACACAAGAATAACATCAGTAAGTTTTTAAATTTTAAATAAAATATTAAACGAATAAAACTTTACAAAATAATATTTTACAGGTGATTCTTAGAAGATTTCACCCCTTTTCACTTTTTTATTTTTTCAAGCCAAATGGTAGATAAATACCAAAATTGTACCTATTGGATTTTTCTTGAAATTTAATGTACGTCTCAGAAAAACAGTTTGTGATTGCGTTTTTAGAAGCAAGTGTTATTATACAGGGTGAGTCAGTTGTTTTTAGCAGGACTTTACCATCAGATAGAAGATCATCTTTATCAGTAAAAGTTCGTATAAGCATATATCGTAAGACGCCCCATTTATAAGATACAGTGTGGCGAAAATAAATAAATAAAAATTATTTTTTATTTTGCAAACGCGCTGTTCGAAAACATATTAATTTTATTATAGCATACTACTTAGTTTTCAAAGGCTGATATTCCTAAGAAAAAAATAAGTGCCTCATCGTGTCATTGGCGTAGATACAGGGGGTATGCAAAGATTTGAATTTTAAAAAAACTCAGTAGGCATTGACAATTTAGTGTTTTTATTTAACAATTCATCACAGAATTTAATTTTGGTACAAAAAAGGTGCCCTTGTTCAATTCCACAGGTGCAGCCGTTAAAAAAAAAACGTAATAATCAAAACAAGTCTGAAAAAACGTAACAAAAATGAAACCAAAAAATTTGGATGAATATCACAATCCACTAGGCAAATTTACAGCAGATGTTCAAAACAATACCCATTTCGTTCAATGCACAGCTGAAATATTTTTCTAACTGATGGTTTGAGACATTCTAGGTGGTGAAGTCTTATTTATGTACAGCCATTTGCAATTCTTAGAATTAATTCTTACCTGCTTTCAACGGGAGTTGCATACACTTTTTCCTTTAAGAACCCCCAAACAAAAAATCAAGAGGGTTAGATCAGGAGATCGTGGGGGCCACGCTACTGGCCCGCCACAGCCATGTCCACTTGCCATTATAGTTGGTGTTTACCCAATTTCTACTGTTGCTGCTGTAATGAGCTGGACAACTGTCCGGTTGGAACCATGCCATTCTTATTAAATTTAATGGAATATCTTCCCACATAGTCGCATGTTCTGTTCGCAGAAAGCGTAGGAAGTTTTCAGAATTTATTCGGTATGGTAAAAAATACGGTCCACATAAACAGTAGTTGTACACTCCGCACCAAACATTAACACTGAATTCCAGCTAGAAATTTCTTGGTCGCATAGCATGTGGATTTTCATGTGACCATACATGCTGATTGTTTTAATTTACAATTCCTCTGCGTGTAAAACAAGACTCATCTGTTCACAAAATCTTCATTAAAAAGTCAACTTCTGTATCAATTTTGTGTAGAATTCATTGACAAAATATTTATTCTCCGCTGTTCGTCAATGATTGAACATGTTGTAAATGGTTTTGGACGTAAGTTAGCATGTTTTAAACTCCGACAGACTTTTGAGTGAGAAATGTTAAGAGCAGCAGCAAGTATTCATGTGCTCATAGTGGGGTGTCTTATGAATTCAATTGTAATTTGTTCTTCAATTCTTATGTTTCTAATGTTGCTTCTGGTAATCATGTCGTTTCTTCTTCCAATGCCATAATTGACTGCTTGCTGATGAATTCTTATAAACACCGAAGGATGTGGATGTCGTTTGTTTGGAAACCTTCTTCGATATTCCCTCTCTGTCTCTGAAGAATTACTGTTGGCAAATCCATAAATGAAGTGTATGTCTGGCTTTTCTTGATTCGAAAAAGCATAAGGCATTTTAAAAAACTTTAAAGAGAATATACATGTATGAAACGATTTCAAGAGTTGTTATAAATAACGTACTTAACGTAGTCAGTACACATAAATTGTCACTGTCAGAAGTTAATAAGGTAACTAAGGCGACACAATCAAGGTAACTAAGGCAACATAGTCAAAGAAACCCTTTAAATTGTTTGTTTTATTTTTGTTACGTTTCTTCAGACTTGCTTTGATTATTACGTTTCTTCGCCACGGTTAGTTAGAAAAATATTTCAATTGTGCATTGAACGAAATGGGTCTTGTTTTGAACATTGTTATAAATTTGCCTAGTGTATTGTGATATTCATCCTAATTTTTTGATATCATTTTTTTATCTTTCTAGTGAATTTTTATTTTAAAAAATTCACTAATAGAGAGGTATCGATGGTGAGACTTTCCAAAAAAAAAATTTCAAATGAGCGCGAACTAGGACCCCTAGAACCCATATCCGGGGTCAGTTTCAATTTATATATTTTATATATTATTTATATATATATATATATATATATATATATATATATATATATATATATATATATATATATATATATATATATATATATATATATATATATATATGTATGTATGTATGTATGTATGTATGTATGTATGTATGTATCCCTCCAATAACTCAAAAAATAATTAACTGATTTCAATGAAACTCGGCAAGTGCCTTTCTTTTATTGATGGCTTGGATGAGTTCGTTAGCCAGGAAAATCGGACAGGGTTTTCCGGGAAAATTTTGAGTTTTCTTTGAGAAAAAAAAAATTCTCCGAAAATTACAAAGCGGTTTTAATGAAATTTAATGGATATGTTGCCTTGGGAGAGACCTTACTACGTACCAAAATTCAACCTTCTAAGTTTATAGAAAATTGAGTTCTTTAAATTTTGAGTTTTCTTTCACAAAAAATTGTTTTCTCCGAAAATTACAAAGCTATTTTAATGAAATTTGATGGGTATCTTGCCTTAGCAAAGACCTACATACCAAAACTAAACTTTCTAAGTTTATAGAAAATTGAGTTATTCAAATTTGAAGCATTTAATAAAAATTCACTACCATGATGCACTTGCTGCGTCCCGAACTTCTTTTTTTTAGACTTGTTTTGATTTTTACGGTTTTTCTCGCAAACAGATGCACTTGTGTAATTGAAGCAAGAGCACCTTTTTTGTACCAAATTAAATTTTGTGATGAATTGTTAAATAAAAACACTAAATTGTCAATGCATACTGAGTTTTTTTTTTTTAATAAAAGTATTTGCATACTTGCTGTATCTGCGACAATGAGAACATAAGGCACTTAATTTTTTCTTGGCAATGTCTGCCTTTGAATACTAAGTAGTATGCTATAATAAAATTAATATATTTTTGCACGGCGTGTTTGCAAAATAAAAAATAATTTTTTTTTTATTTTCGCCTTATTTTTGCCACACTGTATCTTGTAAATGGGACGTCTTAAGATATATGTTTATACGAACTTTTAGTGATTAAAAAATGATCTTCTATCTGATGGTAAAGTCCTGCTATAAACAACTGACTCACCCTGTATATACAGTGTGGGAATAGCCAAATGGAATGAATTCAGTACCTCAATTTTATTGTGCATATTTATAAAAATCTCGAAACGCATCAATTTTAGATTTAAAAAAAACATCCTGCAATGTTAAAACTTCACCCCTACATTCAACCCCCTTTTAGTGGCAATTACAACCTCAAAATTTTTGAATAAAAAGTAGAGGGTTAGGTTACCTTTTTTGAAAGAGCTTGTTCTCTATTAAAAAATTCTATGGTTTCAAATATTGGAAAATGAACAGTAAAAAAAAGAAGTTCATCTGATTTGCGAATTTCGCAAAAACACCCTTAAAAATTAATAGCTAATCGCTAATCGAATAATAATTTCATTCTTGATAATGAGAAAAATTAAAAAGTACATCAATTCTAATGTAGGAGATGTTCAAAATGCATGCCTTGTCTTGGTAGCACCCTAATCGTAAATAAAAATCTCTTGTAACATTATTCAACGTCTGAGGTGTGACCAAACTAATCGCAATTATTATTCTTTTTCTTAAGTTTGTTCAGTCACATGGTGAAGTTTTGTATACTATACTTTTGACATATCCCCATAAGAAGTCTACTAGCGTAAAATCGGGTGATCGTGCTCGCCATTCTAACGATCGTCGCCTCCCTATCCACTGATTTGGAAATATTAAGTCGAGGTGCTACCGAACATTGTTTAAGGAACAAGGAGACTTGTGGGTAGAACTTTGCCTTTGTCATTTATGTTGTCATTTTGGCAAGCTATTGTTCCTGGCCATACTGCTGAGTCAAAAGATTGGATTTCCTGGCGCTTGCGGCAGGTAGATATTTGCTTGGTCATCGGCTGCACTGATCTTTATCCTGTAATTCACTGCCTTTAGAAATATGATTAGAATGTAAAAAGATTGGATTTGCTGGGGCTTGCGGCGGGTAGATATTTGCTTGATCATCGGCTGCACTGATCTTTCTCTTGTAATTCACTGCATTTAGAAATACGATTAGAATGTACTTTTTGGCTAGCTATTGTTCCTGAACAGGTCCACATTTTATTTACTAACAAATATGTTCGTTTTGAAACTAAGTGCACCATCAGTATAATTTGTAAGAAAATGATTAACAAAGCTCCAGTAACACAATCTTCTCAGATCTTATAGCATCAGTCAAGTAAAAAAACAAATTTATGTTGTTTTAATGGACTGACAAATGATCAATGGGTATTTCAGTTCTTAGTTCATAGATCTATATATAGTAAAACATCTAGAGCAAATTAACTATGTTTATATCTGGTTAGTCTAAGAACAATAATATTACCAATATTACACAAATTAAAATCCAGACATGATTGTTATGTTGACTGATCAGACTTATCATTTTAGTAAGATAGAAAATTGCTGCTATATTACCTTGCTGAAGCTATAACGATAAAATAGTTTTTTTCACAATTATATTTTTCTTTTTACAGGTAATGTATATAAATTTAGAAGTGGGTCAAAAAATTCTGCGGAAAGATGGTGTATATATTTAAGGAAAGCAACAAATTGTGAACAAACTCCTCTTCCAAGTAATCTTATGTCTTTTGAATGACTGAAACTGTTTATAATTAATTTCTATTTTTAATATTCTTTTTTATTTTGGATTTGCAATTCCTTTCAAATAAATAGCGTTTTTATTGTTTTACTTGATTTGTTGTTTTATTGCATTTACCATTTGTAAACTTTATTGAAGTTAAGCCAGTAGATATAGGTTACTGTGTAAGGTAAGTACCCTATAAATTCCTTGTCATGAGATCACATGAAGATGTGCTACGTTGTTAGAAGTAAATTTTGTTGTACCTGGAATGAAAATAATCGTGAGATAAAAAACGCAAATTTATATCTGCAAGGAGAGGCAAAGAATATGTACTGACAAAAGGAAAGCAAAAAGAAGACCAAGAGATGGAAACCGTGAATATGAGCATCCAAGAGAACAAAAAAGAATATTGAAGGAATCTGTAAAGACAAATTATAAAAAAATAGTCTGGACGCAGCAAGTGCGTTATGGTAGTGAATTTTCATTAAAATGCTTTTAATAGCAAATAAGTGTATTCTCTTTTAAGAAAGCAGGCATCAAATTGGTTACCAGTATAACCTATATAGTAAAAACAATGTGCCATGTTACATCACATAACTTTATTGTTTGAAAATGTACAAAAATTTCCAAAAATAAACTTCGTGTTCCCGAAAATACTCGTTTCATGGTCAACCTTATACGTTAATAGCAAATTAATCTATTAAAATTTGAAGCATTTAATCAAAATTCGCTACCATAACGCACTTGCTGCGTCCCGAATTTCCTTACTTACAAACATGCATCATATTTCAATGGAAAATGCAATAACATAAGGCGTGTTCGACTAAAAAAAAAAGAGAAAATTTGTATCACCAACGACTTATCCGACAAAAATTATATACCATCAAACGATAAACTCTATAGCTAAGATTACTGCCAAAGCATCAGAGAAAAGGTCTATTTGAAATGAATTTTCTGGAAATCTTTTAGTAAAATGAAGGACAGTGACGGTTGAAAGTAAGACTTCAGGGCTTGCAAAACATTCTTCTTGAGACATTTTGTTTCCATAATCCGTATTAGTTTTAAGTTCTTTGCCTAAATGTTGCCAATTTTGACGTTTTAAATCGCGACTTTGCCGTTTTGAGGGAAACCACAATTTATTTTTCTTTAAATCCCTCTAACTTTTTTGTCTTTTATCTTACAGAGTTAAATTTTGGCAGGTAATTTACCTATAATGACATAACCCCGCGTATCAAATTTCGTTGCCCTTACTTTGTTATTTCCCTAGATATAAATTTTTTTCGAAAGAAACCACAAAATTTTCCGGAAAAACTTGGGCCGATTTTCCTGTAACGAATTTATCCCAGCCACTTGCAAAAAGAAGGTACTCACCAATTTTGATCAATTGATCCATTATTTTTTTCAGTTATCTGTTGGATATATATATATATATATATATATATATATATATATATATATATATATATATATATATATATATATATATATATGTGTGTGTGTATAATATATATATAATGGTACCCAGCGACCTGGAAAACCTGGAGAAATCAGGGAATTTGAAATAACCCTTAAAATGTCAGGGAAATTCTTGATTTGGCTCAAATCTCATGGAAATCATTCAGTAGACCTGGAAATTATATATTTGTAAAATTGTGTCACCAGCAGATTTATTTTCATTTTGATTTCATATATTTATATAATTTTTTTTACATAAATATTTTCTCCTAGGGCTGCTGTTTGGTACATTAATTGAAACCGTCAATGAACGTGCGACATGTAATACGGCAATATAATGTAGTGTCTCCTTTATCTATCTCAAACATGTCTCATTCGTTTATGTCACTGGGAATGCTCTTCCTTGAATGCATAAAATGCAAAATGCGTTCTAGTTATTGGCGGCGTATAGCTGTGCTGTGAATGTGTTTATTATATTTTAACCTTTATGATCATGTAACATAGAGTTGAAGTTGGAGTGTAAATATTTGGCATTTGTATTGTAATCGAGAAAAGTTTAACATCGTAACACATTGTGTATGATAGTGTAAAAAATTATGAGAAGTGAGAAAAATAGAGATCAATGATAAGCTGATGCGAACTTTCAATAATTCATATCATGATTTTATTAAGTAGTTCAGTCATTTGACAGGTAGAAATTTATCACGTTTCTCTATTAGTTAACAGAATTAACGATATTTATGTTTTTGATCATGATTTTTTTTTAAATCAGAATGTTTGTTATTATCTTTTTAATAAAAAAGTATTCAGACATGTGTGCTGTTCATTATGAGTATTATGAATAAATCACTTGCGCCTGGGAATGTCAGGGAATTTGATTTTTTATTTCTGCTGAGTACCCTATGTGTATATATATATATATATATATATATATATATATATATATATATATATATATATATATATATATAAACACGGATCTATCCATTAGTGAATTTTTTTTGAGAAAATTCCCTAAAAATTTAGAAAAAACACTCAGATAGGCTACAAAGTGGAAAACTTTGTATATTTTTATCGCCAAGATGATATTACTCAAACAGTTAAATACTTTAACAGCTGAAACAAAAACAGAACCACCCCAAGAAACACAAAAATAATAACAGACTTATGCACTATATCGACAACGAAGTTGTCTTCATGAATACCTGTCGCTAAGCTGTTTATTTTTTGGTTCATTCTGCTTTTGTTTAAATTTCCATTCACAGTGTCCAACCCCAGTCTGTTACTTTTACAGTTCTTTTAATTTAAAACTTTTCATAAAACATATTTTAGTCACTATAAACTTTATGACTGTGTATAAGAAGAAAACTAATGCAAAAATAACTATAACAAAAAATAATACAACATCTAATAAGTAATACTGGTATGCAGGTATTTTGGGGCTTCTTAGATGTTTTGCACCTTTATGCCTTAATATATATTCAGTCCACCAAACTGCCTTTTCAATGCCACTCATAGGTTGATCTAAAGCCAGTTCTGCTAGTTCACTTACTCTTTTTTTGTACCTAAAACCAATTAAAACTCATTTTAAAAGGTATGTAAACAATAAAATCTTATTTTACATTTTTACTAATTTATGTGATAATGTGGCCATAAAATATTTTAAAATTTCTGTTCAACTAACGGTAAATAATTTATTATTTAACAGTGTTAAGTAACAAAACAGTGACGCATGTGCTACTTATACTGTTAACAACATGAAAATAAACCATTTTCATTTTAATGAGCCCAAATTTCATAGAACATTTTTTATAGTAGAAGATATATAAAATATTAAATGGCAGCTTCAAGTTTATGATGCAAAAAATGTCAAACTGTTGTCTACAAAGGACGCCAAAATTAATATAATATGAAAATTGTAGACAATTGTGAAAAACTTGATTTTAAATGGAACCAGTTGTTTTCCCAAACCGAAAATTTTGACCAACAGATTTGTGAGGAATGTTGGGCATAAATACATTTCTGAAAGAAGTGCAGAAAGGAGGGTATCTGAAATGTGGTCATTAAAGGAAAGCTAAGGATCAAATAAAAAACCCAAGCCGACCCTTGTGGCGCTACATTGACGAATATTAGTTTTATAATAAGTCTAGTTATAGTCAGGATACTACCTTCCTCGTTAAATGACATCATTTTACATTTAGAGGCATTCATGTCCTGAAAATTTTTTCACGCCATCTATGTACGTTATTTAGTTCAACTTGCAGTGCAGTGCAATCATCCAGAGAATCTATATATATATATATATATATATATATATATATATATATATATATATATATATATATATATATATATATATATATATATAGAGAGAGAGAGAGAGAGAGAGAGAGAGAGTTTCCATTTTAAATGGAAACGCCTTTGTAACTTTTGTAGTTATAACTCGATTTTGATGAACAAAAGATATAAGATGAAAAACTGTATTAATGCTGTGAAATTTGTTTCTCACCTGACCAAAGTCTACTAATTCAGTTTTTATGTGTCAAAAAATGAGAAAGGGGGTTATGGCCAATTTTAGGAAAAAATTAATACTCCACTGCATTCGGCATCCCTCAAATTAGATATGTACCAAATTCCACCAAAAGAGAAGAATTATTAACCATTTCAGAGAGGTTTATTTGTGTGACCCTTGTATATGGAAACACCCCCGTAACTTTTGTATTTATAAAGCGATTTTTTTATCGAGATCTTAAAACATAGAAAATAAAATCTATAGATCCCGTGAAAATTGTTTCCTATGCCATTCGATCACGGCCTACTAAAACTATTTTCATGTCACAGCATTTAAAAACTTTTTTTCTTCAAGTTTTGAGATGTTATTGTTGAGTTTCATAGTTCCGTTATAATAGTAATTTTTTTTAATGAAATTTGGTAAGTTACAATTTTGAAGGATAGTGAATTCAGTGGCGTACTTATTTTTTCCATAAACGTTTTTTAAAATTTTGACTGAAAATTGTTTTAGTAGGCTACGATTGAATGGCATAGGAGAAAATTTTCACCTGATCTATAGACTTCTTATTTTCTATCTTATGAGATATTGTTATAAAAAATCGCATTATAAATGCAAGTTGCAGGGGTGTTTCCATATGAGAAGAATCACACAAATAAACCTCTCTGAAATGGTTAATAATTATTCTTCTTTGATAACATTTGGTATATATCCATTTTGAGCGATGCCGAATGCAGTGGCATATACTTATTTTTTTTTCCTAAAAAATGGCCCTAAACCTTTTTTTCCCATTTTTTGACATAGAAAAACTGCAGTAGTAGGCCTTGGTCAGGTGACATAGAGAACAATTTTCACAGCATTAATATAGTTTTTCAACATATATCTTTTTATGTTTTGTTCATTAAAATCGAATAATGAATACAAAAGTTACAGGGGTGTTTCCATTTAAAATGGGCCACTGTATGTATATATGTATATATATATATATATATATATATATATATATATATATATATATATATATATATATATATATATATATATATATATATATATATATATATATACTGTATGCCGCACCCAGGAGTCACCAGTAAGTAGAGGTGTGCGAAGCTTCAATATTTTGAAGCCAACTCGAACCGAACTTTTGGTTCGAAAAATTGGTCACGCTAGGCAATGTGAAAGTAGTTTGAAGTTCGAAATATGTAATTCTCCAAAACAGTTCGAAGCTCATTGCTCAAAAATGCTTCGAAATTTAACTTTACAGGGATTCAATGCTGTCAAAGGTAGCTAAATTGTGACTTAGCTTTATTTCTGGTAGATCTACAGTCACAAATTTGGGCACCTTTACCCAGTTTGTTGCTGATCGACTTGAGAGCTCTTCGCACGTAGGTGTTATATACATGGACCTGTCAAGGCTATTGACAGAGTCAATCAATCTATTCTTATAAATAGACTTCATTACTTCGATTTCAGAAACCAATTGATAAAATGTTCGGGACGCAGCAAGTGCGTTATTGTAGTGAATTTTCATAAGCATAATTTATCATAGTGATTCAGCCGTATATTAAAAGTTAGAAAACGTTACTTTATTTAATTAGAAACGGTAAAAAATAAGGTAAAGAAGGGCAAGCAAAAACATGACTTCTAACATAAATATTTATACAGTAATTTGGATACAAAACTCAACAAAACAGTTGATAAGCAGAAAATATCCTCAACAAACAATATGCTAGAAAGCGGAACATAAAAAGATTCCTGTGTTTCATGCATTGAGGGTGATTGTATGCATGCAGAAGGGGAAGAAGAACCCCCAGGGCAAAGAAGGTTTCTGCCCCCTCACCCCAAAACACGGGGGTTCTCCTTCTCCTTGTCCATGCATAAAACTACCTTCAAAGCATAAAGCCTAA
Source organism: Tillus elongatus (assembly GCA_964006375.1). Classification (NCBI taxonomy): domain Eukaryota; kingdom Metazoa; phylum Arthropoda; class Insecta; order Coleoptera; family Cleridae; genus Tillus; species Tillus elongatus. The sequence continues at coordinate 196,532,326 of OZ023263.1, forward strand.
GAACAATTTTTTGTGAGCAACCCCCAAGAAAGTTACTGAACCGGAATGAATATGTATGTTGTTCGGGGCAGACATGGTTTAAAGGAAGTATTGCTGCAAAATGTAAAAAACGCATGTTTTCAAAGTCCGGCTAAATGTTTTTTTTTTAGCATTTTCCGCTCAGATTTCCTCCCCGCCCAGCAACTCTATTCGCTCTTGGTCCCTTAAGTTTTATAGGAGTTGTTTGTACCAAATCTGTCTTTTTCAGATAATATCGAATACAGCACTAAAGTAAATAAATTCACTTGCTGTTTCACTTCTTTATTTTATATAAGCACAAGATAAGTAAGTATAATAAAGGGGGCCCTTAATTAACATTGGAGCTACACAAACTTAAAAGTAGAGAAGAGATTTAGATCGTGTGTATGTGTGCACAAAAATTAGTAAAATAAATTTATAAAATCTAATAAAAAACAACAGTTTTACGATATTATTTTAAATAAACCAATAGGCATACATTTCGTGGCTATTTTGCAATTCGGGAGTGTATGAGTGTAGGTTTTGTCCAAGACTACACTGAAATCCGGTCGACGTCGAAAGCAAGCACCTTTTAAATGAAGCTCAATAGGCTTGGACGCTAAACAAACGTAGGTATGTCTAATTTTAAGCGGGACTGTACCTGTTTGAAAAGTATAATATGAGAAATATAGAAATACGCATTAAAGTACTATTTACTATACTCACTAAAAAAAACTAACCTGCGAAATCATCGATAATAGAAATGATGGATCTAATAACTTATCTATCAGTATCGTTCTCATTTTGTGAGCAGGTTTTGATACTTGCAAAGAACATTGTTGCATGATAAAATGTAGCGCTTTTGAAAGCACACATTGTCCCGCTATTATAAAAGAAATGGGCCAGGTCTGACAATCTACCAAATTGTTAGTTGATTGTACACATGTCTCCATCTATAACATTTTGTGTTAACTAGAGCTGTTGTGACAACATACTATCTGGTTCCGCACCGAGATGGCATCCCTGTCTACATTCTGACATGTGGCAATAATACTTGTAACTTCTATTGTTTAGATTTTTATCGACCATTTATTTACATAGCATAGCAATACAGGTAACATCATCCGTCTTTGTCCAACATTGTAGATATTGCATTACAGAATTTGAAGTGATGTCGAGGTTATTTTAATTTTAATTTTGAATAACTTTATTTTTCTTTGATCCAAAGACTTGAAAATTGGTACAGAACAATGTCTGTCTATGTTCTTTTAAGTTGTAGATTTTCGTTTCGATTACTTAAAGAATTTGAGAATAAAATATTTTTTAATTTTTTGTTAAGAACAATTGGGCATTAAGATCTGATGAACAAACTCATCCAAGCCATTAACAAAATAAGGGTAATTCCCAAATATGGTCCAAGTCAGTGAAGTATTTTTTGAGTTATTGGTTGCATACATTATATATATATATATATATATATATATATATATATATATATATATATATATATATATATATATATATATATAGCCCTAATTCGCGCTCATTTGAAGAAATTTTTTGAAAATCTCACCATTGATACCTCTCTATTAGTGAATTTTCTTAATGAACATTTACTAAAAACATTAGGGTCTTATTTGAGAGGTCGGAAACAATTCGTTTAGATTCAAAGCATTAAATCTGGACCTAAGGGCACACCATCTTGTGTCCCCTAGTGATCCATTTTGGGTCCTTTTCTCTTTAATATTTTTATTGTCCACTTGTCACAGATATTAGATGTGTCTTATCTTATTTATGCTGATGGCATCAAAGTGTATTCAGACGTTAGGGGTGTTGACAGCTGCATATGCCTACAGAGCAATCTTTTGAAGTTTTCTGGGTGGTGCTGTGAGGATGGCCTTACTTTAAATGTTGCTAAGTGCTGTATAATCTCATTTAGTCGGAACAAAGAGCCAATTTCATTATTTTTTGATTACCAATTGCAGTGACATAGCTTGGCTTGTCCTGGCACATTTCATGACCTTGGAGTGATTTCTGAGCCTCATTTCGGCAGCATTATGATTTCGTTACAAACTCTGCGTATGAGACCATGGGCATTATAATTAGGAGCAGGGGGGATTTTACATCTCACGAAACATTGACCTTCCTCTTCAAGGCGTTGGTGAGGCCCCGTCTTGAATATGCTTCGGTAGTTTGGTCTCCTGCGTACTTGATAGCCTTAAAAATATTCTAAGAAAGTTTCTGAAGTTCCTTAGCTTTTCAATTAATTATCAATACTCGCACATTGACTATCCGCAGAGTGATTTATTAAAGCGCTTTAACTGGGCTAGCCTGGAGGACAGGAGGCGATGCAGCTGCTTTATGTTTCTTTTTAAAATTGTCCGTTCAGCTCTTGAATCTCCCTCTCTACTTGAGGCAATAAAATGTAATGTCCCACATATAGAATTGCAGTATCCCAACACGTTTTATCTACTGACGGCACGTACGGAGCTGTTGGGCTCGTCTCCAGTGTATTATATGTGTAGAAATTAGTCCAATTTTCAGGACAGCCTCGATATATTCTGCTCTTCTGTATCTCTCATAAAGAATTGTTTCTGTAGTTATTAGTGATTTAGTGTAAGGTATTGTTTTATATGTGTTGTATGTCCCCATCGTTAAATTGGCTTCGTGCTGTTGGATGATGTATTAAATAAATAAATAAAAATAAATAAATTTGGTAGCGGCCCTGTTAACTCAGTAGCGGCGCTTTAAACGCAGTATGGGTCCCATTGAACCTGTAGTTTAATTATAGCGAATTTTACCCATTTTGGGTCACATTGAGACCTGGCAAAGCCATTCAAGAATTACAGAATTATTTTTATACATACTAGCAACCCAATGCCTTTTTTGGTTATACCATTATGATGGTAGATGGCAGTGTTCGAAAGCAATCGGTAACGAACAGTTTCAGAATTCATGACGATAATTGCAGATTGCCTTCCAGAAACCTTAAAGTAAACATGCTTTATTTCCCAATCAACCAAAACCGTTAAATATTCACAATTAGGAGACAGTTAAGATTTTAAGTGTTATTATATTCCTATCATGTTCAGTTTTAACCCGCTCAATCTAACTGACTGCTAAAAAACTTAGCTAATATCAAACAACAAAAAATACTGATAAGCAAGCTTACTTATAGATGCAGAAATCTAAAAAAGCTTTCAATATACCTTTTTGTATTTTTGATTCAACTTTGACTCATCTTCATAATTAACATCAGCACCGGAAGTCATTTTCACCCATCCTCTCTCAGGGCTGCAACTAAATTCATCTGTTGCATTTACCGGTCACCTTCTGACAACAACTTTGTCCAGCTCTTCGACTACCTTTCTGAAAAAATCGACTATCTGATTTCTGAATATCCCTTCTCCGAGGTCACTATTCTTGGTGACTTCAATGTCCATAATGAGGAATGGCTAGAATGTTCAAAAACAGATCCACAAGGGAGAGCAGCGGAGGCCTTTTCAGCAGTTATTTAGCCAATATGGTTCAGCAACCTACTTACTTTCCTCGCATCCCAACACACAGCTCAAATCCCTTGGATTTCCTTCTTACTACAAAACCTGAATGCTATAAGGCATTAGTCACCGCCGCCCTTGGTCGCTCAGACCACAGCATGGTCACTGCTCCCTGTGCAATGTAACCCGAGGTCACCAGTCATCACACCCACATATCGTTTGACATTACAACTCCGCGAACTGGGACGAAATTTTTGCAAAGTCTCACCATCGATACCTCTATTAGTGATTTTTTTAAAATAAAAATTCACTAAAAGGTACGAAAGATGCTCTCTTCTCCTAATGCCAGAAAAGCCTCTGGCCTTGACGAGATCCCAGCAATTGTCCTCAAAAAATGCGCACCAGAACTTGCTCCTGTCCTGACTCGTCTGTTTCAGACATCTTACAATAGAGGCATATATAATACCGAATTACTAAAATTTCTTGAAAAACACAGTCTAAACAACGACAGGCAGTATGGATTCCGTCAGCGCAGATAAACTGCCGACCCCTTTTCCTTTGAACCAATTGAAATATCGTCTTCATATTTGGTATACAGTTGTCACTCGATAAACGAAAGGTTCGGATTGTTTTTGGGTGAAATCGCTCTAGTGGGTAGGGGATGAACGGGGGGTGATTTGGTGAAAATTGACATTTTTTCGTTAAAACTCGAGTAATATAACGTTTCGTTTTAGGGTTTATTTATTATAAAACTTTGAATTTCATCAAAAATCTAGTATTCAGTGCTAAAATGAAATTAGGGGTTGAATGTGTGGAGGTGGACTATTGTTGACAAAAATTCTATCAGTCGGTTGATCTGTCGGTCTGTCAGCATGTATGTCTGTCTGTTAATAGACGCAATAACTTTTGAACGAATTGAGATATCATCTTCAAATTTGGTATCCAGTTAGCACCAGACAAAGGAACTCTTCGAATTGCTTTGGGGTAAGATCGCTTCTGGGGGTTGGGTATAAATAAGGGATGATTTGGTAGAAATTGACATTTTTTCAATAAAATTCGAATAATATAACGTTTCAAAAGTTTATGGGTACAGGAATACGAATATTTTCTTTGTGGTCAAGTCGTGGGCCCTAAATTCATTCCATGATAATGTCTTTCTGAAGGAAAAAAGTATCACAGCTATATGGAAGTTATGATTCAATTTGCTGCACTTTTTTTTCACATGCAAGTATTAAATTAACCGATTAAGTAAAATTTCAGATTGTTATAAAAACTTGATCTTTCTATGCACCCTCGCCAGACCTAATAATAGTGGAAGGTACATACATTCCTATAACATATACTTTCATTAAAAAATAAACAATTTTGATACACGCCAATTATTACACTGTTAAAATTATTTAACTGACAGGAATTACAATGTTGGTACTCGAAACATTTTTAAACTCTTCTTCTCTTAAAATAATTTAGACTGGTTGAGCTTTTGAAATGTTTAAGCAAAATTTGAACAACAATCAACATTTTATAAACAGAGCTTGACGAGACACGTGCGCCTATAACTTATAATGTCAAGAAAAAAAACGGACATTAAATGCGTCAGCAAATATGGAAATATATAAGTACTTTACACTTACTTTGGATTGTTTATAACTTCGTTAATAGTGTTAGTCAATTCTTCTTTAGTTAGAGCATCCTTGTCCAGTGCTAAACCTAGGCCTTGCTGTACTATTTTCTTTGCATTTCTTTGTTGGTCCATAAAGAATGGCATACCAATTAAAGGTACATGACTCATTATTGATTCTTCAATGCTCTGAAGTCCTCCTTGGGTTATAAATAGCTTTAAATTTGGATGTCCTACGATCATATGAAAATTAAGTTTTGCTACTCAGGTCGGCGAAAATTGTTCTGTTTTCTCAATAAAAGAGTTACGTTTTTTATTTTTTATAAAACAACTTAAAAAATTATACACATCCCATGTTAATTTTTAACAAAGTCATGAAAACAGTATCTAAAATGAACTCTCATTATAGTGATCAAGATACCTATTCCACTCTTTGAAACGACACAAAGTGAGTGGTTGCCGAAGTAGAAGACGCTAAAGTATAATGATCTGACGTAATTTACACCTATACCATGTTACAACCGTAAAGGAATTATATAAATTAATTAGGGATTCAAGCATATATTACCCCAAGCACAGTATAAGAAACTATTGTTGTTGTCAGAATTCAGATCGACATTAGCCACAGCATTATACGAGTTATAAAATAACAATCCAGGAATGAGATATGGAATGTAAAGTCCGCCAGTTTCCGATATTACCCAAAAACCTTCGGCTCACATTTTGATAACCTAAGCAAATGCTTGAACAACTGTTTGCTTTTTTCTTTAAATGCTACTATTTTTTGATTGGAAATGGGTGAACTATACTGAAATAAATATCGTCATACAGACTTATGAAAATTCGCTATGTCGTAAACACCGCTCTGACTCCTTGAAGAGGTTTTGAAGACTTAAACATTACTACCTGGCAAGAGTATTTAGCGGCGACGTATTTCAATACAAAGAACTTATTTATTTGTGAAATGAAATATTCCACAAAGAAACCACTAAAAGTCTTTAAGGTATAAAAAACCCAGTAAAATATATTTCTGTAAAGCATAATTTCGAATAAAGGAAATATTTCTGGAATTTTTTATAGAGAAGATACGAGAAAGATTCATCTGTTAAGGTCTGAGAAATAACAAGCAATTTTCTGCCGACAAAAAGAATATTGTATATCCTAAATATGTTTATGTCCAGACAGTTTTTTTATACGTTCTTGGTAGTAAAAAGTCGTTGCAACTGCTCTCGAATAAGTCATGAAATCTTCCACTGGGACCAGCCAATCAGAATGAAGTATTTTAAAATTCACACAGTGGGGACAGAGTCGATCTGCGAAAAAACGCTAATAGCGCATCACTCGGCTGGCACCAATAAGTACGATAACGTCGTTACAAATTTTAAGGTCCGCTGTTGAAGATCTCATAATAATTATATTAATTCTTTTTTAAGTAGTAAATTAAAGACAACTGATCTACGGTCACTCTAAACCGGAGACAGAGCAATATAAAACTTCACCCTACCAATCGCTGTGCAGACTAGTTCAAGGCACAGTGATCTTGGAATGGGTGGAGTAAGACTAAGGGTATGCACAATCAACCAAGGGTTGCGGTGCTATCGGGGCGGCAAGGCCGCGGACGAGCCCTGAGGGAACAAAAAAAAAGTAGTAAATTAGTCTCGCAGTCTAAGTAAATAAATTTGTGACTGTGATTTCTGTTTGAAATAAACCCCATTTCAAACGATGGTAAGTAGAGAAAAAGTCCATTCTTTCCTATCACTAATTTTACAAAGTTTTGTTTGTTTGCTTGGAGAGGTTTTTAGTTTTGGGTCACAATTAAGTTATAACTTCTAAATTTGTAGTTCTGGGTTTCAATTAAGTTATAACTCTTGGATTTTAAAGTTTTGAGCTTGAGTTTACGCGATTTTGGCTCTTGGTATGTGACTCTGGAAGTTTGGTATTCAATCGGAAGCACGAAGTTTAAAAAACTTCTTGAAGGCAAATTAACTGGTTACAAATATCCACCCTTTGAATTGAATTAGTTTCTTTATATTCTGTTCACCCTTTCAAACTGTTTTTGGCAACCTGATCGAGGAAAGGCCAGTTAAGAACAATTCAGTTTCATTTTTTTACAGTGACATTGCTACTATGAAGATACATATTTATAGTTAAAATTGTTTTTACTTAACGTGTATTGTAGTTTAAAAATCTGAAATGAAATTAGTTTACCATAATTCTATAACTAAAATATTTTGAAGGATCCCCTTAACAGTCTCAGAAGTGCTGCCGATCTATTTTAAATCCATCACTTTGATAGTTATTTTAACAATTCACTTTTAGTCTCTTTTTCTTCTTAAAATTAAATTGTATCACTAAATGTCAGCCAACCAGCTTTAGGCTCGAATTATTTATTGCTGAAGCATGGCATGCAGCACTTCTCACTAAATATTAAATTTTGCCAGATCACAAAAGTAACAATTTTCAATATACAAACTATTTTAGAGCTCGATTGACAATCATAACAGCTCATTTATTGTCAATATCAATATATAATTCGGTTAAGATTATTTTCATCCTAGGTTCATGTTTATCCACCAAATAAAAACTATTGTTGTGTTCTACTTATGATTATTATCATAATAAACTTTCTTATCAGTACTTTCTGAGCTCATTAGCACTGTAGCTGAGTTAAATACTTTGTTTTGAATACCTAGACGTCGAACTAGTACCATTATCTAGAAAAAATATCAACATTTTGTACTAAGGGTCTAATAAATATGAGCCTTTAGTCAAAATCAACCAGAAAAGAGTAGGTACCCATTTTAATTCAACGTTTCAATATTTTAACTTTGTCAGTTGCACTTTGTAGACAAATTAAGAAACAAAAACGAAGTAAATAACACCAAAAAATTAGCTTAATTATTTATGGGTTTTCCTTTGAAAAATTAGTTTTGAAGAGGGGTATCGGGGCAACACCTGACTTCATTACTGTCACATTGCTTTGTATTGTGGTTAGCAGCACATTTGGCACAGATGACACTCTCACCTATACAGTGTTTTTGTAAGTGGTCAAATTTCATGCACTTAAAGCATTTGAGGATGCTAACAAGGTCCTTTACAATGAAGACGACCAGCCTACATATCCGCTTTTACATTCAAGTAGACGCCGACGCTCTGTCGGCCCAACCTCCACTATCTGGTGTTTATAATGTTTGCCTCTTGGTCCAAACTTATGCTTAACGTGAATATCCTCTAGGGTATCGTCACCTAAGGACTCTATTATAACCAACTCTAAATCAGCACCTTTTACCTCTTGGGGCACACCGTAGATGGCCATTATAGGCTTCAACTGGTCCTGTATCTCAACTTTAAGACCGTTCCTCTTTAGTGCCTCATTGTTAAAATATTTTCCATATTAACCTCTCTAGCTTCAATTCCGTTTCTATTTTTACCAATTTAATATCCTATCGGGTTTCATATCCAGATATTCTGATTTAAGCTTAGTGACTAATATTTTTTAATGTCTTCGCTACTAAGATTTGAGGTTTTACTGATTGGTAAACTTCTAACGGTCTTTTTCTTAATTGGCGTTATGCATTTGCCTGATATCATTTGGACCCTAGAAGGTCTGTCCTGTTTTGCTGCCTGTGCATATTAAACACCTATTGTACTGCTTTTGCAATAGATACTAGTCTATCCTCAATTGCTATAAGCGCCTGCATACACCATGGAACAGAGCCAGCCTAAAGATGGCGGCTGTTATATCTTCAGTTTGCTGGATTATTTCCTGTTTTTTGATATACGAATCCCTCAATTATGCGATAGTATTCTGATTTTGCCAAAACCTTTGACTACTTCATCTGTGGGCTCATCTTTAAATTTGCCTATGCGGTCTATGATCTCTTCAAATAGATCGGGGTTATGCCCCCCCCCCCCCTGTCAATCGGGGCATCCTGCAGTTTATTATATATTTTATTTATGGTATCAGCTATCGGCTGCAATACCTACTACGCAACTTAACGAGAGGATTGGAAAATCTTGAAAAGGCTTACCACTTGCGCGGAGACCACGAGCTATGCAAGAACTTTACTGCCTGCTCTTCGTTACTACCTTCGCCACGTAGAGGTTGGATAACCAAACGATTTCCACAGAAAAATGTTGACGAAGCAAATTAAATATGACTCCACTGTTTAGTCAAGAAGAACAAGATTTTTGGCTCTATCGTTACTTCCAAATAAATTACTTTTAATCTGGTCAATAGCGAAAGATTTATTCGTATTGAAAGGAGACCAGAGTAAGATATGTTAACAGTTGGAATATTAATTTCATGTCTGGGGTGTTGCCCCAAAGACAACCCGGTTCCTGTTACATTCTATTCAGAAACTATGTATTCACCTTGTAGAAGATTCATCTAACACAGTCAATCTCACTCCTATCGGTATTACTATTGACATTGCTCCTTAAAAATAGCCTCGTTAGTATTCCCGCTTGCGACTTTTAACTGGGCAACCCGTTTTGGTCCAGAACAAACGCTTTTAGTGGCAAAATACTAATTTGTAGGACAGTTCGTTACGAATGTTCGTTCTTTCGTAGGCCATTTAAGCTTTGGAATTCCCTCCCCGTCGTTTTTAGGACTCCTCTCGCTTCTTGGCTACCGAAATTCCGCAGGTAAATCAGTCCGTTGATAGCCAGCTGCAGAAAGAGGAGGACCACTGTATTACTTGCGTGACTACCTAATACCGTTAATACGTTTATCTGATAGCGTGAACTCTCCCTGTTGAAGATAGATAACCTCAAATAATTATCAAACGCCATTGGACTGTTCTTTATAGGGAATTTTCTCAACTAAAGATAGGATACACCCAGCGTCAGTCCGCTTTTTACGATACCGGTCAACATTAAATACTCTCTGATACCGGCTAAAATGTAAGTACTGTTGAACAGCTCTGCCTTCCAACTGTATACCGACAGTTTGTTAATTTTCATGGACACTGTCCGTCAGAAGGGCGTATTTTCTTTGACATAAGAAACAACGGTAACTTTCTGCTCTGTCGAGAGGTTGACTTGAGAGCATGAATTCTCACGAGGATTGGACTGCAGGCGATCCGGGTTCCGATGCCTAAGTTGAGTTTACGAGTATGCCGAGGGTATATCTGGATGGGTCTCCCCCTATTTTCAAGACTGTCAAGATTGGATGAGTATTTTTAATTTACTTTTGTTTAGTTCCAAATTCTAATAAATCAATTTTTTGGGCCAGTAACGAACACCCCAACCTAAAATTATAAAGATATATCTATCTATATATACCACCATGTTATTATATTAAGATACATTAATTTGTTGCTTATTCCACATAATATAAGCATCAGAAAGAAGACAGGTATAAAAACAGTAATATTAAATTGTTTAAGGTTTACGGGTGTTATTAATTGAGTATATTTATTTCCCTCTATCCCTTAAGTGTAATAAAAGTTTTAACTTTTTTGTAATATTGTATTTATTTCTATTAATTATGCCTTGTCATACAGGCTGTCCTGATAAATTTGAAGGCGCTGTAGATTGCAGGCCCCGACTATAAACTTTGAAAAATCTGAGTTGTGGTTTGGGCGCATATTTCAACTTACCGTTAATTATGAGTTATAATTAATTAAAGTACCTATGTCTTAAAATAAATATGGTTCTTGTAAACCGAACTGTTTAAAAGTTATTAATTACTATATGAATTATAATGGTAACATTAAAGAGCGGTGGAGCCAGTCATGCTGCCTTTGTAAGTGTTAGGTTGAATCGCCCACATCTCCTTAAGGGTGCAAATAGGTTTGGAGGTTATAGTTGAGTTAAGTCATCAAATTTTTGTATGCTCTTCTACCACTTCGTGTCAATTCTTAGAGTCATTAAATAATAATGTTTTTAACTTTGCTGTGTTTGCAAGCATGGTAAATATATGTTGTACTTACTTAGAACATCCTGTTGTGGACACCATTTTACAATTTTTACGTTATCAGGCTTGTCAGTTATGTTCTCTTCGAATTTCCACAAAACCTTATGAGGTAAATTCTTAAAAGTATCGACGATAACGATTCTCAGTTTTTCAGATATGTGTTTACTTTTGACGTTTGATCCTAAACTCAAATATATTACCCCTTCCTTGGCACTATCCAAAAATGTTTTCAAGTCCTGTAAAAAGATAAGGCATACTTAACAGCACAAACATATTCTGAGAATCTACCAAGAGTGTTTTGGAAGAAATGCACGCGCTTTTGATGTCTAATTATCCACTTTTTGTTACTAATCCTAGTTCTTTTCTACTCCCTCTATGCTTTGGAATGCCCTCTCGGCAGACATATTTCCGAAGACATAAGGCGAATAAACAGCCAAATTATGGCACAACAATTTCGTTCATGATATGTCTTAGATACTCATAAGTTTTACCTTTTTTAACATCATAAGTTAGGTTCTCAGCAAACATGTTGTGACATTCATATACCGTGCATGTACCATTCAAGTCACAGTAGTGACATCTAAAAAGTATATATATATATATATATATATATATATATATATATATATATATATATATATATATATATATATATATATATATATATATATATATATATATATATATATATATGATATAACTATATCTCTGTAATTTTACAACTTAAATAACAAATTTGATGCTCGGCACAATGTGACAAATGTTGTCCCTCTCATGTATATCTGGCCGTTATATATCATAAACAAGTGAGTGTTATGTTATTTGGCACCTTCTTTGTCTATAGGTAATCTCTGAAAATCTTTTGTTAAGCATGATCGCTATATATATATATATATATATATATATATATATATATATATATATATATATATATATATATATATATATATCAGGTTTTCAAATATAATTATCTACAAATTTGAACTCCAAATGCAAGAGACCGAAACGCGCTATAATTCGTATACTAATTTAAATACAACACTTGATATATTATTATAATCAGTACCTAGTTTTTCCCCGACAAATAAAACTAGTAAAAATAATAATTAAGTTAATGGTTGTGAAAATTAACCTTATATATATACATATATATATATATATATATATATATATATATATATATATATATATATATATACATATATTTACTTAATATATATATATATATATATATATATATATATATATATATATATATATATATATATATATATATATATATATATTGGAATATTGCACTACACTGTAATCACTTTTAAATATACACTTTATTTCTTTGCTGTACGTTTGTGATTTCTTATTGGTTTGCGTGGACTGCAGTTTCGAACCGTCCCGGTTCATCATCAGTAGCGGTTCAAAACTGCAGTCCACGCAAACCAATAAGAAATCACAAACGTACAGCAAACAAATAAAGTATATATATATATATATATATATATATATATATATAGATAGATAGATATATAGATATAGATAGATATATCGTACCAATAACTCAAAAAATAATGTGCCGATTTTGATAAAATTTGGTAGGTACCTTCCTTTTGTATGTCCGAAAATAACGCAGCTACGGCAACAAAATTTGGTACTTAAGTTCACACTATTAAACTTAGCCTAGATACTAAAATTCAGACTTATAAGTTGAAAGGAAAAAATATAGACATTTAAAAAAACTTGGGTGCCACTACTTGTGGCATTGTTTTTGACCAATTTGAGTGTTTACACAGTCCGCCCTTCGAAGTGGACGTAAAGCCTTTGGTACCGTGGACCATGTGGAGTTAGCCATGTCAAATATCCATACCATCCTTAAATAAAAAGGATGGGGTTCAGAAAAAGTCCGTGGTGGTTAGGAGAAACTGCTCCATGGCGTCGGTGATTGGCCATAGTCGCGGAAATAGACAGACGTTTAATAATTAGGATACAATACAAAAACGATACAATATATATTTTGTATCGAAACGTGCGGCATATGGAGATGAAGAATTTATCTCAAGAGAAAATGATAGAACCAGTAGCAGTGGAAAGTTTTTGCTTACATATATTTAATATTGGAAGTTTCACCAAATTACCGCAGACATAATCGATATGATCTTTAAAAAGTGTGGACGCAGCAAATGCGTTATGGCAGCGAATCTTCACAGAAATGGACTACGCATTTTTACAAGAATTTTACAGGCGCCATGACAACATAATATTTGTCTTTAATATTCAGTAGATTTTATTTAACACACAAATCTTTTGATCTTGTGCCCTCCTGTGACATCAAGTGGCACCAATTTTTTTAAATATATATATATATATATATATATATATATATATATATATATATATATATATATATATATATATATATATATATATATATATACACCCGCTAAACAAGACACATGCACGAAACAATTCAAATTTCACAATAATCATCCACTTTGAAACATTTAATTTCAACACATATGTAATGTTTCTGAAACGTTCGTCTCAATTGAACACAATCATGGAATGTTTCAATGGTGAATATTATTGAGGATTCAAAACATTGAGTATATTCGTGCAGTAATGTTTTGGAAAAAAATATATGTTGTAAAAGTATTGACAAATATAGCCCATATATGTGTGTGTGTGTTTTGTTTCTTTAACGTCGGCCTATTTCCGCGACTATGGCCAATCAACGACGCCAGGGAGCAGTTTCACCTCACTATCCTGGAAATTTTGCTGAACCCCTGACTTTCTGTAAGGAGGGTAGGGATCTTTAACGTGCCCAACATCGCATGGACACGGGACCGACGGCTTTACGCCCCCTCGGAAGGGCGGAACGTGCAGACATTCAACTTGCTCAAATACAATGCCAGAAACTCGGTTGATGTTAATGTTACAGTTTGTACTGAAAAAGTGAAAGGAGTACCCTGGGATCGAACCCTTCGGTTCAGAGGCACACGTTCTTACCCCTTGAACCACCGAGATTCTAGCCTATATAGAAATCATATGTTTGACTTTCAAAAATTAAGAAAAAGTATAGGAAGAGGAAGAAGGCAATGGCTCCACCACGTATGTAATCTGCAATTTACAATAGATGTGCTGTAAATAACTATATAGGTGTATAATAGTCGAGTGATTTTGTTATATATTCTCTTTTAAATTCTGTGTTTTATCTTAAAGAAAATTAACTTGAAAGAACCTTGATACAGTAATGGAAGGGCAGGTAAGTGGAATATGTTGTATTGCATTCTTAGGTTTTTTATTCCATGTATTACATATGGTATAACTATTACTACCACCGTTTCTGAATATATATATATATATATATATATATATATATATATATATATATATATATATATATATATATATATATATATATATAGAATCAGGTATCAAAGACCAAGAGTCTCATCTCTGCAAAAAGGAGATCACTAGGGTAAAGTTTATTTTTATTATGCATTACTTTTAAAATCCATTTCTGAAGGACTACAACTTTAACAAAAACATTGTCATTCGCACCTCCACAGTTTAAGATTCTATATGTCAATATAGACTCTGGACATGTGAAAAGTAAATCTGTCTTAATTGCCCGTTACTCAAGTATCCTCTAAAACGCTCAAACTTACCAATGAAAGGACGAACTTTTTTGGCAACGAATTTATATGTTGGTCCCAACGTAAATGCCGATCTATAACAACACCAAAGTATGCTGCTGAATCAGAACCCTGTATCATAACATCATCAACAATAGTGTGATCAAAAGGGGGCAAGTACCTTGCGTATGATGTAAATGGAACATACGTGGTCTTATCTTTATCTACAGTTAGTATATTCTGATTAAACCATTATTTAATCACTACAAAATCACATTCAATAGTTTGCTTCGGAGTCCTCCAGGACTCAGCCTCGTAGAACACGACAGTGTCGCGTGCATAACTTTGTATATACCCACTGGACTCAATGAAAAGTATTTCGTTTATACACGACATAAATATTATTGGTCCAAAAACAGAACCTTGAAGAACGCCACACTCCACAAAAAACTCCTTGCTTAAAACCCTATTTACTTTGACACCCTGCTTTGTGTTAGTTAAATATGCCCTAAATAAATTGCAGGCTAGTGTCACAGCACAATCTTCCAGTTTTGAAAATAAACCATGTCAAAAGCTTTTGCTAGATCGACAAAGATACAAAGTTACGCTATGGCATCGTGAGCAGATCTGTTCCTGCAAAATCCGTACTGCTTCCCCGATAATACATCTTTTTTTTTCAAGGAATTGAAGCAATCTTATTTTAATTAGCTTGTCCAGTATTTTTGAAAGACCAGACAAAAGCAAGATGAGCCTATAATTAGGAACATTTTTGTTGTCGCCTTTTTCAAACGGTGGAATAATAATTCCTTTTTTAAGTGCGTCCGAAAAAAATACCCTCGCTTAACACGAAATTAAACAAGTAACTTAGGGGAGTTGAAATGTCATCGGCAATGATTTTTAAAGTCTCGGACCTGATCTCATCATAAACTGTTGGCGATATCTACGAAATTTTAATGGTCCTACCATCCTCACACTCTACCGCATTTATGTTTCTGTTCCTATATCCCCTAAAAAAATTTCGAGACCATATGCACATTGCCTAAACTTCCATAAAAAGTTTCCCACGTTTCTCCTTCCAAATCACTTTTAAGTTGTCTATAATTAATTAAAGTTCTAATATAGTTTTTTGTTTTAAACTGAAGCCCCCGACTCCAGACTGCCCAACTCTACACGAAGAATAATTGGAAAATGATCCGTGACCTCTACTTGTAATATATATATATATATGAAGCATTCACAGGCCATTTAGGCCCATAGCTTGGTAATACGTTTCCATTGCTTCCTATCCAGTGCAATCGTCTTCCAGTTTTGGACTCCTTTTTCTAGCAAGTCTTGTTGTGCTGCATCAAGCCATCTTTTTCTTGGTCTTCCCCTCTTCCTTCTACCCTCTGGATTTGACCAGACACACTTCTTCACCATTCTCTCCACACCCATTCGTTCTATATGTCCCAGCCACTGTAGTCTGCGT
Organism: Tillus elongatus; assembly: GCA_964006375.1. Lineage (NCBI taxonomy): Eukaryota > Metazoa > Arthropoda > Insecta > Coleoptera > Cleridae > Tillus > Tillus elongatus. Next base: position 196,548,458 of record OZ023263.1, read on the forward strand.
GCCTTAACCAGTTGAGACACCGGCGGTTCTCCATACATTTCATACACTTCCACATTTGGACGTCTTTCCCACATGCCATCTACTTTCTTGCCTCCGAAGATTCTGCGTAGTACCTTTCTCTCCCATATCGCTATTCTGTCCTCCAGTCTTCGGTTCATTGTCCATGCTTCACAACCATATGTCAAGGTTGGTCTTATCACAGTCCTATATACTCTGAGTTTCGCAGCACGCGAGATGTTCTTTGATCTAAGGAAGCTGTTAATCCCTCCTGCACATCTGTTGGCTTTTGCTATCCTTAGGTTAATTTCTACCTCCTCATCACATCTATTGTCTACTAATACACCTAAGTACATGTAATTATTAACCTCTTCGAACTCTATGACTCTCTCCCCTCGCATTTTCACTGTAAAAGGTTCACTATTAGTCACTTTAGTCTTTTTAATTGCCATATACTTGCTCTTGTCCTTATTTATTTGAAGTCCCACACTGTCTGCTACTTCCACCAAACTTCTAGTGATACTTTCCAGCTCTTTTCTATTTCTGGCCAGTAACAATATATCATCCGCATAAGCAAGGCACTGATGACTCCTGTCAAACAAGCTCCCAGTTCTGTTTATACCACTCTCTCTTATCACTTTCTCCAGAACTATATTGAATAGTAACGTTGACAGCGGATCTCCCTGCCTCACTCCTCTTCTCACATCAAACTCTTCTGTCAGATTTCCGTTTACCCTTACTGCGCACGTGGTGTTACATAGTGTCATTATTACCAGTTTCACAATATACTCGGGTACTCTGAACTCTCTAAGTATATCAACTACTTTACTTCTTTTCACTGAATCGTAGGCGGTCTTAAAGTCGACAAAGATCATGTGTACTGGAATCTCGTACTCGTAACAGCCTGTCAAAACCTGCTTTAGCAGACATATCTGGTCAACTGTCGAACTACCCTTCCGAAAACCAGCCTGATATTCCCCTAGCAAAGGCTCTATATATTTTTCTAGCCGTTTCTTTATTAGTGTTGCTAAAATTTTGTAGGCCACATCTGGTAACGCTATCCCCCTATAGTTGGTGCATTCTGTTATATCTCCTTTCTTAAATAAAGTTACCATGATGGTCTTATTCCATTTTTTTGGCATTTCTTTTGTTTTCCAAATTTCTTTTATTAGCTCATACATCATGGCAACCAAAGCAGTCCCTCCGTATTTAAAATTTTCGGCCGTAATGCCATTTTCACCTGGACTCTTGTTGTTTTTCATTGTTTGTATAATTTCTTCTATTTCTTGCTTCGTTGGATCTTCTGTAACTTCTTCCTCTTCATAAAACTCTTGATGACACTCTTTCAGTTCTTCTTCATCTCCATCATTATGCAGTTCTTCGAAATGTTCTTTCCATCTTCTGCATATGTCTTTATCGTTTCCAAGTAAATTGCCTTCCTTATCCTTAAAGAACACTGCTTTGCTTTGGTGGCCTCTTTTTATATCTTTCACGTCTTTGTAGAAGTTACGTATTTCATTTTTTTGATATTTATATTCAATATTTTTTATTTTGTCTTCCAGAAATTTTCGTTTCTGGGTTCTACACATATTTTTTGTTCTCTTTCTTTGTTCGTTATATTTTTCTAGGTTTTCCTCCGTTTGCGCCTGAAGCATTTGATGTCTTAATACTGCTCTTTTTTTTAGTGCGGCTTTACATTCTTCATTCATCCACTTGTAATATAACTGGATAAAAAGAGATGCTTTTTGTTGTGTGCCCATATTTAAAAAATCTCTGGACGCAGCAAGTGCGTTATGGTAGCGAATTTTCTTTAAAATCTTTTTAATAGCAAATGCCTTTCTTTGATAAAGCATGCATCAAACTTGGTTGCCTATATAGTAGAAACAATGTACCATATTTCATCGAAATAAATTTATTGTTTGAAAATATATAAACATTTTACAAAAGGCTAGATGCAGCAAATGTGTTATTGAAGTGAATTTCCATAAAAATGTTTTTAATAGCAAATGCAAGCAGGCATCAATCTGATTACCAGTATAGCGTATGTGGTAGAAACAATGTACTATATTTTATCAAAATTACTTATGGTTTGAAAATATACAAAAATTTTCCGAAAATAAACTTAAATGTTGGTTTTCTAACCAAGAAAGGTTACGTTAATAGCAAATTGAGTTATTGAAATTTGAAGGATTTAATGAAAATTCGGTAAATTTGCAGATTAGCTCCCTAACGCTTTTTAACAAATTATTTTCAGAAACATTACTAGGACCCCACCTAGATGCACAAACCACACCCCTCAAGGAAGTTATGGGACTGGGAGTGAATAGGGGTGCTGTGCGGGGTAGGCAGGGTTTAAGGGGGATATGGCTTCAAGATGTGAAAAAGACAGCTTTCAAGTCAGCTTTATTTGAATTTTCTGCTCATATTTCCTTTTTACTACCTACCCCGCTCAGCACCCCTACTCACTCCTGATCCCATAACTTCCTTGGGGGGTGTGAACAAGAAATTTTTCTTGGGGTTTTTGGATCCAAGGGGGGTCTAGGCAGGTTTCTGAAAACAGTTTTTTGAAAAACGTTCGGGAGCTAGACTGCAAATTTACCGAAAATTCGCTACCAAAACGCACTTACTGCGTCCAGATTTTTTTCTTACAAACGCATCATATTTTGATAAAAAATGCAAAAATGCATTAACGAAGTTGTTCCAAGAAAATTAGCTAAAAAAATTATACACCCCTACTCACTCCTGGTCCCGTAACTTCTTTGGGGAGTGTGAACAAGAAATTTTCCTTGGGGTTTGTGGATCCAGGGGGGGGGTCTAGGCAGGTTTCTGAAAACAGTTTTTTGAAAAGCGTTCGGGAGATAAACTGCAAATTTACCGAAAATTCGCTACCAAAACGCACTTACTGCATCCAGATTTGTTTCTTACAAACACATCATATTTCAATATAAAATGCAAAAAGGCATTAACGAATTTGTTCTACGAAAATTAGCTTAAAAAAATTATACACCCCTACTCACTCCTGGTCCCGTAACTTTCTTGGGGAGTGTGAACAAGAAATGTTTCTTGGGGTTTGTGGATCGAGGGGGGGGGCCTAGGCAGGTTTCTGAAAACAGTGTTTTGAAAAGCGTTCGGGAGCTAAACTGCAAATTTACCGAAAATTCGCTACCAAAAAGCACTTACTGCATCTAGATCTTTTTCTTACAAACGCATCATATTTCGATAAAAAATTCAAAAATGCATTAACGAATTTGTTCTACGAAAATTAGCTAAAAAAATTATACACCCCTACTTACTCCTGATCCCGTCACTTCCTTGGGGAGTGTAAACAAGAAATTTTTTGGGGGATTAGGGGTGCTGTGCGGGTAGGCAGGGTTTAAGGGGGGGGGGGGGATATGGCTTCAAGATGTGAAAAAGACAACTTTCAAGCCCGTTTTATTCGCATTTTCTGCTCATGTTTCCTTTTTACTACCTACCCCGCCCAGCACCTCTATTCACTCCTGGTCCCATTACTTCCTTTGGGGGTGGGGGGGGGTGGGTGAACACGAAATTTTTCTTGGCTTTTGTGGATCCAGGGGGGTAGGCAGGTTTCTGAAAACAGTTTTTTTAAAAGCGTTCGGGAGCTAATCTGCAAATTTACCGAAAATTCGCTACCAAAACGCACTTACTGCGTCCAGATTTTTTTCTTATAAACGCATCATATTTCGATAAAAAATGCATTAACAAATTTGTTCTACGAAAATTAGCTAAAAAAATATAGACCGTTAAACCATAAACTTTACTAAACCTACAAATAAATATCCAAAAAGGCACCAACTTAACTAAACTGACAGCCAAAGCATCAAAGAAAGGGTCTATTTGAAATGGATATTTTGTAAATATTTTAGTAAAATGAAGGGCAATGACGGTTGAATCTGAAACTTAAGGGTTTGCAGAACACTCTTCTTGCAACATTTGCTTTTCACAAACGGTATTTGTTTCACATTCTTTGCCTAAACATTGCCAATTTTGGCGTTTAAAATTGCGACTTTGAGGAAAACTCCAAAATTTGTTTCTTTAAAGAAAACGCTCGCAAAATACATCAAAGTAGATACCCAATAAAACGAGAATCGAAATATACTGGAAAACAAAAATATTGAAAGGGTCTCAATAAAACTGCATATCTCACACGCCTATACTCTACTTCCTCTGCCTTGCGTCACATGACTCTGGAGTGGACCTATTCGGATTCCTCTTCGCATGCTGCCTTGTTTGTGGCCTGTTAAACCAAGAAATTGATGTGGACAATGCACTGGTAGTCTTAACTCCGATAGTTTCCTGATTGAAGGTGAATCTTGTTCTGAGCTTGCCACCTCAGGAATCACCTCTTTGGGACGAGCACTAGCAGGTGTAGATGAGGCACTTATAGACTTTCTTTCCGCTATTAGAGTAATGCTTCCTTCCCCTTCAAGTTGTTCAGTTGTATATGACTCACCATTTACAATTAGTCTACCGTTGTTTATATAAGCTTGATAGGGTTTCTGCCTTGCTTCCCTTAGATGCGGCAACAACATTTTATTTTTCTGCCTTTCCTTATATGTTAGATTGTGTGAAATACGAATCTCAGTACCAGCAAGTGTGAGTGCACTCTTTAATACCTTCAGCTTTCTTTGGTAGGATATAAATTCTAGGACGATCGGATGAATCTCACCTTGCCTTGCGGTACACACTTTATTAAGATCTGAGTAAGGTTAAGGCTCAGTAAGTCATTTCTTGGCACAACTGTTTTATCTACCAAATTCCTTTCACTTAAAGGCAATCAAAATAGTAGTAAATTGTTGCTCCTTCAACTTTCTTTCGAGAACTGTTCTAATACTCTATTTCTTAAATTCTCAAGTTCCGCTTTATTTTCACACAGTTTATCAAGCAAATCTTCTCTGACCTCCCTGATTAGCTCCTTTAGTTCTTGGGTTTGTGCACTAGTAGTTTCGCTTATAATGTTTTTTATTTGATTGATCAACTCAGACATATAACAATACTTGCAAGTATCAATCTTTTAGTGAATTTTCGTAGAAAAAATTCCCTAATAGGGAGATCCCGACTTTTGAATTTTCAAAAAATTTTTGCAAATGAGCGCGAACTAGGACCCCTAGAACCCATACCCGGGGTAGTTTCAATTTTTATATGTTTATATATATATATATATATATATATATATATATATATATATATATATATATATATATATATATATATATATATATATATATATATATATGGTTTCTCATATGTAACTACACCAACATTGGAAGTGTACAGCGTGTATGCTTCCGGGAACAAGGATATTGAGCAGCTTGAGAGGACTCTTAACGAGGTAGAAAGTCGTTTGAGGCTGGGAAATCGGGCAACCATCGTGGCAGGCGATTTCAACGCGAAGTCACCACAGTGGGGCATGGACTTTACAGATGACCGAGGCCGGAAAATGACTGAGTGGATCGCAAACAACGATCTTTGCATTTTAATCAAGGACGATGAACCAACTTTTGAGAGGCAAGACTACACTTCCATCTTGGACCTCACCTTGTGCACCTGTGATGTACAACGCAGAACTATCTCCTGGGAGGTCAGCAAAAATGAATCGCTGAGCGACCATAACTACATAATGTTTGAAATCGCTGAACAGAAGAGGGCCCAAAGAGAAGGTCACCAACAGTCCAAGGGTTGATAGATAAAGAAATTGGACAGACCAAAGCTACAGCGTATGATAGCCGAAACAGCTGAAAAAGAACTGGTACCTTCGGCAGAAGCCTTTTCTGCACTGCTTGGTCAGTTTTGTGACAAGGTCATGCCGCGCAAAACCAAGATGAGAAAGCCACCAGTATACTGGTGGAGTAACAGCATTGCCGAGATGAGAAGAGAATGTGTCCTTAAAAGACGGAAATATACAAGGAATTCCAGAAGAATCCCACCCCAAGAGAAACAACGCCTCTGGGAAGAATATAAAAATGCAAAAAAGGCGCTAAAATCCGGTATTAGAGACGCCAAAAGGGTCAGTTGGAAAGCAGTGTGTAACCAGGTCGACAGGGACATCTGGGGAGACGGATATAAAATCGTCACCAAAAAAATGTTGGATACCCGTTGTGTACGATGTCGATGCCCATGGTGGAGAGTGCTGTCGACCGTATCTTCCCTACCCACGACCCAGTAGTGTGGCAGCGGGTGCGCGATGGAGGAATTACAAGTTTCACACCTGAAGAACTGCTAGTAGCCGTCAAAAAGCTTAAAATAAATAAGGCACCTGGACCAGGATACATCCCTTCAGAGATACTGAAAGTAGTCGCGGAGGAAAGACCAGAACTCATCTTGTCTGTCTACAACCACTTGGCAGCCGAAGGTTACTTCCCGACAAGGTGGAAACGGGCCAAACTGGTGCTGATACCCAAAGCAGACGGACTGTCGCGGAGACCCATCTGCCTGCTCGATGTAGAAGGTAAACTATATGAACACCTCATATTGGCGAGACTGAAGAGAGAGATTGAACGAACAGGAGACTTGGCAGAGAGACAATATGGCTTTAGAGTGGGCCAACAGACTACGGACGCTATCAACGAAGTGTTAACCATCGCCGGGGAGGCCGCTGCCTACTCATGGAAATACCGAAGACTTTGTGCAGTGATAACTTTGGATATTAGAAATGCTTTCAATAGCGCGTCGTGGCAGAAAATACTGGAAGAACTAAGAAAGCGAAGAATCGACGAAGGTTTGATTAACATTATAGCATCATACTTGTCAGAAAGAGAAATAATCCTGGAAGCTGGGGAATCTGTAACGAGTAGGCGAATGAGCAGTGGCGTTCCGCAGGGTTCGGTCCTTGGGCCCACACTGTGGAACTTGCTGTACGATGGACTGCTGAGGATGGCGCTACCCGCGGGGGTGACTCTTGTGGGCTTCGCAGATGATGTGGCTGTGGTAGTGGTTGCCAAGACCGAAGAGCTACTGATGAGCACGGCAAACAAGGCACTGAAAAGCGTAACAGCTTGGATGGGAGCGAAACGACTCGAACTGGCCCCTGAAAAGACGGAAGCAGTCATACTTACACCTAAGAGGAAAATGGCTCCCATCCAATTTATTGTAGAGGGAAGCAAAGTATTGCCGAAAAAATCAATCAAATACCTAGGGGTTTGGCTGGACACCAAGCTAACGTTCGCTGAGCAGGTTAACCAAGTGGCTCAGAAAGCTGAAAAGACAGTTATTGCCCTAACTAGACTACTACCCAACATCGAAGGTCCCAGGGCATCAAAGAGGAGACTGTTAATGAGTGTCGCAATGTCGCAGATATTGTATGCTGCCCCCACGTGGCACAGTGTCATTAAAAACAAAAAGCTTGTACAGAGACTCACAATGGTGCAGCGAATACTCTCAATTAGAATATGTAGCGCCTATAGGACAATTTCAGCAGAGGCTGCGGCTGTGATTGCAGGAGTGCCACCAGTGGAGCTGCTCATCCAGGAGAGACAAGAACGATATGGCGGTCTAACACGAGAAACTGCTAGGTCTCAACTGATGACTAGATGGCAGACGAAATGGGAGAACAGCACGAAAGGCCGCTGGACCTGGAGGATTATTCCAAATATTAGAACGTGGAGTGAAAGAAATCACGGAGAGGTGGACTACTTCTTGACCCAAGCACTGTCGGGCCATGGCTGTTTTGGCAAGTACCTGTACGAGCGAAGGAGGAGGGATACGGAGTGTGACTACTGCGGGGCGATTGATGATGTAGAACACACTCTATTCGACTGTCCAAGATGGGAGAATGTCCGAAAGGAATATGCCCAAGCCAAGAGGGAAGTGTTTAACGCCAAATCTATGGCGAGCAGATTGCTGGAATCCCAGGAATGCTGGAACCTAGTGCACACAGTGGTCCGAAAAATTATCGAGACTAAAGAAAGGGAGACCAAGAGATGAAGAAGGAGGCAAGGCAGAAAAGAAATGTCTCTTGCTTACAGTAGTGGCAAACCATTTTAAAACGTGTTGTGTTTTATTTGTTTATGTGTTGTATATAGGTATATGTTGTGAGTATGATTTGTATGTATTGTATTATATATTGTATTACCTATGTTATGTATTATATTAAAGCGAAGACAGCCAATGCCTCGAAGTAATGCAACAGCGGTTCCGAGGCTGCGGCGGTTCAGGAGGGCCACTTGTTTGGTTAGCCCCTATTGGCGCCAACTACGCCCTCAAAATATATATATATATATATATATATATATATATATATATATATATATATATATATATATATATATATATATATATATATATATATATATATATGTATGTATGTATCACACCGATAACTCAAAAAATAATGGGCCGATTTTGATAAAATTTGGCATGTACCTTTCTTTTGTAAATGGCTTGGATAAGTTCGTTAGTCAGGAAAATCGGACGAGGTTTTCCGGGAAAATTTTGAGTTTTCATTCGAAAAAAATTCTTATCTCAAAAATTAATAAGCCGATTTTAATAAAATTTCTCATGTACCTTCCTTTTGTAAATGGCTTTGACAAGTTTGTTAGTCAGGAAAATCGGATGAGGTTTTCCGGGGAAATTTTGAGTTTTCATTTGAAAAAAATTTTATCTTAAAAAATAAAAACTCTATAATACCAAATTTGGTAGGTAGGTTTACGATATAAAAAGTAAACTATACACCAAAATTTAGATTTATATGTTACAAGAAAAAAAAGTTATAATAAAATATTTTGTGCCAGATCATTTCTATGAAAATTCACTACCATAACGCACTTGTTTTGTTTCGGTGTAAACAAACCGAGGATTGGCAAATAGGACAATGTTTAAAAACAAACTTGGGACTGTATCTCGTTTATTAGTAAATATTTTGATTCTATAATTCAGCACCACCATTATCATCGTACTACAGAGGTTTCAGTATAAAATGACTGATTTCGTTATGCAGAGAAATCACTGATTTCCACCTTTATAGAGAACCGTCACCACTTCAGCACGTCACCATGTATCACGTATTACACCCCGACACCTTTATATATATATATATATATATATATATATATATATATATATATATATATATATATATATATATATATATATATATATATATATATATATACTAAGTGTAGATTGGAACCTGTGATGAGCACATATAAACAAACTTGGTGAACCCAAATCACCACAACACACCTGATGGTCGTTTCACTAACCAAATTAGCGTCATCAGTTATCAAATATGGAAATGAAATAACATTAGAGGTCTCAGTTAGCGAAACGGGTGGAAAGTTGGCTCGTAATGCAGAAGTTTCGAGTCATCCTTACACCGTTAGCCAGTCTATCACTTTTTAAAATCAGTAATAATTAATTAATTCAGTACATACCTACTAAAAGTAATTACTATTGTGACCGTGGAATTTTGTTTAAGCAAGTTATGTTCTTTGGAGGTGGCGTTAAGCTGTCGGAAGCGTGTACCATGCAATGTTGAGGTCACAGCAAGATATACGTTGCTTGAGTCAATATTCAGATTAGTAAGGTGAAACTGCACCCCGCACGTCGGTGATCGGCCATAGTCGCGGAAATGAGTTGACGTTAAAAAACGAGAGACGCAACACATGCACATATATCTTTAAATGTTATTCTAGGCATAACATTATAGGTACCTACATTGTTATTTTGACCAACAAGCTATTTAGTTGACGCAAAACTTACTTTTGGTAAGGGCTTCAAAGGATTAATATGTGTTCCACCACCAATGGGAATAGTATTGGGCATCAATGGTCTCACAGTCTCAAAAGCTGGATTCGTGTTAGTAAATAGCATACTGATGTTTTGTCTCAATTCAGATATTGATGGGTAATCGTCTCCGAAATACGTTTTTATATTTTTTTCTGTTGTTGCACTGGCATAATATTCTCCAAAGAAACTTGATAAATGATAAAAAAATACACTAATCATCCTTTCAGCAAAAGTTAGTGGTGGTATCATAGGAAGCTGGAAATCAGGATAAAGAACTGGATGGGCTGGATTCCCTAAAATATTATGAGAAGAAGGATCTGCATCCAGACTTGTAATTCCTATATAAGGACACTGAAATCTGTAGCTGAATGCTATCATATCAGGCATGAGATACTCTACAATCAACAGATCAAAATATCCGTTTTTGTCTTCGATCAGTTTCCTGACTTCAGGATGTTCTAACTCCAGTTGTATAATTTTATCCATCATGTATACGACTTCTGTCAATATTTTGTAGGGATTATATTTGAATTCCTCAGCAATTTCAGTCATCCTCCAGATTTTATATGCATCATGTAGATCTATTTCTGTTAGGTTCACCAATGTTTTATCGTTCATTGGATCCGTAGTTAACACGGTAACCTGGTGACCTCTTAAGGAGAGTTCCCTCCATAAAGGTCTATAAAATATTTGATGGCTGTATGAAGGTATAGGCACGACACCCAAGATACGCGCACTTTCACAAAAAATACATGACAATAATACTATTGACGAAGTCAAAATACTTAAAAACATGTCGAATGACTAGAATCTACAGTAAGCAATTACATAATAAACATTTTATTTTTTATCAGATTGTAGTATAATAAGATTCGGCTCCAAATATTTTAGATAAGTTATCACAGGAAAGCTTAGATAAATTAGGTATGGTATATTAGATAATTATTTGCACTATATACAGGATAAGGATTTTTTATTTAGAAAAAAAAACAGGGACAAACATTTAACATAACATGCTTAACATTATTTCATAAACAACCTTAAATTAATGTAATCAACACTAACTGATAAGTCTGTAAGTGGGTTTGTGCAAGGATTAATAACACTGGTTTAATAACTAACTATTTATTAACACAGAATAACAACTTAATAATAATGACGATGTTGACTTACCGTCAGCTAGGTAGCAAGTGGCGATGGTCGAGCTGTGACAATGCGTCGACGCTGCGCTGGAGGGCGCATGCTCGTACATATGACAACTGACATTCACATACATGTCACATCTCTCCCTTTAAATTTGAAATTATTTCAGTTACATAAAATTCTAGTCATGACCATACCTTAGGGGTGGTTTAATATTTCGCTTAGGGCGAATTGGCTTTGACTTACAATAATCATGGGGTAAACCTATGATTTCCAATAGTTCCTTGTGAGTGTATTCCTTAGAACTACTTATGTCTACATTACAACCATCCAATACTGGTCCAGGTAACATGCCACAAATGAATTTGTCACGCAGGGTATCAACTAAGTGTTCAAACTTACAACTTGATGCCAAACGCTTAATTCTCGCGTACCACTCACAACAGGACTGACTTGCTGAGCTTTAAAGAACGCTATTCTTTCCCTGAAAACGTTGATTGGCGGGCTGAATTGCTTTTTTAGGATTGCACATAGTTCATCGTATGTTTTATCCTGTGGCAAGGTAGGGAAACATAAATCTCGTAGCACTTTATATGTCTGTGTACCTATAAGGCTAATTAACATGGCTACTTTGAGATCGCTGTCGACCTTGTTTGCCTTACAATATTGGGATAGTTTTTCTTCGTACACGCTGAAGTCTTCTCCGTTATTGTATTCCGACATACTTCCGATCGCCGCCATTATTAAATGTTGTATTTGCGTATTAACAGATGCACGTGGTTTCGATTCAAATATCCGCGGAACACTAAAATTTTATTGCTGTTCGACACAAAACTTATTTGTTTTAAGCGCGTCCAACACAAATTTTTCTTCGTGTAGACTAAAAGGAGGGAAAGTTACAATTTTTACACACGCGACTAGGCTCTCACCATGCGGTTTCCGTTTATTATTTTTGATTTTACGGTACCGTTTCACTTGCACATTAGTTATCCTCGTCGCCAATGATAAGTCTGTAAGTGGGTTTGTGCAAGGATTAATAACACTGGTTTAATAACTAACTATTTATTAACACAGAATAACAACTTAATAATAATGACGATGTTGACTTACCGTCAGCTAGGTAGCAAGTGGCGATGGTGATGGTCGAGCTGTGACAATGCGTCGACGCTGCGCTGGAGGGCGCATGCTCGTACATATGACAACTGACATTCACATACATGTCACTAACTATTGTATCGCAGGTTTAACACTCCTAATCAGCAACAAACTGCTGGTAACGGAATCAGTACCTATACTTTATTGTTTGGACAAGTACAAAAATTTTCCTAAAATAAACTTTAAATGTTCCTGAAAAACTGGTCATATTTTCCTGGCCAACAAACCTCTTCAAGCTATTTACCCACCTGCCAAGATATGATTATTCAAAAAAAAAGCTTTTAGACGAAACACACACAAAAACTACATGAAAATTTGCAATTTTTTCAGTGAAAATCGAAGAACATTTCGGAGCGGGCGTAAAGCCGTCGTTCCCGTGTCCATGCGTTGTTGGGCACGTTAAAGAACCCTACCCTCCTTACAGAAAAGCAGGTGTTCGGCAAAATTTCCAGGATAGTGAGGTGAAACTGCTCTCTGGCGTCGGTGATTGGCCATTGTCGCGGAAATAGGCTGACGTTAAAGTAAAAAAAAACAAATACCGCTTATTTCCTCAGTGCATTTTTGCGCACGTATACGCAGACATCTGGTAGATTTTAGAATTCAGATTGCCAATATAATTCCTAAATGCTTTGTTTTAAATTCTCTACATAAACATATTTATGTTTTAGACTTTGTTTTTAACAGCACCCTACAAAAAAGTCCAAAGGGGTGATGTCTGAAGACCGCGCAGTTCATTGAGTGAAACCATGAGTTGCTATTATATATATATATATATATATATATATATATATATATATATATATATATATATATATATATATATATATATATATATATATATATATATATATATATATATATATATATATATATATATATATAACAGGATTTATAACACGGCATTTCTGTACTATACAAAGAGAAGGGTTAAGCGCAAAGCCGCAAGGAGACAACCGCATACACGTGTTTCAAACTTATTAGTCATCACCAGTACGGTATAGCCAGGTGAAGATGGGAACACTCTGGATGAAGATGCAAAAATACACGGAGTCACAACAGGCAACCAGTGCACAATTGCAGCAACATTTGGAAGACCCTCAATCCGAGGGAAACAACCAAAAAAGCCACGGAGGCAAAGAAATCACCTGCGTGGGAATCCGGTATCCGGCATCAGTATTAATGTTTGTAAAAAGGAATTTTGGTAGATTAACGTTATAAAGAACTGTTCAGGAAATTTGATTTAAATTTCACTGACAGAGAGCAACTTTTCTTTCAGCAATGTGGGGACAGGGTCATAATTATAGAGAAGTTTATTTGATGCTGAGAAGGGTTAAGGGCAAAGCCGCAATGCGACAACCGCATACACGTGTTTCAAGCTTATTAGCCATCATCAGTACGGTATAGCCAGGTGAAGATGGGAACACTCTGGATGAAGATGACTCCGTGTATTTTTGCATCTTCATCCAGAGTGTTCCCATCTTCACCTGGCTATACCGTACTGATGATGGCTAATAAGCTTGAAACACGTGTATGCGGTTTGTCAGTGAAATTTAAATCAAATTTCCTGAACAGTTCTTTATAACGTTAATCTACCAGAATTCCTTCTTACAAACATTACCACTGAAACGTCTTTAGGGGTTTTAAAGTTCGGTGATAAACAAAGTTATTTTGCTAAAATAATGATCGTTTTTTTTTAAGAGATGAGGCTCGTCCGTCCACAAAATTAGCTGTTCAACGTTGGGATGACTCACTAGCTACTGGCAAAAGCGTAACTTTCTCTCCTCGTCATCTAAATGTAGTTCTTGAACTGGTCGATATTTAACTATGACAAATTTGTATTTTTCAAAATACGAAAAGTAGTGTAAGTAATAACTGATAGCCACTTTTCTTGCGCAAATCCTTTACAGGATTATTAGAGTAAGCTTCAAAGTAAACTAAAATGCTAATTTCCATCTCTTCGTCTATAATATAAATCTTCTTTTCATTTAAAAGTTTTCATCCTCTGATAACGCTAACTTTGTTAGTGAAACGATCGTCAGGTCTTTAAAAGATGTGTTGTGATGATTTGGCTTCTCCAAGTGTACTTAAGTGTGCTCATCGCAGGTTCTAATCTTCACTTAGTAAATCTTCTTTGCTCGCATTTTTTGAGGAAATTGAGTGAATCTTCACTATAATACAAATAAACATCGACTGTCTCGAGCTTTTTTCTCTGGAAATAGGGTTTGGTAGTCTCGGACTGCTTTGTCGGAATTTCACATATAATACGTATAACGCCCTAGAATGTCACACTTTTCATAATGTTAGAAAGACAATTTCAAATATACTTTTCGCAGTTTAAATTAACATTACCTACTGACTTTTCCGGTTATAATTTTTGACGTTAAGATGTAGACATTTATCCACGACCTACTATTTTTAAACTGAATAAGAACTATATGAATTTCGAAAAAGTCGTTATATTTCTTTGGTTTTACATTTTATTGCAGAATGTTATCAAGACGTTTGTTTTAAATTGCCTTTCAAAACTTTACATGATATACGCGGCGTTTTATTTAAAAAACTTATATTTTTGTAAATATCTGAAAACAATTGTTTTTTCTTGCAACCGATAATAACAGAGTTACCAATAGCGCAAACTTAATTTGGCACGGCCAAGTGTTTGACTCGGGGAACTATCATGAAGTCCCGCTCTCGAGCATCATCCCAGCGAGGTCGCGTACCCGTCTCGAAACTCACAGGCGAGGCCTCAATCTCTAGTTGTAACCCACCCCTAGAGAATTCAGCTCTCCTCCGAGTTCGTCTAGGCTCAAAACCTGCCAGTGTTAGACTCAGGGTGTCATCCCATCGAGTCCCGCTTCCGAGCATCACACAAGCGACGTCGTTTGTCCGTTTCGAAGCACACACAGTGGAGACCTCAAAATCCGGGGGTATATCACTCTTTAGATATCTCAACCCCCTCCGAGTCGTTTGGGCACCCGACATCCACCAGCCCAGGGCGGTATCATCTGGAATCCCGCTCCCGAGTAACAACCAACCAATTGTCAACTTCGAAGCCCACAGTAGAGGCCTCCACAGAGATATCCGCCTCCCTCCAGGCTCGTCTGGACCAGAACCCCCCCCCCTATATTTTACTCCAATTAGTCTCCTCTCACGTCAGTCACCTTAGGCCTATTATTTTAGTTCGTCTTCGGACTCACAGGCGACCACTCTGTATATATAAACATATAAAAAGTTTAACGGAGTTAAATATGGGTTTTAGAGTCTCTACTTCGCGCTCGTTTGAAGAAATTTTCCGAGCGTCTCACCATTGTAACCTCTCTATTAGTAAATTTCCTTAATGAAAATTCAATAAAATATAGAAAGCAAGCCTAAAAAAGTCTGGACGCAGCAAGTGCGTTATGGAAGTGATTTTTTATAAAAATGCTTTGAATAGCAAATATGTCTTTTTAATGCAAGCAGTCATCAGTTTGGTTACCGGTATAACCTATATACTAGAAACATAGTAGTATTGCTTGAAAATGTACAAAAATTTTCCGACAATAAACTTTAAATGTTGGTTTCCTAGCCAACAAACCTTAGGTTAATAGCAAATTGAGTTATTGAAATTTGAAGCATTTAATGAAAATTTACTACCAAAACGCACTTACTGCGTCTCGCTTTTTTTGCTTACAAACATAGTTCGATAAAAAATGAAATAAAATAATGGTGTTCGAAAAAAATTGTAGGGATCACCAACGACTTATGGGTCATCCTGTGATTGTCAAAATAATTTTATAAGATGCAGCTCAAGACACCCTATAATTAACTTATACAATTTTTTTTCGTCTCTTGTATAATAATAATTATATTGAGCTTTACGGTAGAAATGCGTCACCCTGAATATATGTAAACAGATAAAAACTGAACGTAAACTCGGATATAGATTCTAGGGGGCCTAGTTTGCGCTCATTTGAAGAAATCTTTTTAAAATTCTAAAGTCGCGGTTTCCTCATTAACGACTTTTTTGTGCGAAAATTAGTTAAAAATTATGGACCATTAAACCATAAACTTAACTAAAATTACCGCCAAAGCGTCAGGGAGAAAATAAGTAACCTATTGCGTATCAGCCCTTTTTGTAAAACTTCGATCTTTTATATGTGTTGAAAAACATCACAAACACTGTTTGGTCCACCCACTAACATTAATAAAATCGTAAAGGAATAATTTGCACTTGTATATTAAAATTCCTAAATAACACAAATAATTTATCAACTGAAATTGAAAACAGATAAACAATCTAATAATATACGATAAACGTGAGTTACAGAGTCTAACTGACCTGCGCAATGATATGAAATGTTCTGTTGCTAAGTAACAGCTCAGACTTGCTAGATCTCATATGCTTATAAACAAGTTTTTACGATTGTCAATAAAAGCGATGATATTAAAAATAAATGTTTCAAATTTGAATTGCTCAGTTTTTTGTAAACCTACAAAGCTGAATTTTGGCTCATATTTAGGTCTTTCCCAATGCAATATGTCCACCAAATTTCATCGAAATAGCTTTGTAATTTTCTGAGAAAAAAAAATTTTCAAAGAAAACTCAAAATTTTCTCGGAAAACCTTATCCGATGTTCCTGGCTAACGAACTGATCCAAGCTACTAATAAAAGAAAGGCACTTGCCCAGTTTAATCAAGATCGGTCGATTACTTTTTGAGTTATCGGTTGGATATATATATATATATATATATATATATATATATATATATATATATATATATATATATATATATATATATATATATATATATATATTTAAACATTAAAAAACCGAAACTGACCCCGGATATGGGTTCTAGGGGCTCAAATTCGCGCTCATTTGAAAAAAAAATTTGGAAAGTCTCACCATCGATACCTCTCTATTAATGATTTTTTTAAAATAAAAATTCACTAAAAAATTGCATCAACTCGTAAAAGAAACCGCTATGTCCGCATTCTTTCTGAGGCAAAAAACTCGTTTAATAACCACATCAAAAACAAAGTCCTCCTAAGCTTCAACGGCGGCAAACCCTTCTGGACTCTTGCTAAATCTATTGGGAATAATTTCTGCAAAAGCACATTCCCACCTCTTGTCTCAGGGGATGAAATTGTTTCTACCGCCCTGGGCAAGGCTAAACTTTTTGCTTCGTTGTTCGCCGGCAATTCTACTCTCAACCCAGCTCCAAATGTTCAACCACCAACAGTCCCCAATGTCGCGCATAAAATGACGGATATCATTTTCAAAACTAAAAAGGTACGAAAGATGCTCTCTTCTCTTAATACCAGGAAAGCCTCTGGCCTTGACGAGATCTCAGCAATTGTTATCAAAAAATGCGCACCAGAGCTTGCTCCTGTCCTTACTCGTCTGTTTCAGATATCTTATAATAAAGGCATATTCCCTAGTAACTGGAAAACTGCTAGAGTACAACCCATCCCCAAGAAAGGATCCAAAGCACTTCCTAGCAACTACAGGCCTATTTATCTCCTTTCAGTCGTCTCTAAAGTGATGGAAAAGTATATAAACACCGAATTACTCAAATTTCTTGAAAAACACAGTCTAATCCACGACAGGCAGTATGGATTCCGTCAGCGCAGATCGACTGCCGACCTTCTCTCCTTTGTCACCCATTCTTGGAACAAGTCTATGGAACAACACGGTGAATCCCAGATTGTTGCTCTAGACATATCCAAAGCATTCGACCAGGTCTGGCACGCAGCGCTGCTTAATAAACTTCCGGCCTATCGCCTACCACCAAAACTTTGTACCTGGACAGCAAATTTCCTCTCCAACAGGAGCATATCTGTTGTTGTGGATGGCCATTCCTCTAAACTGTATCCAATTAATGCAGGGGTTCCTCAAGGTTCAGCTTTAGCCCCTACTTGGTTCTTCTCCACATCAATGACCTCCTCTCTAGCACATCCAACCCAGTTCACAGCTACGCGGACGACAGCACCCTCCACTCAAATATACAATATTTTAAGCCTGTCTCTTTAGCCCAATTAGATGAGAATCGCAGACTCATGGAGGGTTCTGTCTCCGTGGATCTCCAAAAAATATTAGACTGGGGAAGTAGAAATCTTGTACAATTCAACCCCACCAAAACTAAGTCTTGCTTTCTTTCTCACAAGAGATACACCAGCCCTAGACCCATCACAATGAACAACCAAGTTATTCAAAGTAATGAGTCATTTTCTCTTGTTGGCATTTCTGCGGATCGAAATCTTAATTGGCACCAACATGTCACATCAATTGCAGAAGCGGCTGCTAAGAAATGAGGTTTCCTCTTCCGGGCTCGCAAATACTTTTCACCAGCTAATCTCTATACCTTATATACTTCACAAATAAGGCCAAACCTCGAATACTGCTCCCACATCTGGGGTGACGCTGCCGCTTCTACACTCGCTATCCTGGACTCCATTCAAAAGTGAGCTATACGTCTCATCGGTGACCCTACCCTCACCCAAAGGCTGCCATCCCTTGCCCACCGACGTGCCGTTGGTGACCTCTCTCTCGCTTTTATAGATATCTGCACGGGCACTGCTCAGAGGAGCTTACCTCCATAGTTCCCCCACCTGCTGCCCCCAACAGATCTACCAGGGGAACAGAGCGAATGCACCCTTTTACTGTCCAGGTCACCAGACATAAAACATCTTGTTATGCCGGCTCTTTTGTCCCGAGGACTTCCAAGTTGTGGAATTCTTTGCCGGCACATGTTTTTCCTTCTCCTCCGAACCTCCAAACCTTCAAGTCCAGAATTAACAAGCTGCCTCTTTCCTCCTTGTCAACACCCACGGTACGATAGTATTTAGGCTGTAAGCCCTCGTGGTGTGTTGTTGAAATTAAAATAATAATAATAATAATTAATTATCGATAGTGAGTTCATTGAACAATATAAGCAATGCATTTGCGAGACCGGCTCCATTTTATCAGTATTCAATCTAAATGCGCTAATTGATGTTTGCGATGAATATGAACGTTGAAACGTGATGAATTCAAAATGCAGCTATCTTATCATTTATTGACTAAAACGTCTGACAACCTGAAATATTTGCTGGCATGACGAATCAATTTACTGATGTATATATAACAAACTATTATAAATGATATATGCAGTTTATAGTGCACGCAAAACATGTCTAGTCATATTATTTTCATCGTATTCCTCTTTGTTTGTGTTCCTGTTTGTTATGGATCTAGAATTTTAGCAATAATTCCTTCGGCCCTCTATACTCACCAAGCCGTTTTTAGGCCGCTATGGCAAGAGTTGTCTTTGAGGGGCCATCAAATCACACTCGTGACATCACATCCAATGAAAAATAAATCTTTGACCAATATAACCGAGATTGATATAAGCGTTCTATGTAAATTTCATCAGAAAATAATTGCAATATTTGGAGATGACCGTTCTATGTTTGAAAAGGGCAGAGAATTATATGAACAAAGCAACAATCTAACAAGGACTCTTTATACATTGCCAGGGATTCAAAATTTACTTCATAATACAAGCGAACACTTTGATTTGGTGGTAACTGAAGCGTTATATCCGGTAACGACTGGCTTTAGTTGGCATTTTAAGTGTCCTTGGATTGGAGTTGCATCTTTAGATGTTGGACCACCAACACATGGTAGTATGGGCAATCCAACGCATCCAGTGCTTTTACCAGATTTTAATACACCTATAGAAGATTATGATAACCTGTCATTTGGTGAAAGAATCCAGCAGACGATATTTTATGTTATGGCTGCGTTTTTCACAAAAACTGTTATGTATCCAAACTTGCGCGAGAATTTAGTGAAATATTTTGGGCCAGAAATGCCAGCTCTTGAAGAAATTGATCATAATATGAGTATGTTATTTCTTAACATAAATCCTTTGACGCACGCTGTAAGGCCTTTAAGCCCAAACACCATCATGATTGGAAGTGGAATACACATCAACGCTCCAAAAAAACTACCTAAGGTAAGCCTTACTAGACTTCAAATAATTTATGTGTAGGTAGCGTGCTTTTATATACAGTGTGATGATAAAGTTTGGACCATAATTCATAAATGCGTTATTTAATTTTTTCAAGAAAAACGCTTGGACAGGTTAATTTCATCTCCTCAATTTCCCACTTATGACGTAAAAATTACATTAATGACGTCACCTATTTCTGAGTGGTGACGTCATCATAAGTTTTTTTTTAATGACAACCATATTTTTTTGCTGCTTTTCTATATGCTTACTACTTAAATGATGATGAAAAAAATTGGTACCTTACATAATTTTTTTGAAAAAAATAGCATTTACTTTAAAAAAATGGAAACGTACGTCTAATGGAAAAGATTATTGAACCAAGGAACACAACAAAATTTAGCGCAAATGTTCAAATTGTCCTCCACCTACCATTTAACATTGACCGATACGAGTGTAAACACTTTGTACACTGCACTCAAAAATGTCAGGACTAATTTGCTCCACTTCAGCACGAATGCTTTGCTGTAGCTCCTTTAAATTATTTGGTCTGTTGGAATAAACTTTTCATTATAAATAACCCCACAGGAAAAATCCAAGTGAGTCAAGTCTGGGGAAAGCGGTGGCTACTCAATTGCTCCTAGACGCCCTATTCATCTTTCAGGAAATATGGCATCTAGATGTTGACGGACGTCTGCACCAAAGGAGGGAGGCGCTCCGTGTTACTGAAATCAAATATCTTGATGAGGGACATCTGCCTCGTGATCATTTGGAAAAATTACTGCCAGAGCTGACATCCAATTGCAAGACATTTAGGTAACGAACATGCTGCTGTAAGATCTCCTTGAAAAAAGTAAGGTCCTATAAAACGCGGTTCGATTATTCCCATCCATACATTCACTGTGCCATGACGTTGACTGTGGGAGTAATGAGTTGAGTCCAATGAGAATTTTTCCGTGAGTAATACCTTGAGTTGTAACGATTTACTAACCCATTCAGGTAAAAAGTGGCCTCATCAGAAAAGAGAAGGTTATTAAGAAAATTGAGATCTTCATCGCAGCGTAACATGAATTGCTCACAAAACTGTAAATGGCGGCCTGAATCATCATCGTTTAACTTGTGTATTAATTGGACTTTGTAAGGATGATACTTCTCTTCTTTGAATAATTTTACAACTAAAGATTGGTCCGCGTTGTTTTTTAGGACTAGTTGCCTTGTCGAATGGTGAGGATTTTCTTCAGGTTCAAGCGATATATCCAATCTGACTTCTTCACTTTCTCGAGGTCGACCTTGTCGAATGTAATCTTTAACGAATCCCGTTTCTGTGAATTTGGCAACCAATTTACTTACTGTAGATCTTGTAATTGGTGGTCTATCTGGATGTTGTTGGTTAAATAACTCGCATGATTCGTAATAACTTTTAAGCCTGTCGCCATATGCAATCATCATTAATATCTCGATAATAACCTTTCGGTTAAACGTGTTAAATGCGAATTTGATTGATTACTTCCAGCGCTTTTACACTTTCACCACCTATAATATTAATTAATTTAAACGGCAGGTAACAATTGAAATTAATTCACGATTAAATGTTAATGTCTTTATACACTGAATTTCAAATCCATACTGCGATAAAAGTCCGATAACTAAATACTGATAACAGCAAATAATTAATAGATTATCACAACGAGTGTTGTTAAAAATTGATTTTGACTTTACTTTTTGTTCCAACTATCAAATAGTTACATGACAACGTATCAAAAATCACAAAATGAGGTGTTTATTACTTTAGAACAGTGAAGGACCTCACTTTTCTAAAGAAAACTGGTCCTAAATAAAAACGGTGAGAAATATTTTTTATTAAATTTACGTTTCCATTTTTAAAGTAAATGTATCAGGTGTCAATTTAAGTAGTAAGCTGATCTATGGAAAAGTAGCGAAAAAAATGTTGTTATTTAAACAAACTTCTGATGACGTCATCATTCAGAAATAGGAGACGTCATAAATGTAATTTTTACGTCATAAGTTAGCAACGGAAAAGATAAAATTGACCTGTCCGAGCGTTTTTCTTGAAAAATTTAAATAATCTATTTATGAATTATGTCCCAAACTTTATTATCACACTTATGCCTTTCGATTTATTTATAGAAAATTATATAGCTAGTAAACATGGCGAATTCACATTTCAAAGTAAATAAACCATGAAAAAGTCTAGACGCAGGGTTGTGGTAGCGAAATTACACAAAAACTCTCAAATCCTACGAACCCAATTTTCCATTTATCCAGAATCATTAATTTTGATACATTGTAGATTGTAGATTCTTCAATGAGTCATATGGATTTTGGCCTCACAGCGCCGGGACCATAGATCTTTTGTACATGACTCTTTTTTCTAATAATTGCCCAAACTGTTCCGACTTTGTATGTAGTCTTCTAGCTTTTTGGGAGCCATTTTACCCATTTCCTGTGGTAAAGTCACGCCTCCAAGGTATTTGAGCCTTTTTCAAAACCGATCCATGCAGACGCACAGCGAATGTTTTGTTGCTTCTGCTGCTTCAGTGCAGTATCTGCAGTTTTCTCTGTCCGCCTTACCCATCTTCAAAAGGTAATACCTTACTGGAGAGTGTCATGTGGAAAGTCACGTGATTATTCTTAAGTCGTTCACCTGTTCAATTCAAGAAACAGTTCAGACTTCTCTGTTGATATGATGATAAACCGTTTTGCCTGCCTTAAGCGTTACATTTTCATCCAGTATGGCAGGATTTGGTTCTCCTCCTAAGTATCAAGTTGATTTCTTACTTGGATTTTAGTTAATCCGCAATAGGGCTCGAGACCATATAATGGTGTTGTTACTATCCTTTTTGTAACGCTATCTGGTTCCTCATTTCCTTTAGTGTCTTGATGCTTTGGTAGCCACATCAAAGTTACTTTTTTGTTCGTAGCCAGTTGCTTCAAGTATGTTTTGCAGTCCCAGGTCAGCTTAGGCTTGGTTTTCAATGATTTAGAGTCGTTAGTACTGTATAGCTATCTGAGAGGATATTAATCTCTATATTTTTGAGTCCTTTTTGTATGCACTCTTGTACGCAGTAATTTAGGCCTTTAAGCTCAGACACCTTCATGATTGTTAATGGAATACACGTTAAAGATCCCCACCATCCTTACATAAAGGCAGGAGTTCGGCAAATTTTCCAGGATAGTGAGGTTAAACTGCTCCCTGGCGTCAGTGATTGGCCATAGTCGCGGAAATAGGCCGACGTTAAAGAAACAAAACACACACACAGATAATTTTAGAAGGGTCACACAAAAAACTTCTCTGAAATGGTTAATAATTTTTCTTTTTTATGAAATTTGTTATATATATATATAT
Source organism: Tillus elongatus (assembly GCA_964006375.1). Classification (NCBI taxonomy): domain Eukaryota; kingdom Metazoa; phylum Arthropoda; class Insecta; order Coleoptera; family Cleridae; genus Tillus; species Tillus elongatus. Next base: position 196,571,838 of record OZ023263.1, read on the forward strand.
ATATATATATATATATATATATATATATATATATATATATATATATATATATATTGAGCGATGCCGAATACAGTGGTGTACTTATTTTCTTCCTAAAATGGCACTAGACCTTTTTCCATTGTTTGACATAAAAAAACTGGTTTAGTAGGCCTCAGTCAGATGATATAGAGAACCATTTTCACAGCACTTATAGAGTTTTTCATCTTATATCTTTTGATTATTTATTCATCAAAATCGAATCATAAATACAGAAGTTACAGGGGTGTTTCTATCTTAAATGGGCTATATTGTATGTACATACATATCTCGTTTTTTTTTTTTGTAGAAAATTGTATACTAGCGAATTCACTATAAAAAGTAAATAAGACATGAAAAAGTTTGGACGCAGCAAGTCGGTTGTGGTAGCGAATTTTCACATAAAGTTTCAAATCCTAAAGTCCAATTTTCCATTAATAAATAATAAAATCTTTATATAGGCAACATGAACAGTAAATTTCATAAAAATAACGTAAGGAGCTTCGAAAATACAGTAGTTTCGTTTTGAAAAAAGATCATGATTTTTTAGGAAAAACTGGTTTGATTGGATTGGTGAACGAATTTATCCAAGCGATTAACGAAGAGAAAAGACTTGCCAAGTTTATGCTTTTGCTACCAAATCTTTGACATGGCACGCGCCTTTGCTATGTAAACAGCTTGGATAAGTTCGATAGCCAGAAGCTAAATCGGGGCAGTTTTACCACGAAAATGTTTCTTTTTATTCAGTAAATTTGTGTATCTCTGAAAATGACATTGTTATTGTAATGAAATTTAAAGCAAGAGTGTTTATATATATATATATATATATATATATATATATATATATATATATATATATATATATATATATATATATATATATATATATATATATATATATAAAGTTGTTGTGAACATACCGGCCATACATTGTGACTTGCCATAAGATACAGTAAATAAGATGGGTAAACATAGCATACAAAGTACAACAATTCGAATACAAAACATTATTAACGTAATGTTAATCTATTTAAAAAATAAACATATCAACTTATCTGATAGAGTTACTATATAAATGATTTTTAAGAATGTACACTGACAATTTAAAAATGTTCGAAACAATTACGTTATCTAATGAATTAGGTAAACCAAATTGAATTACGTAATTTTTAAATAATGTTCATCTTGCACCAAACAGGAGACCTATTTAGTGGCGGATTTAACGAGTGGCAAAAGAGACATTGCCGACTGGGCACCCCCAGCAGGTAAGGGTCCCAGGGCCCATTTAGCAGGTAGCTTAAGTGCGAAATTAGTAGCGTGATGTTGAAAAAAGGGCTATTTATTAGTACATTTTTCCGCTCCGCTGTCTGATTAAACGATAGCCCTTTGAAAATATGTTCCGTCGATGACATCAAGTGTCGCGACTTGTCTAGCTCCTGTGGTCTAGTTCTGCTTGATAGTTTGATGTGTTGTCCGTTTTTTCTATCACGAAGCATCAAAGGTGACACGTGACACGCTACTAACCTATCTTAAGCCTAGTTCATACACTTGCGAATTGCCAAACTAATTCCTATTGGTTCATATTACGATATTATTTGAAATAAGCCAACAGGGATAGGTTTCGCTCATATTTCGAAATTGGCTTTTCGCAATTCGCGAGTGTATGAACCTAGATGAAAGCATGGTTTATACGCGAATTGTGAAAAGCGAATTGCGAAACTAATTCCTATTAGTCCATTGTAAATCACTTTACGATATTATCTAAAATAAACCAATAAGCATACGTTTCGCAGCGATTTCGTAATTCGCTTTTCTCAATTCGCGAGTGTGTGAACCTAGCTTTACGCTTTTCGTATCATATAAATAATTGAAACTACCAAAGTAAAAAAATACTATGCACATCAAAGGTCTGAGCACTACAGGTTGGGCTCCACGATTGAAAGCTGTGGAAGCGATAATACAGAATTTTGAATATATATATATATATATATATATATATATATATATATATATATATATATATATATATATATATATATATATATATATATATATAATTTCAACAGCAACCCACGAGGGCTTGCAGCCTAAATACTATCGTACCGTGGGTGTCGACAAGGAGGAAAGAGGAAACCTGTTAATTCTGGACTTGAAGGTTTGGAGGTTCGGAGGAAAAGGAAAAACATGTGGTGGCAAGAAATTCCTAAACTTGGAAGTCCTCGAGACAAAAGAGCGGGCATAACAAGATGTTCTATGTCTGGTGACCTGGACAGTAAAAAGGTTCATTCGCTCTGTTCCCCTGGTAGATCTGTTGGGGGCAGCAGGTGAAGGAACTATGGAAGAAAGCTCATCTGAGCAGTGCCCGTGCAGATATCTATTAAAGAGAGAGAGAGGTCACCAACGTCACGTCGGTGGGCAAGGGATGGCAGCCTTTGGGAGAGGGTAGGGTCACCGATGAGACGTATAGCTTTCTTTGGATGGAGTCCAGGATAGCGAGTGTAGAAGCGGCAGCTGCACCCCAGATGTGAGAGCAGTATTCGAGGTTTGGTCTTATTTGTGAAGTATATATGGTATAGAGATTAGCTGGTGAAAAGTATTTGCGAGTCCGGAAGAGGAAACCTAATTTCTTAGCAGCCGCTTTTGCAATTCATGTGACATGTTGGTGCCAATTAAGATTTCGATCCACAGAAATGCCAACAAGAGAAAAGGACCCATTACTTTGAATAACTTGGTTGTTCATTATGATGGGTCTAGGGCTGGTGTATCTCTTATGAGAAAGAAAGACTGAGATTTGGTGGGGTTGAATTGTACAAGATTTCTACTTACCCAGTCTAATATTTTTTGGAGATCCACGGAGAGAGAACCCTCCATGAGTCTGCGATCCTCATCTAATTGGGCTAAGGGGACAGGCTCAGAATATTGTATATTTGAGTGGAGGGTGCTGTCGTCCGCGTAACTGTGAACTGGGTTAAATGTGCTAGAGAGGAGGTCATTGATGTGGAGAAGAAACAAAGTAGGGGCTAAAGCTGAACCTTGTGGAACTCCTGCATTAATTGGATACAGTTTAGAGGAATGGCCATCCACAACAATAGAAATGCTCTGGTTGGAGAGGAAAATTGCTGTCCAGGTACAGAGTTTTGGTGGTAGGCCATAGGTCGGTAGTTTATTAAGCAGCGGTGCGTGCCAGACCTGGTCGAATGCTTTGGATATGTCTAGTGCGACAATCTGGGATTCACCGTGTATGTCCATAGACTTGTTCCAACAATGGGTGACAAAGGAAAGGAGGTCGGCAGTCGATCTGCGCTGACGGAATCCATACTGCCTGTCGTGGATTAGACTGTGTTTTTTAAGAAATTTTAGTAATTCGATGTTTATATATTTTCCATCACTTTAGAGACGACTGAAAGGAGAGAAATAGTCCTGTAGTTGCTAGGAAGCGCTTTGGATCCTTTTTTGGGGACGAGTTATACTCGAGCAGTTTTCCAGTTACTAGGGAATATGCCTCTATTGTAAGATATCTGAAACAGACGAGTCAGGACAGGAGCAAGTTCTGGTGCGCATTTTTTGAGAACAATTGCTGGGATCTCGTCAAGGCCAGAGGCTTTCCTGGTATTAAGAGAAGAGAGCATCTTTCGTACCTTTTAGTGAATTTTTATTTAAAAAATTCACTAATAGAGAGGTATCGATGGTGAGACTTTGCAAAAATTCTTTCACATGAGCGCGAATTAGGACCCCTAGAACCCATATCCGGGGTCAGTTTGAATTTTTATATGTTTATATATATATATATATATATATATATATATATATATATATATATATATATATATATATATATATATATATATATATATATGTATCCGTCTGATAACTCAAAAAAAATTAACCGATTTAGATGAAACTCGGCAAGTGCCTTTCTTTTATTAATGGCTTGGATGAGTTTGTTGGCCAGGAAAATCGGACGGGGTTTTCCGGGAAAATTTTGAGTTTTCTTTCAAAAAAAAAATTTTTTTTCGAAAATTTCGATAAAATTAGGTCTACATATTGCTTTGGGAAATACCTAACTATGTGCCAAAATTCAGCTTTCTAGGGTTACAGAAAATTGAGCTATTCAAATTTGAAACATTTATGTTTAAATCATAAGTATGTGGTTGCTGTTGATTAGTCAATGCTTCTCTTATTGACTCATGAAATTCATTTTTAAGTTTCCGAGAAATGTCAATAATACTAAATTCACTGATTGTTAATCATTGGAAGCATTTACGATTATATATAACCCTATTGTAATTTATTATCATTTATCACCTCTGTAGTTAAATCATAAGTATGTGGTTGCTGTTGGTTAGTCAATGCTTCTCTTATTGACTCATGAAATTCATTTTTAAGTTTCCGAGAAATGTCAATAATACTGAATTCACTGATTGTTAATCATTGGAAGCATTTACGATTATATATAACCCTATTGTAATTTATTATCATTTATCACCTCTGTAGTATAATTATTTTTTCCTTACAACTCGCAGCGTTTTTAGTCAATTGTTGTTATTAATAGTCAATAGTTTCTTTCCGAATACACACAGCTTCCATTGTCTTCTGCTTCTGCCGCTGTTACAGTCCTTTTATTTAGAGGTAGAGTTGTAACCACTCATACAGCCAGTGTTTTTTAACCACGTGGCTGGGGGACTGACCGAATTCATTCCCAGTTGCTGTTGATTTACTCATATTCTCTTAATATGTTTGAAGATGTGGTGTCTACTTCATTCCAAGTCACTATTAGCCGACTATTTATGAAATCAAATAAGTAAATTAAATCGATTGTCATAAAATATGTAGTGTATTAAGACAAGGAAAAAAGAAATAAAACATATATAACTGTGCACATTTTGATTATATTTTAGGGTGCTTGAGAGAGGTATTGTCACAGCATAATATCTTATTAAAGTTCATTTGTAAATAGGTTTAATTTTTATATGTTTATATATATATATATATATATATATATATATATATATATATATATATATATATATATATATATATATATATATATATATATATATATATATATATATATATATATATATATATATATGATAACTCAAAAAATAATTAACCGATTTCGATGAAACTTGGCAAGTGCCTGTCTTTTATTAATGCCTTGGATGAGTTCGTTATCCAGAAAAATCAGACAGGGTTTTCCGGAAAAATTTTGAGTTTTCTTTCGAAAAAAATTTTTTTCTCCGAAAGTAACAAAGCTGTTTTAATGAAATTTACTATATATGTTGCCTCAACCTTACTACGTACCAAAATTCAACTTTCTAAGTTCAGAGAAAATTGAGTTATTCAAATTTTAAATTTTCTTTCGAAAAAAATGTTTTTCTCCGAAAATTACAAAGTTATTTTAATGAAATTTTGTGGATATCTTGCCTTAGGAAAAACCTTACTACGTATTAAAATTAAACTCTCTAAGTTTATAGAAAATTGAGTTATTTAAATTTAAAGCATTTAATAAAAATTCACTACCATAACGCACTTGCTGCGTCCCGAGTTTTTTAGTTTTGAAAATGATATCCGTTATTTTATGCGCGACATTGGGGACTGTTGGTGGTTGAACACTTGGAGGTGGGTTGAGAGTAGAATTTCCGGCGAGCAACGAAGCAAAAAGTTCAGCCATGCCCAGGGCGGTACAAACAATTTCATCCCCTGAGACAAGAGGTGGGAACGTGCTCTTGAAGAAATTATTCCCAATAGATTTAGCAAGAGTCCAGAAGGGTTTTCCGCCGTAGGAGCTTAAGAGGACTGTTTTTGATGTGGTTTTTAAACGGTTTTTTTTGCCTCAGAAAGAATGCGGACATAGAGGTTTCTTGCGTCATTAAATGCTTGACGGTTTTCTTGACTGGGATTGGGTAGAAACGTTTTGTGACCTTTGACCTTTTCAAGTCTGGCCTTGTCACAGGATTTAGAGAACCAGGGCTTTTGAGTGGCTGAAGAGGTGTTCTGTGTACGTGGAATAAATAATTCCATGCCAGCTTGGATAATTTCGGTGACGTTTTGTGAGATATCAGAGGGGTCAGGATGAGAGAAGCAGGCAGACGCCCATGGAAATGAGAAAAAGTAATTCCGCATTTCGTCCCAGTTCGCAGAGTTGTAGTGCCAAACGATGCGTGGGTGTGATGACTGTGTGACCTCGGATTTCATTGCGCCGGAAGCAGTGACCATGCCGTGGTCTGAGCGAGCAAGGGGGGCGGTGACTGATGTCTTATAGCATTCAGGTTTTGTTGTAGGAAGGAGATCCAAGGGATTTGAGCTGTGTGTAGCGATGCGAGGAAAGTAAGTAGGCTGCTGAACCATATTGGCTAAAGAATTGCTGACTGTGAAGGCCTCCGCTGCTCTCCCTTGTGGATTGGTTAGCCATTCCTTATTATGGACATTGAAGTCACCAAGAATAGTGACATCGGAGGAAGGGTATTCAGAAATCAGATGGTCGGTTTTTGCATAGAAGATGAAATTGTGAGAGTTGGGGCTTCTGGACAAGATAAAATAAATATTAATAAAAATCATTAGTTTCCTCTATCAATTGGTTGTTTTTCACAACTTGTTGTGGTGGCATTCAGTACTCAGCGTGATAAATAATGTGCAAGTACAATAGACAATTTGCATGGATTTTCCATTACATTAATTGAACATTTACCTACAAGTTTTGCATACATAAAACATTATTACATCCGTGAAAATACCCAAAAATATATGTAGTGGACAAAAAGACTTTTAAAATCAACAAATTTCGAATTATTATCATGTGACCGCGAACGTTCTGGTATTGGTCGTGACGTACTTGGACAATGAATAAATGACGTGCTTACATTTGCCCTGTGGTATCATAAATACGGTCGCTTGTTTCTCAATATCGTGGTGATGTAAACACAGAGAAGCAAGCTCATTGTCATCGTGACATTACCGTCCAGTGACGTCACAGATTATGCCGGCAAAATGGTGATGTTTGAAATCAATTATGAAATTCGCATTTTCAAAAATTTTTTGTGTCGTTATTTTTGTAGTATGTGAAATGTAAAAATATTAAAAATCATCTTTGTGGTATGTCTATCAGATGTGATAAGAAAAAAACATGCAAATTGTCTATTAGAATCAAGAAAATGTTTGACGGAAAAGCTGCTGATTCGCGATTGAAAACACATGAAAAACATCAAATGAGTAACGAATTGCAAGAACGGAGGATTTCGAGAAATAAACGACATTTTCGGTTTTTTGATGCCTGAGAGTTTGAGGAATCTAGGAGTAGATGATTTGAAAATCAGTGTTACCACTTTAATGAAGAAATACTCAAAAATTTTCACCACAGATCTTAAACATGAACTGGTCAGTTTATTATTTCTCAGAAAATAGTGATTTCTCGAACGACAGTCCATTACATTATTTACAGTTTGTGATTGCAAACAAAATGATGGACAGTTTTCATGAGTACTACAATTTATTTAGATTGTTTTTGAGTTTGCCTATAGGTTCAGCTAATGCTGAACGTGTTATGAGTTCTTTGAAAATTGACAAAAAAAACTGTCATAAATGCCTATTATCTATATAGTTGTATACATTAGGGTCAGTAATTCTAAGCAGTTAATATATGTGATTAGTACTTAAATCAGTGGAAATCATATATGAAAGTTTCCAGCAAAAAGAAACGTTATAAATGTTGTGGTTAGGTTTAAATTGAATTCGAATATTTTGTTAATAATTATTAGACCACAGGTTTAACTAATCATTTTAATAGTTAAACGGGATAATTATTCTGAATAAATTATTTGTACTTACAATTTATTTTGTACTTACAAGCAGAACCCAGCACCCATATAAACTTCGAAAGCACAAAACACATAAACAAAAAACGTTGTTTGTTGAACAGTTGACAATGACTCTCGGAAAATCAGCATGCAATATTCACCAATACAGATCCCGTAACAGTTAAGCTTTGGTGATTCTGATTGGTTCTTTGACATCGCCATTTTATACGGATTTCCATGGCATATTCAATTATTTCATCAAATGATCCTTATAGAAACCAAACAATGCCGCATAGACTACTTTATGGATTTCTATGTGGTTTTCCTAGAAAGGGAATTCCGTACAAATCCACATATAATTCACAACCCTTCCACATACATTTCCTATTAACCATAGAGAGACTAGTCAAACCACATAAGTTTCCTTATAAGTTTTAATTGAATTTCTATAAGTCATTTCTGGTAGTGTTTGCTGAACAAAAAGCAAGACGTTAATACAAAGTTACATTCAATCTTTCTGTATTCAATAAAAAATTTCCAACATTACGAAAAATTGCCGACCGGGCTTTTTTCTCTTAAATCCGCCACTAAACCCATTGCTAATAATTTTTTAACATTAAATTTAGATTTATAATACTTTATTGTATGTTCGTAAGTAATTCACTTTTCTTCCTGAATTTGATGGCTGCATATATCTCTCAAAACATATGGTAGGATCTATAAGATAACCGTTTTTATGGTTTTTATCGATTGCTATGATGTCAATCATGCTGGTGCTCTCAGTTTCTGAGAGGCCATGAACTTCTAGTTGGACGCGTTTCGCTCGGAGGGTACAAGCAAGTAGTTCCACAGCTTTATGATGACGCCTGTGTCCAAACAGTTCTCCGTGTGCAGTACACGAGCAGATGTCCAAAAGTTTCATACTAGTTACAGTGTCTGCAACGGGATGTGTCGATACAGCGACCAAGATTACCATGAACAGGAGCCACATTACATGTAATTTTCCAACAATCCCGCCATTCTTATGTTAAACCCTTATTATTATACATATAACCAATTATTTGCTTGTTCGACCTGCTGGTAAGTAACTACCCCTTAGCCTTCTTGTTTCTGAGACCACCATTGTTCACACATTCTTTACCTGCGAGCGACTCTAACTGGCTTGCGATTCACGGAGTCCAAATTTATATTGTCGTTATTGATATCTAATTTTATTTATTTATTTATCACAACTTTCTTCTGCTTTGAAATAATTCTGATTGGTTCATTAGCTGAATGCATTTTGAATTTAGTAGAGATTTTAATTTATTCAATTGTTGTAAAGATGCTTCGCAAAATGTATTAAAAATTTGACGACCTTTTACTAACTTTGATGAATATAAGAATCCATTTGGTGTATCATTTGGAATTTGGAGAATATCTTTAACTGTGCTTATTGCCACATGGTAACTGTACCGATAATGTACACATGAGAGAGCCCAGCAAACACAGTTACAAATCAGATATATAAATGTTACATAAAACTTACTATTTCAATAGCTCAGGTGATGTATCAAGTAATTTTCATGTAATAGGATTGATATCAGAAATGTCAGCAGCTATAGATGCACTCGCATATATGTAACTGATAGATTACATGGTTATATGTATGCTACATCAATTATATATATATATATATATATATATATATATATATATATATATATATATATATATATATATATATATATATATATATATATATATATATATATATATATATATATATATATATATGTGTGTGTGTGTGTGTGTGTTATATTCACTTATCATACATTTAATGCTCAAATAAAGTAGGTACCTACCAAGAAACTGTTATGTACAGCTGCTAGATGTACAGCTAAATTAATAGCATTGCTTAATATTTAGCCACTGTAGTAACAACCCTCGTAAATAAGGCGGTTTGTTAAAAAAAGGTTAGATGCAACAAATCCGCTCCAGTGAGAAATGAACGAAATAATTAAATATGGGTTTGGCTATATTATTTGTAGTAGAAGCTGATGTTTCTACCATCACATGATTTCTCATTATTATATCAGTCAACAACAGTACAACAAATTACTTTCAGATTTAGACTTTCTTTCCAATATATTAAACACCCTTCCACGTGCAGAACTAACACTAATATCCGTTAGAATATGGATGAAACAGCTGTTGTTGGTTATATTGTGTCACCACTGGTAGCGCTAGTTGTCAACGCGCATGCTCCCTATATTGGTGTAACAAATAAACCTATCAGTTAGAACACCTAAATTAATTATTAATTAGTTTGTCGCTAATCCAAAGAAGATACCTACTTATCTATCTGCTAATCATAGAAATTGCAGATGGATACAGCAGAAAACAGAAGTAGACGCGCGCCGTGTGCCAATTAGATCATTATCATTTTTGTGGCAAATTAAAGCGGTTGCAAATGAATTATTTTGCTTTTAATTCATTCCGATTTGTAAAATCGTGTATTGATAATAATTAATTCCATAAGAACATTAACATTTAAACCACGAAATTTAATTCAAATGTTCATAAGGTCATTTCCCACATATGTTATGTAACAGTGTAACTTGTGTGATCCAAAATTACGGCATATAGTTATTGTTCATTATCATCCCTTTGTAAAGTTAATGTTATATAACGCTGCTATATATATTTAATGTAACATATATATTACATTATTATGTAACATTGTACCGTTCCTTATATATGCTTGAGATCTTGGGTTATAGCACATATCAATCTATTTGTAATATATATGTATATATATATCATGTATCGCACTCGAAACATGTAATATGACAAATAATTCATAATTTATCTGTGTCTGAAAGGTACATATAGGTAACTTATGTGTTACATATATACATTAAGATGATATTTTCTTGATTTTAATTTGCCATGTATCAGTTATGTGTGTTTGCTGGGAGTTTTTAATTTTTAGTATGTCCTTGACTTTTACTTATGAGGAAGAGTAAAAGGCATGGCTTTTAAAAAACCCCTACAACACGAACTAATATCATTCAACGCATCAAGCATTTCATAGCAAGCTTTCCAATAGGAGAAATCTATGCAGCAGTTAATAACACTTATCGAATAATAAATTTAGGCATAAGTAATGACAACAATTTGAACAATTATATTCTCTTTAGTTTAGGTACTGCCGTTACTTGTTTTTGGTGATAAAAAAAATCTGGACGCAGCCAGTGCGCTATGAAACGAATTTTCATAGAAGTGTTTTGCTCTTAAATATGTTGTTTTTTAAGACACCAAATTTAGTAGATAATATAACCTTTATAGTAGAAACAATGTACCATATTTCATCAATATAAAACATTTTGTTAGAAAAACTATAAACATTTCCCGAACATAAATTTAAAATTTTCCAAAAAAAAAAAACTAGTCCAACTTCCCTAACCAACGAACCAATCCAGTCAATTTACACAAAGATCATACCGGCCAAGATCTAATTATTCACAGAAAGCTTTTTGACAGAAATAAAAAATATATTGTCATCAAAATTTGCAAACAATTTGTTTAAAAGACCGAGGTGAGACACTGGTTGGAAACTGAAACAAAAAGCAGAATCACCCAAAAAGCCACAAAATAATAACAGTTTTTTTACCAACACCTACTGATGAAGACAACTTCGTTGTTGAAATACGTATCTAGTGCATAATTGTCTGTTATTAGCTTATGGTTCTTAAATATGATTCTGCTTTTTGTTTCAACAATTTGTTTCACTAAATACGCACCTTTTTACAAAGATTGGCTGTAATCTGAGACAAAAATTGGAAGTATAACAATTTTTTTAGGATTTTTTTTAATTCCCAAACATCCTTACTATTGTCATTTTGCAGGACATAGAGAAATTTCTCGACGATGGAAAGGATGGTGTTGTATACTTTAGTTTAGGATCGAATGTAGGAAGCAACTTTGTAAATGAAGAAATGAGGCAAATATTTATAGACACGTTTAAAGCGTTGCCTTTTCGAGTTCTATGGAAATTTGATATTGAGCTCGAAAATCTACCGCCAAATGTGAAAATAAGCAAGTGGCTTCCACAGCAAGATATCTTAAGTAAGTAGGTATCTATATTGTTTTTACCTTTTCTCAGGCCTCAATTAAAATATTTAGTAATGACAAGAATACCCAATTCATCAGCGTAGCTTAATTATGGGGTGAAGCCGCTGTCCGTTTATTTCGACACTTACTGTATGTTTATTTGCCCGATTTATTGATATAGAGTGTGCTTCAAAAGCCCAAAAACGGTCTCGTGTTTCAGAAATCGCTTGAAGAAAAAAATTGAAATTTTCTATATAACGGTTATTGAGGATGCCCTATTCAATGATATCTGCAATATTGTCAATTATCTAAGTAAAGATTGGAACCTATGATGAGCACTGATAAATAACCTTGGATAACCCAAATCACCGCATCTTTTCAAAGACCTAACGATCGTTTACTAACAAAGTTAGCGTCATGTGGGGATGAAAAATTCTACTTACTAACTAACTAAACATCACCTTTTATACTACGTCTTAGGTAAAGACCGATACAAAGAGGGTCGAAATCCCAAGCAAATTTTCTGTGGATTGTATTTTAATTGCCGGACGACGTTTTTGATCTTCCATTATAACTTTACCTGCGGAGTTTGGGAATCTCTTCTGTGTCAAAGATAAAGAGTGTAAACAAAGGGTTATAAATCAATGGCGTAGCTTGCTTTAAGGAACTTTTGTTTTTTATTGCCTTAGAAATATGAATACTTTTGTACGCATCCAACTTCGCTGGTTGTCTAACATTTTAAACAAGCTTCAGATGTTCTTTATCTATGCGGTGATTATTATTATTATATGGTGTGCCACGCATGACTTGTCTACAATAGCGTGTCTCAGCTGTGCCAGATGTTCCTTAAATCTGGTTTCAATGGTTCTTTTCGTCGGCCGAACGTATTTAAGATTGCAATCTTTACAACTTATCTCATAGATACCCGACACTTCAGTGGCTTTATCTTTCGTATTGCCTAACAGATTTTTTTCATTATGTTTTGCCGAAAAAGTTAGCTACAAATCAGCTTTCTTAAAAATGCTCTTGAGACCCCTTCTGATACGCGTTTCAAATCGTAGGCAAACAAACTTTTTTCTATTTTATCTTTCCTGGTTGTGGTGGATTCCTCTTACATTTTCTTTGTTCTATCTCTATTAATTTATTATTTTTTATTATTAAATTTTTCCACTAATCAATCCGAATATCCGTTATGTTTAGCCACTTTTTTATTGTACTCTAACTCTCTACTATGTCTCCTTTCGTTACTTAAGGGAAATTTTATTAATCTATTTACTGAGGAATTTAAGCTGGCCGTTTTTTGCGTAAACGTATGATGCAAGTTAAACTACGCGTCAATAATTGAAATGAACACCTTAAATTTTGGATCCTGTTTGATCGTTTGTATCTCAAAATCAAGTTGACCGAATCTACTCTAATTTTCACAGGTTGACAGATGTTTTTTGGGGCTTTTAATTGGTAGACAATAAAAAAATTTGCACTTACTTGCTACAAGATAGAGGATGGAATATAAGTGGATGTTTTTCCAACAACATTTCAAACAATGGCCATTAGTCTACGAGGAGTGTTATGTATATTTTTGGTATGCAATTTAGAAATATACCTTGATACTAAGTGAGTGGTGAACGTGTCGCCACCTAGTTCGGAACCAAGTACTATGTTGTCACGCCCGCTCCAAATAACACAGAGTGTTAAAAAATAGAGACAGTATACAACTAACTAACAATTTAAAAAAATTGTTAGCCCTGGCCCATTTCTACCCCAATATAGGGACAAAGTATGTAAGACTAGATGCATTCTCGCAACAATTAGAACCGTAGACCGGTTTCGCTCTCATTAGAGCTCTTCAGTACGGCATACTAATTGTAGCAAAAATGCACCAAAATAACACGGCTGTAGTATAGCCAGTCTTAAAACACTAAGTGAGTGGTAAACGTGTCGCCACCTAGTTCGGAACCAAGTACTATGTTGTCACGCCCGCTCCAAATAACACAGAGTGTTAAAAAATAGAGACAGTATACAACTAACTAACAATTTTAAAAAAATTGTTAGCCCTGTCCCATTTCTACCCTAATATAGGGACAAAGTATGTAAGACTAGATGCATTCTCGCAACAATTAGAACCGTAGACCGGTTTCGCTCTCATTAGAGCTCTTCAGTACGGCATACTAATTGTAGCAAAAATGCACCAAAAATAACACGGCTGTAGTATAGCCAGTCTTAAAACACTAAGTGAGTGGTGAACGTGTCGCCACCTAGTTCGGAACCAAGTACTATGTTGTCACGCCCGCTCCAAATAACACAGAGTGTAAAAAAAATAGAGACAGTATACAACTAACTAACAATTTAAAAAAAATTGTTAGCCCTGGCCCATTTCTACCCCAATATAGGGACAAAGTATGTAAGACTAGATGCATTCTCGCATCAATTAGAACCGTAGACCGGTTTCGCTCTCATTAGAGCTCTTCAGTACGGCATACTAATTGTAGCAAAAATGCACCAAAAATAACACGGCTGTAGTATAGCCAGTCTTAAAACACTAAGTGAGTGGTGAACGTGTTGCCACCTAGTTCGGAACCAAGTACTATGTTGTCACGCCCGCTCCAAATAACACAGAGTGTTAAAAAATAGAGACAGTATACAACTAACTAACAATTTAGAAAAAATTGTTAGCCCTGGCCCATTTCTACCCCAATATAGGGACAAAGTATGTAAGACTAGATGCATTCTCGCAACAATTAGAACCGTAGACCGGTTTCGCTCTCATTAGAGCTCTTCAGTACGTCATACTAATTGTAGCAAAAATGCACCAAAAATAACACGGCTGTAGTATAGCCAGTCTTAAAACACTAAGTGAGTGGTGAACGTATCGCCACCTAGTTCGGAACCAAGTACTATGTTGTCACGCCCGCTCCAAATAACACAGATTGTTAAAAAATAGGACAGGGCTAACAATTTTTTTTAAATTGTTAGTTAGTTGTATACTGTCTCTATTTTTTAACACTCTGTGTTATTTGGAGCGGGCGTGACAACATAGTACTTGGTTCCGAACTAGGTGGCGACACGTTCACCACTCACTTAGTGTTTTAAGACTGGCTATACTACAGCCGTGTTATTTTGGTGCATTTTTGCTACAATTAGTATGCCGTACTGAAGAGCTCTAATGAGAGCGAAACCGGTCTACGGTTCTAATTGTTGCGAGAATGCATCTAGTCTTATATACCTTGATACCTTGGGACGTTTACGAGATTTTACTACTATTCACTACGTTTTTACAATCAATTTTGTATTTTAGGTCAAATCCGCCCTAAGTAAAAATGCAAGCAAACCACATTGGTCGATGAGGCGGATTATGTTCGCTTTTGGTATTCAGTGCTGAAGAATATCTCTATACCTCGGGACCTACCCGAGATTTTGCTGATATCGCGTTTCACTCCGTTTCTGTCGTCACTTTTGTCTTTGAGGTCAAATTAGACTCTTAACCACATTGTTTTTTTCGTAAAACGAGCACTTCAATAGTCAAGGAGTCGGGTTATGTGAATTTTCGGTATGCAATTCAGAAGAACACCTTAATGCCTCGGGACGTTTTCGAGATTTCAGTAATTTCGCAGCCCACTACGTTTATATCATCGATTTTTTTTAAATTATTTTTTTTCATCATTGGTCGACGTGGAGGTTTACGCTGCTTTTTGGTATTCCACTCTGAAAAACATATCTACTATACCACGTGACATTTTTCAGATTTTGTTGATATCGCAGCCTACTAGGTTGATATCATTTATTTTGTTTCTTAGTAGTAAAACTAATATGTTAGTAGCGAAATTTTTATTTTATTCATTACACAAGACATAACTAACACAGATAAGTGAATGAATAAATAACCCCATAGTTATGAAGAAACGTAAAAGTCAATATCTTGCAGGTCCACCACGATTACTGATCAGATCTGCCACTCGTCTGGGCATGATATCCACCAATCTTCTCAACAAATCTTGGGGAGTAGCTTCCCACTCCTGCCTAATCGCAGTAGCCAATACATTCAAGTCATGGAAACCATTTTCTTTCTCACTTAATTTTAATTTGATCAGACTTCATACATGCTCAATCGGATTCATATCAGGTGATTTGGCAGACCACCCCATTATATCTATATTGTTCATCCTAAGCATATCCGTAACGATTTTAGCTCGATGAGGACGAGCATTATCATCGACCAATATAAAATCGTTACAGAAATTAATGGCATACGGAATGATAATATCTCTCACACACAAATCTCGATAAATTTCATACATTCTCTCATTAAGATTACTAAGTCAGTTCTCCCATTCTGACTTATAACACCGCATACTGTCACTCCACCTTCACCGAAAGCCTCTCGTACTTCCATACATTCTTCGCTATACCTTCCACCAGTTTCTCTCCATACCAATACACGCCCATCATTTCAATACAAAGTAGATCTTGATTCATCAACAAACA
Source organism: Tillus elongatus (assembly GCA_964006375.1). Lineage (NCBI taxonomy): Eukaryota > Metazoa > Arthropoda > Insecta > Coleoptera > Cleridae > Tillus > Tillus elongatus. Next base: position 196,588,226 of record OZ023263.1, read on the forward strand.
AACATCTCTGCCATTCTGCTACTCCCCAGTGTCTGTGTTGGTTGGCCCAGTTTCGGCGCCCAGTGCGGTGTATAGTTTTCAAGAGTGGGCATGCCGCTCGTCGTCTGGCTCTTAAATTTCAGGTATGGAGTCGTCTGCGTATTGTCGACTTTAAAGCTGCAATTTACACAATTGATATAATTTCTGAGGAAGTTACCTTCCTGTTCCTGCGTATTGTTATCGCAATTCTGTTGTCATTTTGCCTAGTAGTAACTCTTTATCTGCCCCATGCCTGTATTGAGAGCGGCCGGTATTCACGACATGGTCTATCACCCTTTTAATTATCGACTGGGATTTGAAGTAAATGTCGGCTATGTGTCTATACAACCAGCCTTGTTTACTTAACCTGAAACCGCTCAATAAATCTGTCAATATTTCAGAATTTTGTTTAAATTAATACTTTATTTTGTTACTTTGGCATATTTTCCATTTTGTGAGGCAATAATCGAAGCTGCACCATATTTTTACTGTAAATAAAATTATAAGCGACAAATTTGAAGCATATGTGAATGTAAAATGTCTAACTTGATTGTTGCCATTCGCAACGAAATTGGTTGCTATGAATCGTGAATGAACGTATCTAACCTCCTGGATCAATCAAAATTTTAGCTATAATCGTAAATTAATGATCTCTACCTATTAGGCTGCGATCTCAACTAAATCATAGAAACTTCCCTAAGTATTGAAGGATTCTCAACTGCATACCCAACATTCACCTGACCCAAATCCTCAAGTTTTGTGATGCGAGTTTTTAGAGAAAGTTAGGAGGCAAATTTGCTCAGAACAACGTAGTCGAACGCGATATCAACACAATCTCGGGAAGGTCCTGAAGTATAGAGATAATCAACAGCACTTAATACAAAAAACTCTGGACGCAGCAAGTGCGTTATGGTAGTGAATTTTTATTAAATGCTTCAAATTTGAATAACAAATTTTTCTATAAACTTAGAAAATTTAATTTTGGTATGTAGTAAGGTCTTTCTTAGGACAAGATATCCACCAAATTTCATTAAAATAACTTTGTAAATTTTGGAGAAAAAAAATTTTTTGAAAGAAAATATAAAATTTTAATAACTCAATTTTTGATAAATTGAGAAAGTTAAATTTTGTTACTTAGTAAGGTCTATCCCAAGGCAATACATGTAAATTTCATTAAAACAGCTTTGTTATTTTCGGAGAAAAAAATTTTTTTTTGAAATAAAACTCAAAATTTTCCCGGAAAACCCCGTCTGATTTTCCTGGCTAACGAACTCATCCAAGCCCTTATTAAAAGAAAGGCACTTGCCGAGTTTCATTGAAATCGGTTAATTATTTTTCGAGTTATCAGACGGATATATATATATATATATATATATATATATATATATATATATATATATATATATATATATATATATATATATATATATAAACATATAAAAATTGAAACTGACCTCGGATATGGGTTCTAGGGGTCCTAGTTCGCGCTCATTTGAAAAATTTTTTGCAAAGTCTCACCGTCGATACCTCTCTATTAGTGATTTTTTTTAAAATAAAAATTCACTAAAATCAAATAACAGAGATAGCTTGCTCTACTCGCAATTGTCTTTAGAAAATCAAATTAAAGATCTCGATTTACCAAGAAAAACTTCAACTACCATAATTAGAATGAGATTTAACCACGGTAGATATAAATCTCATCTGCATCGAACTGGCATGGAGGATCTTACTGCAACTGCGATGGAACCTCTATCTGCGACTTGGACCGCCTAGTATTTTCACGTTACCGATTCAACACGCTACGAATTGACTTATGCATTTATTAATAATAACAATGTTTACAGTGAGCGACATCTGCTGGTCAAACGTAAAAATATAAAACCATTGAGCACCAAGAATTGAAATGTTAGTCAATAAAAGTGAGAATGAGAACTACAAAGTCATTGAATAATACGAGATTTTGAAGCTGTGATCAATAGAAATATAAATAACCAACAGCAACCACATACTTATGATTTAAACATGTTTCAAATTTGAATAGCTCAATTTTCTGTAACCCTAGAAAGCTGAATTTTGGCACATAGTTAGGTATTTCCCAAAGCAATATGTAGACCAAATTTTATCGAAATTTTCGGAAAAAAAAATTTTTTTTGAAAGAAAACTCAAAATTTTCCCGGAAAACCCCGTCCGATTTTCCTGGCCAACGAACTCATCCAAGCCATTAATAAAAGAAAGGCACTTGCCGAGTTTCATCTAAATCGGTTAATTATTTTTTGAGTTATCAGACGGATACATATATATATATATATATATATATATATATATATATATATATATATATATATATATATATATATATATATATATATATATATATATATATATATATATATATATATATATATATATATATATATATATATATATATATATATATATATATATATATATATATATATATATATATATATATATATAAGCATATAAAAATTCAAACTGACCCCGGATATGGGTTCTAGGGGTCCTAATTCGCGCTCATTTGAAAGAATTTTTGCAAAGTCTCACCATCGATACCTCTCTATTAGTGAATTTTTTTAATAAAAATTCACTAAAAAGCGAACATAATCCGCGTCATTGACCAATGGGATTAGTTTGCATTTTTACTTATGGTGGATTTGACCTAAATTACAAAATTGATTATAAAAACGTAGTGGGCTGCGATATTATTGAAATCTCGAAAACGTCCAGAGGTATTAAGGTGTTCTTCTGAATTGCATACCGCACATTTACCTAACCCAACTCGTTGACTATTGAAGTGCGCGTTTTACGAGGAAAAAAAACAATGTGGTTAAGAGTCTAATTTGACCTCAAACACACAGCTCAGTTCAGTTCAATAAGCTAGCTTCGAAATTTAAGTCCATTAGCCACAGAAATTTACCTCAAACACAAAAGTGATGACAACAACGTAGTGAAACGCGATATCAACAAAATCTCGGGAAGATCCCGAGGTATAGATATTCTTCAGCACTGAATACCAAAAGCGAACATAATCCGTCTCATCGACCAATGGGGTTTACTTGCATTTTTACTTAGGGTGGATTTGACCTAAAATAAAAAATTGATTATGCAAACGTAGTGGGCTGCGATATTAATAAAATCTCGAAAACGTCCCGAGGTATTAGGGTGTTCTTCTAAATTGCATACCGAAAATTCACCTAACCCAACTCATTGACTATTGAATGCGCCAAAAAAAAAACTATGTGCTTAAAAGTCTAATTTGACCTCAAAGACAAGTGATGACAGCAACATAGTGTAACGCGATATCAACAATATCTCGGGAAGGTCCAGAGGTATAGATATATTCTTCAGCACTGAATACCAAACGCGAACATAATCCGCCTCATCGACCAATGGGGTTTGCTTGCATTTTTACGAAGTTTGGATTCGACTCAAAATACAAAATTGATTATAAAAAAACTCGGGACGCAGCAAGTGCGTTATGGTAGTGAATTTTTATTAAATGCTTCAAATTTAAATAACTCAATTTTCTATAAACTTAGAGCGTTTAATTTTAATACGTAGTAAGGTTTTTCCTAAGGCAAGATATCCACAAAATTTCATTAAAATAACTTTGTAATTTTCGGAGAAAAACATTTTTTTCGAAAGAAAATTTAAAATTTGAATAACTCAATTTTCTCTAAACTTAGAAAGTTGAATTATGGTACGTAGTAAGGTTGAGGCAACATATATAGTAAATTTCATTAAAACAGCTTTGTTACTTTCGAAGAAAAAATTTTTTTTCAAAAGAAAACTCAAAATTTTTCCGGAAAACCCCGTTTGATTTTTCTGGATAACGAACTCATTCAAGCCATTAATAAAAGACAGGCACTTGCCAAGTTTCATCGAAATCGGTTAATTATTTTTTGAGTTATCATATATATATATATATATATATATATATATATATATATATATATATATATATATATATATATATATATATATATATATATATATATTATTGTTGTTTATTATTGTTTATTGTTTATTGGCAAAAATTATACATTATGTTAATACAATAAGTCTTATGCGACTTGTGGTGTATCATATAACATAATTTAGAAGGTTGAATCCTAAATAGTTTGACAGTCCAACACCAAATTCAATAAACTTCAAATTTTGACGTACCAAACTTAAATTCTTTATCTGTTCTATTTCGCACCTTCTAACACTTCAACCATCACCTTCATTTACCATAAATCTCTGCTATTCGATAATGTCTTTCTTACTGCCATTCCTGCCAAGCAACCTATATTTTCACCAAGATTTTGAAATTTGTAGGAGATTAAAATTACTTTAGTTTTACAAGTGTCAAATTTGTAATAGATAATAATATATATATATATATATATATATATATATATATATATATATATATATATATATATATATATATATATATATATATATATATATATATATATATATATATATAACATATAAAAATTAAACCAATTTACAAATGAACTTTAATAAGATATTATGCTGTGACAATACCTCTCTCAAGCACCCTAAAATATAATCAAAATGTGCACAGTTATATATGTTTTATTTCTTTTTCCCTTGTCTTAATACACTACATATTTTATGACAATCGATTTAATTTACTTATTTGATTTCATAAATAGTCGGTTAATAGTGACTTGGAATGAAGTAGACACCACATCTTCAAACATATTAAGAGAATATGAGTAAATCAACAGCATTTGGGAATGAATTCGGTCAGTCCCCCAGCCACGTGGTTAAAAAACACTGGCTGTATGAGTGGTTACAACTCTACCTCTAAATAAAAGGACTGTAACAGCGGCAGAAGCAGAAGACAATGGAAGCTGTGTGTATTCGGAAAGAAACTATTGACTATTAATAACAACAATTGACTAAAAACGCTGCGAGTTGTAAGGACAAAAATAATTATACTACAGAGGTGATAAATGATAATAAATTACAATATGGTTATATATAATCGTAAATGCTTCCAATGATTAACAATCAGTGAATCCAGTATTATTGACATTTCTCGGAAACTTAAAAATGAATTTCATGAGTCAATAAGAGAAGCATTGACTAACCAACAGCAACCACATACTTATGATTTAACTACAGAGGTGATAAATGATAATAAATTACAATAGGGTTATATATAATCGTAAATGCTTCCAATGATTAACAATCAGTGAATTCAGTATTATTGACATTTCTCGGAAACTTAAAAATGAATTTCATGAGTCAATAAGAGAAGCATTGACTAACCAACAGCAACCACATACTTATGATTTAAACATAAATGTTTCAAATTTGAATAGCTCAATTTTCTGTAACCCTAGAAAGATGAATTTTGGCACATAGTTAGGTATTTCCCAAAGCAATATGTAGACCAAATTTTATCGAAATTTTCGGAAAAAACAATTTTTTTTTCGAAAGAAAACTCAAAATTTTCCCGGAAAACCCCGTCCGATTTTCCTGGCCAACGAACTCATCCAAGCCATTAATAAAAAAAAGGCACTTGCCGAGTTTCATCTAAATCGGTTAATTATTTTTTGAGTTATCAGACGGATACATATATATATATATATATATATATATATATATATATATATATATATATATATATATATATATATATATATATATATATATATATATATATATATATATAAACATATAAAAATTCACTAAAAAACGTAGTGGGCTGCGATATTAATAAAATGTCGAAAACGTCCCGAGGTATCAAGGTATATTTCTAAATTGCATACCAAAAATGTATATAACTGTCCTCGTAGACTAATGGCCATCGATTGAAATGTTGCTGAAAAACATCTACTTATATTCCATCCTGTATTCTGTAGCACGTAGGTCCAAATATTGTTATTGTCTGCCAATTAGAAGCCCCAAAAAACATCTGTTAACCTGTGAAACAAATTAATGAAAAAGATTTAAATTTGTCATAAGAGTTCAGAGTTTCTCAGATAGTGTAGGTCACTTTGCTATATCTAATCCATTTGGATTTTGAAATATGACTGTTACTTAAGGGAAATTTTATTAATCTATTTACTAAGGAATTTAAGCTGGCCGTTTTTTGTGTAAACGTATGATGCAAGTTATTTGTAATGTAACTTGGAGTGGTAGTTTCTTTCCTGTGGGCAGCTTACATCAATAAAAATACTTATTTCTCCATTCAAAGTTTTCTATTTATATATAGCATACGTGCATTTTGTGCATTTCCTGCCCGTGAGTGTAGACCTTGCCTAATGTAATTTTACCGTTGCATTTTTGGCCGCAGCATCCACCTTGTTTTTAATAAGTTCACGCTCTGCTGTGACTGAAACCTACAAGTATCAAATCAATATTTTATTTGATTTTTGAAATATGACAACACAGCGTTTTCGTTGATAGGTCCTGGAATGGTCCCGTATTTTAGAAACAGATTAATGAAAAAGATTTAAATTTGTCAAAAGAGTTCAGAGTTTCTCAGATATTGTAGGTCACTTTGCTATATCTAGTCCATTAGGATTTGGAAATATGACAACACAGCGTTAACAGTAACAGTAACTACTAGTAATTTTCATATAAATTATTTCGTAATTTTTAAAAAACCTTATTTTTCCTGAACAGCTTGTATTTTAGAACAATAAAAATAAGTGCAGGCAGGTTTTTAGGGATTCTAAATAAGAATTCGTCGTCAATTTTTTTGTAAAAAAAAACTAATAGTAAGTTTTGTATAAGATATTTCGTAATTAAAAAAAACTTACATTTTGTTTTGAAGAGCCTGCATTTTAGAAAAATGCAAATAGGTGCAGGCAGGTTTTAAAGGATTCTAACTAAGATCACCTCATCAATTTTCTTCTACAAAATTTCTAATATGGATTATTCAAATTTGACCACATAGAAAGGGTCACCATTGGCCATCATTAGGTACAGCCCAAAAATAAAGTTGTGCATTCATTGGATGCGCATTTTGAATACCTACTTAACAAAACAAAAAGTAAACAAAAATGAGCCAAAAGACAAACATTTTATTTAGGTCAATCCTTAATGTCTATACAGTGACTCTAAGATAAGGATGGGATAGCATTCGGATATTGGAAATTTTAGGAGTTATAGTTTTGTTCAAATTATGAAAAAGTTGCGAAATTTAAGAACCTTTAACGTGACGTTTTCAAAAGTGAAGTATCTCTGACAGGTATTGATTTTTTTTAATCTAATTTTATTGAAGTTTGTTTTTAATTTTCTCTGGCGTTATTTAATAGATATCAAAAAATTAAAAATATTCGTCCATTGTTACTTTCTAATCTGAATTAGATGACGTTCACGGATTTTCAATACGACGTTTCATCTCCGAGAGACCCTCATCAATTTAATTTTTTCCCTGTTATTTGTATTACAAAATAAAAAACTATTTTTAAATCTAAATTAGAGAATATATCATTTGTAATGGTTTAAATATGTTTTCAACTTGTTTCAGCCATAAAAGAATATTATGTGGGAAAAATATCCTAAGTACGGCACTGTATCATTGAAAAACATTTATTTCGGAAAGTCGTACCTTTTGAAAATTCAATAAACCGTCTGATTTTCGATAAGATTTCTTAGTCATTAAAATGTAAGACGTAAAACCGTACTATCGTAAGACCGCTCAAAAAAATAGTGAGCTTTGACAAATTGTCTCTAATGACAATAGTGATCGTTTAACAATATAAATGTCAATGTCAATTACTTTACTTTGCTACAATACAGTTAACTGGATACGAGCTCTCTTGATTTGGTTTGACTGGAAATTTTTCTTTTGAGGAAAAGTTCGTCATATTAAACTGTTACATTTTGTGCCATATTCGAGAAGCTGATCAAATGTATATAGATTATTACCCTGAAAGAGTACAGCCAAATTAAGAGATATATGAAAAATACTTACCAATTTATTGCAGTAGGGTTTATTTAAGAAACCAAATTGTTAGTAGAAACAAACCATGCAATTAAGTAATTCGAAATAATGCACTGTTAGGTGTACCACAAGATCCTACAACATCGGTTAGAAATATTGAACGAGTAACTGGGACGCCGAAATGTACATAAATTTTATTTTGCGTAAGAACAAATACCATCCTTACAAATTTCGAATTTGCCAAGGATTAAGGCTGGGGGACCATATAAGACGAAGGACATTTCGTGAGTGGTACACTACAAAAGTCAAGAGGATACAAATTTTGTTAATAAAATATTATGGTCTGATGAGAGTATGGTTATCAATAACGGAATCTTTAACAGACGATATATAAATTTTTGGTCCATAAGAAATCCCCGTCTAGACACCAACACCATTTTGGTTTCAACATGTGGTTGGGAATGTTGGGAACAAGGATAATTAGATCAGTTTTTTATCATGGATCATTAGCTTCCGGCGGGTGTCGAAATTTGCTTCAGAATGATTTGGAGGAACGGTTTGATGCTAACTTACCATTCGTATAAGTCAATAACATCTGGTTCCAGCAAGACGGGGCCCGGCTCATAATTTGACAGCTATCAAAAAATACCTATCAAATAGGTTTCCTGATAAATGGATAGGTACGCAACCTGAGGTTTCCTGGGCCCCACAAACGCCAGATCTGACACCTCTTGATTACCATCTTTGGGGGTAAATAACAAACTACGTGTACCAACGTAATTTTCATATGGAGAAACGATTGCGCCAACTGGTTCCAGAAGCATTTCAAACCATTACACCAGATGCACTTAACAATGTTTTGGATTCCACAGTTAAACGATGTTACCTATGCTTAGATAATAATGGTGATTTGTTTGAACATCTTTTATAATTAGGACTGATAATCTACCATTTATAATATTCATTGGATAGTATAGGGTACCTACATTTCATAAATTCAAGTTATTTTATTGGTTTATTTATTACAAATAAATAAATGTTTTTCAAGCATTCATGCATTTTCTTTTATAGCTCAAACAATCTCAAAATATTTAAACCATTACAAATGATATATCCTGTAATTTAGATTTGAAAACGGTTTTATATTTTGTAATACAAATAAGAGGGCCGTATTTAAACAAATTAAGTTGATGATAGTTTCTTGGAGATGAAACGTCGTATTACGTGAACGTCATCTAAATCTGCTTAGAAAGGGATAATGGAAGAGTATTTTTCGTTTTTTGATCTCTGTTAAAATAACACCAGAAAAAAGTAAGAAGGAATTCGAGGTAATTAAAAAAATTTGAAACCTTTAAAAGATAGCTCACTTTTGAAAACATCATGTAAAAGGTTCTTAAACTGCGCCACTCTTTTATAATTTGAATAAATCTGCAACTCCTAAAATTTCCAATATCCCAATGCTATCCCATCCTTATCCTGGACACACTGTATATGTCTGCATGAACCGAGGAAATTGGTTTTAAGGCTTGTAATTCGGCCCATTAAAAAATGACAATTTGAAAGTGGTTGCCTCTCTAAAAGCGAATTTTTGTTAAGAATTATAGGGAATTAATTATTAAATAGCGTACCTAAGAAATTAAGAAAAGTGTTAGATACCTACTAGTGGTACTAAGCCGCTTTTTAATTTTTCTTTGACTATTTCTGACTCATTTTTAGGACATCGATATGTTAAATTATTCATAACGCAAGGAGGTCTTCAATCTCTGGAGGAAACTCTAATATTAGGTGTACCATTCGTAGGAATCCCTTTTTATGGCGACCAATTTCACAATGTTAGAAGATTGGTCAAACAAGGGGCTGGTTTAGAAGTCAAACGGAGAGAACTTGATAGTCGCTCATTGGAGACAGTGATAAAAGATGTAATTTCAAATCCAAAGTACGTTAAATTTAATGATAAATGAGCTGAAACCAATTAACATCAATTTTTCGTTATTTTCAGATACAAAGAAAAAGCCAGACAACTTGGAGAATTGTTACGCGACAGACCCTTATCTGGTATTGAAGAGGCAGTTTGGTGGACGGAATATGTTTTACGACACAAGGGTGCTAAACATTTAAAAAATGACTCTGCTAATATAGCCCTCTATAAATACTTTTTATTAGATGTTATTGGCTTTCTGTTTCTTGCTGTTTTGGCAATTTTTGTACCTATATACTTATGTATGAAATGGACTCTAAGAAAAATATATTATAAGCGAAAAGTTGATTAACCTTAACTTCTTTTTTAATAGCTATGACAATATCAGGCCATTAGTACAATCTTTACCAAAATAAGGAATTATTTTGGGAATTTTCCAGGACACGTCAACTTCTTGTTGGCCCGCCCGTTCTCTGCAGGTTGAAACCTAGAAATGCAATCCACGATAGCGCTCACCTCAGCTTAAAATTGGGTCAAATTTTAATTACACAATTAATTTGTTTATACTTATCTCAACTTCCGTTACTTTATGTAGTTTGTTAATAAATTTTTACAAATAATTTGTATTTATTCAGTTGTGTGTGTTTTTTAAAAATTAATCACTGCCTACTATGCAGACAGAACTGAAAGCACAGTATAATAAGACCTTATGCAGTGCCAAAAGTCTTGCACCAAACGGTCTGTAACGAAAACTCAGGGATGCGCATGTCATGTTTTGGAGATGTTTTGATGTTAGTAACTGTAATTTATAGGTAGTGGCGCAATAAGCCAAATTTTTAGATGACATCCTAGATCATGCTGTGTATCACTGAATAGCTACTTTTTTGTGGACATGACAGTCTATTACAAATATGGTGTTACGTAACACTATTTACAAGAAAAATTAAACAAAGCAAGGAAATAAAGTTTTATTGCTTTATGCATCATAAACTAGTAGAAATTAATATATCTGAATGAGTCCACTTGGAGAAACCCAATTCACCAAAACACATTTCTAAAGACCTGACGATGGTTTCACTAACAAAGTTAGTGTCATCAGAGGATGAAATATTCTAAACACCTAACGACTAACATTGTGTTTATATTGAGTGCAGGTACTTGACAACACACCCTCGGGGTAGGATCAAACAAACAAATTTTCAGTGCTTGCGTATCGTAAGTTTCTCTGCCCGAATTCCACTATTTTTATGCCCACGCCTTGTCGACCTCTTTTGTAAAATGCTTTGGTGAACGAACCATACACAGGCGGAGGTGCTGAATTCATAAATTCATACAAATTCTATTCTTACTATTTTTAGTGATATATATATATATATATATATATATATATATATATATATATATATATATATATATATATATATATATATATATATATATAGTGAACGGAAAAATTATGTAACAAATTCATTAAAATTTGAGCAATGTGTATTTTAACGAAATTTTCGGACACGTCAACTCTAGTTTTCAAAAATACAAATTTTTGTATACAATTTACTTTTCTCCCATTTCTGCTTTTCAAATATGATATCATCGACATTAATGGCCACCCCTTTTTAGAGAATTTCTATTTAAAAAAATAGCGAGGTATCGATAGTGAGACTTTGAAAAAAAAATCAAATCAGCGCAAATTTGGGCCAAGGTCCGTTTGAATTTTTAATGTTTATATATATATATATATATATATATATATATATATATATATATATATATATATATATATATATATATATCCGAACGATAATTCAAAAAGTTATTAGCCGATTCTGATGAAATTCGGCGAGAATCCTTCTTTTATTAATAGCTTGGATGAGTTCGTTGGCCAGCCTTATCGGAGCAGTTTTTCTTCTAAAAAAAATCGTATCTCAAAAAATAACAAAGTAATTTTGATGATATTTGGTTGATATGTTGCCCTCGTATATGCCTTACTACATACCAACATTCAAATTTCTCTGTTGATATAAAAAATGAGTTGTACAAATTTGAAGCCTTTAATAAAAATTCGCTACCATAACGGACTTGCTGCGTCCAGAATTTTTTTTATTTCGATAGATCATTGGATTGTCTACACGGTACCATACAAATTTTGATACCCCACATTTTTAAATTTTCGTATGAAAGTTATTCATAGAGTGGAGAACATAAACTCTACTCATAATAACAATCAAATAATAAAGGGTCTTATTCAACAAATTAAGGTATGGGTTCCTTTAAATATAATGTTCTAAATACAATCCACCGACTTCTTGACAATAAGCAAATCTGTTGACAAATTCATCTTGTACATTGCGAATGACGTCAGGGCTATTTCGAATCATTTCATACCTAATTCGATTTTCCAAATCTTCTGGGTTATTGTTAACATTTTTTTTAATTTTAAATACTCCCATTAAAAATATAGGGGCGTAAGATCTGGGAATCTGGTGGCCACTCTGTTGGTAATTGCCTACTCATCAACTTAATTTTAAATACTCCCGGTAAAAATATAGGGGCGTAAGAATCTGGTGGCCACTCTGTTGGTCAGCTCCTACTCATCAACTTGCCAGTAAAGCAGTCATTTAAAAGCTCGCGAAGAGGACGTGCAAAGTGCGGAGGTGCACCGTCTTGCTGAAACCAAATATCACCACTTGGTAAGTTAGGAACATCTTCATTTGCAAAACTTGCAGCAAGAGCAGGAATAAGCTCATTCCTTGAAAAATTATGATATCGCTGCCCAGTAAGAGGTTCGTCAAAGAAGAAAGGACCTATGATTATATCGTGGACTATTCCTGCCCACGCGTTAACTTTATGAGGGTGCTGTGTATGTGCTTCAGTCATCCACTGAAGATTCTCTCTACTCCAATAATTGTAATTTTGTTTACTGTTCCATTTAGCCAAAATGATGCTTCGTCGGAAAAAAGAATTTGGCGAATAAAGTTTGGATTACGCGGTTGCATAAATTTTGCATTATTTCACAAAAATGCATTCGTCGATCAGGGTCATCTTCATTAGGTTCGTGCAGCAGCTGTATTTTGTAAGGATGGTAATTTTCTAATTTTAATGCACGTAATACTAGTCACTGACAAATTTCATAGTCTGCTGCAATTGATCGAGATGCAACATGAGAATATCTCATCCACACGTCTTCATCAATTTTCTTAGGACGCCCTGCACTTTGCATGTGTCTAACATGTCCAGTTTCTCTGAATTTCTTCTCGGTTTTACGCACAGTGACTCACTGATACGTCTATCTGGATATTACGCGTTAAACAAATTACATACTTCTGCTGTGTTCTGGTTTTATCACCTCATCCAACAAGAATTAAAATTTATATACGCTGGGTTTTACTTAAATGTGCCATACTTAATTCAGTTTTAAAAGAGTTTTATGTTATTAAGAATAACGTTCATTTGAAAATGATGTACCTACACGTGATTCTTCTGTATTATTGATTTAGTACCCAATTGCGGATACAATTTTGAACATTTTATTCACAGGAAATAATCTTACCTTTTAATTGTTGTTTTGAATCGAGTTTATGTTTTCCACTCTTTAAATGACTTTCAATCGCAAATTTAACAATGTGAGGGGTCAAAATTTTGATGGTAACGTGTAGACAATTCAATGATCTACAAAGAAGAACGGGGGTTTTCGTTTTAAAAAAATGTAGATGACGGCATACTTGAAAAACAGGAATGTGTATTTTTGAAAAATAGAGTTGATGTGTCCGAGAATTACGTCAAAACACAAATCGCACAAATTTTAATGTATGTATTCCATAATTTTGCCGCTCGCTTTCGTATGCATTTAATTGTCTTAACACTTTTAATTAATTTTAGTTTTTTTTATCTAGGTGGTGGTTATTATCACAAATATGGCTGGCCACACATGATTCGTCAAAACACAAATCGCACAAGTTTTAATGTACGTTTTCCATAATTTTGCCGCTCGCTTTCGTATGCATTTAATTGTCTTAACATTTTTAATTAATTTCAGGTTTTCTTTATCTAGGTGGTGGTTATTATCACAAATATGGCTGGCCACACATGATCTATCTACAGTACCGTATCAAGTTCTGCCCAACGTATCTAAGATTAATCTTTACAACTTGTTCCTCAACATATTATAGTGGCTTTATCCCCAACCTTTGGATGACCTAGCACATTTTTAAAGTATTTTTTTGTCAAAAATGTTAGTTGCAACTAGTTTTCTTAAAAATGTTAGCGAGACATCTCGTGGTTTGCGGCTCAAATGGTAAGCGAACAAAGTTTTCGTCGGCTTTCTCTTTTCTGAAAGTCGTTGATTCCGGTAACATTTTTTAGTTTTGTTTGTTAATTAATTTGCCCACTGGGCAAACGAGGTATCCGTTATATTCAGTCACGTTTTTAATGTCTTAATGTACTCCAATTATTTGCGTGTGTTTTGTTTCTTTAACGTCCTATTTCCGCGACTATGGCCAATCACCGACGCCAGCGAGCAGTTTCACCTCACTATCCTGGAAATTTTGCCGAACCCCTGTCTTTCTGTAAGGAAGGTAGGGATGTTTAACGTGTTCAACAGCGCATGGACACGGGACCGGCGGCTTTACATCCTCTCCGAAGGGCGGAACGTGCAGACATTCGACTTGCTCAAATACAATTCCAGAACCTCGGTTGAGGTTAATGTTACAGTTTGTACTAAACAAGTGAAAGGAGAACCCAGGGATCGAACCCAGTACCCTTCGGTTCTTCGGTTCAGAGGCAGACGTTCCTGCCCCTGAACCACCGAGGCTCTCTCCAATTATTTGCTATAGCTATTATTATATATATATATATATATATCAATAAAAATGTCTTCTAACGTTAATCAACATCTAAGACGTATGATCGACATAATCGCAATCGTTAGTATTATTCTTAAGTCAGTTAAATTGCGTGGTTTCGTTTTGTTTACCATACTTCTTACATATCCCCATAAGAAGAAATAGTAAGTCAAGGTACTGCCGGACATTGGTTTGGTAATGAGCTGGTGCCGCATCCTGCTCCACATTCGCTAGAACTTGTGGGTTTGCTCGATCAGGATATAAGTTAGCCAAAGTTGGCACGACATTATTTTAAAGCGGTGCTAAATAATCAACTACTTTCAAATTGACAACAATAAAAAAAGGGACCAACTGTTACAACTGTCCCTGCTCAAACATAATAACCTTTTCAGGGTATTGTTTACGTTGCTCTCTCATCCAGTGTGGATTTTCCTTACACAAATAGTGGCAATTTTGACGATTAGCATGGCCGTAAAGTGTAAAACTGCACTCATAAGAAAACAAAACATGTTCTAGTTGGATAACATTGTTATGTAACATTTCCATATGGGTTTCCCCAAACTCAGGCATTACATCCAATTTGGTATCATTACTCAGTGCATTAGAAGGGTTTTTTTGTATCTGCCTACATGTCCAAGCTCGCGAAATTGCTTTTTAATTTTACTAATTGTCTCTTGGGATATAGGCGACAAACCGGAAAATTGTTCTTGAAATAGACGAACAACCAGTCATCTGTAGAGTCATTTTATCCATTTCTGTTAAATAAACCATGTTTATGAATTGCGGTCTACAACTGACAATTACTGTCATGCGATTACAATCACAGCAAGTTGCTAAGGCGTTTTACACAAAACTAACATTTCCAACCATATGATGATAATAATGATAACTTTTTATGACCTTTTTAGTGAATTTTTTAAGAAAATTTTCATATATAAAATCACTAATGAAGTCGCGACTTTTGAATTAAAGAAAAAATTTCTTCAAATGAGCGCAAACTAGGCCCCCTAGAACACATATCCGGGATCAGTTTAAATTTTTATATGTTTATATATACAGGGTAATTCAAATTTGACCCCCACCATTGAGATATCGGAAACTATAGGAGATACGGGGATGGTTAAATTAGGGCAAAGTTTCGCATTTGAGTGCCTTACAATATTCCCTTTATAAATTTTTAAAACTTTGAGTAGTCCGCAGATTTAAAAAAAAAACGGAAAATTCAAGATCTTGATTTTATTTTTTTCTCGCGTTATTTGACAAGTTATCCCAAAATAAAAATACATTTTCATTGACAATGGCATTTTCACATTTGTCATCTGACTTTCGTCTTTTGGCCACCATCATCAACTTCATTTTTTTTTTCTTATGGGCGTCATATTGGTTTTTTACACAGAAAATGAGAGCGTTTTATTCTGATTTCATCGATGTATGTTTTCTTATAATGTGCTGTTCTTAAAGCACAAAAAATTAAATTAAAATAAGCCCGTCTAGTGGCCCGGACTCCATCAGAAGTTGTTTTATAGACATGAGAATTAGTAGGTACTTGTCAAGCGAGATTAGTCCAAGCATATTTTTGTTAAAATTGCGTTCTCCAAATGAATAAAAACGAGGTATGTGAAAAATATATTACAAGTTTGATAGGAACAGTACGAAAACAGCGCAAATGTATTTCTTTACATAATCCGTATTTGTTTTAAGTTCTTTGCCTAAATGTTTCGAATCGCGAATTTGACGTTTTGAGGAAAACTCCAAATTTTTGTTTAACTGCCTATAACTTTTTTGTCTTCAAACCTACAGACCTAAATTTTGGTACATGGTTCACTCCTTATAATATAAATACGCGTACAAAATTTGGTTGCTTTGCTTTATTATTTCCGGAGATATTTTTTTTTCTTTCCTAAAAACACAAAATTTTCCGGGAAAACCTGGGCCGATTTTCCAGGCTAAGGAACTTATCCATGCCACTGGTTAAAGGAAGGTAGGTACTCATCAAATTTGATCAAAATCGGCCGACTATTTTTTGAGTTATCGGTGTGATACACACACACACACACACACACACACATATATATATATATATATATATATATATATATATATATATATATATATATATATATATATATATATATATATATATATATATATATATATATATATATATATATATATATATATATATATATATATATATATATATATATATATATATATATATATATAATTCGAAAGTCGGGATCTCTTCATTAGTAATTATTTTTTGAAGAAAATTCACTAAAATTAGATGACACACCAAAATTTAGATCTGTATGTTATAAGAAAAATAAGTTGTAAGCTTTTAATAAAAATATACGACCATAACGCAGTTGCTGTGTCCATACATTTTCATCTAAAATTGCGTGTCTCGGGATTTTTTATAAATATGCACAACAATTGAGATACCGAATTTATTCCATTTGGCTGTTGTGAAGCCAGAGAAATAGTCTCTACGTCTGTATTCACTAAAGTCTTTTTAATGAACGAAAAATATAGATATTAACCAAAAATAAATGATATAACATTACACACAGGGGAGCAAGCAGATGTCATACCCAGGGGCGGCTCCTCAATAAGTGCGCCCGTGCGCGCGCACTGCTGCCTGCCGTGGAAAAAATAATATTTTTGCTATGCTATATTTTAATAAATTTTTATTTACTTTTTTACCTCCTGCATTTAACAAACAAAATTAGTATATTGACGATCGCAGAGAGTCGGCAGCCATTAATACAGAATCAGAATAAGTATAGTGTTAATCGTTGCAGACGTTATATACGTCCATATCCATATAAATCAGTTGGGCGGCGGCGTGTATTTTTCGGCGCTCTCGGGAAATGCGATATTTTAATGCGAAATGATCGCCTATCTTCGTCGAAAACGACCGAATAAGCAATCTGTTGAGCGCTATAAAATTACACACTTCCAATTTGAAGTGAATTTTTGGCAGAACGTGTGTACCTACTACCTAGTAATTTTCATCTTCGCGTCGGATTGATTTTTAATTAGACCATTTCGTTGTTGTTTACATGTTCTAACAAGACAATTTTTATTATTATTATGGCAACTACTTCGGGTTGCTTAATAAGTGGATAAAATAATTGTGATACTGTGATTAATTCAGTGGATAATATTTTAAATTTAAAGGTTAAACTTTTTAAGGGACTTTTTAACTACTATAACCTATAACTAACTAGAGGAGAACTTGGTAAGTAGTTAATAAGTTTTAAGTTTAGTAAGTAGGTTTTTTTATAATACATTTTCGGGGAAAAAATAGGTGAGCCCTTCAGTATCGATGGAGAGACTTTGCAAAGATTTTTTTCAAATGAGCGCGAACTAGTTTAAATTTATATATATATATATATATATATATATATATATATATATATATATATATATATATATATATATATATATGTGTGTATATGTATATATATATATATATATATATATATATATATATATATATATATATATATATATGTGTATATATGTATATGTATATATATATATATATATATATATATATATATATATATATATATATATATATATATATATATATATATATATATATATATGTATATATGTATGTATGTAATGTATCCAACCAATAACTCAAAAAATAAGCAACTGATTGCGATGAAACTCGGCCAGTGCCTTTCTTTTATTAATGGCTTGGATGAGTTTGTTAGTCAGGAAAATCGGATAACATTTTCCGGGAAAATTTTGAGTTTTGTTTCAAAAAAATCTTTTTCTCGGAAAATTACAAATATATGTTAATGAAATTTGGTGGATATATTGCCTTGTAAAAGACCTTACGACGCACTAAAATTCAACTTTCTACATTTTTGGAAAATTCAGTTATACATGAAAATTATAAAGTTATTTTGATGAAATTTGGTGGATATGTTGCCCTAGGTAAGACCCTACTATACACCAAAATTCAACTTACTAAGTTCGTATAAACTTGAGTTATTCAAATTTGAAGAATTTAATAAAAAATCACTACCATAACGCACTTGCTGCCTCCCGAACTTTTTTTCTTGCGCACCCCCAATGCATTAAGGCACGAGCCGCTACTGGTCATACCCTACACCCTCTTAGATAGCTACGCCGTTGATGACATCTACATTTACACTCTTATTGATAAGGTAAGTATAAGTTAGAGGCGCAAATAAAAAAAAACTGCTTTGAAATTTTAAAATAATTTATTATAGTGAAAAACTTAAGCTCTTTTGTGTTTACGTTTAAAACAGCAACGAAATATGCATTTCAAAAGCTTACAAAATATATAAAATATTAAAATGACAACCAGCATAACAAATCCAATCACATCTACTAAGAAATACTCATACAAAGGCATGTCAACTGCGGGACTTCTAAAATGCTTTGCTCCTTTATGTCTTATGGTATATTCTGTCCACCAAATAGCTTTTTCCAAGCCAGAAGATTCCACATCTTTATAGAGTTCTGCTATGTCTCTTACTCTATTGCGATACCTGAAAAGAACATAATTTAGCACGTAGTATTAACACTTAAAAGATCATTTTCACTTTGGATTTTTAATAACTTCTAAAATAGCCTGCTTCAAAGTCTCTTTGTCCAACTGGTTATAACTTAAACGTACTCCAAATCCCCTGGTCTCTAATATCTTTGCATTGTTAATCTGGTCCCCAAAGAAGGGTATTCCAACCATTGGAATGTGACTAAATATTGCTTCTTCCATAGACTGCAAGCCACACTGGGTGATGAAAAGTTTAACATTTGGATGCTCTTAAACATAAAATATGTATGGCAAATTAATAATTAAATAAGGACATTAATTTTACTTACTAAGTAAGTCTTGTTGTGGCACCCATTCTATTATTTTCACATTTGGTGGAACATTTGATAAGTGCTTATCTTCAAACTTCCATACAACATTGTAAGGTAATTCTTTGAATGTGTCTAATATTATCTGTTTGGTATAATCCTTAAGATCCTTACTTTTAACATTAGTACCCAAACTAAAATAAATAACCCCAGTTTCTGAAATATCTAAATAATCCTTTATGTCCTGAAAAAATACAATATAACTGCGTAATAGGTATATCAAGATTCAAATTACATTGATAAACATAGATAGTTATTTCATTACACTTTTTGCAATATTAGTTAACATATGTCGTGGTGATTTAGATTAATACTATATAATTACGTTTTTTAAGACCATGAGAAGAAAAGGTGTGTTAGCCAGCGGAATCAGCTGCTCCAGTCAGTTGCCTTTTACGACCGACAAGAGTGAAGGAATTCCTTGGAATTATTTAAAAAGCAGAAGACGTATTAGGGATGCAAGTAAACAGTGAAGAAATCGAAAATTACAATAAAAAATACAGGTGAAGCAAATACTTGCCAACACGTTAAGGACAACGACGCTAATATTTTTTCGCACAAAAAAAGATGGTGTTATAATATGTACAGGTGTCCCATTTTGGTACATACCTTGGTTATTAGTAAATATAGAACCTTGAGGTTTTCGCGTAACTTAGCTACTTTTGTATGAAATGAAAGGTGCCGCAAACAAAATAGTCAGGGTCGAGGAGTCGGGAACCAAAGGGCGGCATCCCTCACGGGGTGACCCTGCTTAACACTAAACATGACGGATCTAGACGTGGAGGTCGAGAAAACTCCTCCAGTCCACGGTGTCACGTGACCCGGGCCTAGGAATGGATGGCACCAGGGTGATGGTGTCGTAAACTGAACCTCTGGAGTACCAGGCAACCCTCCAGAGTAACCCGCCTTGCACCACACAGGGGGTGCTGATGGTGTGGACAGTATTTCCCCCATTCTCGTGGGAACAACATGAAGAAAAAATAAATAAATAAAACCAAAACCAATGAGATTCGAGGAGTGGCTCCGGCTACAGACTCGTGCGACAGCGTCCGCAGACACTGGAGGTCTCACGACCGACGTAGATACGGGGGATCGTGGGGTAGCTTCGGCCACAGACTTGTCCCCGACACCCAAGCTAGAGGCTGGGTCCCACCAGAGGGCGGCGAGGTCTGCGGACTCTGGGGGCCCCTCCACCAGTGAGCACCCTACTGCAGGGGTAGAGGGACTGTCCCGGCAGTCCAAGCGTCTTTCCGGGGCGCAAAGAAAGAAGCTCCGGCGGGCGCAGAAAATGGCAACCGGGGCGTGGACGGTCGAGAAACCTGTAAAGGCGCAAAGGGGGAGTGAGAGACAGAAGAGGCCACACTCGGACTCTAGCACGCCTACTACAGACAGACGTCCCAAAAGGGACAGGGCACCTGTAAAGGCGCAAGAGGGGAGTGCAAGTTAGAAGAGGCCGAGCTCGGGCTCTAGCACGCCTACTACAGGCAAACGTCCCAAAAGGGGCAAGGCCGGAACACCGGCACACACTGGCTCGTATAGGGAGGCTGCGGAGGGCCTCCGGATATCGGTGATTGACAGACGCCATCCTGAGGTCACGCTAGACCAGGGGAAGGCGGACCTGATCCAGGCTGCGGTGGTTGCTGCGGTGGATTCTCTTCAGGAAGTGGAGGGCCCGCGTCAGTTCCACCGGGCGCGATGGCAGAAGGCATCATCTGGATAACTGGTACCGGCCCGCAGTCGCGAGACTGGCTGCAGAAAACTATCAGGGGCCTCGGTCAGATTTGGGAGGAGGCGGACTTGACAGCCGTCGAGCCCAAGGAACTCTCAAGGAGCTGCAAAGTCCTCGTACGGGTCCCAGACACCGTCCCGCAGGAGACGGTGCTCAGTAGGCTGAAGATCCGGAACCCGGAACTGGAGACACAACACTGGTCGGTTTTAAAGGCAGAGGAGAAAGGACAGACTCTCGCCTTCTCGATCGACCAGTCGTCTTACAGAGCCCTTGAAGGAACCTCCGTCAAGGCATTCTGGGGTCTGGGAAGGGTTAGATTCCGCCCACTGGGGTAGCAACCGGGGGTTGATGGGACTTAGGTTCCTTTAGGTCAACCTTCCACACAGTAGGGCAGCCACGGCCGGACTACTGATGGCTCTGAGGAACACGGATGTGGCCCTCATCCAGGAACTGTACTCCTATAAATGAGAGATCAAGGGAGTCGGCGGAGCTGCTGCAGCTCATCTACAGCAAATCCAGCCAGAATCCGAGGGCCTGCATTTTTGTCAGGGAAGGAATAGATTTTCTGTCCTAAATGAATTTCTGTTCCAGGAACCTGGCGACGATCAACATCCGATGTGGAGGAGCGGATGGGCTGAGGGACATTACTGTCTGATCGACCTATCTGCCAGGGGACAGCACGAACCCTCCTTCACCTAAGGAATTGGAGCAGCTGATGGTGGGCTATCGTCGGCATGGATGCGAACGCGCACCATGAGTTGTGAGGAAGCTCGGACACAAACTCTAGGGGTGAGTCACTTTTACAATTCTTCACCCTACCAATCGCTGTGCAGACTAGTTCAAGGCACAGTGATTTTGGAATGGGTAGAGTAGAAAGTCTAAGGGCATGCACCATAAGCCAAAGGCTGCAGTGCTATCAACGTTTGTTTTTATTATGGCAGCCATATTGAATTTTTTTGCTCGTGTGATAGCCTGTGAAAGGAGCTTTCCAATGATGTATAACATGCTTGAGAAATCTTGTAATTGCACTGACAATTTTGAGAAAAACCGTTTTGAGGATAGTAGGCTATGAAATCCAATACCAGAAAACAAATGGCAAAAAAAGTGTTCAGAAAGCAGTAGGCCATGGAGTCTCACAATAGACTTCTACTTCTAACATAATTTTCAGTAATGATTCACGATAAAAAATATTGTGATTTAATTTACAATACTTAATAACCTTAGGTAATATTATGTGAAACAGTTTAATAACGAAACCCGGCAATAACAAATAGAAACTTAAACTCCAAAAAACAACACAATTAGAAACGGAGCTCAACAAATAATAAAATAGAAACCTAAAAATACACTAAATAGAAAATTGTCCAATATGGCCACCGTTTTGTTCAATGCACTTTATACGCCTTTTTGAAACATGCCTGCAAACGAGGGTGTTTTGGTTAATATGATTTATAGCTTCCGTGATCGTGTTTCGTAATTCATTGATATTTTGTGGTAAATCGAATTTATACACATTATTCTTCAGAATACCCCAAAAATAAAAATCCATGGGTGTTATATCAGGACTTCGAGCACACCAATGAACCGACCCATTGTTGGTACCAAATCTCGTCTAAATTATCATGAACTCTTCTAATTGTTGGTAAGATATCATTTCTCAATAAATTAATATACCTTTCCCCAGTTAAATTATTTTCAAAAAAGAACGGACCAACAATGAAGTTACCTGAATTTTTTAAATTGACGGTCTAATTTACAAATAAAAATAACAGTTTTTTACCTATAATAAGCCGCACCAAACGTTAATACCAAATCTGTCTTGCAATCGTCTTTCTTCCTTTAGATGGTGATTTTCATTTGCCCAATAATGCCTATTATGGCGATTATACACACCACAATTTGTAAATCTGGATTCATCAGTCCATATTATTTTCAAATGAAAATTTTCATCTTGCTGGCATTGTCCTTGCTACCATCTGCAGAATTGAAGTCGCTTAGGCTAATCGTCAACAATTAAGCCTTATACGATTGTAGGTTTGTATGGATGGTAATGACTTTGTTTTAATACACGGTGTACCGTACTTTTTGGAACGTCAATTTGTTCACCATAAAACCAAACAGATTGCGGAGGATTTATCGTTTGAAACCTGAAAGACGGCATTATTTCTTTCTTCATTTCTAGGCATTGGAAGTTACTTTGCGTGGAAGCTACCGTCGTTCAATAGATTGGTCACTATCCTGCGAAATATTTTGGTGTTTGGTTGTCGTCTTTCTGGGTAGTTGTTTTGATATTAATTTGCAGCTCCCTCAGTATTTCGGTTAGAACGAATATAACATTCCAACATGTCAAAATAGTCTTCATTACCGAACATATTGTTGAATAATATTTTAAATAAACAGGAAACAAACTATTTAGTACAAAATTTTAAGCAACGTGTTAAATACACCTCAAATTGTTCAGATAATTAATAATGACAGTATTCTTAATTGTGTTATATCCATAGCAACCTTTCTTCTGTTGTTTTTCAGTTGACTTACGTTTAAAAATCAAACAATTTTCAAAGGCGTCTTCGTAAATTATTTATCTGCTTTTTATTGAGTTCTGTTAGTAAATTTAGTTATTTAGTAGGTTTACCTATTTAATTAAATTATATCAATTTTTTAGGATAATGTTGTAGTGATGGGCAGATTCATTGGTGTGCTGAAAGTTCCTTTCGTGAATCATTACGGAAAATTATGTTAAAAGTAGAAGTATATTGTTAGACTCCATGGCCTACTGCTTTTTGAACACTTTTTTTGTCATTTGTTTCTTGGTATTGGATTTCATAGTCTACTATCCTCAAAACGGTTTTTCTCAAAATTGTCAGTGCAATTACAATATTTATCAAGCACGTTGTACATCACTGGAAAGCTCTTTTCACAGGCTACCACATGAGCAAAAAATCCAATATGGCTGCCATAATAAAAACAAACGTTGATATATGTAGCTCAAAAACAAATGACAATCAAAAGTTGAGAATAGCACAAAAAGATTACCCTGTAAAAAGTGTCCTGATAATGTGTAAGTCTTAGACATGTCAGATCAACGCCTACTTAGATACTGAAGAAGAAAGACATCGACAATTTTTTTTATTTTTTTTATTTGATTTTCAAATATGTTTAACATATTCTTTATGAAATAAGCTTTCTTTTCATACTAATTACAGGCACTTCTGATATCTGTTCATATTCTAATTATGCAGATTAAAATGGCTCTGTATTGAGTTTCTTTAAAACTATGCTTATCTTTTTTTTATTATTTTGATTTTTCTAATACCTTCCTAAATTCTATTCACTTCAAAAACTTCCTCGTAAAACAACCTATCTTTTAATGTATTTCAACCTTAATTTAACAACCTATTACATAACCTTGTTAAATTCTACAGAGAATAGTTATTTCTATTTTCCATTTATTGTCTATTTTTTTCGCTATTATTATTAAATTTCAGAGCCAAAAGTCCAATTACCGTTTATACGCAATCAACACAGTTTATTTTTAAGCTTTTGCTTTGGTTAAATTGGTGCACATAAGTATCTCTATTTCATTAATTTGGCAAACAATTTATAGCGCTTTGCATCTACCAAGTTTATTTATGTCTATTTTGTATTTATATTTTTCTTGAACGTTTAAAGCACTGCCTATCTTAACATTGGTACTAGTTCCTTCTTTTTAATTATATTTCATTTTCCCACAATAATTATTTGCTGTGCTATCCGTCAAACCTTTCTATTTATATTTAAATATCAAACTCCTCGTAATCTAATATGATGTCTTTAACATCAGCTTTAATTGTACCTGGATGTATAAAACCCCTTTTATGCATAAAATGTGGAGAATTTTTCCATCTCTCTTTTAGTGAATTTTCTTAAAAAAAATTCACTAATGAGGAGATCCCGACTTTTGAATTTTGAAAAAATTTCTTCAAATGACCGCGAACTAGGCCCCCTAGAACACATATCCGGGGTCCGTTTCAATTTTTATATGTTTATATATATATATATATATATATATATATATTTATATATATATATATATATATATATATATATATATATATATATATATATATATATATTTATATATTTATATATTTATATATATATATATATATATATATATATATATATATATGTATCACACCGATAACTCAAAAAATAATAGGCCGATTTTGACTAAATTTGGTGGAAAAATTCCTTTTGCAAATGGCTTGGATAAGTTCGTTAGCCAGGAAAATCTGCCCAGGTTTTCCCGGAAAATTTTGTGTTTTCTTTCGAAAAAAAATTATATCTCCGGAATTAACAAAGTAAGGGCAACCAAATTTGGTACGCTAGTTAATATCCTTATAGGTAAGCCACCTACCAAAATTTAGCTATGTAGGTCAAAAGACAAAAAAGTTATAGGCATTTAAAGAAAAATAAATTGGGGTTTTCCTCAAAACGTCAAAGTTGCGATTTAAAACGTCAAAATCGGCAACATTTAGGCAAAGAACTTGAATCTAATACGGGATATGGAAATCAAATGTCTCAAAAAGGATGTTTTACAAACCCTAAAGTCTTAGTTTCAACCGTCATTGTCCTTCATTTTACTAAAATGTTTCCAGAAAATTCATTTCAAATAGACCCTTTCTCTGATACTTGGCAGTAGCCTTAGCTTTAGAGTTTATCGTTTAATGGTATATAATTTTTGTCGAATTTTCGTAAAAAATCAATAAAGCTCAATATATCCGTTATTATACAAGATATGAAGAAAATTTGTATATATTAATTATAGGGTGTCTTGAGCTACATCTTAAAAAATATTTCTACAATCACAGGGTGGCCCATAAGTCGTTGGTGATACAAATTTTCTTTTTTTTAATCAAACACGCCTTATGTTATTGCATTTTTGAATTTTTCAGCGATGCATGTTTGTAAGAAAAGAAATTCGGGACGCAGCAAGTGCGTTATGGTAGCGAATTTTCATTAAATGCTTCAAATTTGAATAGCTCAATTTGCTATTAACCTATAAGGTTGACCAAGAAACGTGTTTTTTCGGGAACATTTTAAGTTAACTTTTGGAAATTTTTGTACATTTTCACACAATAAAGTTATTTTAATGGAACATGGCACATTGTTTTTACTATATAGGTTATATTGGTAACCAAATTTGATGCCTGCTTTCTTAAAAAGACACACATATTTGTTATTAAAAAGATTTTTATGAAAATTCACTACCATAACGCACTTGCTGCGTCCCGAGTTTTTTTATATAAACCTTTTCTAATAAATATTAATCAGAACTTGAGAAATGGTCCGTTTATTGTGATCTAGGTACATATTTTGATTCTTCAATATTTGGTGATTGAATTACATGTTTTTAAATATTTCCTATTCTTTTTCCAATTTGATAACATTATACCTATTTAGCAGTTTTTAGTTGACATGTATTTGTTATGTAAGCTCCCTTTTAATTAAATTATTCAATATACAATCAGACTTTATAGTTCCCTTTTCCGATATCGTATCAAATGTCTCTAGTTATGCTCTATGCGCATATAGCACGGCATTCGAAACTGTGAGGTATACGCGCTATCCTGTCTGTAGCTATTCGACAGGATGTGACTCCTTTTTAATTAATGCGGCTCGACAAGGACAGTGAAATTGTTTTTGCCTGCTTTCACATCAATAATGAAACGCGATTAGTTGATTTTTTTTAAATTCGCTGATGAAGAGATCCCGACTTTTGAATTTTGAAATATATATATATATATATATATATATATATATATATATATATATATATATATATATATATATATATATATATATATATATATATATATATATATATATATACACCGATAACTCAAAAAATTATGCGCCGATTTTGATTAAATATGGTAAATACCTTCCTTCTGCAGGTGGATTGGATATGTTCGTTATCCAGAAAAATTGCCCCAGGTTTTCACGGAAATTTGTGTTTTCTTTCGAAAATATATATATATCTCCGGAAATAACAAAGTAAGGGCAACGAAATTCGGTACGCGGATTTATTTCATTATGGGTAAATCACCTACCAAAACTTAGCTCTGTACGTTGAAAGGCAAAAAAGTTATAGGCATTTAATTAAAAATAAATTGTGGTTTTCCTCAAAACATCAAAGGCGCGATTTAAAACGTCAAAATGGCAACATTTAGGTAAAGAACCTAAAACTAATACGAGCTATGGAAAGAAAATGTCTCAAGAAGAAGGTTATACGAAGCCTGAAGTCTTAGCTTCACCCGTCATTGTCCTTCATTTTACTAAAATATTTCCAGAAAATTGATTTCAAATAGACCCTTTCTCTGATGCTTTGGCAGTAGTCTTAGCTATAGAGTTTATCGTTCAATGGTATATAAGTTTTGTCGAATTTTCGTAAAAAATCAATGAAGCTCAATATATCCGTTATTATGCAAGATACGAAAAAAAAGTATACAATAATTATAGGGTATCTTGAGCTACATCTTAAAAAATATTTCTACAATCACAGAGTGGCCCATACGTCGTTGGTGATACAAATTTTCTTCTTTTTTTTTAATCGAAGATACCTTATGTTATTGCATTTTTGCATTTTCCATCGAAATATAATGTATGTTTGTAAGAAAAGATCGGGACGCACCAAGTGCGTTATGGTAGCTAATTTTCATTAAATGCTTCAAATTAAAATAGCTCAATTAGCTATTAACCTATAAGATTGACCAAGAAACCAGCAGTTTTGTCGGGGAACACTTTAAGTTTACTTTTGGAAAATTTTGTACATTTTCAAACAAAGTTATTTTGAAGAAACATGGCACATTGTTTCTCCTATATAGGTTATACTGGTAACCAAATTTGATGCCTGCTTTCTTAAAAAAACAAATATTTACTATTAAAAACATGTTCATGAAAATTCACTACCATAACGCACTTGCTGCGTCCAGACTGTTTAGTATGTTGTAGCGAAATTCGTCAATCAGATACATTTCTTCTTTTTTACTGCTAATTTTTGCCATACATTTTTGAACTATAGTATTTTTGAATAGAGAATGAAGTGATTTTTTAAATAAGATATCAGAAGCCCCTGCTCGCTCCGTATTTAAAAATTTATTGGGGTTGCAACTGTCCCTCGAAGGGGGTTGAATATAGGGGTAAAGTTTTCACTTTGCAGGACGTCATTTTAGTGAATTTTCTAAAAAAGAAATTCACTAATGGTGAGATCCCGACTTTTATATGTTTATATATATATATATATATATATATATATATATATATATATATATATATATATATATATATATATATATATATATATATATATATATATATATATATATATATATATATATATATATATATATATATATATATATATATATATATATATATATATATATATATATATATATATATAACTCAAAAAATAATGGGCCGATTTTGATTAAATTTGGTAAATACCTTCCTTTGCTAAGTGGCTTGGATAAGTTCTTTAGCCAGGTAAATCGGCACAGCTTTTCCCGGAAAATTTTGTGTTTTCTTACGAAAAAAAATTATATCTCCGGAATTAACAAAGTAAGGGCAACCAAATTTGGTACGCGTTTATATCGTTATACGTAAGTTACCCACAAAAATTTAGCTCTGTAGATCGAAAGGCAAAAAGTTATAGGCATATAAAGAAAAATAAATTGGGGTTTTCCCCAAACGTCAAAGTTACGATTTAAAACGTCAAAATTGGCAACATTTAGGCAAAGAACTTGAATCTAATACGGGCTATTGAAAAAAATGTCTCAAGGAGAATGCTTTACAAACCCAGAAGTCTTAGTTTCAACCGTCATTGTCCTTCATTTTACTAAAATATTTTCAGAAAATTCATTTCAAATAGACCCTTTCTATGATGCTTGGCAGTAGCTTTAGCTATAGAGTTTATCGTTTAATGGTATATAATTTGTGTCGAATTTTCGTAAAAAACCAACAAAGCTCAATATATTCGTTATTATAGAAGATATGAAAAAAAATTGTATACGTTAATTATAGGGTGTCTTGAGCTACATCTTAAAAAATTATTTCTACAGTCACAGGATGGCCCATAAGTCGTTGGTGATACAAATTTTCTTTTTTTTAATCAAACACGCCTTATGTTATTACATTTTTGCATTTTCCATCGAAATAAAATGCATGTTTTTAAGAAAAGAAATTCTGGACGCAGTAAGTGCGTTATCGTAGCGAATTTTGATCGAATGCTTCATATTTGAATAGCTCAATTTGCTATTAACCTATAAGGTTGATCAAAAAACGAGTTTTTTCGGGAACACTTTATGTTTACTTTCGGAAATTTCTGTACATTTTCAAACAATAAAGTTATTTTGATGAAACATGGCACATTGTTTTTACTATATAGGTTATACTGGTAACCAAATTTGATGCATGTTTTCTTAAAAAAAAACACACATATTTGCTATTAGAAAAGCTTTTTATGAAAATTCACTACCATAACGCACTTGCTGCGTTCAGACTTTTTTTAATATAAAATTGATGTGTTTTGGTATTTTTTATAAACATGTACAATAATTGAGAGCCTGAATTTATTCCATATGGCTGTTTCACACTGTATAGTTGCATCCAAGACTGCTTGACGAAAAAGAATTATTTCAAAAATAAACTGATTTTGACGAAATTTGGTAGACATGTTATGCAAATTGAATCATAACTTCCATAAAGCTGTGATAATCTACTCTCCTCAGAAAGATATTCTCATGAAATGAATTTAGAGTCCATGACTTGACCACAAAGTAAATATTCGTATTCCTGTACCCATAAACTTCTAAAACGTTATATTACGCGAGTTTTAACGAAAAAATGTCAATTTTCACACAAATCCCCCTCATTTATTCCCTACCCCCTGAAGCAATCTTACTCAAAAACAATTAAAAGCGTTCCTTTGTCGGGTGCTAACTGGATACCAAATTTGAAGATGATATTTCAATTAGTTCGAAAGTTATTGCACCTATTAACAAACACACGTACAGGCTGACAGACCAAGAAGGCGAGAATTTTCGTTCCAGAATCAACTTTTCTATATGTTTTGAAACTTTTTACGCTATTTTAGCAAAAAAGCTTAGAAATTTCTGTCACCCATATGCCACCCACACACATTCAACCCCTAATTTAGTTTCGGCACAAAATACCAGATTTTTGATGAAATTAAAGTTTTCTAATAAACAAACCCTAAAATGTTATTTTACTCGAGTTTTAACGAAAAAATGTTAATTTTCACCAAATCACCTCCTATTCATCCCCTACTCCCTGGAGAGATGTAACCCAAAAACAATCCGAACCGTTCGTTTGTCGGGTCCTAACTGTATACCAAATTTGAAGATTATATCTCAATTATTTCTAAAGTTATCGTGGCTACAAACAGACAGACATATATAATAGACAAAAAAAATTTGGTTCTCAATTCATGTTTTCTATATGTTTTGACAATTATTACGACGTTTAAGCGAACAAATTTTTTGAAATTTTTGTCGCCGTACACCATACTTCCACATGTTGTGACAATGTGGAAGTAATTAAAGTTTCTAGGTTGATAGCAAATTGAGTTATTAAATTTTAAAGCATTTAATGAAAATTCGCTACCATAACGCACTTGCTGCGTCTTGAATTTTTATTTTACCTTTGGTAACGGCTTAGTTTCCCTCAAGTGAGTTCCTCCGCCAATCTGGATAGTATTTGGCCCTACAGGCCTAATTCCATTAAATACTGGATTGGCATTGATAAAAAGCATACTCATGTTTTTCTGAATTTGATGTAAAGGAGGCATATGACTTCCAAAATGTTTCCTAATAGTTTCATCTTCTCTTGGATATAGTGTTTTATAACTATAGAGATTCATATAAAGATACATAAAAGCACTTATCAACCTTTCAGTAAATTTCAATGGTGGAACAAAAGGCAAAATAAAATCAGGATACAATGCCGGATGTGTAGGATTTCCAATAGCATCGTGGATTCTAGGTGGAGCATCCAAAGAAGTTAGCCCAATGAAAGGGATTCTAAAATGTTCGGCAAATGCCATTTGGGTCGGAAATATCACTTCAACCATCAATAAATCAAACTTTTTCTTGTCTGTGATAAGTTTCTTCACCTCCGGATGTTGAAGCTGTTGATCTGCTATTTCACTCAAAGCTAAACAGTAAATATCTAGCATTTCAAGAGAGCTATATTTGTCGTTTTTACTTAAAAACGTAGTGACATTATTAATAATGGGATATGACATGCTTAGATCTATTTCTGTAAGATTTTTCAGCTTCGGATCATTGATAGGATTTGTAGTGAGAACAGTTAGTTCATGACCTCTCAAAGATAACTCCTTCCAGATAGGCCAAAATGCTACTTGATGACTGTATGATGGCGTAAATATAGCACCCAATATCCTTGCACTTTCATTGTTCTTTAACAATATAATTAACACCAATATCACAGAACAACACAGTCTTTGGAACAACATTTTGTAAGTAATAAACTTTTCATGGGACAGAATTGATATAAAATAGATGACAATTTTTATCAATGATTATGTAAGAAGTTGAGAGGATTTTTATATTTCAGCTTTTTCCATCAAGATAAGATAAGTAGGTATTAGTAGTTAATCAAAATGATATCTAGATTTATCAGTAATTCATAAAGCTATGCTATAAGATAAATATTATTCATTTTTACTGATAGGTAATTTATACACTGTGGAACAGCCAAATGGAATAAATTCAGAGTACCTCAATTATTGTGCATATTTATAAAAAAGTCTGGACACAGCAAGTGTGTTATGGAAGTGAATTTTCATTAAAATGTTTTTAATAGAAAATGCGAGCAGACATCAATCTGATTACCGGTATAGCCTATGTAGTAGAAACAATGTACTATATTTTATCAAAATTACTTATTGTTTGAAAACGTTCAAAAATTTTCCGAAAATAAACTTTAATGTTTTCTAGCCAACAAACCTTATGTTAATAGCAAATTGAGTTATCGAAATTTGAAGGATTCAATGAAAAGTCGCTACCAAAACGCACTTACTGCGTCCAGATTTTGTTCTTAAAACATGCATCGTATTTCGATAAAAAATGCTAAAATGAAATAACGAATTTGTTCTACGAATATTAGCTAAAAAGTATAGACCGTTGAATCATAAGCTTAACTAAACCTACAGCGAAAGCATGAACTTAACTAAACCGACAGTCAAAGTATCAGAGAAGTGTCTATTTGAAATGAATTTTCTGTAAATACTTTAGTAAAATAAAGGGCAATGACGGTTGAAGCTGAAACTTAAGGGTTCGCAGAACACTCTTCTTGCAACATTTTCTTTTCACAATCCGTGTCTGTTTTACGTTCTTTGCCTAAACATTGCCAATTTTGACGTTTCAGATCACGACTTTGACGTTTTGAGGAAAACTCCAATTTTTTTCTTCAAGTGCCTATAACTTTTTTATCTTTAAACCTAGAGACCTAAATTTTGGTACACAGTTCACTCTTTATAATACAAACACGCGTAACAAATTTGGTTGCCCTTACTTTGTTATTTTTGGAGATATAATGTTTTTTAGAAAGAAAACACAAAATTTTCTGGGAAAACCTGGGCCGATTTTCCTGCCCAACGAACTTATCCAAGCCACATGCAAAAGGAAGGTACTCACCAAATTTGATCAAGATCGGCCAATTATTTTTTGAGTTATCGGTGTGATATATATATATATATATATATATATATATATATATATATATATATATATATATATATATATATATATATATATATATATATATATATATATATATATAAACATATAAAAATTCAAACTGACCCCGGATGTGTGTTCTAGGGGGCGTAATTAGCGCTCATTTGAAGAATTATTTTTTTTAATTTAAAAGCCAGGATTTTTTTAAAGAAAATTCACTAAAAATTACGAAACACGTCAATTTTAGATTAAAAAAATGACAACCTGCAACGAGAAAACTACAACCATGTATTCACCCCCCTTCGTGTCACAGTTGCAACGCCTAAATTTTTTGTAGGGGCTTGTGATACCCCATTTGAAATACTTCTTCATTCTCTATTACTTCCATATCGTCAATATGCGTGGAAGTACCTATGGCATCAGCGACAAAAATTTCCAATTTTTTTTGGCTTAAACATTGTAAAAAGTGTCAAAACAGATAGAAAACATGATTTGGGAACGAAATTTTTTTGTTTGTCGGTCTGTATGTCTGTCTTCAAATTTGGTATACAGTTAGCACCCGACAATCGAACGGTTCACATTGTTTTTGGGTAAAATCGCTCCAGGCAGTAGGGGATGAATGTGGGATGATATGGTAAAAATTGACATTTTTTCTTTAAAACTCGAGTAATATAATGTTTTATGGTTTGTTTATTAGAAAACTTTCAATTTCATCAAACCTTTGGTATTCTGTTCTGAAATTAAATTAGGGGTTGAATGTGTGGGGGTCGAATATCAGTGACAGAAATTTCGAAATATTTTTTGCAAAAACGGCGTAAAAGGTCTCAAAACATATAGAAAACTTGATTCTGGAACGAAAATTTTTTTGTCTGTCAGCCTGTACGCCTGTCTGTTAGTAGACTCAGTTACTTTTTAGAACGAATTGAGATATCTAAATTTGGTATCTAGTTAGCACCCGACAAGCGAACGCTTCGAATTGTTTTTGGGTAAAATCACTCCAGGCAATAGGGGATGAATGTGGGATGATATGGTGAAAATTCACATTTTTTCGTTAAAACTCGAGTAATATAATGTTTTATGGTTTGTTTATTAGAAAACTTTCAATTTCATCAAACCTCTGGTATTCTGTGCTGAAATTAAATTAGGGGTTGAATGTGTGGGGGCCAAATATCAGTGACAGAAATTAGAAATATTTTTTGCTAAAACGTAAAAAGTCCCAAAATATATAGAAAACTTGATTCTGGAAAGAACATTTTTTGTCTGTCGGCCTGTACGTCTGTCTGTTAGTAGACTGAGTTACTTTTTCGAATGAATTGAGATATCATCTAAATTTGGTATCTAGTTAGCACCCGACAAGTGAACGCTTCGAAACGTTTTTGGGTGGGATCGCTTCAGGGGGTAGGGGATAAATGAGGGGTGATTTGGTGAAAATTGACATTTTTCGTTAAAACTCGAGTAATATAAGGTTTCAGAAGCTTTTGGCTACAGGAGCCCTGCCAGAAATGACTTATAGAGATAATATTAAAGCGTATAAGGAAACCTATGTGGTTAGACTAGTCTCTATAAGGTTAATGGGAAATGTATGTGGGACGGTTGTGAGAGTTATATGTGAATTTGTACGGAATTACCTTTCTATGAAAACCAGATAGATATCCATAAAGTAGTCTATGCGGTATTCACTAAGTGAAGATTGTAACCTGTGATGAGCAGCGATAAGCACACTTGGAGAACCCAAATCTCCACAACACATTTTAAATAACCTGACGATGGTTTCACTAACCAAGTTAGCGTCATCAGATGATTACTAATTGAATATGCCAAGAAAATCCGTATAAGATGACGAAGTCAAAGAACCAATCAGAATCACAAAAGCTTAACTGTTACGTGACCTGTATTGGTGAATATTACTCGCTGATTTGCCGAGAGTCATTGTCAACTGTTTAACAATCAACGTTTCTTTGTCTGTGTTTTCTGCTTTCAAAGTTCTGATGGGTGCTGGGTTCTGCTTAAGTACAAAATTATTTAATTTATTCACATTAATTATCCCGTTAAAACTATTAAAAACATTAGTTAAACCAGTGGACTAATTAACATGCAGTACGAACATTGACATGTTTTAGATTGGCAGGACTCACAACTTTAATTGGTGTTATTTTCAGAATGCTGTTTTGGCCCTAGTTCGTTTTAGCGAAAACGAAAATATATATCAAACTCACATCTTCTTTTAGATTTCAACCTCCTGAACCAATATGTTTAAGTCTTTTGTGATATAAATTTATCATTAACAAAATAGTCTAATTCAATTTAAAGTATTTTTGCTTGAAACTTTCATATTATGATTTTCACTGATTGAAGCACTAATCGCATATATTAACTGCTTAGAATTATGGACCCTAATATATGCAACTATATAGATAAAAGGCATTTATGACAGGTTATGTTGCATTATAATTACTGGCATGAGTTTTGTTTCAGATTCCAACCAATCATATTGTTCAAATGAAATTATAGGGATGTATATGCAGTTCCGTTTTGGAAGGATTTTATATGGATTTCCACACTATTGTGAGAGAGTTTATATGGAATTCCATATAGGCTACCACATTTTCCCTATTTGATTATGTGTTTCCATGGGGATTTCCATATGAAACACCTATATATTTATATGGAAAATCATATTAGGGTTCTTCTGTGGTTTTTGTGGAAATACCTGTTTCAAATACTCATATTCAACCATTTAGAAACCCATAAGTTTTTTTATGATTCTATCTGGCATCTCTGGCAGGGTATACGAATATTTTCTTTATGGTTAAGTCATGGACCCTAAATTCATTTCTTGAGAATGTCTTTCTGAGGAGAGTAGATTATCACACATATGTGGAAGTTATAATTCAATTTGCAGCATTATTTTTTTTGTATTCACCTCTACTTTTGTGGCTAATCCTTTTTGTTTTTGCATAAGTTCAAATTACATATTAAAATTACGTTCAATCGGCTCACCTCCGTGAATATACCTAAAAATCACAACCAGTTGAGACTTTCCAACAATATCTGCAGTTTCATCTGCTATAACTGCCAAAAATAAAGCACGATTAATTTCACTAATTATTTCTTCGTAACAAACCTCTAGCATGCACTCAAAAATAAAGTTCTGAATTTTTTTGGAAGTGCCTTTAACTGTTGATGCATTCTTTAAATGTTCACTTAACGTAGCTTCAAGTTCCACCGAAAAATGTATGAGCCCTCGAAATAACCCTCGATTTTCGGAATTATCTGTTTCATATGTCCTCGCAGTGCTAGCTCGAAAGCGCTGCAAAATGTTATAGTTTATGAGTTTTGGCAAGATGTCACTATTTTTTGTTTCATTTTCATTATGTAGTTGTAAATTAACCCTAATACCTCAAATTCCATAGAATTATACAGATGGGTTCTGGAATTTTCATGTTTTTTTTTCATTTGCTTGCTTAAGTGCACAAAGTATGTTATACCTGCTTCCGTCCAAGCTTTATCTCATCCAAAAAGCAAACTTGGAAAACAATATAAGGTATTTTTCCTATTACACCCACATATCCAACTGTTTTTTTATTATAAATGTCTTTACTAAATTGTCTTTTATAAGTTTTGCCGCGACTAACACCAGCCATTTCAATCATAAGGTCTGGTAACGGCCGACCTGTCGCTTTTAGTTTCAATTTTTTCTCATACACGTATATTTGAAAAATCTCTTTTCGTTTATTAACTTATAAACTACATCCATGAAATGCACAATGAAAACACACGCTGGCGAATTAAGGCAAACTAATTATCTGCAAAACCGCAATCTAATTACACATACAACAGACAAAGCACAAAGCACACCGATCTGGTAATAATGCAGCCCAAATACTACGTGTCTCAGCGTTATTTTATGGAGGGCCGCGGGAGGCGAGACGATGAGCGCTGGCGGCCCAAGCAGTGCACAGACTGTCTTTAAGCGATCCAGTTAAGAAATGAAGATGACCCGGCGAGATTTTGTTAAGTCTTCGACTGCTCAACTGGTTCACTCTACGCTCATTCTCACGTGTAAACTCATAGTAGGCTAGGTCGCACGCTATGGCTAGTATTTAAATAGTACAATTATTGGATTATTGATAAAATTTATTTTACGTAATTTCACAATGTCTAAAATAATTTGTGTGAGATGTAAATGATTTTTTTGGCAGTTCTGCAGTACTTATGCACCAACCGCCACTGTCTATTAGTAAGGTTAGAAATTTTATCCCGCGGGTTCATAGTTTAAATTTATTAGCATGGCTATTATATAGGAGGTAAAGTTTCAGCACCTGTAGTTTGAATTAAGCAATTCTTATACTTGAAACGACCCAGACAGAATTTTTATGTTTTAACTATCAATTTCCAATTTTAAAATAGCGCATTTTATTAGGAAATATTTAAATTGAAATTAATAACACACGACAGAGCGACTTATGTAGATGATTACTTGTTGACATTCCAACATCATAAATGTCGTCATTTAACCCGCCAAAATTGCAAGGCTTTGTGTTCGTGGATCATCAACATTTGTTTAGTTTATACTAATCATTTTTGTGTTTTCTGTTTGCTGAATAACACTTGATCAAAACAAACCAGAAGATAGCTTCCAGGATATCGTTTTCATCTATTAATTATTTTTATCACAATGCTATAAAATGTATCACACCTGGGAAAAATAGCTTGAACTCTGGACATCTTATCTGACAAAGAATTGACCACTGATCAAACATATCAGCTGACAAATATATAAAAATCCACCATCTACAAAATTGTCTTAACAAAAGGCAATAAAAAAGTGCATTAAAGTTGTTATGATGTTAAAATAACCCTCCCTAAAGGTGCCTTCAAGTCACGTTGCCATATTTATTGTTGCATCTTAACTTACCTTTCAAAATAATCATTTCACTTTTTGTTATCACATGATCACTTCTTCAGTAAGTCCATATTACCGGAAGTGACCCCTTGTATCATGAAAAACTAGAATTCCTAATCAAAAAACATCAGCTTATATTTTCTTGAAGTCATTTGTTGACATTTGACAATGCCACCGATCTTACAGCTTTAGAAGCAACGACCTTACAAGACCTTGCATATCACATTGACACTGGAAGCGCAAAGGTACGAGTTAAGCTAAGACCTACACACTTTTTCAAATGCAGCGATTATTTCTTATTTTCGCATTGAAAAAGCTGGTTCGTTGGGTTATTTTCGCCCCAAATGATACTAAAATCTCCATAGATTATCGTATTGGTGAACTCATAGTTAAGAAATTATATTTAAGTATTTTAACAGGCGATTGAAAAATACCAACTTAGTTCGCCCGTAAGAAATGCAGAATGTGTGATTTTAAAGTTTCGTGTGTTATGAACCCAGTTTAAAATGTTATTACACTAATGTGGTCCATTTATATTATGCATTAGGCGTAGGCGACTTACCGAATTGCATTTGAGGTTTAGTTTTGAACTGTTTGAGTTATTAGATACAAATATACTTAAGGGTAAATAATTGTTTTTGTAGAAGGTATAAATAGTTATTAATTGCAAGGTCATTATCCTTAGAAAGTATGCAGAATGATAAAGAAGTATTTGGGTTATTGTAATAGAAAAAACCATTGGCATAAAATGAGTTTCATGATCATGATAGTTCGAAATAATATGTATCGCTTTTTTGTCCTTTCATTTTATGGCTGCTAAATTTGTATTGTTATAGAAAACCATTGATGGTTCCCATGGTCCGTTGTTCTGTCTGACTTGAAAATAGGCAAATATCAACATGACATGTCGACTGTACCCACAGCATTGAGTAATGCTATTTCAAATTCTCCACCAATGAAATGTGAAAAAAGTATCAAAGTACAGCAATGATTGCTGATACGACAACCAAAACTTTTTCCCTGGGCCTCTGTATTGCATGTGTATAAGCAGTAACCAGAATTATCTGAAAGCATCTGCATTTTGAAGACGTGTAATACGCTTGTTTGGCATATACTGCTTCAAATAAATACACCTGCTAAATTTTATCATTGAATCACCAGCTATTATTTGGTGCCTTAAGAGCAAGCACTTTTCAAAATCGTGGACAATAGGAACTTGAAAACGAAATCGGCAACTTTTAGGGCACTTATCGTGTTGAAAAGCGCTCAAGGGGAAAGTCTTTTAGGCTTATTTTCAACCTTTGTGATGGTGTGATCCACCCCTAAAATCCTAAATGACAAGGGGAACCAAGCAGCACATCATTTTAAAACTGAAGTAAATCTCTTTTCAACGATGCCTTATTTTAAAATTTGAAGCAGTGAGTTCTGAAAATTTGACTTATAAAAGTGAGTAATTTATTTATCAAAAACTTACAAGTCAGTGTATCAAATATTCAAAAATTGGACCACCAGCCTCCATACAATAGTACAAGTTTTGTGCAAAATGTCGAAGCACATTCTTTAACATTTCTGGGGTGATTTGGCGGCATTTGTTTACGATACCTGTGGCGTAAATCTTGTAAGGATTCAGGCTGAGTAGAATAAATCTTACTATTTGTGTGACCCCACAAAAGGAAATCTGATGATAACTAAATATCGATGTCCAAACAAGGACTAAACTGGTCTAGGTTTCTGGCTATAGATCATACCGCAAGCCCTGGCAGCACTGAAGTGATTGTAGCAACGAACGGTGTGACTCAACGCCCATAGTGGTATTAGCGAGGGGAGTATAGGTATTGCATACTGAAACATCGCCCAATTTCCGCTACTATGACAAATCACTGAAGCTGTACAGCAGCTTTAGATGAAAAAAAAAGTTAATCTATCTGCTCAATAACTAATAAAAAATAAAGAACAAAATGAACACATATAAAAAGATTTATTTTCACATTTACTTTGTAGATATAAACTGTAGTTTCTTAATCAGTCGGTTTGTTATGAATGCAGGATAGTAAAGGTTTAAAATACTTTTGGCTTCTTTTATCATATCTTCTACATTTTGAAGAAAATCTCTGCAAAAAAATTGAAAATTAGATTAATTACACAATATTAATAAAAACAATTATAGAGATATGATTTCATAAAAATAAAATAATAATAATAATAAATTTATTGTTCAATCGATACAGAAAACATGAACAAAAGTGTGGTGTTTTCCAACAATAATTTAAACTTAAATATAAAATCCAAATAATAACTAAACTAAATGTCAACACAGTCACATATGGGTAAGTCTAATAAAACTAGAGATTAACACGATTGTGAATATAGAGATGACCTTCAAAACTCAATGGCTATCAGAAACAAAACAAAAACAGCAGGGGTTTTACTCATTCAATATAAACGATCTTATTAACATTGCATTCTTTAAAAAGTTATACAAAACTTTAACGTGCTTCCTGTCCAACTCCCTTAATACTAAGTGTATGTCTCTATCCAGGTGGCGACTCTCAAGGTCTTT
Organism: Tillus elongatus; assembly: GCA_964006375.1. NCBI lineage: Eukaryota > Metazoa > Arthropoda > Insecta > Coleoptera > Cleridae > Tillus > Tillus elongatus. The sequence continues at coordinate 196,628,813 of OZ023263.1, forward strand.
TCTAATTGGCCGGTACATGGGGCATTCAAAAATTGTATGTTTTAGATCTTCATTTTCATTTAAGTTACAAATAGTGCATTTTTCTTCTAGGTTGTTTAATCGGTATTTGATAGTCCCGAAAATCAGAACCACCTCCCTGCTTCCCGCTGTACGCAGTTGGAGCATAAACCTTTGTAAATACAAAGGGAGTAAGTAATACCAATCCAGTGCTGTCTCCCAACAGGAATTTGCACTGGGAGTAGTTAACAGAGTGTAAATGCCAAGTATAGTTGTTATGTCATTCTCGCTATAATTGGCTAAGATATCTGTGCCCTCCACTCCGATCCCCGCTAGTATGCCCTTTAGCTGACTAAACCAATTAAGATCGATTATATTTGTGGCTGAGGAATCCAAATATTTCAGCTGTTCCAAAGCAACCGCAGGATACCTGTCCCTCTGCATGCTATTCAGCTTTAAGAGTAGATGTAGCGCCGCTCTCAGCACATAATATCCCAGTCTGGGTAGGTTAAATTCAAGACGCAGTATGTAACCGGGCATGTTCCTGGGGAGAAAATTTTGACCTTTTAAGAATCTGCTCTGTATAACCTCCACATTCTCAGTGTATCTGAGCCCCCAAATACCAATTGCATAACTCAAGGCCGGTACCACAACTGAGGTGAACAACTTAAGACTTGTCGTCCATCCGGCATTACATACCCCTGTAAGCGTGTGCCTAACAGCTCCCAGACTGATGTTTGCCTCACTCACTCTCCCCTTACATGCTTCGTGGTATATACCGTTAAACTTGAAAGGAATCCCCAGATAGGTATACTCGTTCACAATATCCAGGATTTACCTATCATAGTAAAATTTATGTCTAGCAACAGCAGGACCTTTCCTAAAAATTACGATCTTTGTTTTGGTTATGTTCAGTTCCAGTGACATTGTGCTGTACTCATGTAATATGTCTATGTTCCTCTGCAAATTAATGGGTGAATCAGCCAAGATAACGAGATCATCTGTGTACATCAACATAGTTATCTGCACACAGGTATTTAACGGTAAGCCATTGGCATTTCTTTCTTCGAAGAAGGACGGCATATCTGCAGTGAACAGAGAAAAGAGCAGCGGGCTCAAACTATCTCCCTGTAGTATGCCCCTTGTTATAGGTACACACTCAATCTGCTTTTCTGGTTTCTCGGCAATTATAACTGCTTTACCGTACATGTCTCATATCAGTCGTATGAGCTTTGCGCTCACTCCTGCCCTGTACAATTTCAACCACAGTACTGTTCTCTCAATACTGTCAAAAGCCTTTTTTTAATAAAATGATAATTCAAACAAACACTTCTTATAAACAATGACAACAACAAAAATTCTATTGGGATGACTAAATTTTTGGGTATAATGCTCCTTAACTGGTACTGATACATTGAAGTAAATAAATCATAATAGCTTACTTCAGGTTAGTACAATTCTTGGGGTTGCCACGTTGCAGGCAATGAAGTATTGCCAAAGCTGCTTCGTAAAGTTTTGTGCCGATTCCTCGAGAATTGTTTCCTTTTCGTGCTTTTTCATTCTCTAACCATAAGTGAAAATACTTAAACATATTTTCAGCATCACCTAAAAAAAAAATAAGATAAACTATTTTTCTGATGCAAATTTTCATTTTCATTACATTCGAAAATACAAAAGCAGACAAAACATTGGTGAATATTTTGCTGACGCAAAATTGAAATAATATGGAAACAGAAACACTAGACTGTCGCACAATGGGGTTGTTGCGAATATTTACAGTGTTGACAGTTTCACTTAAATGCTAACAATGTGAAGTAAAATGTGAATGCACAATAAAAGTTAGGACAAAAATAACTAAACCACCTGCGAAGTAACTGAAATAATACGGAAACAGAAACACCAGACTATTTGAAGTGGACTGTTGCACACTGGGATTATTGCGAATATTTACAGTGTTGACAGTTTTACTTAAATGCTAACAATATTAAAACGTGAATGCACAATAAAAGCTTAGACAAACATAACTAAACCACCTGAGAAATAGAATAGTCTGTTAGCAGGTTGGGTAGTAAAGGTTTTTTGATCATAACAACATCTTATTACCCAAATACTATATAAAAAGCTGCTTAATCTACAAGAACTGTTGAAAATGACTACCACTAGCTAAGATGTATCAAGCCACTATTCTGCTCATGACTGTTGAACAGAGGTGAGTGAAGCTTCGCAATTTCAAACTGAACCTGAACTCTAACCGGATCTGTGTTAAAGTAGTTCAAAATGTTACAGGCAATGTCTCATCTTTACAAGTTTTGATTACTATATTTGGATAAACCTATCAAAATTGTGACTTGGACAAGCACAAGTTGTCAACTTAATAAGTACACTTGGAGAAACCCAAATCACCACAACACATATTTCAAAGACCTTACGATCGTTTTGTTTACAATGTCAACATCTTCAGAGGAAGAAAATTCTGAGAATTTGACATTGTCAACGAAACGATCGTAAGGTCTCTGAAATATGTGTTGTGGTGATTTGGGTTTTTCCAAGTGTACTTATTAGTGCTCATCACAGGTTCCAGTTTTCACATAGTTGTCAACTTATTTGTCAAATGTTACAATGTCAAATGTTACAATGTATAATCTATCTCAATAAATATTACTATTACTATTCAAAGCTGCCACAGGTAGCGAAGTTGTAACTAAGTAGCGGCCATGTTAACTCTGTAGTGGCACTTTAAACTCCATATCGGCCCCATTGAGTCAGTAATTTGAGACGATTTCACTAACACGTGTTTTTGGTAGTTGATGGGAGACATTGAGTCCTGAGAGCTATTTAACAATCACAGATTTAACTTTTTTATATATCCAAGCATCTCAAGGCCTCTTTTGGTTACAGTGTTTTGATGGCAGTGTTCAAAAGCGATCGATAATGCAATTTTTTTAAATAATTCATGACGATAATTGCACATTGTCTTACAGACATACTAGGTTAAACATTCTTTATTTCACAATAAACCAAAACAGTTCAATATTCTCAATCAGTAGACAGTTAAAATTTCAAGTGGTTATTATATATTTATCATGCTCAACTTTAACCCCCTCAATCTAAAAGACTGTTAAACCTGCCTAGATAATTCTAGACAAAGATATGTGATAAATATAGATGTAGAAATCAAAAAAAAAATGTCAATAGAGCTTTTTGCATCCTCTGATGTCGCTAACTTTCTTAGTGAAATGATCGTCAGGCCTTCAAAAAATCTGTTGTGGAGATTTGGGCTCTCCAAGTGTACTTATCAGTGCTCACCACAGGTACCAATCTTTAAGTAATGTTGCCAGGTTTACTTTTTCCTATAGACAATGTAGGCAACTTTGTTTTTTGGCACCTTAATTATTTTTTTTGATACAGGAGGGAGAGATGCCTCATGCAGACCTCATTCACGACACCGTAGTGCTGTGGGATATCGAGGTACTGTGAGACTCGTACTCTTAGTACACCTACTCACTAAAACTCCCTCCAGGGAGTACCGGACCTTAGTCGATACCTCCGTCGGAAAGAATACACACAATGACTTTTTGGGTATGAATGTTTCCATTCTGTTTTTGCCGCGGGGGCGTTAGCGGGTAAGTATAAGCTTTGGACGCTTATTCTTATGTGGAAGTTGCTCGTCGTAGTCGGTGGCACTACGGAGAAGAGCATTTGGGTGAGAAGCGGCTTTTGCGTACAGAGTTGTGGATAGTTGTTATAAACTCAAGTATCGAAGGCATTTCCAGATCAGAGTGAATCTGACTGTTTTGGATAAACCATGGCGCTCCGGTAACCATTCGCAGAATTTTGTTCTGGATGATTTGAAGGGTCTTGATGTGTGTTGTGGCCCATGCAGGTGATGCATAGGTCAAGGCTGGCCGGATAATGACTTTGTACATGAGCAACTTATTGTTCATGGACAATTTGGAATTTCTATTTAGAAGTGGGAACAGCTTCGAGATGAACATCGAGGCTTTTTTTCAGGCGTGATCGACATGGGGGCGCCATGTTAAGTGTTTGTCGAGGAAAACCCCAAGGTATTTGGCGGAATCTTGCCAGGGAATTAGACGATTGTCTAATAAAACGTGTTCGTGATGGTGTGTGTCTCCTCTTGGAAAATAGGACAGCTGAACATTTATCGGGGTTTATGGCTAGAAGGGATTTCCTATACCATGATTGCAGCTCGACTATGGCGGTCTGAAGTCGTTCGGTTATTATCCTCGGGTGAGTGGAGCTGCCAAGGATGGTAGAATCGTCTGTGTACAGTGTGTATGTCACCACGTTTAGGGGGGCTGTCGGAATGTCTGCTACAAATATATTGTACAGTAGAGGGGAGATAGCTTGACCCTGCGGGAGACCAGCCATGGCTGGGTACGTTCTAGATCTGGCTCCCAGATGTTTGACCTGGTACTTCCTCTGTTGTAGGTATGACCTGATTAGCAGAATCAGAGGGAGAGGATAATTAAATGATAGATGTTTGTTTAGGAGGCCCGCATGCCAAACCCTATCGAAGGCTTGAGCAATGTCAAGAAATATTGCACCAGTTGACTTTTTATTAAATCCTTCGGTGATGTTTTCCACCACACGGCGGACATGGTCTGTGGTGGAGTGCTGGAGTCCGAAACCGAATTGCTCATCCGGGAGGATATGATTTTCTGAGGTGAAAGAAGCTAGTCTTTTCTGAATCAGTTTTTCGGCGATTTTGCCGATGACTGGTAGCAGGCTAATGGGCCTGTAGTTCTGAGGGAACAGCGGATCTTTGCTGGGTTTCGGGATGTTGATAATGTCGGCAAGTTTCCACATGGAAGAAAAATGTTGAAATCGCAGCATGGCATTCATAATCGTAACTAGGAATACCACAGCTTTGCGGGGAAGCTTTCCTATTTTTTAATGATTTCATTATTTGGGAAACTTCTTCGAAAGTTGTGGGCTCGATAGTTGTGTCTGGGGTGGCGCGAAGCGCACTCCTGACGAAGCAGTGCGTTCTTGCTACGTGCGACAGATCAACGTTGTTATAATTCGGGCTGAATTGCAACTCCAGACGATCTGCGAATGCAGTAGCTTTCTCCGCATCCGTGTATACGACACCGTTACAGCCGTGAAGCGGGGATATCGGAAGTTTTTGGGAGTGAAAAGCTTTTGCCATTTGCCAGACAGGGTTTGCAGGCGCTCCTCCCAACGATTGTTGCGGAGTTCTTGTAGGGCGGATCGTACTTGTTTGATGAGTCTGTTTGTGTCTCGTTTGTCGGTGGGGTTTCCAGTGCGTTGGGGTAGTCTACGCACGCGGTTCTTTTCGAGTATCATTTCCCTGATACTGGACGAAAAAGCTTACTTTTATTGCAATTAGTTCAATGCTCTACTGTCACTGGGGTGTAAACTTAGTTCGCCTCCCCGTGGTGCACCCTGGATAGCGTCTACTATTAGACGTGAACTAAATGAACTAACCAAACCGTAACCCTTCCTAGTCATGTCTTAGGAGGGACGGGAATGCTTGCCTTAATTGGCCGGCATTGCGAGGAGAGTCCTCTATAAAAAACCCACATCGCAAGGTCGTTGGCGGGTTGGTGCCGAGGCGATGATGCTTCTGGCCGATATGGCCGGGCATTGGCAGGATGGTAATTCTGTCGCTAACGTTAACCCTCCCCAGGGAAACCGGGCGACCTCCCTGTGTAAATGCCTATTCATGGGATGCGGGGCTCTTCCATGGAGGTCTATTTTCCCTTGCTGCTCGTGGGACCAAGCATGGACACGACTTACACAGACCCAATAGAGGAGGTGGCAGGATTCAACCTTCCACTGGAACCTCCAGAGGGAAACAACAGGGGAAAGGAAAGTCCACCCCTAGGACGACTACCAAAGGTAGACCCTCCTATAGGAAGCTTGGTTATCGAGCTCCTAAAAAGGAGGAGGAACCTGCACCATAATTCCCTTTTCCTTTAAGCTCCTTAAACTACTCCTTTTTCCTCCATACATTCCTATACTCCTACCCCCATGCCCATCAACTTAAGGTGCATTCAAGCTAATCTGCATCATGCTAAGGCTGCGACATACCTCCTTAGCATGAAATTAAAGGAAGAGCAAATAGATATTGCTCTTCTCCAAGAGCCCTGGACCGCTAATTCGGAACGAACTAAAGGGCTGGGTAACACTTCTGGTAAGATAGTAGAGGTGGGCTCTGGTACTAACCCCAGAGCCTGTATCTGGATCAGAAACAACTTGCAGTATTTTACACTTTCAGAGTACTGCACCAAGGACATGGCATCCATCCATCTCGTGATCACATCCGGGGGGACCAGGCTGGAAGTAGTGGCCTGTTCGGCCTATTTCCCTGGAGACAGAGATGCAGAACAACCACCTCCAGCAGAGGTGCGGAAATTGATCGCCTACTGCAAGAGGAACAACTATCACCTCGTAATGGGGTGTGATGCGAACTCCCATCACTTGGCTTGGGGGAGCACGGACACTAACAGACGAGGTGAATCACTATTTGAATACATTTTAGGGGAGGAGCTGGTTGTCAACAACATAGGCTCGGAACCCACCTTTCTTACAGCTAACCGGAGAGAGGTTTTAGATCTTACGATCAGCTCAAGGCTTTTGAGCTCAAAAATCCTCAAATGGAGGGTGTCGTCTGAACCCTCATGTTCAGACCATGCCCGTATCCTATTTGAGATTGAAACAGGCCCTAGACCTGTGGTGGAGTATCGGGACCCGAGGAGGACGGATTGGGAGGGATACAAACAGTCCCTCGCCGGCAGACTTGGGTCCACAATCCCCACAGTGAGGGATCGTGATGGGATCGAGATTGCGGCCGAACAGGTTAGGGAAGCTGTGGTCTCTGCCTATCACGAAAACTGTCCACTGAGGTCAAAGAGAGACAGTCGGGGGTCTACTTGGTGGAATAATAACCTCGATAAACTACGAAGAGAAGTTAGACGTCTCTTCAATCGTGCTAAGATTACAGGCAACTGGGAGCAATATAAAACTGCTCTAACACATTATAATAAAGAGATCAGGAACGCTAAGAGGGAGTCCTGGAGGAGGTTCTGCGGGGACATTAATAATTTGCCCAGCAGCGCCAGAATCCACAGGATTCTCTCACGCGACCGTGTACAGGAACTGGAATCGATAAAACGACCAGATGGTTCCTTTACTGAATCTCGGAAAGAAACGTTAGAGCTCTTAGCACACACACACTTCCCAGATTGTCTGATCCTGAGCAACGGTGAGGTCCTACCAGCTGAGGGACGATCTAAACGCCCCGCAAAGGGAGGACTGGCTAGTTGCTCGGAGAATAGTTACAGCCTCGGCAGTGGAGTGTGCTGTGAATCATTTCCAGCCATTCAAGTCGCCAGGGGAGGATGGGGTGGTACCGGTCCTACTACAAAAGGGACTGGAGATTCTCCTACCCTTCCTTGTCAGGCTGTTCAGAGCCAGTCTGGCATGGAACTATATTCCTTCCAGCTGGACGGTGGTTAGGGGGGTTTACATTCCCAAATTGGGACGTAATGACCTCCTACCTACTTCACTGAGACCTCTCAGTATTACATCATTCCTCCTGAAGAGATTGAAAAAAATACTGGACGGACACATTAGGGGGAACATCTTACCCAAGAAGCCCCTAAATACCCACCAGTATGCCTATCAAACTGGCAAATCAACTGAGTTAGCGCTCAATAACCTCGTCGAGAAGATCACACACTCTCTGGAAAATGAAGAGGTTGCGGTGGCGGCATTTCTCGACATAGAAGGAGCATTTAATAATGCATTACCGATCTCCCTCTACGAGGCCACTATCGCTAGGGGGGTGGAACCTACCATCTGTGGCTGGATCGGAAACATGCTGCACAATCGGACCATTATTACCTCATTACGGGGAGAGGTGGTCAGCGTTAGGGCTGCGAGAGGGTGTCCTCAGGGGGGCGTTCTATCCCCCCTGTTGTGGTCCCTCTTTGTGGACGACCTGCTGGCTATCCTCGGACTCTGGGAGGTTGAGGTCCAGGCGTATTCGGATGATCTCGTCATAATGGTTAGAGGCAAATCTGAGGAGGAACTGTCTAGTACTCTTCAAGAAGCACTAAATGTAGTCAATGATTGGTGCCGTAGGGAACAGATGTCTGTGAACCCTCGCAAAACGATCATTGTCCCGTTCACCAGAAGAAGAAGGTTGGACAAATTAAAACCACCTAATCTTATGGGGGAAAACATTCCATTTTCGGACCAAGCAAAATATCTGGGAGTTATCCTAGATAAGAAGCTCAACTGGGACAGACAGTTAGAAAATGTTATCCGCAGGGCTAAGATGTCCCTGTGGACCTGCCGGAGAATCTGTGGGAACAACTGGGGAACAAACCCCCAACAGATGTACTGGCTCTATGTAGTAGTTATCAGACCTATGATAACATATGGAGCCATAGTTTGGTGGCCTAAGGTACTTCGTGGTACCGCGAGGGCCAAACTGGCTCATCTACAGAGACAAGCATGTCTGATGATAACGGGAGCGATAAGCACCGCACCATCAGTCGCTCTGGAGGTCCTCCTCAATATTCCCCCACTTCACATATGGTTGGAGAGGGTGGCGAGGTGGACAACGTACAGACTAATACAAACGGCAGATAACATGCCGAGGGAAGTCAGTCTGAGGGGGTCCGGACTCCTTGATGACAGTGATTGTCACAGGATTCTGGGAATGGTCTCGGACTTGATGCCTACAAAAATCAGCAGAGATCTGTCTTTCAAGACCGTCCTCCCGGAAAGGGAGGACTGGGACCGGAACCAATCGACCCTGTTGAGAGCAGACCTCTGCTGGTACTCTGACGGCTCCAAAACCAATATGGAAGTAGGAGCCAGCGCATATGGGGGCAGCACCGATGCTAGACTATCAGCTAGCCTCGGCAAGTACGCAACCATACACCAGGCAGAAGTTTATGCCATCGAGATGTGTGTAAGGGAAAGCTTAAAAGACCTATGCACAAACAAATCGATAAAGATATATGCAGATAGCCAAGCTGCAATAAAGGCTCTTGGTTCCTACCGGTGCAATTCAAAGACGGTATGGAGTTGTAAATCTGCCCTTAACGAATTGGGCAGCTGTAATGAGGTGTCGCTGGTCTGGATACCGGGTCACTCGGACCATGATGGCAACGTTGCGGCAGACACGCTTGCCAGGAGTGGTGCCCAGTGTGACTTTGTCGGACCAGAACCGGTGCTGGGAATAACATCTTGCACAGCAAAACGCACCTTAAAGACCTGGACAGATAGAAGGACAATTCAATATTGGCAAAATCTTCCAGGATTAGCTCACTCTAAGGCCTTCATAAATGGCCTGTCTGAGTCAAGGGCTAAGAAACTACTAGAGTTGAACAGACAACAACTGAGTACTCTAGTCGGCCTGTATACAGGACACTGTCGCTTGCGGCATCACATGCACCGTATTGGGATCGGTCAGGAGACCGAGTGCCGGCTGTGTATGGAGAATGACGAAACAGCAGAGCACGTGCTGTGTTCCTGTCCGGCAGCGGATAGGACTAGACACCTGCTCTTTGGCAAGGTAAAGCTTGCTCCAGAGGATCTGGATCAACTTTCGCCCGCAAAGGTTATCGACCTCTGTAGGAGGCTGGATTTGTTGGGCGAAATATAGACATTAGGCGTGAGCCACAATAGACCTTATGGTCGCGGTGGAGGGACCGATATGGACCACTCACAATCTAACCTAACCTAACCTACTGTCACTGAAACCTTCAGATATCAGCAAATTTTTTTTGTATTTTGAAATATGACAACACACCATTTTCACTTATAAGTCCCGGAACTTTCACATACTTCCGAAACCGCTTGTTGGAAAAAAAAATAGGATTTGCTACAAGAGAGTTATTGTGGACGCCTGATTCAATGATGGCATCAGTGAGGTTGCCAAGTTACGTTTTTCAGATAAAGTAGGTGAAATCTCTTGTAGGGAATTTTCTTATAATAATTAGCTATAAAAACAAAACGATGTTTCCGTGCTACATAATTAAAGTTTTTTTGGTTTTACAGCAAATAAAGCTGAGGTTTGGCGGCAATAGGCATATAATTTTTGTGTGTGAATCTTCATAATGTTCTCGTAATGTGTGCCAAATAAAGCTTCCTGTCTCCAAGCATTCGTTAGAAATCTTGCAAAATAACAACGGCCCATAATACACAGGGTTCAGCAAAATAAACTACCTAATTTAAACAGCTTATAAAAATATAATTACTTGAATTAATTAAATGAATTAATACATATTTTCAAACTATGCATGCGGCATGTTTCCATCAGTCAGTATGATGAACCATTCGTGTAGGGCCAATATGACTAATTTGTAAGTTTAATAATGTACTAATGTATTATTCTAATATTCAAAATATATTATTCTCCTTGCCCTACTTTGGATTTTTAGTTTTAGCTGTCCTATGGAAGCATTTTTTCAACTTGTATGGTTGCAAATAAATCAAAATATTACACCAGTCATTACAATTGTTGTTCCAATTTTAAAATTATAGTACAAATATATAAATGGTTGTTAACTTCAATTTGCTCTTATGCTATATTATAAGAAATGTTTTTGTATATTACCTTTCTCGACATAAAAACTGTAAAGCCTGTAATAAACTTCTTCAAAATCTTTATGATGTTGATAGAGAAGTTTTTCTCTAATTTTTAAACACTTAATGAGCAGTTCCAGTTGATTCATAGTATCATCTGTAAAATAAGAAACAAAAATCGTCGTGTTAATAATTATAATTTGATTTACCAGTTTGATCGAACAAGTAAAATTCAAGGTTTCTTCTGGATAATTTATGTCACATCTGCATGCATGCATATAGTGTGTCTGAAATTGACAGTACTGCTATTTCTGAAACTATAAGAGGTAGATAAAGGATTAAATGAGGGAGCTTATAGGAAATTATGTTAGTACCTAACTTATTGCTGCCTGCCAAGTGTTAGCAGCTGATTTGTTTTTTGAGATACTTTGAATGTAACTGTTTTATTTTGAAATATTTTTCAAATCTGAAAACACATCTTAATCACCTATCAATCAGATTTTAATTACAATGTTTCGGTTTCTTATAACCATCATCAACTTTCTTCCCTTACGGCCGCCATTTATGATTTCGCATTCGTCGAAAAGTACTTTTTTTTCTTCTTAACGTCGGTCTATTTCCGCGACTATGGCCAATCACCGACGCCAGGGAGCAGTTTCACCTCACTATCCTGGAAATTTTGTCGAATCCCTGCCTTTCCGTAAGGAGGGTAGGGATCTTTAACGTGCCCAACATCGCATGGCACACGGGACAGACGGCTTTACACCCCCTCCGAAGGGCGGGATGTGCAGACATTCAACTTGCTCAAATACAATGCCACAGCCGCAGTTGATGTTAATTGAACAGTCTGCACTGACACATTGGTAGGAGACCCTGGGAATCGAACCCAGTACCCTTGGGTCCATAAACACACGTTCTTACCATTAGAACACCGAGGCTCTATGAAAAGTACTTAATTTTACCTTTAACATGATACCAAATTCTCGTGCAAAAAAAAGTAATTACAGTATTGTGCAATTAATGTGAGCATTGAGAGTTACTGTATTATTTCAACATGACAACACTGCTGTGACAATTCTGACAGGTATTTCTCGGCATATCCCATAACTTAGAACACACTTGTGTGTTTTGTGGTTTTGGGAAAAATAGCATGTTTTAGTTAGTTTTTGGTCAAAATATCATATCATAACATAGCAACAGATCTTTATTTGTAGTTGTCATGATTTCGTACTAATTCAATTTTTAGTGAATTTTCTTAAAAAAAATTCACTAATGGGGAGATCCCGACTTTTGAATTTTGAAAAAATTTCTTCAAATGAGCGCCATTTAGGACCCCTGGAACCCAAATCCGAGGTCGGTTTCAGATTTTATATGTTATATATATATATATATATATATATATATATATATATATATATATATATATATATATATATATATATATATATATATATATATATATATATATATATATATATATTTATATATTTATGTGTCACACCTATAACTAAAAAAAATAATGGACCGATTGTGATAAAACTTGGTGAGTACCTTCCTTTCGCAAGTGGCTTGGACAAGTTCGTCAGCCAGGATAATCTGCCAAGGTTTTCCCCGGAAAATTTTGTGTTTTCTTTCAAAAAAAAAATTATATCTCCGGAATTAACAAAGTAAGGGCAACCAAATTTCATACGCGGGTTTATATCATTATAGATATATTACCTACAAAAATTTAGCTCTGTAGCTTAAAGGACAAAAAAGTTACAGGCATTTAAAGAAAAATAAATTTGGGTTTTCCTCAAAACGTCAAAAGTCGCGATTTTAAACGTCAAAATTGGTAATATTTAAGCAATGAACCTGAAACTAATATGAGCTATGGAAGGAAAATGTCTCAAGAAGAATGCCTTACAAAGCCTGAAGTCTTAGTTTCAATCGTCATTGTCCTTCATTTTACTAAAATATTCCCAAAAAATTCATTTCAAATAGACCCTTTATCTGATGCTTTGGCAGTAGTGTTGGCTAGAGTTTATCGGTTAATGCTATATAATTTTTGTCGAATTTTCGTAAAACATCTTTAAAGGTCAATATATCCGTCATTATGCAAGATACGAAAAAAAATTGTATACATTAATTATAGAGTGTCTTTAGCTGCATCTTAAATATATATATATATATATATATATATATATATATATATATATATATATATATCGTACTGATAACTTCAAAAATAATAGACCGATCTTGATCAAATTTGTTGAGTACCTTGGTAGCTTGGATAAGTTCGTTAACCAGGAAAATCGAACCTGGTTTTCCCGAAAAATTTTGTGTTTTCTTTCTAAAAAAAATTCATATTTCCGTAAATAACAAAGTGAGGGCAACCAAATTTGGTACGCGTATTTGTATTATAAAGAGTGAACCATGTACCAAAATTTAGGTCTCTAAGGTTAAGGACAAAAAAGTTACGGGCAGCTAAAGCAACAAATTTTGGAGTTATCCTCAAAACGTCAAACTCGCAATTTAAAATGTCAAAATTGGCAATGTTTAAGCAAAGAATGTGAAACAAATACGGATTGTGAAAAGAAAATGTTGCAAGAAGAGTGTGCTGCGAACCCTTAAGTTGCAGATTCAACCGTCATTGCCTCTGGACGCAGTAAGTGGGTTTTGGTAGCAAATTTTCATTAAATCCTCCAAATTTCAATAACTCAATTTGCTATTAACGTAAGTTTTGTTGGTTAGGAAACCAACATTTAACTTTATTTTTGGAAAATTTTTGAATGAACGCAGCAAGGGCGTTTTGGTTGAGAATTTTCATTAAATGTTTCAAATGTCAATAACTCAATTTGCTATTAACCTAAGGTTCATTCGCTAGGAGACCAGTTTTCTCAGAAACATTTTCATTTTATTATTTTATTTTCGGAAAATTTTTGTACAATTTCAAATAATTATTTTGATAAAATATGGTACATTGTTCCTACTATATAGGTTATACCGGTAACCAAATTGATGCCTGCTCGCATTAGAGCGATATATTTGTAATTAAAAACATTTTAATGAAAATTCACTTCCATAACGCACTTGCTGCGCCCAGAGTTTTTATCTGTCTGAGAATGCTGTCAAGCAGCGAAACTAGTCACAGAAACGTTGAAGAACATCTTAGAACATCCAGAATTCATAAGGGCCTCTTGCTCCAGTTAGCTTACAAGCTGGCTACGCCCTTCACCTACAGAAACGAAACCCAACAGTGAAGCCAGAGAAGTAGTCTCCAAGTCTGTATGTAGTATGGATCAGTTTCACTAAGTTAGGGCAACAACAATCAATGAATTCATAGAGTAATATGTGTTTTACATTGACATATTAATATATGTCAGCTCAAACCTGGCACTGGAAATCCTACTGTCTAATTAGAACAGCTCATTGTTTAATCTATTAGTAACACATATTATACATACATTTTATCTTTCTACTCTCCTTCTTTATATGAGCTTTAACTCTGCCAAATATCACACTGCTCTGTGTGCGGGATGTGCTTAAAAAGGGGTACAACTTTTTTTCTTCATGTATTATAACCCAATAACTGAAACTACTGCCAAAGCAGTATATTTGAAATTAATTTTCTGCGAATATTTAAGTAAAATGAAGGACAATGACGGCTAAAGCTGAAACTTAAGGCTTTATATAACACACTTCTTATGACATTTCCTGTACATAAGCCGTATTAGTTTCAAGTTCTTTATCTAGAACATGTCAATTTTGACGTTTCGAATCGCGACTTTGATCATTTAAGAAGAAAAACTATAGTGCCTATAACTTTTTTTTCTTTTAACGTAGAGATCCAAATTTTGGTACATTTGTTTGGTTTTTATTATTATATAAACCCGCGTACCCAATTTGGTTACCATAGCTTTGTTATTTCCGGAGGTATAAACATTTTTCGAAAGTAAACACAGAATTTTTCGAGAAAAACTAATCCGATTTTCCTGGCTAACGAACTTATCCACGCGACTTGCAAAAGGAAGGTACTCACCAAATTTTATCAAAATCAGCCCATTATTTTTTGAGTTATCGGTGTGACACACAGCCACACACACACATGCATATATATATATATATATATATATATATATATATATATATATATATATATATATATATATATATATATATATATATATATATATATATATATATATATATATATATATATATATATATATATATATATATATATATATATATATATATATATATATATATACATAAACATATAAGGTCTGAACCTGACCTCAAATTTGGGATCCAGGGGTCCTAGTTTCTGCTCAATTTGAAGAAATGTTTTTAAAATTCGAAAGTCGCGATCTCATTAGTACATTTTTTAAAAGAAAATTCACTAAAAAGACTGATTACGGCGAAAAAATATGATCATTGGACAGAAGAACACTGGAGAAATGTCTTGTTCTCAGATGAGACAGTTTTTGGTGTACGGGTGCCGATCAAAATTTGTGTGAAAAGGTGTGGACACAGAGTTGACTGCAGCTCACTTGGTCCAGAGAGTGAAACATCCAGTGAAAATGTGTTTTGGGAATGTTTTTCATATATGGTAACCGGGAAACTTTAGAAACCTCTTTGCTCAGAGAACTGGAAAGAGTTCAAGCAGTTGGTGAACCAATCTTTCAGCATGATTCAGCACTGTGTCATGTTTCCAAGATGGTGAAAAATGTCAAGGACGCAGAGATTACCCTTATAGACTAGCCGGGAAACTCACCACACATTAATCCTATTGAGAACTTGTGGTCTATATGCAAGCCCAGATTAGTAAAAAGTTCGGGACGCAGCAAGTGCACTATAATAGTGAATTTCTATTAAATGCTTCAAATTTTAAAGAACTCAATTTTCTATAAACTTAGAAAGTTGAATTTTGGTATGTAGTAAGGTCTTTCTAAAGGCAACATATCCAGAAAATGTCAATACAATGACTATGTAATTTTCGGAGAAAATTTTTTTTTTCGAAAGAAAATTCAAAATTTGGTTCTCAATTTTCTATAAACTTAGAAAGTTGAGCTTCGGTACGTAGTAAGGTATTTCCTAAGGCAACAGAGCCATCAAATTTAATTAAAATAGCTTTGTAATTTTCGAAGAAAATTTTTTTTCGAAAGAAAACTCAAAATTTGCCCCGAAAACCTTGGCCGATTGTCCTGGCTAACGAACTCATCCAAGCTATTAATAAAAGAATGGCACCTGCCGAGTTTCATCGAAATCGGTTAATTATTTTTTGAGTTTTCGGTTGGATACATACATACATACATACATATATATATATATATATATATATATATATATATATATATATATATATATATATATATATATATATATATATATATATATATATATATATATATATATATATATATATATATATATATATATATATATATATATATATATATGGCTTTCAATAATTCCCAAACCCCACGTGACCGCTTAAGTTAGGCAACACGGCATACACGGTTGTACAACCTGAATTAATGAAATCCCTAAGATGCCAGTGTGGTCTCATATTTCTTTGGGATTTTATAAAAAATATAAAAATTATAATAAGTTGAAACAGTAAATGACTTAAATGTATTTATTATTTAGTATTTTTAACAGCAAGTCTGTTCATGTATGGTTTACTGTTATTGATTGTTAAAAAAATCAATAAAAACATAATAAAATATTACTTTTATTTTGTATAGATATCAAAATTTTGTAATGTACGTAAACAAATTGAGGTCTGATTATTTAAACTTCTAATTTACGGTTTTAGGAATGTGTATTGTGTAACATGTAATAAATATGTACCTGTTTGGTAAGATTACCGACGAACAGATTTGGTAGGGCTTCGTTCCATGCGATGTCGAATATCGTCAACAACATAACCTTAACATACCTACACTTTTAACTTATGTAAAAACGCAATGAAAATGCTGTTTTGATAAAAACTGTTTATTTTTATTGTCCAACAGATAGAAAATTATTTGAAGAAGGTAAACACTGGTCGAACTTGGAAAATGCACAATATACATACAAAATAACTGTCAAAAGGGAATTGAGCGCCAATGGACTGAACTGTCAATTGTCAATTGATTTAGTAACTTTAGGGTCCCTAGTCTAGTGGTTTTGTTGGTTACTTTTTGACTGCCAACTCATAAAATAATATTCCACTAAGAGAGAGACAGAATCCGGTCATGTGGGGTTCGGGAATTAATGAAAGCCCTGTGTATATATATATATATATATATATATATATATATATATATATATATATATATATATATAAACATATATAAATTGAAACTGACCCCGGATATGGGTTCTAGGGGTCCTAGTTCACGCTCATTTGAAATATTTTTTGCAAAGTCTCACCATCGATACCTCTCTTTATTAGTGAATTTTTTAAATAAAAACTCACTAAAAAATGGATTGTACAACAAAAAGCAAGATGATTGAGGTCAAATATATATCCTAAAGCTCGTAGCTTATAATTTTTTGGTTATAAAATTTGTTTTTGTTTCTATAAAATTTTGTTTTGTAAGTTGCTTATTTTAAATAAAAACTCTATATTAAAAAAAAATAGTTTTGTTACGAAAATCTCATGATATAATAAACCTGTATAGACTTATATGAAACCTATCTGTGTATTTGTCCCGTAAGCCACAGATAAAAGAATAATTTACAGATTTCATTTTTTTTTTCTGTAAATTTCCATACCTGTTTTTATCACATTAAATAACACAATAATTAATAATCACTAATACTTTTGACTGCAAGAAAAGTAAACCAATTTTGAAAACATGATGAGCAGGTAAATGACCTACGATCGATAATGTAAAAAGTAATATAAATAATGCCAGATAAGGACCAAATTGTGAAAAAAACACATTTCAGTAAAAATATCTGTTATTTTCAGAAATTTTCAAATATTCTAAAAGAAAACTTGAATATTTTTTTAGAAAAACCGCACTGGTAATGTAACATAAACAAAAGAATATTACTCACTTTCCAAATATTCTTGAGCAATAGTGTTGATTTTTCTGAACGGTCTCAAGGAGAATTTTTCTCCACAGTTCAGACAGTAGCTTATTACAGCATTTGACATTTCTGGTATTAGGCCTTTGCATTGCGGACAGAGATAACTATCAAGGGTATCCTAAAAGAAAAGAACCAATCATCAGTGTTACGAACGGAAAAACACCAAACAAAACACACCAATTCTTTCATTGGATCTGAACAGATTATGCATTTGCATTCAAAATGGTACACTGCTAGGCAAGCATTCTGTCTTTCCTCTTTAGTCATATTCCGATAGTCTATACCATAACAATTGAATATCTCTTCGTTTTCTTCTATATCTTCCAGCGCCTTTACAATTATAGTATCACAGATAAAACTGAAAACAGAACAAAGCAACTATTATTAGCTAATTCTTCAATAATAATAATAATAATAATAATAATAATAAATTTATTAGTTCCATATACCCACTGGATGATGAACATGTCATATATTAAACAAGACTTAACCTAAAAAAGTTCGGAATGCCGAAAGTATGTTATGATAGTGAATTTTCATAAGAATAATATATAATATAATAGTGATCTAGCCTTATATTAAAAGTTATAAAAAAATACATTATTCAGTTAGGAACAGTAAAGAATAAGGTAAAGGGCAAGCAAAAGCGTGATCTCTAACATAAATATTTATATAGTAATTTGGATACAAAACTCAAACAAAGCAATTGATAAACAGCAAATATCAAAAAATACACTAGAAAGCTGAACATAAAAAAATCCCTGTGATTCATGCATTAAGGGTGATTGTATGCATGCAGAAGGGGAAGAAGAACTCCCAGGAGGAAGAGGGTTTCTGCCCCCTCACCCAGGGAGGTCTCCTTTGCCTTGTGCATGCAAACTATCACCTTCAAAACATAAATCACAAAAACAATTTCATGGGAGCAACCTCCAAGAAAGTTACGGGACCTGGGGCGAATATGGGTGTTGTGCGGGTTAGACAGGGTTTAAAGGGGGTATTACTCTAAAATGTGAAAGAAGCATATTTTCAAAGTCCGATTAAGTAGTTTTTTTTTTAGCATCTTTCTCTCATATTTCCTCCCCGCCCAGCACCCCTATTCATTCTTGGTGCCATTACTTTCTTGGGGGGTTGTTCGCAACAAAGTTGTTTTGTGGCTTGTGCATCCAAGGAGGTTCTAAGCATGTTTCTTAAAAAAAAAAGTAAAAACCCTCCTTGCAGTAAACTGCCAATTAACCGAAATTACATTCCACTTCGTTGCATATAATGTCTTTTTCAGATAATATAGAATACAGCACAAAATTAAATCAGTTCACTTGCAAGTTCATTTCTTTTTTATTTGTATATTACCTACATAAGCACAAGATAACTATAATTAAGGGGGGCGCTTAATTAACATTGTGGCAACACAAACTTTAAAAGTATATATATATATATATATATATATATATATATATATATATATATATATATATATATATATATATATATATATATATATAATGCTTTATTTGTTTCATACAACATGTATACATTACCCATCATGGGTGTGAAACTTGTCAAAATAGTAACAAATTACCAAACAAAACAAAAAATACATAAGTTCACATAAAATAAAATCAAACAAAATAAAATGGACTAAAACTCCCATATTTTTCCCTGGTATTGTTTTATCAGCTAAGTACTCATCAACAGTATAGTAAGCCTTCTCTTCTTATATTTTTCTCAGTTTTGTTTTGAGTGTCGAATGATTGCATTTTTTTATTTCATTAGGTATATAGTTATATATTTATATGATGGCGGCATGTACATTTTTTTGTAAATATGTGTTTTGTCTTTGGCTGTTCAGATCTTCTTGATTTCTAGTATTATGCTCGTGTGTATGTAAACATGTAAACACTCCTTAAACAGTTCACTGTGTTTTTTTATAAACATTACTGCATTCAAAATGTATATATATATATATATATATATATATATATATATATATATATATATATATATATATATATATATATATATATATATATATATATATATGACTGTAAGTATTTTTTCCCTTATGAAGTATGGTTTACAGCTTGCTGTTTGTTCCAAATTCAGTATACTTCTGAGACATCTCTTCTGAAGTACACAAATTCTGCTTACATCTGTATATTTCCCCCAAAATATGATGCCATATTGTATTCTACTTTTTATATAGGCATATGTCATTATAGCTACATTTTTATTTGTTATCGTAGCCAGTGTTCTCAGTGCAAATATATATCTTGACATGTTATTGGCAATGGAGTTAATATGTTTCTTCCAGTCAAGACGATGGTCCATTTCTATTCCAAGGAAGTTTGCAGACTCTGATGATTTTAATATATTTGACTTACACGTGAGTATTAACTCCTCATTTATTTTCTTAAAATTAAAATGTATTAATTTGGTTTTGCTAATGTTCATTATTAAGTTGTTATTTGAAAACCATGAATTTAGTGTATTAACAGATGATTCAATTTTTCTCCTCAGTTCATCTGTGATGTTGCTTCTGTAGCTAATAGACGTATCATCTGCAAACGATATTAATTTTTCATCTACTAATTCTGGTAAGTCATTTGTATATATAATGTATAAAAGTGGTCCTAATATCGACCCTTGTGGGATACCTTTAATTATCTGTTCCTTTTGTGATCTATATATGTTGTTGTTATATTTCTCAACGATGCTTTGTGTTCGATTTTTCAAGTATGATTTTGTTACTGCTAAACCTCTGATTCCATACATGCCAAGCGTTGAGAATAATATATCATGTTTTACACTATCAAATGCTTTACTCAAGTCTAAGCTTAGTAAAGCTGTTTTTGTGGTCTATTTAAGGCCTCTATAATTTCTTGTAGTGCTTGATATGTTGCTCTGATTGTAGATTTACCTCTCCTAAAGCCATTTTGTGTATCAGAGAGTAATTTATTATTTTCTAAGTAGGAGTTTATTCTAGTGTATATTATTTTTTCAAATATTTTGCTATATATGGGGAGAATAGCGATAGGCCTGTAATTTTTAATTTGTTTTTTGTCTCCTTTCTTGTATATCGCTGTTTTTAACTTATCTGGAAAGACACCTGTAGACAGGTTAAGTTTATTATGTGTGTTAGTGGTTTGTTGTGCAATATTTTAAACTAAAATGACTGGGATTTGGTCTTCACCTACCGAAGCACTGTTTTTCAGTAATTTTATCATGCTACAAACCTCTATATAGTCAGTGGGTAATATATAAATTGTTTTTTTTTGTTTGTTTACATTTGAATATTCTACAACCTGTGGCAAGTTTGGACACTGGTTAACAAAACATTTATTTACTTGATTTAGAGTATTTTCTATATCTGTATTTTTTATTTCTAAGTTTTCTATAAGTGAACTGCTTCTTTTATTAGTGCTTCTACTATAATTGTTCACAAGAGACCAAACTGCTTTATATTTATTTGTAGCATTTACTATATAAGAAATATTTGATCTCTTCTTTGCATGTGTTACAACCTTTTTTAATATTTTTGTATATTTTTGGTAATGTTCGTTTGAAATTAAACCTTTTATTTTTTTTGAGTATAAACACCTCTTATTTTTACTAGAGATAATTATGCCTTTTGTTATCCATGACTTTGAGATTTTTGAGGTAACAGTTCTAAGTTTGAAAATTCGATCATGCAAATTTTTGAACATTGATAGAAAGATATTATATGCTTTATTTGCATCATGTATGTTGTAAATTACAGTCCAATCTATCTTGCTCAGTTCGTCTGACATTCGATTTAGCTTTATTTTAGTATATTTTGTTTTCCTAATTTTTATTTAATTTTTTATTGTTGTGCCAGAAAATGACAACAACTGCCGATAATGGTCTGATAGCGCTGAATTAATAACTCTTGCTTTTAAATTACAATCAAAATTCACAAATATGTTGTCTATTGTAGAAGTAGTAGTTTTAGTGATTCTTGTTGCTTCAATGATTGTTGGTTTTAAATTGTAGGTATGTAGTAAATCCATGAAAGAGATTTTATTATTTGTTTCCTTGTTTAAATCTATATTGAAATCACCGGCTACAACTATTTTAAAGTTCTTATACAACTTCCACCATTTATTTAGAACATAATCTAATCTTTCCAAGTAGATGTTTATTTCACCCATTGGGGGTCTGTATATACATAAAATTACAGTTTTCAAACGCTTACTCACCACAGAAGAGCACTCAAACTGACCTTCAATACTACCCTCTTTAATTTCTAGCGATTCCTTCCATGTTTCATCATTTTTTACATAAATTACACTTCCACCATGTTTCTTGTTTTTTCTGGAAAACACTGACTTTATTTCATAACCGTTCACTTAAATGTTCTCCTCTTGCGGAACACCAGTGCTCCATAAGGCCTATGACATCTAGTTTTTCTTCCAAAGTTTGTAGAAACACTTCCATTTCCAGCACTTTATTCTTGATTGATTGAATGTTCTGATAATAAACCACTGTATCACAGTTGTCCGTCATCTTCAATTTTTCTCCGACTTCTTGTTTCATTATCTTCCTATTTATTTCTTTGTTTTGGTTGTTGTTATTTATCCCAGTTAATTTAAGACCTTATTTCTTTGTCCTTGATTTCTAAAAAATTTCCTCCTGCAATTCACCTCTTTTAAAATTAAAGTTGAATCGTATAATAATTATGACAGCAGGCCAAAATTCCGGCTTGTTCAAAATTTCATGTAGGTGATTAGTTATTCCTACTTGAAATGCTTTTGCTTTTCCTTTGGTAGCTAGCGGTCTAACCACGAGTTCTTCATCACACTCTATTCCACACTTATTCTTGACATAAGTTCTTACTGTATTTTCACTCACATTTTCTTGGGCTTTTCCTATATATAGCCACATTTTTCTTGGTTGTGATTTAAAGTGGTCACCTGTCTCTGATGTAGCAGTCCATTTTATTTCTGGTTGTTTTCTGTATTTAATTTGTTTAGTGTTGTTTTTGCCATTTCAGCAAATGTTTGTTTACTTTTATTTTTTCTGTATAACACTGTTTTAAAATCACCCCCTGTATCATCCTCAGCCTCAGATTTTCCCAAATCAATGATATCGTTCATTATCTCGGTTTGTTTATTTACATTTTCCTTCACATTTGTTTATTTAATTTTCTTATCATCTTCGCTTTTATTATCCATTTTTATCTCTTCTGATATGGCAGCTCCTTTTTTCTTATACTGATTCTGCATTTGTGAATAGTTTTTATTCACAGTATTAGAACATTTTTCTTCTAATAACTAATTCAATTGATAAGTTCTTGTATTCTTGCTTCTTATTCAGTTAAAAGCTTTTTCAGGTAATTAATTTCAATTTGATAGCACATAATATCCTTATTTACATTATCACTTTTATTATGTTTCCCTTGACAACATATTATCCAATTTTGATCAAAATCATACATTTTCACATTTTTTTTATTCTTTGTGAACATGAAGCATGATATAGTGCCTCACATTCTACACATTTTATACACTTTGTACCTTTTAAATCTACCTTTTTGCTGCAATAACTGCACAGCTCAGGAGAATTAACTTCATTGTCAGCCATCTTGATTTTATGTATTTATTATGTATTTATATGGGACCGGTACCAAGTTTGACGCATAATTCAATTTCATTTTAATTGTCTGACTCCTGTGTCTGACAATCCAGCAGGAAAGTCCCAAAAAAATTTGCCTTCAAAACTATCAAGAGCCAAATAATTCTGGTTTAGGGCGCGGGCGCTAGTTGCAAAATATTTGCTAGTAGGTACATTATTAAACTTACAAATTAGTCACATTGGGCCTACACGAATGGTTCATCATACTGACTGATGGAAACATGCCGCATGCGATTGAAATAAGCATATCAGGGAACAGCAGATCTGAAGATGATGATGTCCAGTGCTCTATTATGCTAGAATTACTCGTAAGTTGCGCTATGTGCTTAGTGACGATGCCACCTATGTACTTTGCCAGATCCTGGACGTCATGATATGGACAGTTTGGCTGATGCATAAACCATGTGAAAAAGTCAGTGTATTTCTTCAAGTAAGAAACAACTATGGCAGACATCTGAAACAAAATCACTCATATATTCAGCAGTTCATTACTGCAATAATGATGTTGCAGCTTGTTATTTTGATAACACAGTGGGTGGCCAAGTAGTGCAAAAATTATATTATGATTAGTTTATAGTTGTACAGTTTAAAACAGTGGGAACTAATGCTTTTATTTGTTTTTCTATGGGAATTAGGTATTTACAATAAACAAACAATTTTTGTTTTGTTTTACAAAATATATATTTGAGAAAAAGCACAATACAAAATGTTTAAAAAAATCTCTTAATATTTAGCACACGCTCCTTTGTGGTCAATTACACCTTGGACCCTTTTTGGTATGCTCTGAATGCATTTTAAAGAGTTAAAGCCTGGCGAATTGCCTGGCCAAGGCAAAACATTGATGTGTTTTTATCTCTAAGCATGATGTGAATAATTTAGCTTTGTGGCAAGGAGCAGAATCATTGCAAGTGATATCAAATAATTTTTAAATAACCAAAATTAAGTATAAAAATTTAATATTCACCTTTTCCCAGTCTGCAATTGTCATGTATCATCAACATTGTTTAGCCAATGCCAACATTTTAGCTTCATGGATGGAGTTAGGTTAGGTTAGGTTAGTTTAGGTTAAATCGTGAGTTGACTATAGCAGTCCCTCCACTGCGACCTCAAGTCTATTGTGGCTCACGCCTAATTGCCTTATATTTCACCCAACAAATCCAGCCTCCTACAGAGGTTGACAATTTTTGTGGGCGAAAGTTGACCCAGATCTTCTGGTGCAAGCCATGTCTTACCAAAGAGCAGGTATCTTGTCCTGTCCGCAGCCGGACAGCAACATATCATGTGCTCTACTGTTTCATCACTCTCCATACACAGCCGACACTCGGTCTCTTGACTGAGACCAATTTGGTGCATGTGGTGACCACAAACAGAAGTGTCCTGTATACAGGTTGTCTGTTTAGCTCTAGAAGTCTTTAGCCCTTGCGCCTGAAAGGTCACTTATGAACGCCTTAGAGTGTGCTAATCATGACAGATTTTACCATTGCTGGATTTTCCTTCCATCTTTCCAGGTCTTTAAAGTGCATTTTGCTGTGCATGATGATACCCGCAGCACAGGATCTGGTCCGATAAAGTTCTCCTAGGCACTACCCCTGGCAAGTGTGTCAGTCCCTACATGGCCATCAAGATCAGAGTGACCCGGTATTCAGACCAGTGACACCTCATTGCAGCTGTGTAATTCGTTGAGAGCAGATTTACAGCGCCATACCGTTTTTGAATTGCAATGGCAGGAACCAAGTGCCCTTATTGCAGCTTGGCTATCTCAATATATTTTTATCGATTTGTCTGTGCAATGGTTTTGTATCATTTCCTTCACACACATCTCGATGGCATACACTTCTGCCTGGTGTATGGTTGTATACTTTCCGAAGCTAGATGATATTCTTGCATCAGTGTTGCTCCCATATGGGCCAGCTCCTACCCCCCGATCGGTTTTGAAGCCATCAGTGTACCAGCAGAGAGCTGCCCTCAATAGGGTCGGATGAAGTTAGTTATGGTTTCTTCGCTGATCTGTGGCATTTGAACCCCATTTCTAAATAACAACACATGGTTGTTCTAGCAGAAATAGTATCGCCGCTTTCATTTTCGATATTTCTCAACTCCTTCGTACATTTTTTCCTGTTTTCCAGGCAACTGTCACAAATTTTTCTTTCATCTTGAGGCGTAGTGGTTGCTTTCGTCTACATTCTCGAGTTTTCTGACTTCCTTAAGGTATTTTTCTAACACTTTAGCTTTTATTCAGTTCACTCTAATCACATTAACATTTGTAAGTAACGCAATATTTCTTTGGGAATGATTTTAATACTTCAGTAATTCAAAAAAAATTTCAGATGGAATATTTTACTTCCATTTTTCACAAGTACCGGCGAAATAGTAATATTTGGATACACTATACTTACACAGAATTACACTATATTAACTTTATGTCATAAGTCCTAGGTCCAAAAAGTACATAAAACCAATATTACAGTACAACTTAACCTCAAAATGAAACATTTGACGTTGACAGCAGAATAATAGCTAATGATCTAGAGCACTCCTGTCACTAATCAGTATTGGCACTGCAAAATATGTTAAGCAGTATTACCAGGAATATAATATTAAAACAACTGCCCCAAGAACTAAATTTATATGTGCATTAAGAGCAGCTAAATAATAATGAGAACAACTATAATCTAACTAATAATTTGGCCACCCACTGTAATGCATCAGAATAGATCATGTTTATCTAGAGTAAGAGTGACAGTTATATTGTCTAATAGAAACTGAAAATATTGTGTGTAAGTATTGTGTTTCATTTATTTTTTTCGTGTTTGTTAGCTCGCTACTAAGTGATAGTGCAAAAACAAACAATCAGATCAATTGGGCAGGGTGTCTAGGCGAGAACGTGAACTGACTCATCCAAGGCGACATCACAGGTCCAAAACTCCTCAAAAGAGTAGAAGCAGTGGTCCACAAGGCTTCTAATTTTTCTCCCGAACTTCTGGCCCTGTTAACACTATAACAGGGCAGGTGAATATTGTGTTTCAACCTTGTGTCATGGTCATGTATTGCAGAAGTTTAGATTAAATTTATCCCTATTTACATGCACATGAACAACACAGAGGTAAGTATATACACATGGTAAGTATATTAGTTCTACGGAAAAGCGGCCTGCCGGGTTCCAAGTAGGCAGCCCCACACAACACCTTAACAGCTTTCTTTTGTTGCAGGAACACCCTCTGCAGCTCAGTAGATGAGCTCCAAATAAGTATCCCGTAGCTCGCCACAGAGGGAAACTGGCAAAGTATGCTGCCACTGTGGCCTGGTGGGTTGCAACCTGTTAAACACTCTGCACCATGAATGTCACCCGTGAAAGATTCTCAGCAACACTTCTACATGTTTGGACCACAAAAGATTACCCTGAAACCACAAATCCAGAAACTTGAGCACAATGTCATCACTATTTGGGCATATGGAGAAGATGATGCACTTGGTTTTATTTTCATTCATTTTTAGTCCATTATTTGCAAACCATTGCTCCGATGTCATTACTGTCTGACCTGCTTTCCTTAGCAATGTGTCTATGGATCTCTGGATGTTAACGAACGATGTGTCGTCAACATAGAGGTGTGCTTGGACTCCTTTAATTAACTGGCAGGTCGTTCATGTAGATCAGGAACAACAGCGGTCCAAGTATGGATCCCTGCGGAACACCCCGAGTAACCATCATCCAATTCGAACTTCTGTCCCCACACACCACAAGTTGTCTTCTGTTTGCCAGGAACGATGTTATCAACTGGTGTGGAACACCTCTCACTCCATAGTATTCCATCTTCTCAAGCAACAAATCATGAGATACACTGTGAAGGCCCTACTTAAGTCGCAGCACACAACCTCAGCAACATCTTTCCCATTAAATGCCTCTGTTATACGCCCAGTCAGTTCCGCCATTGCAGTCGCCATTGATTTACCACTTCTGAATCCGTGCTGACTCAGGGTTATGAAGTTGCTTTTATCAAAATAATTTAGCAATTGCTGTTTGAAGTTTATAATGACTACAAGTCAAATTTAGAGAACAGAAATGAAGATTGTTTACAGAATATGGTGCATACTGACAGGTCTGAGCGAAAAACTGAGGGGTGGACCTTAGTAACTTTTAAGAAAAAAAGGGAGGAAAGCAAATTTCCACCAGTCAACAATAATTATCTATAGCCATAGTTGTCAGACATTGAGATGCGAAATACGGATCATTATTTTTTAGGGTAGGGAAATTGGATGAAGTTGGGAGTGAACAAATGCAGCCACAATGACGATGAATATGTTGTTACGACCCAGATGTCGTAACTTGTTTTTATTGTTAATCTCTCATTATTTTTTAAAATTTTGCGTCTATTTGATGTGTTCTCACTCGAGTGAGTATTTAGGATGACACAGACCGTGTCTATGTTCATCTATAATGATCATCGAGCGGGTGATACCTTCAGTATCCATGTTCGTTTAATTCTATTAAGTCTACGATTAAAATGGGTCATCTGCTGTCTTTCTATGTCTAATGAACGGCTAGTTACATAGCGCAAAGACGATCTGTTGTCTAGAAGTTGGCATGACTGAGTGCATCTGCATTGAGTCACCCCGGAGGCCTTCTCCGTCGAGCTCGCTCTTCTTCTGTCGTAGTGAAGAGTGCTCCTCTTATGGTTTCATCTATCGTAAGGACAACAGTGCTATTGTAGCCATGTCCATGTGTGTAGATTAATGCCACCACGTTAAGCTGATAAAAACGTCGTTCTTCAGGGCAAGCTGGTGCTTACATCCAGACTAGTGTTATTATGTTTTAGGGTCACTGCCATTCTAGTGCAGCAAGAGAAATGTGGGCGTAGATGGGTCGCTGTTAGTTGCAGGTTGATTGGATCTGGTTCCACTGCAGGCCGTAGTTGCGATGGTGTAGCTGCCCAGTCGCCACAGATGAGTATTAAAACAACAACCACTTCATCGTGGCATTTTAGTTAATTGTGTGTTTAAGTAATGGTGCTATTGCCTACGTGCAGATATCCTTTTTTGCGTGTGTCTTATCTTCAATGTCATTTGAACTTGTGGGACAGATAACGACTGTTAACGTCATTGCCTGCTGGTACAGTCGTTGACCTGGTGGTCATCACCGTACCATGACTGCTTGAGTGATTATACTAAATGCCATTGTGGCCAGTCATTCAACTTCATTATCTGTTATCATTATTTATGATCACTGACCTATAGGGTCATCTACGGCATTATTTGTTATTATTAGTCGTGATTGCTGACCTTCAGGGTCGTTTACTTTATATTTGTTATTATTATTATTTATGATCCCTGACCTATAGGGTTTTTTATTGAGTTGGTTGTTCATCACGACATAAACTCCACGAGGGGACGTCACCCCTAAGTGTTCAATTAAGTCAGTACCACCCCACCAGTGAAGTGCATTATTGTTTACCTTGTGAGAAATGCTTCACGCTTTTTGCACATTTATTCTGAAGGGATAACTGACTTGTTACATAAGTAACACTAACTTTAGAGCAATAATTTACTGTTCAGGCCCCTCAGGCAGAATATTTTAACCTGTTTAGGTTATATTACCTTTGTGAAGGGTGCGTGAGCTCATTCGCCAGAGATTAAACACTGTTGTTAATTAATAGCTGTTGATATTATCTGCCACTGGTTACCCATATAGTAGGCGGACCTTATTGTATTTATGTCGGTCCCTATTACCATACAGCATACTGTTATCGTAGCATAATTCTATGCCACCGCTGTATTTACACTGTGAGTATATGGGTTATTATTATTTCTGGTAGTATTATTTGCTGAACATACCATTGCTTGTGTTTGTGTGGTTCGAGCTCGCGTCTCGCGGATTATAGAAATATTATTGATTTTGATTCTAAGTCACCAAGTCATCATAGTTCCCCGCGTAGGTACTAATGACACCTTGAACCTGGCCACGGGTTGCGGAAAGTGGCTGGTGCCTAGTAAATTAAGTCTCTCAGACTTTGATAAACTTAGAGTGTTTATATAAGACCCGAACCCCTCTGAGATGCCACCAGGCTTGAGCTCTGCTTAGGCCTCCGCTGCTTATTGAGGGAAGTGTGATGTATTCCACCTCTCCGGTACTTAGTAGCGAACAGTCGTAGCAAAATTATTGGTGATGATGACGCAACTTAAAGCAGGGGACAGAACCATTGAAAAAAAATCTGTTCCAGCTTTTTCGATGCTAAATCTGAATGTTCAGTCATTATTTAACAAAGTGGATGAACTCAGTTATTGCTTGAATGATCCCTTTCCAGTTGATATAGCATGTATCACAGAACGCTGGTTGACAGAATCACAAGTAAGTGGTGCAAGTTTGCGGAACTTTAAGCCAGGACAAAAGAGGTACAACTAGTGTGGGTTCCGGGACACTGTGGCGTGGCGGGGAATGAGGTCGTGAATAATCTTGCAAGGCTTGGTTCCCGGCGGCCGTTCTGTGGCCCGGTGCCGGCCATAGGTATAAGTAGGAAGTCGGTCTCCGTCGCCTTAGACAGGTGGACCGAGGAAGCAATGAAGAGGCACTGAGGGTCGGTTGGTGGCTGCAGGCAGGCGAGGGACTTCGTGGAGGGGCCGGACAGAGATTTAAAAAAAACAACTCTGATACATGCGATTGATTGACATTGTTGCTAGATGTAGATTTTAATTGTAACCCCATGTACTTAATGACAATTATAGAAATCTGTCTGTTTTATAATTTGGTCTGAGTGAGTCTTACATCTAGGGAAGATTTTATAATTGGATTTTATATGTACATCGCACTTAAATTCTGTTTTTAAATTTCTTTATAATATTAATTTCGTTTGTTTTAATTTTATTTATATTTCGTATTTTATTTATATTTGTTGTATCGTTGTAATATATTACATTGACATGTCATGACAAGATTGATGGCAATAAGTTTATCATATCATATCATATTAGAGACTCAATTATCTTTGAGGTCACAGGTGATATCGATATGGGTCTCAAGATGTTGACATCTCGCTGCTTAGGCACGGCAACACTGTTGGCCATCTTTAAGACATCTGGAAACACAACCAAACTAAAACATCTATTAATTAAAACTGTGAGAGGCCTAACTATAGCCGTGAAGACTTCAAGACATGTACGCTCGTACCATTACAATCTGTGGAGTATTTAGTTTTCACACTTGTGGTTGTTATTAAAATGTCTTTGTCTGTGAGGCCTTTTAAGAAAAATGATTGAGTTGTCGATTTTCATGTTGTGCAGTCTTCTCAAAGTTTCACATTTATTAGGCTTCAGCGCTGGTGTGTCATACACAAATTGCCAGTTTGTTTTGTCGACATCAATCTAAATTTTAGCCTTATAAGATTACTAAAAATGATTATAATAATAGTCCAGTCAAAACAATGTTTAACCTCCTGAAAAATCCGAAAGTTTTGAAACTTCGCATACTTATTTAAAGGTACGTAAGAATGAATATACCGACAGTCCTCATGAACATGAGGCGAGCTCTAGCGGCAATTAGCGAAAATAGGGCACTTTCTTTGGTTTTTCGTTAATATCTCGAGAACTGTTGGTCGGGGGCAAAAGTTGATTACATACATAATTAAGGATTATCAATTTTGCTATAAAAATGGTTATATACATTTTTCTCGTATTCCCAATGGTTCCCGAGTTATAGGCGCTAAAGGAGAGCGTTTTGTAAAAAATACACGTTAGGACGGTACAATATGGCATTTCTAATAATATGTGACAATAATAAGTTACTAAATTAAATATAGTACTTACAATGTCTACTAAACCGGCGCGAAGTGGCAGAGCGGCAGTTAGTTCCAATCAGGTTTCCCTGCTATCCGCGTCGTTCCATGAGTCTGATGTGAGGTCATTCGTTTCTTTAGTACATTTTCATGCATTCTTACCATTTTCGTTCGGTCAGTGCCTTAGTAGTTTTTCGCATAATAGACGTATGTTGTGTTTACATAATAGACCTATGAAATGTAAGAGAACTGTTTGTTGTGCGACAAAATTATTGTTTCACCTTCTGGTGTAATGAAAGTTTGTTTGAAGGGAATCAGATCGTTACTGCTCGCTAGTTAGCAAAGGAAAGATTATTTGGGTTCTAAGCTTCGTGGTATTGAGACAATTAGATTACACACTGAGTGCCGAAAACAGTACACACTGGATGTGTGTATAAAGGGTTTCCTGAAACACTAGTCTGCTGCAGACCCTTCTTCATCAACACAAGACAGCTCTTTGCCACAAACAAGGTCTTCTGTGAAAACATTATTTGAATTCAAAACAAAATGTTTCTTCTGTGCAGATGTTATTAATGAAGAGTATTTTCAAAAACAAATAAAGATACCTATAAAACCCAGCGGAGATGCATTCTACTGTCGAAGTAAGGAAATGATTACGACTATTGAATTCTGCAGTCAGGAGAAATTGATGAAAAGGCAGAAGAAGTTAGGCTGCGTCTGTCTGGCATTAGCGATCTTGTCGCTGCTGATGGAGTGTACCACCTGGACTGCTACCAACAATTTGTGTCCCACAAGCCTCCAGAAGAGGCTAGAAAACGTGGACGCCCCAAGGCAGATTACATTATAAAGGCTATGGAAGAGACTTACTCCCTCATTGAGAATAGTGAGGAATGCCAACTTTCCTTTGAACAATTACATTCTACAGTATTTGGGGATGTTCCTTCAAATGATACAATTAAAAGCAAACTCAAAGACAAATATGAAGAGAGAATTAGAATTGCTGTGGGAGTTGGATGGAGGGATGCAACCATCTGTTTCAATGATGTTGGATTCAAAATTTTGAACTCATGGTATGATGACAGAAAAGCTGATGAAAGTAAGGAGCGACTAAGAATCGTACAAGCAGCAGCAAAAATAATAAGGCAGGGTGTTCAGAAAAATGTGTATGATACAAGCGCCTACCCTTGGGGGCACAACTTTTTAAAAGAAGCAGCTTCTTGTGTACTCCCAACTCTACAAGTTTTTCTGGAGACATTGATAATGAAAAAAGCAGATAATGCAAATAAGAAAAGAAAATGCATTTCTATTGCTCACAGTATTATCTCTGCGATACGTCCAACCTCTTTTATATCAGCAATAATGAACAGTATTGCTTTGTTTGTGTATAGAAGATTTGCAAGTAAGAAGTTGGTAAACCTTATATCAAGTTTGGGGTTCAGTGCTTCATATCACAGCGCACATCAGCTGGAAATGTCAGCAATTCATCACATTCAACTTGATAATGATACTCCTTTTCAACAATTTGTGTTTGACAATGTGGACTTTAATGTTAGAACACTGGACGGTCTCAACACATTCCATTCTATGGGTGTCATCAAATGTGTGCCTTCTGGAAGCACAACTGGAAGCGAACATGAAAAACCAATACCAAGGTAGCAACTGCTATGACAGTAGGGGAACTTGGAGTGATTCCTTTACAAACTTACCAAAAATCACAAGGTGGATTTAGTAATGTGATTGTGGAGGATCTGAAAGATAAACTGATTAGCTAACTCCATACGATACTCTTTGGTTGACAGCAAAATGACTCAATATTAACCTTCATCTCATGCATACTTGCCTATTATTTCAGGCAGCAAGTGTAGAAGCTAGCCAAGATAATCAAATTGCAGGGCCTTCTACCAAGAAGCGATTCAGAGCCGATTGATTTTTTTTACAAAATTTTCCTTTGAATAACCTCAGCATTTTTTTGTTCATATATTTCATTCTTAGGTACCTCTAAATAAGTGTGCGAAGTTTCAAAACTTTCGGATTTTTCAGAAGGTTGGGTCATTTTTTGAAGTTTTTTGACTGGAGTATAATGATAATAATAAACACCTGAATTGCAAGTACTTAGAACTTCAAAATTTTTGTAAATATCCTTATCTAGTTTTATCTACTACTACAACAGAAACTAAGTGCTAATAGAACCAAAAAAGAAAAACTACTATAAATTGATTTTTTAATCAAAAACATAAATTTTCACCTTGTCGAATAAAAAGAACTTAATATAAAAAAAAGAAAAGGTAATCGCTTAATCTAGAGTACTTACTACGATATATGGACCAACATTCTTGCTCTTGTAAATATTAGAAATCATCCGACCGAAATATGGATAATTGTCATTCTTGTCACCGAAATTCTTTAAGTCTTCATCGTAGGTACCACTTATGGTTCTAAATCTGGAGGGCACACCTTTTAACATTGCCTTAAATGCAGGAAATGCAATACCCAAATCATACCAAATGTTAGCCTGAATGCCGTCACATTCCCATCTGTGGCACTCTTCCCAAGATAATTTGCGGCAGTTCTCGTCACAATAAACACATAACGTGCATGTCTTGCACCTGAAATAATTATTTACTCTTCAACAATCATAAATACAATAACGATAAAAATAGACTTAACATGATTACAATAATACATTATCAGAAGATGTAAAAATATGACTGATTTTAAAACACAAAGCTTATGGTTATAATATGCTTTCATTTAAGTTTCCTATTTGACAAATGTGTAGTACAATACATCAAAAAGATTCGGAACGCAGCAAGTGTGTTATAGTAGTAAATTTTCATAAGACTTGTACACTATTAGCATGGTATATTGCTAAGATTAATACTTTAAATTTAAACAAACTTTGCAGATCGGTTTTAGAGGTCCCAATACGCACTAAGTTGAAGAAATTTTTCGAAAGTTTTACTGTCGATATCTCTCTATTATCATAAAAAATATTCAAATCTTGTGTTCTAGCTCCTTTTGAGAAAAAAACTCTAAATGATCAAAACTCAATTTTCTATGAAGCTAGAAAATTAAAATTTGGTACATCTAAAATGGTGTGCATAGAAATCGGCCCAACTGTAAACTTTTCACTGTAACTAAATTTTTGTTAAGAAAGTATTTATCAAATCAAAACAAGAAATATGCTGTTTGAAAGACAATATAATCCTAATACATACAAACAAATTAACATCTAATCATACATGTGCTCTCAACATCAATAACTGAGAAAGTTTCCTCCTAAAAAAACCCAATGTACCACAATTTCTTAAATCATCAGGTAAGCTGTTAAACTCGCTGATACCTCTAAAGAACACTGACTTCATTGCTCCGCTTGTATAGGTTCTGTATATGTGCAGACCATCTGCGCCCCTTGTATTATATTGGTGAATGTCTCTGTTAAAAACCAGAAATGAATCGAAATAGGCTGGCAACAGATTATTCGCAAGTTTAAAAACAAATATCATCGTTAAATAGTACAGTCTATCTGCAATGCATTGCCAGTTCAAAGTCGCTAGCATCAATTTTATAGGTGTATATCTGCTCACTTTTAAGACAATTCGTATTCCACGATTCTGTAGTTTCTGTAACACATTCAGAGAGTTCAGATCCATCACGTGAAGCAAGGTAGCACAGTAATTAAAATGAGGTTGTAACAGTATGCGATACACCGTGATACTAACATACACTGACAAATTGTGACTGAGTCTGCTGAACAAAAACATTTTTTTCCTTATTTTCTTGCTTATGTACTTAGAGTGACTCTTAAAGCTAAGTGCCTCATCCAAAACAAAACCCAAATATTTCATTTCTTTTACAAATTCTATCCTCTTGTTTTCAGTCATCAAAGTTACATTATTACAATCTATCTTCTTCAGCCTATACTTACTACCCAGTAACATAGCTTTTGTTTTGTTCGCATTCAACCCGTCTGTTCACATGCAGGTATGCAGCAAACCTATCAAGAACTTCATTCATCCTTGTAACCATATTTGCAACATTGTCTCCAGTACAGGTAATCAATGTGTTGTCAGCAAGCAAACTTATATATTCAAAATCTCCACTGAAATTAATATCATTCATGCAAATGATAAAAAGTAGGGGTCTGAGTATACTCCCCTGAGGAACTCCAGTGCAGCTCACCACCTCATCTGATATTTCTTTCTCTAATCTGGTCCTCTGTGTCCTGCCCGTCAAGTATTGCCTCAGCCATCCTAACACATTTCCACCACCACCATAATATGCCAGCTTCCGCAGAAGAATATCTTTGTCGATTGTTTCGAAAGCGCTCTTAAGATCAACAAAGACAGCTAGTACATATTTCCCTTGATCTATTGCTTCCTTCCACTTATAAATCGTCAGCTGCAAAGCAGTCTCGCAAGAATGATGCTTTCTATACCCAGACTGATAACCAACAAACAGTTTGTTTTTCTGAAAATAATCCATTAACTGACAATATACAAAATGTTCCAATAGCTTCTCAACACTCGGCAGAGTATTCACAGGGCGAACATCTTTCTCTCCCTTTGGAATTGGGATAATTGTACTGCACTTAAGGGCCTCCGGAAAAGCACCATATTTAAGGGAGACATTAACAAAATTCAAAATTACGTAACCAATCACTCCAAAGGTTACTCTCAAAAACTCCGTGCTGAGGATCTCTGTGATACTACCTTTTTTCATCATGTTTCCATATTTATTCAGATCAGCTAGAGTCACAGGCTCAAAGTCAACAAAAGAACATGCAACCAAGGGATAACCCTCATGACACCAAGGACAACCCACTGGAATTGAATCTAAAATCACATTAATACTATTTACAAAATATACATTGAATTTTGCACATGCCTCCTTTCTCGTTGCTGCAAAAGAAACCCTACCATCACAGCCGAAGCTGAAATCCAGAAAGTTCACTGCATCACCTTCAGCTTTGTACAGGGTTTTTAGTGTTTTCCACATGTCCTTCGAATTACCTCTATTTGAGTCAATTTTCCTTTCAAAATATTTCCTTTTTTTATCTTTTAGCAGATTTACAAACTCGTTCCTATACAACTTGTATACAGTCCACAAACGCTCACGTGTATCTCCCACAGATGTCTTAAAAATTTTATCTTTACTATTTGTCAAAACATAGTCTACTAAAGTACAACTTCTATCCGTACATCTAGTTGCCTCATTCACTAGTTGTTCTATACCAAATGTTTGGATGACATCCTTGAACCTATTACTGTAGAAAGAATTACAATCCAAATAATCCAAATTAACATCAGCAACCAACATACACCTTGTACTTCCAGCAAAATGAGACTCACACCAGTCCTCAAATGCGTCTATGAACACCGGATGGCTAGAACTTGGAGAGTGATAAACTACCCCCATATTCCATCTTGTATTGTGTACTTTGATTTCGAGAAACTGACACCAGTAGTTTCCATCTAACACATATTCTGTTTCACTTTAAAGTCTATACCCTGTCTCACATACACCAACACTCCTCCTGTGTGTCGACTTCCAATTTGCTACAATATGCTTTCATATGAGATTACATCTATCAAAAGTGCTTATTGCGTATATTCGTAGCAACCGATAAAGAAATGAAGCGTGTTTATGTGGTGATTATAACAAGAATAACAAACTTATGACATTGAAATAGTGCTGCAAATTGAATCATAACTTCCACATACCTGTGATAATTTATTCTCTGCAGAAAGACATTCTCATGGAAAGAATTTAGGGTCCATGACTCGATTGCAAAGAAAATATTCATATTCCTGTCCCATAAACTTCTGAAACATTGTATTACTCGAGTTTTAACGAAAAATGTCAATTTTCACCAAATCACCCCTCATTTATCCCCTACCCCCTGAAGCGATGTTCCCCAAAAACAATTCTAAGCGTTCCTTTGTCTGGTGCTAACTGGATACCAAATTTTAAGATGATATTGCAATTCGTTAGAAAGTTATTGCGCCTACTAACAGACGTACAGACTGACAGACCAACAGACCAACCGACAGACAAAAAAATTTTCGTTCCAGAATCAAGTTTTCTAAATGTTTTGAGACTTTTTATGCTGTTTTACCACCAAAAAAAAAAAAAAAAAATCGAAATTTCTTGCACTGATATTCCACCCCCACACATTCAACCCCTAATTTAATTTCAGCACAGAATACCAGATGTTTGATGAAATTGAAGGTTTTCTAATAAACAAACCCTAAAACGTTATATTACTCAAGTTTTAACGAAAAAATGTCAATTTTCACCAAATCACCCCCCATTCATCCCCCACCGCCTGAAGCGATTTTACCCAAAAACAATCCGAACCGTTCTTTTGTCGGGTTCTAACTGTATACCAAATTTAAAGACGATATCTCAGTTCATTTTAAAGTTATCGTGGCTACAAACAGACAAACATACAGATCGACAGATTTAAAAAAAATTCGTTCCCAAATCATGTTTTCTATGTTTTGACACTTTTTACGACGTTTAACCGAAAACAAAATTTTGAAATTTTTGTCGCCGATGCCATACTTCCACACATGACGATGTGGAAGTAATTATTGCCTTTGAAATTTGCACATTTTCGATTTTCATAATTCGATTAGTTTTCAAAAGTGTTAGGTTAATGCATACTACACTACAAACAGCTGCCCAAATTACTGCTTTATCGAAAATGGACTTAGCCAGCGAGCTATTGCTCGATGACTGGATATGACATGTGCAGCGGTTCGAAGGGTGTGCCAACATTATGAAGAGACTGGCTCCTTTTATAGGCGACCTGGAACATGCAGAAAGCGATTTACAACAGGTAGTGATGACTGCTTTATTGTGTCAACAACATTAAGAAATCGTCACCTTAACGCGGTTTAAGTGCAACAAGAACTGTGTAAAGTATGAAGTGTGGCTATCAGTCAGTGGACAATAAGACGAAGACTGCAGGAAAGTAATCTGACCCCTAAAACACATGCGATTGGTCCAAAACTCACCCCAGCTCATCATCAAGCACGCCTGCGTTTTGCATGGGATCATCTTAATTGGATATTGTAACAATAGGGGTCTGTTCTGTTCTCAGATGAGAGCAGAATATGTCTGTATGATAGCAACCGAAGAAGAAAAGTGCACCGCAGACCAAGAGAGCGATTTGCAGAATGCTGCATTGAAGAGCAGGTTCCTTATGGGGGTGGTTCCTGCACGATCTGCGGTGCAATTTCTATGGGAGCACGAGCCGATCCTGTCTTCATTTGTAGAGGCGACCGTGGTCATGGGAAAGCAGGTTTAACGAGTGCTAGGTAGACTGAGGATATTTTAGCAGTTCATGTGGTGCCTTATGTCGACTACATTGGAGACGAATTTATTTTTATGCATGACAATGTGAGGCCGCACACCGCAAGAATCGTGCTAGATTAATTAGAGAAGTGGGTTTTTAGGTTATGGAATGGCCAGCGTACAGTCCTGACCTAAATCCGATTGAAGAGTGGCATAACATCGCACAAGAAACAGTAGCAAACTTGATTACATTCATGCTTAATCGTATGAAAGAAGTTATTAGGGCAAGAGAGGGTCATACCCATTATCAAAAATTAAATGTTAAGCTGTTAATTGTCAATAACCCTATTTGTTTAAGTAAAAAAAATGTAATTTGCTTCATGCTTTCATATCACTATGTTAAATCTAAGATGCCGAAATAAATTTTCATAAATGTAATCTCGTATCAAAGCATATTAAATTGTCTTGCAAACAGCTTTTTTTTATCTGATGAATACTTTCTGAAAAAAAAGATAGTTATAGTAAAAAGTTTACAGTGGATCGATTTCTATGCACCCAAGTTTATGTTCTGTAAGTATCTTTAAAAGAAACTTGTATTACAAATTTCAAAATTACAAAAGCTTTCCAGAAGAAAACATAATTCATATGTAGAAAATTAATGTATCTACCAAATTATAACCGTGGCAGGTATTTTTCCTTATTAATCACCTGGATGATTTCGTTTTAGTCAACCTAATCGACCGGTTTTTCCAACAACAAAAAAGTTTTTTTTAACCAAATTCTCTATTGTGAAGTTTCTTAATAAAAATTCACTAATGTCAACAATAAAAAAATGCCTGCTGAAAATTACAATTTTAGACTTAACGGTGATGAAGTTATCCAGACTTTTAAAAAAATGAGATCTTGGTCCAAACGTATAAAATCTGTACACTATTGTTTCTACCAAATATTAAAGTTAGTGAAACTAAACAAAATGTTTTTATTTATTTTTATTTATTTATTTATTCATACACCTTCCAACAGCTTAAAAGCCAAATTTAGGATGGGCCAATACACAAAACATAATAACTAACAATACTAAAAGTCACAAATTAGAGTAGAGAGATAATGTCTGTTCTGGAACGACCTTGAGGAGGAGGAGGCATTTTCAAGGTCAAGGCCAGCGATATATTTTCCCACGGCCAGGTGTATTTTTTAAGGTCAAGGCCAGATGTATTTTCCCACGGCAACGGCCAGAGGTATTTTTTTAAGGTCAAGGCCAGCGATATATTTTCCCACGGCCAGGTGTATTTTTTAAGATCAAGGCCAGATGTATTTTCCCACGGCAACGGCCAGAGGTATTTTTTTTTAAGGTCAAGGCAAGATGTATTTTCCCACGGTCACGGCTAGAGGTATTTTTTAAGCTCAAGGCCAGATGTGTTTCTGCACGGTCGCGGCCAGCGATATATTTTTTTTAAGGTCAAGGCCAACCACATTTTCATGGTCACAGACATGGTACTCGTAATTGACATTCAAGGTTTCAAACTGGAAAATAATAAATTTCTTCCAAAAGAACTTGCATCGTTTGATGGTTCCAAGATCTGTCATTATGTTTTTAAAGCACCATTTAGTCTGGATTATTTACCTCAAAATTTACAAGTGCAGACGAAATGGTTAATAAACCATCATCATTGTATTGATTGGAAATCAGGTTTTACACCAGTACACAATTTTGCTGAAATAATCAAACATCTTACAAGCGACACCAACGTCGTTTATGTGAAAGGAAAGGGGAAAGCTGATTATGTAAAAAAATATTCATCAGCACTCGTTTTGGAATTAGATGAACAACCCACACTTCAAGCATCTACACCTTCTTGCATTTATCATTTAAATAATCATTGCGTTTGCGCCCTTACTAATGTATACTTTTTATTTAACAATCATGTTATGAATTAAGTTTTGTATTGTAAAAAATAAAATGAGTAAAAAATAAAACTAGTTAAAATATATTGTTTTTTTATTTATTTATTTAAAGCGATGTATAGGAATACAATGTCTAATTACATTTCTTTTATTCTATAAATTTAAAATGGAACAAAATGCGTAAGTATGTGTTCAATTTCTCCATTTTGCACATAAGCTTTGTATGATAGAACAAAAAACTCTTTTGTACAGTTACCACTTAAATATATATATATATATATATATATATATATATATATATATATATATATATATATATATATATATATTGAAGAAAGTGCTAAATTATAATATAAAATTCATACATATCTATCTTCAGGATACTTAAATTTAAATGCTTCAGGCTATCTCTGTAGAATCTAGATATTACATGCATCTGCCTCAATACCATATAAAGAGTCCCATAATCACCTCCATAAATGGATATGAAGAAAAAAAACCTTAATTTGGATGAATACCCATATAAGAATTAAATGACTAATTATTCACATTGGATCGTGTAGACCTGCCTAATATGGCGGATTTTAAGTGGCAGATTATACCTATAATAAAGCGAGTTTTTTAAGGTCTGATATAAGAATCCAATAAACTGCATCATTATAAATGCAGGCGAGTTTTTAAATTACCATCATTTATGTATAGCTCCAAACTTGTATATAATGAATTTAATAAGCTGCGCTGGCTGGTTGAGCAATTATTACCGGTCAGATAACCTTGGAAATATTTACCCACTTCTCGAAAGAACCTTGTGTGGCAGTATAGTTTTGAGTGAGCAACGACCAGTGCTTCCATGGTGAAATTGTTTTAAGTGGGCATATCTATATATTACGGTAAGTCTTATTTTAAGTTCTCTTAATTATCATTCGAGAAAAAAAAGTGTGTATTTTTTAATTTCTAGTGAATTTATAGACCATTTCTCCAATGCGTTGTCGAATTTTCGTAAAAAAAATCAATAAAGTTTAATATATCTATTATTATGCAAGATATGAAAAAAAAATTGTATATATTAATTATAGGGTGTCTTGAGCTACATCTTAAAAAAATATTTCTTCAATCACAGGCTGCCCCATAAATGTGGCAATTTTTCTTGTTATAAAAAAGATGCCTTATGTTTTTTTTGTATTTTTTTTTTTACATATTCCTTCAAAATATTATGCATGTTGTAAGAAAATAAATTCAGGATGCAGTAAGTGCATTATGGTAGCGAATTTTCATTAAATGCTTCAAATTTAAATAGGTCCATTTGCTATTAATTTATAAGGTTAATCAATAAACCATTTTTTCGGAAACACTTTATGTTTACTTTCAGATTTTTTGTACATTTTCAAACAATAAAGTTATTTTGACGAAACATAGCACATTGTTTTCAAAAACGCATGTTTGCAAGAATATAAATTCGGGACGCAGTAAGTGCGTTATAGTAGCCAATTTTCATTAAATGCTTCAAATTTAAATATCTCAATTTGCTACTAATTTATTAGGTTAATCAATAAACCATTGTTTTTTTTCGGGAACACTAAGTTTACATTCGGATTTTTTTGTACATTTTCAAACAATAAAGTTATTTTGATGAAAGATAGCACACTGTTTCTACTATATAGGTTATACTGGTAACCAAATTTAATGCCTGCTTTCTTAAAAATACATATTTAGTATTAAAGCAATTTAATGAAAATTCACTACCATTACACACTTGCTGCTTTTTTTTTATTATCGTTTTAAATTATTTTTTTCTGGCTACATTATAATTAATATATATATATATATATATATATATATATATATATATATATATATATATATATATATATATATATATATATATATATATATATATATATATATATATATCGAGGTGGGATACGAGGGAATCATTTTTACAAAAATATTTCCAGAAAATTCATTTGAAATAGACCCTCTCTCTAATGATTTGGCAGTAGTCTTACCTATAAAGTTTATCATTTAATGATATATAATTTGTGTCGAATTTTCATACAAAAATCAATAAAGTTTAATATATCCATTATTATATAAGATATGAAAAAAAAATGCATACATTAGATGCAGGAATATTTGAGCTACATCTTAAAAAAAAATATTTCTTCAATCACAGGCCCCCATAAATGATGCAAATTTTCTTGTTATAAAAAAAGATGCCTTATGTTTTTTGTATTTTTTTGCATTTTCCTTCAAAATATTATGCATGTTGTAAGAAAATAAATTCGGGATGCAGTAAGTGCATTATGGTAGCGAATTTTCATTAAATGCTTCAAATTTAAATAGATCCATTTGCTATTAATTTATAAGGTTAATCAATAAACCATTTTTTCGGAAACACTTTATGTTTACTTTCGGATTTTTTTTGTACATTTTCAAAAACTAAAGTTATTTTGATGAAACATAGCACATTGTTTCTACTATATAGGTTACGAGGGAATCATTTTTTACAAAAATATTTCCAGAAAATTCATTTGAAATAGACCCTCTCTCTGATGATTTGG
Source organism: Tillus elongatus (assembly GCA_964006375.1). Lineage (NCBI taxonomy): Eukaryota > Metazoa > Arthropoda > Insecta > Coleoptera > Cleridae > Tillus > Tillus elongatus. Next base: position 196,671,651 of record OZ023263.1, read on the forward strand.
CAGTATTCTTACCTATAAAGTTTATCATCCAATGATATATAATTTTTGTCAAATTTTCATACAAAAATCAATAAAGTTTAATATATCCATTATTATATAAGATATAAAAAAAAATTTGTATACATTAATTATAGGGTGTCTTGAGCTACATCTTAAAAAATATTTCTACAATCACAGGCTGGCCCATAAGTGAAAAAAAATTCTTTTATAATAGAACACGCCTTATGTTTTTGTATTTTTTGCATTTTCCTTCAAAATATTATGCATGTTATGGTAGCGAATTTTCATTAATTGTTTCAAATTTAAATAGCTCAATTTGCTATTAATTTATAAGGAAACAAAATTGTATACACTAATTGTAGGAATATTTGAGCTACATTTAAAAAAATTATTTCTACAATCATCATAAATGATACAAATTTTCTTTTATAATAGGAGATGCCTTATGTAATTGTATTTTTGCATTTTCCTTCGAAATATAATGCATGTTTGTAAGAAAATAAATTCGGGACGCAGTAAGTGCATTATGGTAGCGAATTTTCATTAAATGCTTCAAATTTAATTTATAAGGTTAACCAAGAAACCGTTTTTTTCGGGAACACACACTCATGATAGTTCAAAAAAATGTGTGGGAAGGGGCACGAGGGGGGGATAGATGAAGCAAAAAAAAAAAATAGTTTTATACAGAAATAATGATGTGTGTGTGTGTGTGTGACAAAACAGCTTTGGTATGGCTTTAGACGAATCTATTAGCCACAGGTAAAAATAATGATGCTTCAGAGATTTTTTATTTTATTTCACGATTAGAATGCGATTAAAGAGGTATTTATTACAAGTATTTAAAACCGATAACTAAAATAAAACCACAAATATTTTTTTGTGAAGCAATCATTTGCGCTATTTGTGAAATGTCATTTATAGATATAAAAGTAAGGGATCACTGTCAGTTAATGGGAAACTTTAGAGGTGCGACACGGCACCTACAACCTTAAGTTTAAAACCCCTTTGCAAATACCATTTTCCCATAACTTGAAAAAAAAAATATAATGCACATGTTTTTTGTAAAACAACTTGCTCTTCATCAAGGATTTTAAACATTTGAAAAAATAGCTTAGGAAATGGGAAGAAAGCGCATTCTTTTTACATTTTCTTCAAAATTTTTAATAAAGGGACATTTTTTTGTTGTTTCTAATAAAGATTGTTTCTATTGTAGAAAACAAGATGGCGAGCGATGATTAAACAATCCCACGTGGTGCCGCCGGATAACTCAAAGATATAATCACAAGTATTTAGTGAGCAATTTTGTTGACTTCGGAATCAGTTTATCAACATGAGTCTCACATGTACGACGTGTCAGAAAATCTTTACAAGAAAAGATAACCTTAAGCGACACAGGAGCACTGTTCATTGCGTCCAACCACTAACAAAACTCCCTGACAACGCCGCTGACACGGCGACAATTTCAAGCATTGCTGGACCAAGTGGAATCAGGAATGTTGCAGTATCACTGATAGATAGTTCTAACGCTGGACAGTCGATAGCAAATCAATCAACTGTGACAAGAAAGCGTCATCACACAGGTATCGACACGGCGCCAATTTCAAGCATTGCTGGACCAAGTGGAATTAGCAATGTCGCAGTTTCACCGACAGTGCCAGCAAAGCGTCGTCGTACAGCTATCGACATGGCGACAGATATTGCTAGACCCGAACCATCGGCAACAAATCAACGAGTTGCAACTATACGCTGCAGTGCCTGCGACTGTGAAGTTCCTGCCAACATGTATGCTGGACATATCAGGAGCACCAAGCATAAAGCTCAATTTTGGAAACCTTTAGCAGATGGTGTTCGTGTGTGTAGGAGCACATTTAAAGGGAGAATAGTGAGTTATCAAATTACTTCTGACTATGTAGGACTAAATATAATTGATTATATGAATAGTGTTAAAGATAAGTCTATTGATATGCTGAAAAATGAACTTTATAAACTAACAGCATTTAAATGTAATTTTGAATTATTCGGATTATATATTTTACCCTCTCGTAATATAAGGGAAGTTAAATCTCATAACACATCTAATAAAGTAGTAACATCTTCATCTGATTTAGAAAATTTGTTTAATGATTTTGTAATTAGAATAGACCAACGTGCTTCAGACTTCACAGAGAGAGATTCAGGCTGGGCGCTGGAAAAAATTTTATATTTGGAAATAAATATTAATAAGTATAATCCTTTAAGAGCTGCTTCATATTTGCCATTACCACGTGCAATCACATTAAAAAAAGCTATAATTAATATTAAAAATAATGATGTATATTGTTTTGCTTGGTCAGTAATAGCTGCTATTTACAAACCAACTGGCTCAGTTTCTTCACCAAGCTCCTATCCAAATTTTAACGATACCTGTATCGATTTTACTAATTTATCATTTCCTGTCGCATTAAAATCAATACCTGAATTTGAAAAAAAGAATAATATTTCTATTAACGTTTACGGCTTAGAGAAATTTTTTAAAAATAATGTCTATAAATATCAAGTTACGGGCCCTCTACATTACACACAGAAAAAGCAATCCACCCACATAAACCTATTGTTACTTGATGATTGTGAGGGAAATTATCACTATTGTCTTATAAATAATTTTTCTAGGCTCGTTTCTTCCCAGATATCAAAAAACACACGATCGAAGCATTTTTGCGATGGCTGTTTACAATATTTTGATTGTGAGCAAAAGTTACTTCGACATGCCCAAAATGATTGCAATTATGTGACTGCAAAAATTCCACAGTTAAATACAAGGATTGATAAGTTAGGTCATACGGTTTTAGATAACGTTTTAAAATTTGAAAATTTCCAAAAGCAGCTGAGATTACCTTTTTCTGTTTATGCAGACTTTGAATGCATTTTAGAACCTATAGAAGATAATACCGATAACAATAACAAAGAAACTTTTACTATTAAAAAATATAAGCATATACCTTGTTCTTTCGCCTATTACATAAAATGTTCATTTAATGATGAACTTTCAAAATTAGTTTTATACCGAAATAATGATGCCCCGGAGGTTTTTGTTTCACGATTAGAAAGTGATTTGAGAGATATTTATTATAAGTATTTAAAACCGATAATTAAAATGAAACCTTTAACATGTCAAGAACAAAAAAAATTCAATGACGCCACCCTTTGCTTTATTTGTGAAATGCCATTTACAGATTCAGATGTGAAAGTAAGGGATCACTGTCATTTAACGGGAAATTTTAGAGGTGCGGCACACAACGCCTGCAACCTTAATTTTAAAACCCCTTTGCAAATACCAATTTTTTTTCATAACTTGAAAAATTATGATGCACATCTTTTTGTGAAGCAACTTGCGCTCAATCAAGAAGAAGTGACTGTAATTCCTCAAACATTTGAAAAATACATTTCCTTTGCGAAAAAACTTCCAGTTGATAAATATATTAGTGCTGATGGCACAACAAAAACGATTTTTCTACAAATGAAATTTTTAGACTCGTATCAATTTTTATCCGCTTCATTAGATGAATTGGCTTCAAACTTAGATTCGCCACAATGTCGTGAAGTACGTAAATTCTTTTCTGGTGATCAAAAGTTCTCTATTATGAGGCGGAAAGGAGTTTTTCCTTACACATATGTAACCGAATTTTTAAAATTTCATGAAACATTTTTACCAAGTAAAGATAAGTTTTTTGACGAACTTCGAAATGAAGAAGCATCTCAAGAAGATTATGATAGGGCTTGCAATGCATGGCATGTTTTAGATTGTAAAACTTTAGGAGACTACTTTGACTTCTACTTAATATCTGATGTTCTATTGCTTGCCGATGTTTTTGAAAACTATAGGGACTTATGTCTCAAAACTTACAAACTTGACCCGGCCCACTACTACACAGCTCCAGGCTTAAGTTGGGATGCAATGTTACGATACACAAAAGTTGAATTAGAGCTATTAACTGATATTGATATGCTGCATTTTTTTAAAAAGGGAATTCGAGGTGGTGTGAGTACTTGCATTCGACGAAAAGCTATCGCCAACAATAAATTTCTTCCAAATTATGATCCCTCAAGGCAAAACTCATTCATAATGAACTTAGATATTACATCCATGTATGGCTTCGTGATGAGCCAGAAACTTCCTACGGGGAATTTTCATTGGCTCTCGCAAGAGGAAATTGAATCTTTACATAATACTGTTTCAAATATTCCAGACGATGCTGAGACGGGTTATGTTTTGGAAGTTGATCTTGAATATCCTACATATTTACATGACTGTCATAATGACCTACCATTTTGTCCGGAAAATTATAAACCACATGGTAGCAAAAGTCGAAAACTAATTCCAAATTTGCAAAATAAAGAAAAGTATATTTTACATTATAGAAATTTAAAACAATGTCTAAAGTATGGTCTTAAATTAATAAAAATTCACAGAGGTATACAATTTTCTCAATCGGCATGGCTTAAACCATACATAGAGTTGAATACAAAGTTGCGAAATTCTGCCAAGAATGACTTTGAGCGTCGTAGTTTTAAATTGAAAATAAATTGTATATTTGGAAAAACAATGGAAAATGTTGAAAACCGTGTAAATATAAAGCTTGCAACACAGTTTGAAAAAAATGTTAAAAGAAATGGTGCCGGAAATTATATAAGCAGACCCCATTTTAAAGAATCAAGAATATTTTGTGACAATTTAGTAGCTATTCAAATGCAAAAAACATATATTGAATATAACAAACCTATTTATGTTGGATTTTCAATACTAGATATATCAAAAACTATACTCTATGATTTTTTTTATGGATTTTTAAAACCATTATATGGTGATAATATATCTCTTTTATATACTGATACGGATTCTTTAATAGTTTATGTTGAAACTGAAAATTTTTATGAAGATATGAAACAGCACCTTGATAAATATGATACTTCTAATTATAGCCTAAATAATATACACAATATTCCAAAAAACTTATCGACTATAGGAAAAATGAAGGATGAATATTGTGGGAAAGTATTAGAATCCTATTACGGTACTTCTGCAAAAGCATATTGCATTAACACTCCAGAGACAATTTCAAAGAAGGCAAAAGGAATAAATAAGTCCAGCATTAAAAAGCAGTTAGAACTTAAACATTATAAAGCAATTGTGGATGGAGAATGTTCAAGCATACATTGTCTAATGTATATCTTTAAATCAGAATCTCATCAGATTTTTACCAACCTTATACGTAAGGTTGCATTATCTAATAAAGATGATAAACGATACCTCATCCCTTCATCAAGTGCCACTTTGGCTTGGGGGCATATAGATATACCATTAGCAAGTCTATCAGCTGACGAAAGATTAGATCGTCTTATTCAAGTAATGAAAGAGGTTGCTGAAAGCGACATTTAGCAATAGATTTTATGGAAGGGGGGTAAAATATATAAGTAGCATTTAATGTTAGCTTGTCAGTTACTTTAACTCTAAACATGAGTCAATACTTATATTCGGAACTTTTCTCTCGCTTATGTGGTGAAACACAAACAATTTGTAAGCGTACTTTGCGATATATAATTACTAGAAATGCTTGTGAAGAAAATTTACCAGTTGCTGTAGCTATTTTAAATAAAATAGCCGTTCCAGATGCAGCTTTTCATTATATAGTTGATAGCGAAGTTTGCAGCAATAATTTAATTTCATTATTGGTGGAAAAAAAATTAAAGTTGGATAAGTTTATAGATGATGTGATTGAAGTAGTGAAGCATGGTGGCCATGAGTTTTTAAGTATTTTGGAATTGGACGATTTACTTGGTGAGAATCACATCACTTCACCGATTTGTGAAAAATACTATTTGTTTACTTTATTAACATGTGGAGATTTGAAAAATTTTGATGAAAAATATCAAGCAACAAATATTTCCTCAAAATATAGGAAAATTGATTCATTAATCGATGAAACTATTTGCAATGTTGCCCATTTTGCAGATGTTAAACTTTTAAAATGTATAATGGATGTTGTTAAACAATTTAATATTAAATTTCACTTTGAGCCAAATAATAATGATGAACATAAACAAGTTCATGCATGGTTAACAAAAAATATTGAGAAGGGGTTGAAAGGTGGTGATAATTTAGGGTGGGAAGTGTAACGTTGTAGTTTCAGTTAATAACAACGTTTTACTAAGTTAATAAGTGATTTATTTTAACAAAATCATTATTCATAGTTCATAAACCAGAATGACAAGAATGATAATTGCGTGTTGACAACGATAATAATAAATATGGCATATCGACAGGCTGAGAAACATAACTAGTGCCAACCAACCTGACATTAATACCAAATATAACTAAACAATAATATTCTTATGTTACATCTTCCCTTTTTACGGAGAACAAGAGAAATACCCAATTAAATATTACAATCCTCACTTAATAAGAAACATGTTAACAATTGAACATAGATGCCTTTACAGATCCAGCCTCTGAACAGGTCTAACAACACGACCAGCTCTAGTAACAATACGATCATCACTTGAATTATTAACAGGCACTGACACTGGTACACGTGTTGATTTAGGACTTTGTTGCAAGTTATCTTGAACTACTGCTTCTGTTTTATCTTTGGTGTTTTGAGTAGAAACAATCTCGGTGGGATTCGGGATGCTTGCTTCTGTTTTATGGAGATGAGCTAAATTTCTGCAATAAGTCGAACCATCTTTAAGCGTGACATTGTAAGATCTTTCATTTAGGGTTTCATCAACCACTCCTTCTTTCCAATTTCGCTTACCAATTTGCATTCTGATCCGATCTCCTTTGTTTAACGGTTTTGTTGGTTTTGAACATTTATCGGCATACTTTTTCTGTTTGTTTCGAGCAAATGATAAATTTACAGATACATTACGAACAACTTTAGGAGCCAATTGTTCGTTTGATATTGGAATTTGTGTTCTTGTAATTCTACTCATCAGTCTTTGAGCTGGTGAACCCAATTCTTCAGTTCGTGGGATATTTCTGTGATTTAATAAGGCAAGTTGCACGTCAGAGTTGTCAAGCTCACATTTTCTTAAGATTGATTTCGCAATGGCAACGCTTTTCTCTGCTAAGCCATTTGCACGTGGAAATCGAGGGCTTGAAGTAATGTGGTTGAAACCCCAAATTTTTGTAAACTTCTTAAATTCTTGAGAACAATACTGTGGACCATTGTCTGATTCGAAAACTTCCGGAATTCCATGCACTGAAAACCAGTCTTTTAAGTGTTTGATGATTTCTTGGGACGTTAAATTTTGAAGTCGTTTGAAGTCTAAATAACCGGAGTAACTATCAGTTATCACTATATAGTCACGATTAGAGTATGTAAACAAATCACTTGCGACTATTTGCCATGGCAAGTCTGGAATGGGTTTCGTCAAAATTGGTTGTTTTGGATTTGAACTTTGAGTCTGCTGACAAATACTGCACTTATTTACAAAGTTAGAAATATCTTCATGCATCCCTCTCCAATACAGTAGTTGTCTGGCTCTTCTTAAGCTGCTTTGAATTCCAAAATGACCAGCATGTATTTGTTTCAACATGTGGTGAATTTTTGACTGAGGAATTATGATTCGGTCATTCTTAAAAATTAGATTGTTGTAAATTGAGAGTTCTTCTCGAAAATTGAAATAGTGGCGAATAGTTTGTGGTAACTCCTTGATGCTATCTGGCCAACCATTTAGAATAAATCTCTTGAGAATTTTCAACTCTTCATCAGCTTCTGTAGCTGTTGTGATTTCAGATTGCGCAGTCTCAGACATGGCTAAGGCAATTACTACTTCCTCTTCATCTTTTTCTTCTTTGGTCACGATTTCTTGATTATTACAGTCACGGCTTAAAGCATCTGCAATAGTAATGTCACTTCCTTTGACATATTTTACTTCTGGCCTATAAGATGTTAGTTCGAGTAATATTTTTTGAAGTCTAGGAGGAGCACTTTGAATTGGTTTCTTGAAAATTGTTTCCAAAGGCTTATGGTCTGTTTCTACTAATAGCTTTTTGCCATAGATGTATTCGTGGAATTTTTTACACCCAAATTTGATAGCCACTGCTTCTTTTTCAATTTGTGGGTAATTCTGTTGGGCTGGCGTTAGTGCTTTCGATGCATAAGCAACTGGTTGATTTTCTTGCATTAAGACAGCTCCCAAACTATATGAACTTGCGTCTACTGACAGCGTTACGTCTTTATTTACATCATAGAACTTTAGGACTGGCGGCGAAGTTAGAAGTTCTTTAATTTTCTTGACTGCTACTTCTTGTTCCTGTTCCCAGTGCCATACGACATCTTTTTTTAATAATTCACGTAGTGGTTGCGTAATTTCTGACAGATTTGGAATAAACTTGATTAGATAGGTTACCATACCTAACAGTCTTTGAAGTTGTTTCTTATTTTCAGGAGTCTTCATTGTTTTAATCGCTGAAATCTTCTCGGGATCACTTTCAAGTCCTGTTTCTGTTATCACGTGACCCAGAAAATTGATTTTCTTCACTTCAAATTTGCATTTCTCTTTGTTGAGCTTTAATCCAGAATCTTGAATAACTTGTAATACTTTTTCAGTTATTTTTCTTAACTCTTCTTTGGATTTGGCATAAATTAAAATATCATCCATAGAGCATTCTACGTTTGAAATGTCCTTTAATAAATCAGACATGATTTTCTGAAATAGTTCTGGTGCTGAAGCGAGGCCAAATGGTAATCTTTTACATGAATATCTTCCCCATGGCGTTGCGAATGTCAAATACTGTTGGGTGCGCTTTGTAACTTTGATTTGCCAGAATCCTCTCTTACAATCTAACAATGTAAAATACTTTGAGTCCTTTAATTTAGCTGCAATTTCTTCCACTGTTGTTAAGGGAAACCTTCTTCTTAAAATATTTTTATTGACATCAGTCGGATCAAGGCAAAGTCTGATTTTATTATTTTTCTTGACAATAACCATTGGGCTGACCACTGGTGTTGGCTCACTGACTGGTTCGATCACATCCATTTTAACCATTGCATCCAGTTCACGTTTAACATCATTATGAAGTGAATGTGGTATTTTTCGAGGGGCCCTGATGTGGAAATTAGGATTTTCTACCAAATCAATATCATATTCAAAATTTTTGAGGCAACCCAGTCCTTTAAACAGATTCTCATTTGACTGTATGGAAACTGTTTGTACTCTTTGAATAAGGCCCAGTTTAGTAGAAGATTCTCTTCCTAGAATCGCAGGAACTTTCTTATCAACAATTTTGAAGTTAACAATTGCAGTTTGATTTTTAATAGTTGCTTCCAGATCGACTTCTCCCACAACTTGAAGTTTATTGTCGCCAAATGCTATGAGTCTTTTCACTTTCGATGGTTTCAACTCTTCATTAAAATACTTGACTATTTTCCAAGGCAAGACGTTACAATCAGCACATGAGTCTAGATAAATATGGAATTTTTTACTTTTAATTTCAATAATTTCAGTCCATCTATCTTCATCTAGTTCTGTGTTCAATGAATTTATGAACAGTTCTTCATCACTGCTTGATTCTTCATTCTCTACAGCGTTAACTTTCTTTTCTTGCTTCTTGTTGGCTTTTGATTTTGTTTTAGCCCAACACTGTGATGCAAAATGACCTTTTTTGGAGCAGTTGTCACAACTTTTATTGAATGCTGGACAATTTTGTCGTCGGTGTTTTTTTCCGCATCTTTTACAATCGAATTCTTCAGTCGTAACTTTGTTTTGCACGATTTTGTGTCTTGCTTCAGTTTTGAATTTATTAACTGTAATATCTTCACTTTTCAACTCAGCTAGCTGCTTTGTAGCTTGCTCACTAGCTCTACATATTGACAAACATTTATTCAACGTTAAGTTTTCTTCCGCAAACAACCTTTCTCGCACTTTATCGGAACGTATTCCAATTACAAGTTTATCCATTATCAAGCTATCATGAAGTGCTTGAAAATCACACGTTTTAGCTAAATTTCTGACCTTTGTCACGAATTCATCAAAGGATTCACCTTGTTCTTGACAAGCTTTATTGAATTTGTATCTTTCAAAAGCGATATTTGTTTTCGGTATGAAATGAGAATTGAACTTATCTTTCAATGTAGCTAAATCCTTTTGTGCCGCTGTCGTAAGATTGAAGCTGTTAAACACTGGGACGGCGTCTGATCCTAATGTCGCCATAAAAGTTGCAGCTTGAATTTCAGGTGCTTTTTTCCCCAATTGCGTAGCTGTAGCATACCACTCAAATTGCTGTAGCCATTGTTTCCAAGCGATAGAGAGATTTTCAGCCCCAAAATTGAACGCTTTCGGCGGTCGGACTCCCACGCTAGCCCCAGCAGCTCCTTCTTCGTCACTTGGCATTTTCTTTGCTGGTTATTTGAGATGAACAATGAACCACACCTGACACCATGTAACGTTGTAGTTTCAGTTAATAACAACGTTTTACTAAGTTAATAAGTGATTTATTTTAACAAAATCATTATTCATAGTTCATAAACCAGAATGACAAGAATGATAATTGCGTGTTGACAACGATAATAATAAATATGGCATATCGACAGGCTGAGAAACATAACTAGTGCCAACCAACCTGACATTAATACCAAATATAACTAAACAATAATATTCTTATGTTACAGGAAGAAGGACCCTGTATGGCCAAATGGCCTTCAACAAAATTTAAAGATTATATTGAAACTTTAAGTTGTTTGTATGAATGGTCTCATTAAAGGTTTTTTACATTTTTTTTTGTGTATCATTATATTACTTGCATTATATCTAAATTTAATGTATTGTTTGAAAAGAAACAAAATGTCAGAATAAATAATTTATTCCTAATATTTTTTTATCATGTTTAATTATGATTGTCACTAAATACTTCAAGATCCTATGTTAGAGTTATTCTATCTAAATTTAATGTATTGTTTGAAAAGAAACAAAATGTCAGAATAAATAATTTATTCCTAATATTTTTTATCATGTTTAATTATGATTGTCACTAAATACTTCAAGATTGTATGTTAGAGTTATTCTTAAATTGTTCTCATAAATCTGCAGCAACTCAAGGATATCCCCCTCCATTCAATACTTTTGGAAGGGGAACTACTATAAGTTGAAGAATATGTTTATTATAGGTAGTTCTTAAACTTTTAATAAACAATGAATAACTACAACAATTGCCAGCCAGCTAACCAAGCAATTTCTGAAAAATCAGCTAAGAAAAATAATTTTGTGACAATTAATGAGAAACAATATCATCTCAACCCATCCAAATCAAAATATGTATGCTGTGCACTAGCTTACGAATTTAACTTTCAACCTTTGGTGATAATTAAAGGTTTGAAAGGTGATAGTGTGTTTTTAAATGAGTCTGAATGGAATGAGTTTCTGAAGCATCAAGGCATAGTAACTAACTATTTTTATACAACGAGTGGTGAAACTTTTCAACCACTAAAGTCTTCATTTACAATACATTTTGAATGGTTTAGAGATATAAAAATCATAAAAGTGGAAGATAAATATGGTAATGGGGTCTATTTAGCTATGGAAACTGTTAGCAAATTATTTGAACTGGCATCCCTAATCAACTATAAAGTAGATATGCTCAAGAAACAAGAATTTTCCAAGTATTTCGATACCTTGATCGACAGTGTCAATTCCAACATTGATGTTGGTCAGTTTATTTTAAATGAAGTGTCTACGACAGGCAATTCGGAAAATGTCAGTTCAGTAATGGAGCTGGTATATCAGTATCCGAATTTGAAAGTATTCAACAGATACAGCCCTTTTTCATTTTACAATCAACACTGAATATGAAGATGCACGTTACTTTTAATGAATCACGCAATCAAGTAAAATATATTACAGTTTGGAATTTTGCACATCGTCAAGCAAGAATTGGCGAATGGGAGCAATATGCAAGGGATCGTGATCGATTTCATCGTCGAATAAACAAAACTGCTGAAACCATTAACTACATTCTTGATAAAAGTCATAGACTGCGGATTTATGAAGAACGCTTTTTAAATTTTGTGTGCTAATTAGTATTTTATAAAATAATTATTTTTTGTCAGGAGGTAGTTTTTTTGTAAAATTATTGTGCTTTGTAAAAATTATAATAAACATATGTCAAACTAAAATGTTTTATGTCAAATTATTGTTTAAAAAATTATAATAATAAACATATGTCTAACTAAAATGTTTTTATTATTTAAGAAAAATCTACAAACTTCCTGTAAAGTCCTCTTTATTTAGGTAAATAATTACATTGCAAAAAAAAAAAAAAAAACAAGGTAAGTATATATTTAACGTAAATTATACAAAAGTATCCTTAGGTATCCAAGAATTATTTGATTTATCTAGTCCTAACCATTTCACAAATACCTCCCCCCCCCCCTCCTCCTAATAATTCTTTCTATTAAATATATGTCTGGATATTTTACTTTCTGAAGTTCTTCTTCGTAGAATCCTCCTTTAATTGATTGCTTTTTTCCATCTTCAAGATAATACATTGTTGGATTTGTCACTCTCACCTCAGCTATTTGAAAAATCTCATTGGACCAGTTCGGTGTATGACCTTTTTCAAAAAGTTCACGATGTTTACTTATACGAACAAAATCCCCAACACGAAATTTTTTTTTCTTCGGATCAACTGTTTTCATATAACTAAATGCATATTTTAAAAGATGTTTTTCATGTTTCTTCTTAACTTCTGCCGGCCTCATACCAGTAGTACTGTGTACCTTATTATTATAATATGAAACAATGTTTTTAAGGAGATCTAGCCATTTGTAATTTCCCTGCATGCTGAATTGCTTCCACATTAAAGTCTTCAATGTTCTGTTTACACGTTCACATATACTAGCCTTAAGATTTGTATAAGTGGCGTAATGATTTATTTGAAACTGATCCATCAGGGATTTGAACTCGCGACCAAAAAACTCCATACCATTATCTGTCTGTACATTTTTGGGGTGAGTTTTCAGAGATTTTAGAATATTAGCCATAGCTTTGGCAACTTCTTTTGATGTTTTACTTTTTAATGGTTCAGCCCAGACAAACTTTGAAAAAACATTAATTACTACTAAAATGTATTTGTACCCCTTATTGAATTTAGAATAAGGAAGCATTTCTACTAAATCTGCCTGAAACAAATCATTTAAACCCTTAACTATTACATGACGCCTTCTATAATTTCTTCTAGCGGGTTTGTGAAGTTCATTCACCACTACTTCTTTTACATTGATAGCGGACATTTTAGGTGTAGTTCTATGGCGCAAGCGATCGCTTTGCTGTTTGGAGAATGTTCAAAATAAAATGTATCTCCTGATTTTATCTTCACACCAACTAATTTTTTAGCAGATATTTTTGTATTATTTAGAAATATAGTGACTTCAGTTGAAGGATTTAAATAAATTTTTTCAATTTCCGCAGCGTAGTCAAACAATATTGCATAGGATTCATTATTTAAATACCATCTATGGATGTTTTTATCGATTGATTTATATCCATTATATAGTAAAATTATTTTTTGTTGTAGTTTTGAATTGAGATTTCTGTTTATTATTCTACCAAATTTGTCTAAAGTCATATTGAGACTGATAAAGCGATGACAATTAATTATTATTTTATACTATTATACGAGCTTCCTGTAATTCCTCAATCAAGGAGACTATCTCATTGTGATTGCCGTTATTACCAGCATTTTGAGCCGCAATTAGAAGTCTTAGTCCATCAACTAATTCATTAGGGTCATCCCAGTGTATATAGTTTACTGGATTTTTGTTCCATTTCATAAAACCCTTTCCCGATCGCAAATCATACACTCTGCTAGGAAATGAACCCGAGCGTGGTCTCTGTCCAGGAGGTTTAATTACAGAAGTATATTTCTTTGAGGGATTACCTATTTTGGGGTTATTTTCATCATAATTTCGTCGGAGAGCATTTGTTCTTTCTAAAATATGAAGATAATCTTTATGTTCTGCTACTTTATATGGTGCTGGATTCTTTTTAAATAATAACTCATACAATCCTGTTGTTCCTTTATATCTGACACCTTTTACAACAATATCTTCTTTATCAAAATTAATTTCAGAGTCTCCAATATAAAATTTATCTGAAAGTAGGTCATGCCTAATCCCATGCGTATGATCAAAGGCATCATCGGAATCCCGTATCATTGCTTCTATGTATTGTCGAGGTAGTGGAGCAAATTGGTCCAAATATATCTCAAAAGAAGGTTCACCGAGCAGTCTTTGAAGTTCTGCTGTGCTAATTTCAGCGGGAGTTTCCGGTTCTTGTTCAGGTTCTGCGATAAATACCTCTTCACCTAACGGCTCTTCTTGAAATAAGCGACGCGGTCTCATTTTTGTCTCATATTTTGCGGATGTTTTTTCTGACTTGTTAAATTCTTCTTCTTTTACTTTGGATGCATTTTTTTCCAGTTTAATATCTGAAAGTATCTTTTTTAAGGGTTCTGTAATAGGTTTTAATTCTTCCTCTCTCTGAATGGCAGACTCTACAACATCAGATTTTAGACTTTGCAACTTTCGTTTAAGTGCTTTTCTTGTTTTAATGAGTTGTCTTGCAACTGTTTGATCCATGTTTGCGTTGTCAATAGTTAATTAATACTAAAACTTTTTTTCATCCTTACGGATAAATATAGGCATCAAATCCTTTTCTATATCTGCCAGCCTGGAATGGAAATTCTTTATTTATAACCAAAAATCCGAATTTACCTTTCCAACAATAACAACACATATCTTTAAATTTCTGAAATGTCATATCAACATTAACATGATCATCATAAATATGTTTCAGATTAGTATTATCTTGTTTAAATATTACAAGCAAATTTGCATTATCTCTAATTAATTGTTTTGGAATTGAGGAATAAGTTTGACATAGATAAAAACAATCTGCATTGTTATGGCGGCCGAAGCAAAAATAATCTCTCATAATGCTTTGATTGCAGCAAACAATATCATCAAATATTATTATTGAATTTGACTTTATCTGGTCAGGGGGCACTATGTCATCACCGTTTTCATATTCAAAATATCCTATATCTGTAATAGGTTGCAAAAGGTGTTTGAGATATTTCTATTTTGATTGGTTAAGTGACTTGGAATAGATGTAAATGTTTTCAAAACGTAATCCATTCGGATGTTCTAAGAGCGTAACCATTACATTTGTTTTTCCACAACCGGATGCTCCAACCAACAGACCTCTTTTACATTCACTACCCAATAAAGTACCGTGTCGGCTGAACTTTTCTGCTAAAGAAATGTCATCGTGATCCTGAATCGGCAACTTTAATGCTTGTTGCGTCACCCTCATTTTATTTATGACAAATGGTTTGAATTAAGTAAATTAAATGTATTTATATGATGACAAAAAAACAAACTTCAAGAGTATATATAGCCCAATAGTTTCATAAATCAATCATACTTGTATTATTTTTCAACCTAATCACACAATATGAGGTTAAAACGTTTGTTGGCACTGGCACTTCGTAGAAAAGGTAAATTATTAAAAAAAGGAAGGGGTTTATCTTTTTCCAAAATGCCTTTCGGCATTAAAGGAAAACATAATAAATCGAAACGTAGTAAGAAAAGTAGAATAATACGTGCTCCCAAAATTGGTGGCTTTTTACCTTTCTTGCTACCTGCTTTGGGAGCGTTAGGTGCATTAGCCGGAGGCGGCGCCAGTATAGCGAAAACCGTAGTTGATGCCAAGAATGCTGCAAAGGTATTACAAGAAGCAAAACGTCATAATATGGAGCTTGAAAAAGTCGCCAGATCATCTAAAGGTTCTGGGTTATTTTTAAAACCGTACCAAAAAAACTTCCGATAAAACTACCATCGCGACCTTTGACGAATATTGATTTACTAAAGTTTGCAAATTTGTTAAAGATAAAAAAATTTCGGGGCGTATACATGAGAGACAATCTACCAATCAAAATTAAAAACAACGAGTCTGGCATTATTAATCTTGACAGTAAACAGGGTAGCGGAACTCATTGGACCGCATATGTAAAGAAAAAAGCACATATAAATTATTTCGATAGTTATGGAAACTTACGACCCCCCAGCGATGTAGTTAATTATTTTTTTAGCGGTGATTATAATAACACAATCACTTATAATTATCAAAGGGAGCAAAGTCCCCATTCTTTTAGGTGTGGTCACCTGTGTTTGAAATTTCTATATAACACACAGTAATCTCTGCTGTATTGCCAGTTGTGTAACATGTCTTACGCTTTTACATTTTCGGGAAAGGAATCTGTGCTTAGCGCAGATTTTAATCCTCCAATATTTCTAGATGACAATTCACAATATGTGATTGGTCTAACAAATTTCGAGACTTTCAATGTTATCCCTAATATTGATGAAACCAACAATAAATTTTTCTATGGCACTGAACATGTTACAATTCCAACAGGTTCTTATGAAATTTCAGATATACATCAATATTTACAGAAAAACATGAAAAAAGAAACTTTAGAACTCGAAGCGAATAATAATACATTAAAAACTATTTTAAAATGTAGTAAAGATATTGATTTTTCAAAAGCCAATTCTATCGGTAAACTTTTAGGATTTAGTAATAAGCTTTTAAAGGCGAATTTAGTTCATGAATCAGAAAATCCAGTTGAAATTATTAAAGTAAATGCTTTATGTATTGACTGCAACATATCTTCTGGTTCCTATAATAATGGTAAGCCGGTTCATACAATACATCAGTTTTTTCCCACTGTGCCTCCTGGATATAAAATAGTGGAAACGCCTCAAAACATCATTTACTTTCCAGTTACCGTTAAGACCATTACTAATATAACCATTAAGGTGCTTGATCAAGACGGAAATTTAGTAAATTTTAGGGGTGAAACGGTTACAGTAAAGGTGCATTTAAAAAAAGATATATAAATGGTTGTGAGATATAATGCTTTATATCTACCCTCTTGGTTGCCAGAGTATAAAAACAGAAACCTTCAGAAAAAATTCAGTATTCTAAAAAGGCCTAAGCTATTAACACCTTCCAACCGACAATTCTTACAATCACTTGGTTTTCAAGTAAAATGAATATTCTTGACGTTGCACAAAAAGTAGTTGTAGATGATTCTATTGTAGATTACCAGTACCATACCTACCAGGCATGTACATCTTCACAATTTGATTATAACGATGAACAACGGATCACTGTTCAAGAACTTGATGCATATACACTTCCTTCTGACAGCTTTTTGTACATTGAAGGTAAATTAACCAAAACAGATGGTACGGTGTCAAACAATTTGTTTTTTATTAACAACGCAATAGCTTTTCTTTTTAGAGAAATTCGTTATGAACTGAACGGTGTAGTAGTAGATTCCACACGCAATGTAGGACTTGCTTCAACAATGAAAAATTATTTTTCATTAAATTCTAACGAAAGCATAAAACTTCAAAACGCGGGTTGGTTTCCTAAAAGCGAAAAACGCACAGATGATCGTATCAAAGTTGATGCGAATGGAAATTTTAATGTTTGTATTCCATGTTCCCACTTATTGGGATTTTTCGAAGATTATCGTAAAATTATAATGAATATGAAACAAGAACTAATCCTTATTAGAAGTAGTGATGATAAAGATGCTGTAATCTACATTGATGATCCTGCAGCTCCCACCCCTACAGTAGATGAGCCGAAAGTTACAATTGAGAAGGTGTCCTGGAAAGTTCCCCATGTTACCGTTTCTCTCGCACAGCAGTTACAGCTTTCCAGACAAATTCAAAAGGGGGTGGAAATTCCATTACCCTTTCGAAGCTGGGAGTTAATAGAATACCCAGCTCTTCCAGAAACATCTAGACATACTTGGCCAGTTAAGACCACTACAAAACTCGAATCACCACGCCATATTCTTACAGGATTTCAAACTGATAGAAAAGGAAAGATTTTAAAAGATATGAGTAAATTTGATAATTGTAACCTAAGAAATTTTAGAGCTTTTCTAAACACTGAAAGGTATCCTTACCAGGACCTCAACTTAAATATTCTGGAAAATAAATTTGCCTCGCTTTACGAAATGTTTTCAAAATTTCAACAATCTTATTATCAAAAGGAAAATCAACCCCTCTTTACACCAACTGAATTTGCAAAATTAGCGCCTTTAGTTCATATTGACTGCTCCCGACAAAAGGATAGCATTCAATCAGGGTCGGTTGTAGTGAGACTTGAATTCGAAACAAATGCAAACATACCACATAACACATCCGCATACTGTTTAATTTTGCATGATAAACTATTTACTTACAATCCCCTGACGAAAATCGTAAGACAAATTTAATTATACTATTTAAGCTAGATGCACTCCTTTGCCTATTTCAATTTGATGATGACGTTGAGGTATAAACAACAACTCAGTGCTCATTTAAAAAAACTAAAAGAACTCAAAAAAGTGATTTTCTTTTACGACATGAAGAAAAAAATGTATAAACGCTTTTCAAATTTATCATTGTAAACTATGGTACTCGTAATTGACATTCAAGGTTTCAAACTGGAAAATAATAAATTTCTTCCAAAAGAACTTGCATCGTTTGATGGTTCCAAGATCTGTCACTATGTTTTTAAAGCACCATTTAGTCTGGATTATTTACCTCAAAATTTACAAGTGCAGACGAAATGGTTAATAAACCATCATCATTGTATTGATTGGAAATCAGGTTTTACACCAGTACACAATTTTGCTGAAATAATCAAACATCTTACAAGCGACACCAACGTCGTTTATGTGAAAGGAAAGGAGAAAGCTGATTATGTAAAAAAATATTCATCAGCACTCGTTTTGGAATTAGATGAACAACCCACACTTCAAGCATCTACACCTTCTTGCATTTATCATTTAAATAATCATTGCGTTTGCGCTCTTACTAATGTATACTTTTTATTTAACAATCATGTTATGAATTAAGTTTTGTATTGTAAAAAATAAAATGAGTAAAAAAATAAAACTAGTTAAAATATATTGTTTTTTTTTTATTTATTTATTTAAAGCGATGTATAGGAATGCAATGTCTAATTACATTTCTTTTATTCTATAAATTTAAAATGGAACAAAATGCGTAAGTATGTGTTCAATTTCTCCATTTTGCACATAAGCTTTGTATGATAGAACAAAAAACTCTTTTGTACAGTTACCACTTAAATATATGTTACACAATTCATACAAATATGAACTGGTCCAGTCATCTCCTTCAGACTCAAATTTTTCATCACCAGCTATGTTTCTTATTTTACAGACAATTATTCTAAACTTCTCTTCTAGCTCATCACTATCTATTTTTTCACACTGACATTTACTGTTCACATTCCCCATCATATTAAATTGTTTATACTGCACTTACGTTGACTGTGGCTTCTTAACTACTGACACTACTCACTGTTTCCAATATTCACAGCTGGACCCACTCTTAAACAACTACACACAAAGGTCACTTCGGCCGGCTGCCTACACTGTTCTGCAGATCTATATTTTATTCGCCTGTTACAATGTGTGCAATGCGATATATACCTACTATGCACATGATATTTTACGACGACACTTTTGTCACGCAAAGTAAACATTGCATACCTAGCTCCTACCAGGCAATCTCCGCAAACTATGGAACCCATACAAGGATCCCCAATAAAATAAAATTTTTGACATTTTTCTTCACACACATCGACAGCCCTAAGGTGTGCCTCCATTAATGCCACAGCTTGAATATGGCGATTTTGCAAAACACTCCCTTCATAATTTAACACATATCGCTGGCGAATATTTGAAGTGTCACGTAAACTGTCCCAGTTAATCAAAAAATTGTGATCAGACATTGTATTCCTACTACTTTACACTTTATTATAAATAAACTCGAACTCTTGTATAGAGGATTCTAATAATATTAATTCCCTGAGATATCTCCTGTACATATATAATACAAATTTCAAGGATAAATTTGTAAACTTGAATGTGTCTGTGACCATGAAAATGTGGTTGGCCTTGACCTTAAAAAAATATATCGCTGGCCGCGACCGTGCAGAAACACATCTGGCCTTGAGCTTAAAAAAATACCTCTAGCCGTGAGCGTGGGAAAATACATCTTGCCTTGACCTTAAAAATACACCTGGCCGTGACCGTGCGGAAACACATCTGGCCTTGACCTTAAAAAATACACCTGGCCGTGGGAAAATATATCGCTGGCCTTGACCTTGAAAATACACCTGGCCGTGACCGTGCGGAAACACATCTGGCCTTGACCTTAAAAAATACACCTGGCCGTGGGAAAATATATCGCTGGCCTTGACCTTGAAAATGCCTCCTCCTCTTCAAGGTCGTTCCAGAACAGACATTATCTCTCTACTAATTAGATCGCTTAAAAAACATTTTTATCTCTGATATGTTACATGAGAAGATATCTAGGTGGTCTTGCAGTGCAGAGTAATCATTGCACATCTGGTAAATTGGAGACGATCACAGCAATCGTGTACGAGCAGTCGGGAGATAAAATGTGCTTGGAAAACGTGCTGCAATACGAGGCACATGGAAATTAAGTTGCTGAAGCAGACTAGGGCAGTCGAACACAGAATTAACCAGTTTATATAAAAATATAATAAAACTGCACTGCCTGCGCATCAACAGACTCTGCAGACTAAAGCGAAGAAGTAAACTTTCCTGAGGAAAACCAATAGACGGATATCGACCATCCTCACGAAAGCTAAGAAATTTTAGAAATTTCCTTTGCACTGATTCCAGGATTACCACATGTATCTCATAAGTAGGAGCCCACACAACTGAGCCATATTCAAGTCGGGACCTAACCAAACAGCTAAAGAGCAGGAGGAGGGTGTCAGTCTGTGAGAAATTTTTGCTGTTTCTTATCAGAAACCCTAGAGTTTTGTAAGCAGAGCTGACAGTCTGCTCATAGTGTGGTTTAAAAGATAGAGTACCATCAAAAACAATTCCAAGGTCCTTAACTGCCCTGGGGCGATCAAGTGGAAGCCCTCTTATATTGTACCCGAAAGTGATTGCGTGCTTATTTCGAGTAAAGGACATCACACAACACTTGGAAACATTCATAGAAAGACCACTCTGACAACTCCATTAATCAAGGATCCGAAGACAGTTCTGGAGCCGCAAACAGTCATCAACACTCGAAATGTTTGCGACAATCTTAATATCATCTGCATACATTAAAAAAGGAACATGTAAAACATGTTTAACTGGGTCAATAAAGATATTGAATATTAATGGACCTAGTATGGAACCCTGCTTCACTCCCGAGGTTACGTGATAGGTGTTAGATTTGAAGCCCCCAACCTCAACAAATTGCCTCCTTCCATCCAGGTAAGATCTGAACAAGCCAAGCAAGCCCTCGGAGAATCCGATAGCCCTCATCCTGTCAATCAGAACAGAGTGATTTAGGCAATCGAAGGCCTTAGATAGATCAGTATACACAACATCAACCTGTGAAGAGCGGTCAAGAGCGGACGCAATGAACTGTGTAACGTAACCTAAGTTTGTTACAGTTGATCTACCTGGAATGAAACCATGCTGAGAAATAGAGTCTGTTTTTGATGTGAAACAGTATTCGCTGAAAAAGGCAGGCCTCGAAAATCTTACAGAAGACACATAGTATGGCTATTGGTCGATAGTTTGATGGATCACCACTATCCCCCGCCTTGAAGACAGGGAAAACCCGTGACAGCTTCCAAATCGCGGGGAATGATCCAGATCTAAGAATCAGCTTAAAGATTTTCTTAAGTGGAGTCAGGAGAGCACATAAGCAGTCACACACCAAGAAACCAGGAACCAGATCAGGTCCACAGGACATGTTAGCCTTAATTCTCTTAGCGGCAGTAATAATTTTGTCCTCTGTAAAGTCATCCACAAAGAACATTGTGATCTCACCCGAAGCCAGGTTGGCAGCTGTAGGCGATGAGGTGGGGGCGGAACCAGAACATCCCGCAAAATAAGAAGCAAAACTGTCAGCTGCCTGTTGCTGGTTAGATGAATTCCCAACAGAAACGTTTTGACGGCGTCGATAAGAGCAGTTCCAGAATTTTTTAGGATTAGACCTAATCTCTCTTTCAACCCTCTGAAAGTAGTTTACTCGAGAAAGATAAATGTCTCTCTTAAGTTTTTGTCTCAGCTCCCTAAATCTATCCAGAAACTCCACATTTCCAGACTTATGAAACTTACACCATAATGAATATTTATATTTGATACTAACCTTAATTTCTTTAGAAAACCATGGGGGGTACCTATTACATGCTCTTGGAGCAGTCTTGGGAACATACAGATCAAACAAGTCGTATATTCTGGAATAGAAAAAGTCAAGCATAGAATCGACATCCTGAAGCCCATCCATGCCATCCCAGCACAAGCCGCCAAGCCCCGCATACAATCTGACAAAATCACAATTTCGAAAATTATATGATCTTTGCCCAGTGTCACCAACAGGGGAAGAGACCACTGAACCCCTGAACGGAAACTCTATGATTAAGGGGGGATGATGACCATCAGGAATCACGGGCGAATCAGGAGCCTCCGCCACCAAGCAACTGCCTGTATACAAAATCACGTCAAGAATCCTGTTGTTAATATTCTCAACATGATTAAACTGTCCAAGGAGTAGTAGATTACAGAAATTCTGAAAAGCAGACAATGCAAAGCAGGCATGTTAAAGTCACCAACTAAGAATGTCTCGGGACCATATTTTATGCACAGGGACTCGAGAGCTTCAAACAAGAGGTAGTAGTCGTTAATTGGAGTATTGGGAGGTATATAAACAACAAAAACATTAAGCGTGGCCCGATGTTCCGAGACTCTAACCCCCACAATATCAATATTAGAAAGAGCATCAAATCCGCCACAGTCCCTCCGAATATCAAGGCGACGAGTTGCAAAGCGAGCATGCACTGCAAGCAGAACACCACCTCCCCTAGTCTTACAAGAGGAAGAAAAATCTCTATCTGATCTGTAAACAATATATTGATCATTAAACAGTTCGCTGCTATAAATGTCACTATCCAGCCAAGTCTCAGTGAAGAAAGCAAAACTGTCAAGAGGGTATGCCTGCGAACAAACAAAAGTGTAAACATTATTGGTTCGTGTCCGGAGGCCCCTGACGTTTTGATAAAATATGTTAAATTGCCTCTCTGTAGAAGAGGCAAAAGAAGAATGATGATTATGTCCAAAGTTTGTAACAGGTTTGTTAGGAGAGCATATCCTGTCGCAACACTCAGACCGAGACACACATACTCCTATGTTTCCAGTTCTCGCACTGTTTTCTGCTGAAAATTTACACCTTCTTTGTTGTTCTTTGGAAAATAGTATCTATCAACCAGAACTCCTAAAGGCCAGAACTCCTAAAGGCCAGAACTCCTAAAGGCCAGAACTCCAGAGAGCTTATCTCATCATAAAACTGCACTGGGACCCCTAATCGAAAAGATGCAACCCTGGCACTCCGCCTCAGTTCCAATTTCTCACATGCACATAATTTCCTAAACTTCTCATCAACAGTATTAATAATATCATCTGTACTCGTGTCCCTATCAAAGTTAGAAAGAAACATCCATTTTAGTGGCTGAACCACTTTCAATGTTGCCTTTGCCTCAGTTACCTTCAGAGGACCTGTAGATATTTTTTGTTTTCTCACTTTGTGATGCCTTCTGTTTACAACCTTTCGCCACAGCTCACTCCTGTTATCCTCTGCTTTCTGGTTATGAAGCCCTTTTTGAGCAGAGACATTTTTAACTGCCTCTGATGAAGCAAATGTTACATGCATCGAGCGGGAATCGAGACCAGGCTGCCAGCGTGTCACGCGAGCATTCTACCACTGCACCATTGATGCTAGCTAATAAACTGTTTGTTTACATGGTACTTATACAGGCGGCAATTTGCTGCCCAAGGAAATTTTATGTTACATCCTAAAAGTAAACAGCTAATTACAGGGTTAATTGAATTGTGACTTGATAATTCACCAGCCCCTAAAACACATTCGACTGTTTCGATCTTATATAAGGTCTTATTTTTTTAGTTTAAAGATGAAGAACATACTGCTTTAAAATTATTTTCATAGAAGCGTGAGCCGATTTCTTTAATTATCTCATATTCTTATAACATGACACTTATGAATGAAATACGTAAGGTTATTGCAATTTGCTGCCCCTGGAAATCTTATGTTACATCCTAAAAGTAAATATAAGTAAACAGCTAATTACAGAGTTAATTGAATTGTGACTTGATAATTCACCAGCCCCTAAAACACATTCGACTGTTTCGATCTTATATAAGATCTTATTTTTTAAGTTTAAAAATGAAGAACATACTGCTTTAAAATTATTTTCATAGAGGTGTGAGTCGATTTCTTTAATTCTTTCATATTCTTATGATATGACACTTATGAATGAAATACGTAAGGTTATTGAATTTGTATATCTGTCATTCTAACATCTAATTGTTGTCAACGATTTAATAGGTGTCCGCGATTTTGGTGGCCGAGATTTCTCGATCGCTAGTTCGGCTAGTATGTTTTACGCGTGTTAACACAAATAACACACGTAAAGCATACTACCCGAACTAGCAACCGAGACATTTCTGCCACTAAAATCCCAAACACCTTTAAAATCGTTTGACAACAATTATATGTTAGAATGACATATGCAAATGCAGTGACGTTAAGTATTTGTTTCCTTTTCCTCAAATTCTGTGTATGTATCAATCTACGCACAGCAGCTGACTACTCTCTGTCTGTCAGGCATTGGACTTTAATCACTTAAGTCGTTTCAATTCATGTGTTTCAGATTTTGTTTTTAATTTGGAGAAAACTCCAAATTTTGTGAACTGAATTACTGAAAATTCAGTTAATTTATTCCATTTCTAGCTACATGTAAATTGTCATCTGCAAAACTTGAACCTTACAACAACTAGAACTACAAAAATGTGTGAGCAATGAAGAAGCCATTAAAAAAAACGACTACAGGGGGGTTATGTCAAAAAAAAATTTAGTAAAATACAAAACTCAGATTGTTTTCTTTCTTATCAAACTAAGTTATTTATTGAATGACCCTTGTAACTGAAACCAATTCTAGAAACATAGAAATCTATATAGTACTTTAATTTGGATAGTTTTCTCTTGTCAAAAAAGCTATACATAGAAGATATTTCACAAAGTAAAACTGCTGATTAGAAATATAAAAACAAGTTATTAAATTTGAGATATACTTACGGTATAATGCTGATAACATCTTTTAAACAATTATAACACTTAAATAGGTAAAATTCCTTCTTTTCCTTAAATACAGGTGCAAAAATAAATGCTTTTTCAATGAACAGAATGTCTCCCCTATTGATATTCTTGCTTGCTACCACGTATCTTCCTTTAACCTTATTAAAACTAAAAAAACAGAAAGAAAAAATATAAATATACACAGTGTTTGGACAAATTATTGGTTGCACTATAGTTTTTTTCATTATATAAGATTTCAGCCGCTCTTAATGCCATATAAATATATTTGTTGGGCCAGTTGCTTTGATATTTTAATCCTGGCAGTATGAGTTAAGATATTTTGCAGTGGCAACACTGCCTGGCGACATTAGAGTGAGTTGTAGCTCATTATCTGTCATTCTGCTGTCAAACGTCAAACATAACATTGCATTTTGATGTTGTTTTTTTTAATTGATATTAATACTGACAGTTAAAATGATCCCAGCCTTTCAAAATTTATAGTTCGAATTTAGATTTATTTGAAGAAATATAGAAGAACTGTAAGTAATAAGGACTAAATTATGAGCAATAGTGTCAAATATACAGTGTGGTGATAAAGTTTGGAACATAATTCATAAATGCATTATTTAATTTATTCAAGAAAAACGCTTGGGCAGGTTAAATTTATCTTTTCAATTGCCAACTTATGACGTAAAAATTACATTTATGACGTCACCTATTTCTGAATGGTGATGTCATGATAAGTTTTTTTAAATGACAACCATATTTTTTTGCTGTTTTTCTATAGCCCTGCTTACTACTTAAATGATGATGAAAAAAATGGTAGGTACCTTACATAAATTTTTTGAAAAAATTGCATTATTAACTTTAAAAAATGGTAACCTAAGTTTAATGGAAAAATTATTGAACCAAGGAAAACAACAAAATTTAGCGCAAATGTTCAAATTGTTCTCCACCTACCATTTGGCATTGACCGATGCAAGTGTAAACAATTTGTACACTGCATTAAAAAATGTCAGGATTAATTTGCTCCACTTTAGCGTGAATTCTTTGCTGTAGCTCCTCCAAATTATTTAGTCTGTTAAAATAAACTTTTGATTTGAAATAGCCCCACAGAAACAAATCCAAGGGAGTCAAGTCTGGGAAAATAGGTCACTCCTCGACGCCCTATCCATCTTTCGAAAAATGTGGCATCTAGATATTGACAAACGTCTACAACAAAGTGAGGAGGCGCCCCGTCTTGCTGAAACCAAATATATTGATGGGGCACATCTGCCTTGTGATTATTTGGAAAAATTACTGTCAGAGCTGGCACTAAATCCAATCGCAAGAAATTTAGGTAACATGTTGCAGTAAGATTTCCTTGAAAAAAGTAAGCCCCTATGAAACACCGTCCGATTATTCACATCCATACATGAATGTAATCCGTAGGGTTAAACTGCCCCTCTGGACATGCCGTAATAACTGGGGAACACATCCCAAACAGATCTACCGGCTCTATGTATTGGTTATCAGACCAATGATAACATATGGAGCCATAGTTTGGTGGCCCAAGGCACTTCGTGGTATCGCGAGGGCCAAACTGGCTCATCTACAGAGACAAGCTTGTCTGATGATAACGGGAGTGACAAGCACCGCACCATCAGCCGCTCTGGACATGCCGTAATAACTGGGGAACACACCCCAAACAGATGTACTGGCTCTATGTATTGGTTATCAGACCAATGATAACATATGGAGCCATAGTTTGGTGGCCCAAGGCACTTCGTGGTATCGCGAGGGCCAAACTGGCTCATCTACAGAGACAAGCTTGTCTGATGATAATGTTAGCGATAAGCACCGCACCATCAGCCGCTCTGGAGGTCCTCCTTAACATTCCACCTCTTCACATATGGCTGGAGAGGGTGGCGAGGTGGACAACATACAGATTAAAACAAACGGCCAACAGCATGCTGAAGGAAATCAGTCTGGGAGGGTCCGGACTCCTCAATGACATTGAGGGTCATGGGATTCTGGGAATGGTCTCAGACTTGATGCTACAAAGATAGGGATCTGTCTTTCAAGACCGTCCTCCTGGAAAGGGAGGACTGGGAACGAAATCAAACAACCCTATTGAGAGCCGATCTCTGCTGGTATGCTGACGGCTCCAAAACCAATATGGGAGTAGGAGCCGGCGTATATGGGGGCAAAACCGATGCTAGACTATCAACTAGCCTCGGCAAGTACGCAACCATACACCAAGCAGAATTGTATGCCATCGAGATGTATGCAAGGAGAAGTATAGAAAACCAGTGCACACACAAATCGATAAAGATATATACAGATAGCCAAGCTGCAGTAAAGGCTCTTGGTTCCTACCGTTGCAATTCAAAAATGGTATCGAGTTGTAAATCTGCCCTCAACGAATTGGGCAGCTGTAATGAGGTGTCGCTGGTCTGAATACCGGGTCACTCGGACCATGATGGCAATGTTGCGGCCGACGCGCTGGCTAGAATTGGTGCCCAAAGGGACTTTATCGGACCAGAACCGCTGCTGGGGATAACAGCATGCACAGCAAAACACACCTTAAAGACCTGGACAGAAAGAATGGCAATCCAGTAATGGCAAAATCTGCCAGGATTAGCTCACTCTAAGGCCTTCATAAATGGCCTGTCTGAGTCAAGGGCTAAAAAACTTCTAGAGCTAAACAGACAACAACTGAGTACTCTAGTCGGCCTGTATACAGTATACTGCCGCCTGCATCACCACATGCACCGAATTGGAGTCGGTCATGAAACTGAGTGCCGGCTGTGTATGGAGAGTGGCGAGACAGCAGAGCAGGTACTATGTTCCTGTCCGGCGGCGGACAGGACTAGATACCTGCTCTTTGGCAAGACAAAGCTTGCTCCGGAAGATCTGGATCAACTTTCGCCCACGAAGATTATCAACCTCTGCAGGAGGCTGACTTTGTTGGATGATATATAGACCATTAGGCGTGAGCCACAATAGACCTTATGGTCGCGGTGGAGGGATCGGTATGGCCCACTCACATTCAAACCTAACCTAACCTACATTGCTCAAATAATACATTTACATTGACATGTCATGGAAAGATTGATGACAACAAAGTATATTATATTTTATGAAATATTAAAATTAATTACATACTTTAGTTTTATCTTTGAAGATGCATAAGCAAAAGTCTCATTTTCTCCATCGATGAAGGTTGGAATATCGAATATGGGTAATGGGCTGTCACGTGGATTCAATAATTTGTGATGTTTTAATGGCAACTTCTGCAAAAGACTTAATCTTGATATGAATTTTTCTGAAACAAAAATAAAATAAATGATGCGGGTTGCAATCAACGCCGCTGAATGCTTAATATATATTCGACCTCTTTGAGCAGTGTGGTGTCTTTACCATATCTATATCAGCGATTTTTTATAAGTACCTGTCATTTTGAATTAAGTAGATTAATTAAGAAATCACATAATTAATACATTCCACTTTTCTGAAAGCAAAACGTATTCTTTTTTTTTCAATATTCTTTACTTACAAAGTCAAAACCGTGCAGTTGTAACTGGTAACAAGTTCTACAATTCACAATATAACATAAAATTACATATGATTTTGAGGTTAACTCGAAGTACTTTAGAAACTATATACTCTATAACTGGACTATGTGGAAGCTGGAACCTGTGATGAGCACTAATAAGTACACTTGGAGAACCCAAATCACCACAACACATATTTCAGAGACCTTACGATAGTTTCGTTGACCATGTCAACATCTTCACAGGAAGAAAAATTCTAAGAAACATTATGAAATAAGTTGTAAAGATTGTGATCTTAAATACGTCGAACAAAGAAAAAGTCTATTGAAATATAATTCAAAGAACATTTGGCACAATTAAGATACGGCACTATAGATACATCTTCCGTCGCCCGACATATTTGGAACAATAATCGCCACTTTAATGAAGAGAATCTAAAATTGATAAAAAATGTTAGACAACTAGGACAGCTAAACAGCCTTCGAAAAAATATATATATATATATATATATATATATATATATATATATATATATATATATATATATATATATATATATATATTGCTAAATATAGTAATAATAAGAAGAGTATGAATGTTGTCCCGCCGCCTATGGATAGTCTCCTGATAGATTACTTTACAAAATAAATACTGGCATAAGCACGTCCGATAGATAATAAATACAGATATTTCCGCCAAACGAAATATGTTAACTTTTGGTGTCGTTGAACCTCCCCAAATCGTTACTGACCGACTACCTGCAGAAGAATATAAATAGAGTTGTGGATATAAGATATTTAGAATTATTCATCCTCTGATGACGCTAACTTGGTTAGTGAAGCGAACGTTCGGTTTTTTAATGTGCTGTGGTGATTTTGGTTCTCTAAGTGTGCTTATCAGTGCTTATCACAGGTTACAATCTTCACTTAGCCTAGTAAGTACTCTTCAATTGAATTCTGAGAATCATGGAAAACTATGAAAATTATTCAAATACAGATATTTTGAACTTGTTTTATTTGCATGGAGAATGTGAAGACAGCAGAAAGAACTTGGTGATTACTCAATGAACGATATCCTCATTTGCCCTGAATGAACATAATAAAATTTAAAAGAGCAGAGTCAATTTTATACGCTATGGAAAGACATGCACTATAAAAATCCACAATAAACCAATTACAGGTAGAGAATTCTAAACAAATTAATGATAGCATACAGGATGCTTCATTTAAAATTGTTGACTTAATGTGGTTTCAAGTTTTAAAAAACAGTACAATTTGCAATGAAATTCTGATTTAATATCTCGAAAGAACAATTAGCTGTTTGTATGTACCAATTTGTGCAATGGTTTCTTGCTAAATGGCCCAGATACCGATTTTCTTAAATTGACCTCATCTGTCAAACTTTTTGAGCAAACTTTAATAACTCAAAAAATGCTGTTTTTTTACCAATAATAACCCAGAAATCAATCTGTTCATATCATGCCCTTCTGGGAGTGCTTAAACTGTTGTGAAAGAGTGGTTTTGCATTTTATAATTCTTCAGAATTCTTTTTTTTTTTTTTTCAACAACACACCACGAGGGCTCACAGCCTAAATACTATCGTACTGTGGGTGTCGACAAGGAGGAAAGAGGCAACTTGTTAATTCAAGTCCAGAATTAACAAGTTGCCTCTTTCCTCCTCGGTGTGTGTTGTTGAAATTAAAAAAAATAATTACCGTGGGTGTCGACAAGGAAGAAAGAGGCAACTTGTTAATTCTGGACTTGAAGGTTTGGAGGTTCGGAGGAGAAGGAAAAACATGTGCCGGCCAGAATTCCACAATTTGGAAGTCCTCGGGACAAAAGAGCGGGCATAACAAGATGTTCTATGCCTGGACAGTAAAAGGGTGCATTCGCTCTGTTCCCCTGGTAGATCTGTTGGGGGCAGCAGGTGGAGGAACTATGGAAGAAAGCTCCTCTGAGCATTGCCCGTGCAGATATCTATAAAAGAGAGAGGTCACCAACGGCACGTCAGTGGGCAAGGGATGGCAGCCTTTGGGTGAGGGTAGGGTCACCGATGAGACGTATAGCTCTCTTCTGAATGGAGTCCAAGATAGCTAGTGTAGAAGCATCAGCGGCACCCCAGATGTGGCAGCGGTATTCGAGGTTTGGCCTTATTTGTGAAGTATATAAGGTATAGAGATTAGCTGGTGAAAAGTATTTGCGAGCCCGGAAGAGTAAACCTAATTTCTTAGCAGCCGCTTCTGCAATTGATGCGACATGTTGGTGCCAATTGAGCTTTCGATCCACAGAAATGCCAACAAGTGAAAAGGACTCATTACTTTGAATAACTTGGTTGTTCATTGTGATCGGTCTAGGGCTGGTGTATCTCTTATGAGATAGA
This sequence comes from Tillus elongatus, assembly GCA_964006375.1. NCBI lineage: Eukaryota > Metazoa > Arthropoda > Insecta > Coleoptera > Cleridae > Tillus > Tillus elongatus. Next base: position 196,702,825 of record OZ023263.1, read on the forward strand.
AAGCAAGACTGAGATTTGGTGGAGTTGAATTGTACAAGATTTTTTGGAGATCCACAGAGACATAACCCTCCATGAGTCTGCGATCCTCATCTAATTGGGCTAAAGAGACAGGCTTAGAATATTGTATATTTGATTGGAGGCTGCTGTCATCCGCGTAACTGTGAACTGCGTTGGATGTGCTAGAGAGGAGGTCATTGATGTGGAGAAGAAACAAAGTAGGGGCTAAAGCTGAACCTTGAGGGACTCCTGCATTACTTGGATACAGTTTAGAGGAATGGCTATCCACGACAACAGAAATGCTCCGGTTGGAGAGGAAATTTGCTGTCCAGGTACAGAGTGTTGGTGGTAGGCCATAGGCCGGAAGCTTATTTAGCAGCACTGCGTGCCAGACCTGGTCGAATGCTTTGGATATGTCTAGAGTGACAATCTGGGATTCACTGTGTAGTTCCATAGACTTGCTCCAAGAATGGGTGACAAAGGAAAGGAGGTCGGCAGTTGATCCGCGCTGACGGAATGCATACTGCCTGTCGTGGATTAGACTGTTTTTCAAGTAATTTGAGTAATTCGGTGTTTATATACTTTTCCATCACTTTAGAGACGACTGAAAGAAGAGAAATAGGCCTGTAGTTGCAAGGAAGCGCTTTGGATCCTTTCTTGGGGACGGGTTGTACTCGAGCAGTTTTCCAGTTACTAGGGAATATGCCTGTATTGTAAGATGTCTGAAACAGACGAGTCAGGACAGGAGCAAGTTCTCGTGCGCATTTTTTGATAACAATTGCTGGGATCTCGGCAAGGCCAGAGGCTTTCCTGGTATTAAGAGAAGAGAGCCTCTTTCGTACCTTTTTAGTTTTGAAAATGATATCCGTCATTCATTTTATGTGCGACATTGGGGAATGTTGGTGGTTGAACATTTTGAGATGGGTTGAGAGTAGAATTGCCAGCGAACAACGAGGCAAAAGTTCAGCCTTGCCCAGGGCGGTAGAAACAATTTCATCCCCTGAAACAAGAGGTGGGAACGTGCTCTTGCAGAAATTATACCCAATAGATTTATCAAGAGTCCAAGCTGCGGTTGGAGCTTGAGAGGACTTTGTTTTTAATGTGGTTATTAAACAAGTTTTTTGCCTCAGAAAGAATGAGGATATAGCGGTTCTTGCGTCGTTAAATGCTTGACGGTTTTCTTGACTGGGACTGAGTAGAAGCGTTTTGTGAGCTTTAACCTTTTCAATTCTGGCCTTGTCACAGGATTTAGAGAACCAGGGCTTTTATGTGGCTGAAGAGGTATTCTGTGTACGTGGAATAAATAATTCCATACCAGCTTGGATGATTTCGGTGACGTTTTCTGAGATATCAGAGGGGTCAAGAAGAGAGAAGCAGACAGACGTCCATGGAAATGAGGAAAAGTAATCCGGCATTTCGTCCCAGTTCGTAGAGTTGTAGTGCCAAACGATATGTGGGTGTGATGACTGTGTGACCTCGGCTTGCATTGCGCAGGAAGCAGTGACCATGCCGTGGTCTGAGCGACCAAGTAAGTAAGTAGCGACTGATGTCTTATAGCATTCAGGATTAGTAGTAAGAATGAGATCCAAGGGATTTGAGCTGTGTGTTGGGATGCGAGGAAAGTAAGTAGGTTGCTGAACCATATTGGCTTAAAGAGTTGATGACTGCAAAGGCCTCCGCTGCTCACCCTTGTGGATCAGTTTTTGAATATCCCAGCCATTCCTTATTATGGACATTGAAGTCACCAAGAATGGTGACCTCGGAAGAAGGATATTCAGAAATCAGATGGTCGGTTGTTTCAGAAAGGTAGTCGAAGAGCTGGACAAAGTTGTTGTCAGAAGGTGACCGGTAAATGCAACAAATAAATTTAGTTGCAGCCCTGAGAGAGAGTTTCATCCAAAGTATGTCTTTTCTTCCAGCTTCCAAATTGGGGAGTCTGGTGCAGGGTAGATTCCTACAGGCGTATGCACACACACCTCCATATCTAAAGGAAGTATGGAGCTCATACCCCGGGAAATTAAGGTGATTACTGGCTGGTTTGGCACTGAATTGGGTTTCGGTGAGGAAGAGGAGTTGGGGCCTATTAGCCTAGAGGAAATGGTGGACGGAGTTTAGGTTAGAATTTAGGCCACATATATTCGAGAAGGATATGTTAAATCTTGATGCCGGCGCCCCCTGCACACCCCTCTCCTGGAGATCCGAATGGGGGGTATTTTATCTCCGGAATCTTTTTTACAATGAGGAGCCATCATCATTTTTGTTTATAAGGGAAACCGACTCATACACCAGAACCGAAAAGGTCTGTTGGGACTTCACCTGCCTTTTGATGTAAGGGGTGGTACCTCCTGGGGCATGGAAAAAATCCTTTACTATCATGTAAAGGAAAAGTCCACTACTACCTACCACTTTGTACTGAGGAAAAGGATATTCCTAGGTATGTGAAGCAGATCTTATTGAAATATGAAGATAAGCATTTAATAGGCCAGTACGCTTACTTCATTATCTTCTGTGCCTGAAAAATGTTTATTGTCAATATTTACACTGCTTGTCTTTCCATAGCGTATAAAATTTGACTCTATTCTTTTTATTTTGTTACGTTCATTCGGGGCAAATGGAGATTTCATTGAATAATCGACAAGTTCTTTCTGTTATCTAACCACATTCCCTGTGCAAATAAAACAAGTTCAAGATATCTGTATTTGAATAGTTTCCATAGTTTTTCATGATACTCAGAATTAAATTTAAGAGTACTTACTACTACTATAACCGTCAAAAATAATAAAACAGATAGTTTGTAAGTTATTATGACAACTTTAGTGGACCCTAATGTCAGTAACTGTCATTTCAATAAGCTACTGTGCAAAATGCTAAAAAGATTTACGTGAATTTAATTTCAGCTAAAATCTTAAATATCATCAAAACTAGAAGAGTTAGCAAAGGTTATTCAATCCTGAACACAATGACGCCATAATATACAGGATGACTTAATCTGGTTTCAAGTTTTTTAAAACAGTGTATAATTTGCAAACACCTGTGTTAAGAAATGAAATTCCGATTTGATATCTCGAAAGAAACTATTAGCTGTTTGTATGTATCAATTTGTGCAATGGTTTGTTGCTAAATGGCCGAGTTACAGATTTTTTTAATTGACCTCTTCTGTCAATTTTTTTGTAAGAAACATGCATAACTCAAAAAATTCTGTTTGTTATCACAAATGTCCCCAATCAATTTAGACTAAAATTTTACGTATGATTCAAAATTGTGATAATATCTAGGGTGTTCCATTTATAAGAACAGAGTTGATGACAACTTCCAGTATAAACGGAAGAGTAGCCATTTAAAAAGTATTTCATTTGGATAGGACTTCAGCCATAATGGCTAGATCCACATGTTCAGAAAAAAAATTCAATTAGAAGTACCAAAACTTTTAATTAACGGGTTCTGTGAATCATCCTGTATATATACTATTGCTACTGCTATTGATAGCTATCAGAATCGGTATAAGCCCCAAATAATTCTTGAGTAGTACTAGTATGTAAAAATGCAGCGATAAGCGATACCAAATCTATTTATTATTTTAAAAGCGTAAACAATTATTAATACAATCATCTGGCATTATTTATTTATTACCTTATCACTTTATTGCTCAACAGGCTTACACCTAATTAAAGGACAATGTTACAAATGATATGTATTAGCAATCACCATTAGCAGTTATTTTCAAAAACTTAAACGACTACAAACAGAATCATTGTATAGTCATAAGTAAACATTATGTTGGGGTCGAGGAGTCAGGGGGCCAAATGACTCCTGGGGTAAGCTTCTCTTGGAGTGGGTGGAGTAGAAAAGGCATAGGGCACGCACAATAAGCCAAAGGCTGAGGTGCTATCAGGGCGGCAATCGCACACAGGCCCTAAGGAGGAAAAAACATTACGTTTGAAAATGTGAATAAAATATTGACTGTAAATCTGGGACACCAGAAGACAATTGCTACCACTTTTGCCAATAATGTAAACAATATCCTTAGGTACTTCAGTAGAACTTCATATTCGCATAGAATAATTTTTAAACAATTAAAACAAGTGGTCCAACTTTTAAAATCACAATAAAGAATTATTTATGACATCCCTCAGGATTTAAAGAGGAAATTTGATTTGGTATTGAATTTTATAACATGCAGGGTATTACATTTAAAATTTTTGACTTATTCAATTTCAAAGACTTGGACATTGGTGAATTCCTGTATGAGATTTTTAAGTAATCAAATTATATTCCAACATTGTAATTTCTGCCAACAAATTATACAGGGCTTTAATAAATTCCCGAACCCCACGTGACCGGATTCTGTCTCTCTCTTAGTGGAATATGATTTTATGAGTTGGCAGTCCAAAAAGTAACCAAAAAAACCACTAGACTAGGGACCCTAAAGTTACTAAATCAATTAACAATTGACAGTTCAGTCCATTGGCGCTCAATTCCTTTTGACGGTTATTTTGTATGTATATTGTCATTGTCAATTTTTTAAGTTCGACCAGTGTTTACCTTCTTCAAATAATTTTCTATCTGTTGGACAATAAAAATAAACAGTTTTTATCAAAAATTAGCATTTTCATTGCGTTTTTACGTAAGGTAAAAGTGTAGGTATGTTAAGGTTATGTTGTTGATCATATTCAAGATCGCATGGAACGAAGCCCTACCAAATCTGCCCAAAACAGGTACATATTTGTTCAATGTTACACAATACACATTCATAAAACCGTAAATTAGAAGTTTAAATAATCGGAGCTCAATTTGTTTACGTACATTACAAAATTTTGATATCTTTACAAAATAAAAGTAATATTTTATTGTTTTTAATTTATTTTTTTAACAATCAATAACAGTAAACCATACATGAACAGGCTTGCTGTTAAAAATATTAAATAATAAATACATTTACGACATTTACTGTTTCACCTTATTATAATTTTTATATTTTTTATAAAACCCCAAAGGAAATATGAGACAACACAGGCATCTTAGGGATTTCATTAATTCAGGTTGTACAACCATGTATGCCGGGTTGCCTAACTTAAGCGGTCACGTGGGGTTCAGGAATTAATGAAATCCCTGTATTTAACACCAAGGTTTAATAAAATTTTATTTGGCACATATGATTTTTTTCTAAGTTAATCTGCATTTGTCAGGTGCTTTTAAAAAAATTCAATAACCCTAAACCTATCAATGTTTGACCCATATTACCTCATACATTTTTACCAGAATTTTAGATAGAATGCAAAAATGTAACATATATGTGTTCCATTTGAAAAAATATGTAAAGTGCTGTTGATAACACACGTCGTCAACTTGAAAATAATTTTATATTGTGCACATCTTCATCAAAGACAACTTATATTTGAAACATTTTGTCTTAGTGCAGAGTAAATGAGGTATCCATTTTGGTAAATTAGCAGATTGGCTCCCGAGCGCTTTTCAAAAAATTGTTTTCAGAAACATTACTAGAACCCCCCTGTATGCGCAAACCACAAGAAAAACTTCAATGTCTTGTTCACATCCCCCAAGGAAGTTACAGGACTATAAGTGAATAGGGGTGCTGGGCGAGGTAGGTGGTAAAAGTGAAATATGAGCATAAAATGCGAAGAAAACTGCTTGAAAGCTATCTATTTGAAGCCATATCCCCCTGAAACCCTCCCTACCCCACACAGCACCCCCATTTGCCGCAGGTCCCGTAACTTCCTTGGGGGGTATGAACAAGAAAATTTTCTTGTGGTCTATGCAACGAGGCTGGTTGTATGCACACGAGAGGGGAAGGAAAATGCTTACGACGAAGCAGGACCCCCCCGCGCGCGGTTCAACTTGAGGCAGGGGGTGGTGAGGGTGGATGCTCCGCCATGGAGATTTTCCTTCCCCTCTCGCGTGCATACAACCACCCTTGTTGCATAAACTACAAGAAAAAATTCTTGTTCATACCCAAGGAAGTTACGGCACCTAGGGGGATAGGGCTGTGCGGCATAGGCAGGGTTTAAAGGGGATATGGATTCAAGATGTTAAAAAGAGAGCTTTCAAGCCCGTTTTCTTCGCATTTTCTGCTCATATTTCCTTTTTACTACCTACCCTGCCCAGCACCACTATTCACTCCTGCTCCTGTAACTTCTTTGGGGGGGTGTGAACAAGAAATTTTTCTTGTGGTTTGTGCATCCAGAGGGGGGGGGGGCTTAGGCATGTTTCTGAAACAGTTTTTTGAAAAGCGTTTGTGAGCTAATCTGCAAATTTACTTCGATTTTTTTAAAAGAAAATGTATCATCTTGTATAGAGACTGCGGCAGAAAAAAAAGAAGAACATACTGCATTTAAAAACTGTTATTAATCTCAGTCCCACCTAGATAAATTGCATGCATACTATACTTCACTCAAAAAGGACCTTACCTTTGTCACTAATACTTTCCTTTTCAAAAAAACTAATAATACTCTTAACACTCTCTTCTAATGCTTCTTTGTCTCCCAGTTCATAAAAACACTCAGCTTTTCTGATATATATCTTAGGTTTAAGGTCTGTGGGATAATTTGTCTTGAAACACAGTTCTATATCTTTCAAACAATGCTAAAAATACCTAGATGCAATGAACCATTTCTTTTTAAAATATATGTATTTACCTCGAACTCTTTGAGTTCAAATGAAACTGCTGATCTGTTACCTAAAGCTAAACCATACTCTTTACTATACGGTGTGGCAAAACACACACTTTTTGTATAATATTCCAAACTTTTCATGAGGTCCTTCTTAGCATAGAACTTATTTCCTTCTTGTCTAAATACTGCTGATATGTTATTGTCCTTTAATACCTTACTCTTAAATTGAGATTCGAGCCAAGAGTTTATAGGTGCTCTAAAAATTAACACAGTGTTATGGTAAGTATCACCAATTCTATTAGCATAAGCTATACTTACTGATCCATATTATAAAACTTTTCGAACAATTCAAAGATGCTTCCATCAAACTTTTTAAACTTTTCATTGTAATATGCAAATATGTTCTCCATTTTAATAAAAGTATTTCATATAAAAATGTTTAAATAGCAAAGACTTTACAGGTGCATAGTAAGTGGGTTAAAGAGAAAAGCTAATTCTCAACATACTTCTTATTTTAAGTTAGTTGTAATTGTAAACTAAATAATCTGCGGCGATCCTTAAGTAGACGGATAATCTGCTACATAAAAATAAAAGATCTTAAGGATTAGAAAAGTATAATATAAGGTTAATGTTAATTATATTTTTTCTCGATTTATTCTCTTGTACAAATTAGGTTATACGTGTAAAGTCACATTTTATAGCGTATAAATTGACAGATAGCAAACAACAGAACTACCATATAATGGGCGAGTTCACCGGCGCCATAGAATTGTTATGTCAAAAAATGTTGACAAGCGTCAACATTTTGTCAACTGTTTTTGACATAACAATGCAGCGCTGGCAGCTACTGGCGTCTGCTGGTCAATTCTCCCAATATGACGCCCATCAAAAGCCGAGTTCACCAGGTGCAATCAGTGGAATAGTGGTGTCAAAATATGCCGTCATTAGTCCCACCGAGTTTCTGCGGGAACTCAACTGTTGCCGATTTGCTAACGCGGAACGACAGACAAATGTCACAAAATACAAAAGTGGTCTTGGAGTCACCAGTGGGTTCATCAGACTCCAATTCGTGAAACGTATCGATAGTCAGCTTAAATCGCTTAAACTCAGCTGTTGGCGCCAGGTGGAACTCGGCCAATCGGCGAGTTCACCTTGCGCCAGTAGCTGCCAGCAGATCCGTTGTTATGTCAAAAAATGTTGACAAATGTCAACATTTTTTCAACTTTTTTAACATAAGGATGGAGCTGCTGGTAGAGATGGCTTCTGGTGAACACTAAGATTCCTAATCTAAGGGTGAACTCATGATAATGACTTACATAATGTGATAATGCGCATAAGCCCCGCCCTCTCCCGTATTAAGTCACATGCTAAATGACGTCACAGAAGTCCAACTGCACACTTAAAACAAAGTCGTTCGCAATTTAATGCGATTGAAGTTACATTCCACTTTATTGCCTGTCGTCTTTTTCAGATGAAATAGAATACAGCACTAAATTTAATGTTTTTAGTGAATTTTCATTAAGAAAATTCACTAATAGAGACTTATCAATGGTGACTTTCGGAAAATTTCTTCCAATGAGTGCGAATTAGAGCCTCTGGAACCCATTTCCATGGTCACTTAAAATATATATATATATATATATATATATATATATATATATATATATATATATATATATATATATATATATATATATATATATATATATATAATGTGTATCCAACCGATAACTCAAAAAATATTTTACTAATTTGGACCAAATTTGGGAATTACCCTTATTTTGCTAATGGCGTGGATGAGTTCGTGCATCAAATCGTAACGGCCAATTTTCTTAATAAAAAATATTTTTTAAAACGTAACATCTCTCAAATTGTCTAAGTTAGTGAAACGAAAAATTACAACTTAAAAGAACCTAGACAGATGTGGTTGTGTGCCAATTTTCAAGTCGTTAATAAAATAATCCTAAACATCACTTCAGATTATGTAATTCAATAACTACAATGTTGGACAAAGGCAGATTACGTTATCTATACTCCTATGCTATTTAAATAAATCATAGATACAGTTTAAACAATGGAAGTTATTGCAAGATGTCAGACTGTAGAACATTGTGACAAATACAACAGGGACACCATCTCGGTAAAGGACCAGGTAGTATGTTGTCACAACAGCTCTACTTTACATAATATTTTATAGATAGAGCTGTGTACAATGTACAACTAACTAACAATTTTGTAAATTGTCAGCCTTGAACCATTTCTTTCCTAACACCGGGACAAAGTTTGGGTCCAAAAGCAGTAAATTTTAGCATGCAAATGTATACTAATAAATAAAAACTTTAATGATTCAATTTGTTTAAAAGCAATCTAAGAACGACGTTTCATTGTGTATAAATATTAGGCTTCCCATTCACGGTATTTAAAATTAAAATCCATCTCTCTCTCTCCTAGTTTAATCTGACCACACGTAGCTATTTGTCACAGACACAGAGAAGCGTGTACGCTTTGCGCATCGCATAATCTCGAAACTGATCCTGCTGATGCAAATTGATAATACCTCATTACGCTCTTATAATATAAAACAACTAGGTACCTATATTCTAAGGTTAATACAAATAGTAGGTAAATAATAACCCAACTTTTAATTTTAACTTTACAAAAGGACTGTAGTAGTATATTATGATTGTAACATCCAATGAAACAAATATGAAAGTGATAGGTAAACTGCATGTAGATTGTTGATATTGTTACGTTCTACGGGGTTCTGGATTCGTTGACTAACAAAACACAGCTTTTCAAACTACTAATTTATTATAAGCAACTAGATTTTCCAACACCAGTATCAACTAAAATATTAACTAAAATGAACACTGATACTACGGTAAGTATATGCCCCTGCTCGAAAAACGCACGGCAGCTAGTCTGCCAAGACACGTAGAGCTTCTTTCTGCTTCAGGAGCACTGGCTGCAAGCCTGGACTACACCCCCACAGAAGCACACCATAACCAGCGATAGGGTGGAAGTTAGAAAAATATGCCATCTTGCACCACAGCTTTCATTCGCCGCATTGTGAAAATAGCCGTAGACAACTGTCCAAGCAAGGGCGAGACATGAGCAGATCAGGCAAGGCCATCCTCCAGAATTACACCAAGAAGCTTTAGCCTCGCCCCGCCGCTGTGTAACAGTATGGGCACAAAATGGAATCTTGTGGAACAGCACGCTCTACCGTCATCTCATCGGATAGCTGTTTATCCCAATACACAACATGCCTCCTATCCTCCAGGCAAGACCCAAAGAGGGGGGGGGGGGCTGTACCTCGGACACCATAATATTTCAGTTTCGCCAACAAAATACACTTTGAAACTGTATCAAGTGCCTTACTCAGATCACAACCTACGACTTCAACACGATTTTTTTCATCGAGTCCCTCGGCAATACTCATAACAACTTCGGTCTGTATCTGTTGAACGTTTAGGTCTAAAGCCATGCTGGCGCGGATCTAATATCTTGTATCTTTCAATGAATGCCAGCAGCCCTCTCTTAAGGAGCTCTTCAAATATCTTTGATAGAATCGGAAGTAGCGAGATAGGCCTGTAGTTGTCAGAATCATCCCAACTACCACCTTTATGTATTGCAATCATTTTCCCAGCTTTAACTTTTTAGGAAAGTTGCCTTGGATCACACACTGGTTAAGCACCTCACACAAACAGCTATGATAGGAAATACTTCCTTTAACAATGGAACTGTCATTCCATATATATATATATATATATATATATATATATATATATATATATATATATATATATATATATATATATATATATATATATCAGATGACTGCTTATTTTAAAAAATTTTCACAATGTTAGTCAGTTTTTCATTGGTTGTTGGGTACAAAAACATGGTGTGCAGATCTCTATTCTTTTTGTTATGTAGCATACCCATAGCCTCCTTTACTGAGTGATCAAGGCTACTACACATTTATACTGATACTTGTAAAATGATTATTAAGTTGATTTGCATTAAGAGCAGTTTCCAAGTTCGAACAACGTTGTTTGCCTCTCTCTTTATTAATGATTGTCCATAAAGCTTTAACCTTATTGTCTGCGGCATCAATATCTTCATTAGTCCTTCTTTTGATTTCACTTGTGAATGCTTCTCTCATTTGCTTCTTAAGTGTGGCAAAGAATTGTCTTGAGTTCTCAGTTCTAATTACCCTATGAATTACTTGAGTTGAATCCACCAGCATCTTGACTGTTTTCAGTTCTGGAGATGTAAGTAAAGTTTTCTTGTTACCAAGTGGTACTTCTTTCTTCAGAAAGGAAAGCTTGAAGCACTGCTCAATTGTGTCATGTATATTGTCAAATGATTTTTTGGCATTTTCCTCCAGAAGGCTTGTCCACTCAATTTTTGACAGTTCACGTTTAAACCTACCAATACTTGTTTTATTTACCAAATTTGTCAATATACTTTATTTTAGTTGTAGGTCTATAATTAAAAAGGGTCACTGTTCATGCTCGTTGTTCTGTCACTTTTAAATTCAAATGTCGCGCGCTACACTGACATAGAGTAAGTGTTACTAATGGTTTCCGCCAGAAGACCAGAGAGGGGGAAGAAGAATGAGAGAAGGGAGAGAAGCTTGCATCCCTCTGCCACTTGTTTTTGAGTCCTTGAAGAGGCAAGAGGTCTCGAGAAAGCGAATTGCTTTCAACCCCTTGAAGAGACACGAGGTCTCTAAATATCCATTTTGTTTGTAAGTCCTTTGGGAGACACGAGGTCCCTAGAGGTGTTGTGTGTGAATACAGAAAAACGAAGCTTATGTTCCTGCATTATTGGAGAATAAAGGTAGGTAACTTTGCTTATTGTCAGTGCCCTATTTGTTCTGTTTTTTTTTTGTTATTCATTATAAAATAAATACACGTGATATTTACATTTGGCCCATCGACCGGATTTTTATAGTTGTTTTGTTTTGTTATTAGTTGATACAGTCCATTTTTTGAAGTAATTTTACTTGTTTCCTTTAGTCTAGTAAATTTGTAATTGTTTATTGCCGTGTTGAGTCATTTAATTTCAAGGTGACGTTATTGCTTGTATATAACTAGGTACATACTCGAATTGCATATTGTTGAAATCACGTTTGCATATTGTTTAAATCGCGTTTAGGAATTTTTTTGCGTTGAACAATGGAGTTGATTCAGCTAAAAAATAAGCGCGAAAGCGTTTATAGACGAGTAGAAGCCATATTGCACGTGGCTCAACAGGTCAAAATAGACGCAGTAGTGGATTTAGATAGGTTGAATAGATTTGAGGTTCGTTTTGAGGCGTTGAATGAGTTGGTCAATCTATTTGATTCATTGCATTTGGACATCGTGTCGGTAGTTGATCGATCAGAGTTGGAGAGCGAGCATGAAATGCAGAACAAATTCGATGAACTGCAATACTCTATAAAAACTATCTATTGAGAACTGAGAGGTTATGCAAATAAAGCCGCTGAGAATCAAGCTCGATCCGTTTTTCACGGTAGTTCGAAATCGAGTCGAGCATCGAGTAAGTCGCGGTGTTCTGTCAAATCATCGAACGCTCGATCTCTCAGTGAAAAGGAAGTAACGAACGCAAACGCGATTATGTCAACTTCAAATTTAAACAGACATTTGAGGTTACCGAAAATCGAAATGCCAAAATTCGATGGAAATTGGAAAAACTGGCCAACCTTTTATGATCTGTTTAAAACAATGATTCATGAGAACGAATCATTGTCAGATATTGAAAAGTTCCAATATTTGAGTGCTTCGTTAGTGAAGGATGCAGCTGGCCTAATCAAGAATTTACCGCTAACGGGAAGCAATTATGGGATTGCATTCAAGTCTCTGGTCTCAAGGTATCACAATACCCGGGTTTTGTTGACCAATTATTGGCAGGGTATTGTACAGGCCCCCAAAGCAAATAGTGAATCTGCTTCTTCCCTACGAACGTTGTTGTCTGTATTCAGTGAAAATTTGGAAGCGTTGAAGCAGTTTGAACATGACATGTGGGATTTCACTAAATTCAACATGTTGCTGCAAAAGGTGGATATGAGTCTTAAGCAAAAATTTGAGCTTGAGTTTTGCGAATCGGACATTCCCAGTTTTAGTAGTTTATGTAGATTCTTGGAAAAGCAGTGTAAAGCAATGGAGACAACTGCCTTAACTTCCAATTATGTGACTAATAGAAGGCAGCATGTTTCAGCAACCACTGCCAGGCCCGCTTCGTCCTTTGTTACCAGCACAAAGCTTGTATGTGCTTATTGTAAGGAGGAGCACCCCATGCTCAAGTGTGATGGATTTCTATCTTTATCCTCTCATAAACGGTATACGTTCGCAAAAAAGAATAATCTTTGTTTTAACTGTTTATCAAACTCGCATGCCAGCAGGGAGTGCAAGTCATCAAGTTGTCGTGTATGTAATAAACACCATCATACATTATTGCACTTCCCAAAAGCACCGGCATCGGGAGATGAGAGTGACTCAAACAAGCCACCTGTGGAAGAGCCACAAGGTGCAGAGCAATTGCGTGTGTTGGCAAGTGTGGTAAAAAGGGAACAGTCCGTGTTACTGGCAACTATAATGCTATTAGTACGAGATAAAAATGGAAAGGTTAGGAGATGTCGAGCTCTCCTGGATTGTGCGAGTGAGGCTAATTTCATTTCGCAGCAGTGTGTTGAAAAATTGGGGCTCAACACCTCATCTCGTTCAGTGATGGTTCAAGGCTTGAACCAAATGAGCTCGCTTGCTAGCCAAGGCACTCTCAAATGTCGAGTAGAGCCCATTTTTGAGCCAACAAAGTTAGAGTTGGACATGATTGTGATTCCGAACATTTGTTCCAAGATCCCTTCTGCTAAAATTGAGCAGTGCCACTGGCAACATATTCAGAACTTAGAGTTGGCAGATTCAGAGTTTGGTATACCAGGGGACATTGAAATTTTGTTGGGTACTGACGTTTATGCTCATGTGGTTAGACCTGGAATAAAGAGAGGGCCTCGAGGTGCACCAGTGGCCATCAATACTGTTTTTGGTTGGGTGCTTATGGGCAGTGTAGAACAGTCAAAGTCTCATTCTGTTGTGAATAGTTTATGCACGTTGGTCGACTTGGATCATACCTTGAAACAGTTTTGGAGCTTGGAACAGGTACCACAAGGTTTAGTTATGTCTCCGGAAGATAAAAAATGTGAGGAAATCTTCAAGAAGACTCAGCACCGAAATAGTGCTGGGAGATATATTTTAAATATGCCCTTTCGTGAGGGTACTCCGTGTTTGGGAGAATCTTTCAGTGTTGCATTGAGGCGGTTTTACTCCCTGGAAGCACGTCTTAGTAGGGATCCAGCGTTGCACAAGTCCTATTCGGAGTTTATCAGGGATTATTATGAGTCTGGCCATATGTCTCTGGTATCAGATGTAGCTGTGGAACCATCTGATGCATACTATATTCCCCATCATTGTGTGTTGCGTCCTCACAGCCTTTCGACCAAACTGCGGGTGGTATTTGATGCTAGTTCCAAAAGTACGAATGGTGTATCTCTGAACGATACGTTGTTAGTGGGAGCGAAGTTGCAGACAGATATTGCCACTGTGTTGTTGAAATTTCGCTCAAACAAAATTGCATTTACTGCTGACATTCGGCAAATGTATCGACAAATTTTGGTTGTAGATAATCATAGGGATTATCAAAGAATTCTCTGGAGGTTCTCAAAGGGGGAACCTGTACAGAAATATCGCCTTAATACTGTCACATATGGGGTCTCCTCAAGCCCACACATGGCAATCCGAACAATGATGCAGCTTTGTGATGATGAGGAATCATCTTTTCCATTGGCAGCAAAGCTAGTTCGGTCCGATCTCTATGTGGATGATGTAGTCAGTGGAGTCGACTCATTGTCAGAGGCTTTTGAGTTGCAACGGCAATTGATTGGGTTGTTTGCTAAGGGGGGTTTTGAATTGAAGAAGTGGGCCAGCAATAATTCGAAACTGTTGTCCACAGTATCAGCTGATAGTCAGCAACCTCGATCGTTAGATTTAAATGATCCATCAGTGTTGAAAATTTTAGGATTGCAGTGGTGTCCCATAGGTGATACATTCTCTTTTAATGTTGAACCTATTGATCGTCCGTGCACAAAACGAAATCTTCTTTCGGAATTGGCAAGAATTTATGACCCCCTGGGTTTTTTGTCTCCTGTTACCCTGTTGGCAAAATATCTTATGCAGTGCTTGTGGGAGCAAAAAGTGGGATGGGATGATAAGCCCTCAAAGGATATTGTTGGTCAGTGGTCTCAGTATAAATCACAACTCAGTGCGCTAGCAGGTTTATCAATTCCCAGAGGCGTAAAACACGATAATATCATCAGTACAGAACTCCATGGGTTCTGTGATGCATCGGAGCGAGGGTATGCTGCAGTTGTTTACTTAAGACAAGTATCAGAGGAGGGTCAAGTTTGGATCAATTTTCTGTGTGCCAAGTCCAAGGTATCACCTTTAAAAAGAATATCGATTCCACGTCTCGAATTGTGTGGGTGTTTATTGTTGGCAAAGCTTCTGGAATTTGTGTGTCGGGTGTATGAAGGTCGTTTTGAGTTTAACTCTATGTATGCTTGGTCAGACTCTATGGTGGCACTTGCCTGGATAAAATCATCTTCCAATAGGTGGAAGACCTTTATTGGGAATCGAGTAGCAAGCATACAAGAGAAGATTCCTCCAGAGTCATGGCATCACGTAAGTGGACAAGAAAACCCAGCTGATTGTGCATCGAGAGGCATGTTACCTTCTGGGTTTTGTGAGCATCCACTATGGTGGGCGGGACCCGCCTGGCTAAAATTGGCAAGAGAAAATTGGCCCAAGTCGTTGCGTTTTGAGCCGCCAGAAGAGTGCCTGGCGGAGCAACGAACTCTCCCCGTACTAGTTACTTTGGCAAATGAGGAGTGGCTCAGTAAACTTTTGAATCGCTTTTCGCATCTACGGAAAATTCAGGGTGTTGTTGTATATTGTCAGCGGTTTGTGCGAAATTGTAGGGTGTCTCCATCTGACCGAACTACTGCATCTCTGACAGCCACCGAATTACAGGAGGCGCTTCATATGCTTATCAAATGTGCTCAAGGTGAAGTATTTCAAAGGGAAATAGCATCCTTGGTTAAAGGTGAGAGGTGTGCGAGGGCAATAAATAAGTTAGCCCCCTTTCTGGATACAGAGGGTATCCTCAGGGTGGGCGGTCGCCTTCGTCAAGCTGATGTTCCAGTTGAAGTGAAACACCCTATATTGTTGCCCCGCTCACATCGTCTCACCGAGTTAATCATTGCACACACACACCATGTCAATCTTCATCCTGGTCCTCGCACATTGCTTCATTTGCTTTCGCAACAGTTTTGGATTTTGTCCCCTCGGAGAGCTATTCATCATGTTTTGTCAAGGTGCTATCGTTGCTTTCGAGTGAATCCTACTCCCATGGCACCGATGATGTCTGATTTGCCAGTTGCCAGGGTTTCTCAGTTGAAGCCGTTTTCACACAGCGGAGTTGATTTTGCAGGTCCAGTTTTTGTGACACAGGGCAGATATCGAGGTGTCCGAAAGGTGAAAGCATATATTTGTTTGTTTGTGTGCATGGCAACGAAGGCCCTCCATTTGGAAGTAGTGTCTGATCTTTCAGCTGAAGCCTTCTTGGCAGCTCTTCGGAGGTTTGTGGCTCGCAGAGGAAGATGTGACAATTTGTATAGCGATAGAGGTACCAACTTCGTCGGCTCAAATAAGCAGCTCTTAAACTATGCAAAGGGGGCAGCAGATGCTTGTACCATTAAGTGGCATTTCAACCCCCCATCAGCTCCGCATTTTGGAGGTCTGTGGGAGGCAGGAGTGCGCTCAGTCAAGACTCATTTGCGAAGGGTGATCGGTTTGCAGATTCTGACCTTTGAGGAAATGTCCACGTTGCTTGCTCAAGTGGAATCAGTTTTGAATTCTCGACCGTTGTGTAGTGCGAGTACTGATCCAAATGATCTGTTAGCCCTATCCCCAGGACATTTTCTTACAATGGAACCGTTAGGTGCTCCTCCTGATGCTGATTTGACTTTGTTAAGTATGAATCGCTTGTCACGCTGGCAGCTGGTGCAAAGGATCCACCAGGACTTTTGGCGCCGCTGGAAGAACGAATACCTGCATACACTGCAGCAGCGTGGTAAGTGGGATACTGTGCAAACGTCCCCCCCGATCGGAGCTTTAGTTGTGATTAAAGATGAGACTTCGTCACCTCTTGTTTGGAAGCTCGGACGCATTATGCAACTATACCCAGGCCGTGATGGTATAGCTCGGGTAGCTCAAGTTCGCACTAGTAGTGGCACTTTTGATAGGCCTCTGACGAAGTTATGTCTGTTGCCATCGCAGTAATACGTCTGCCTTGAAATTTTTTGTACAGTTAATTATAAATCCAATAGCTTCAGTTTTTTGTTTTTTGTGCTTATTGTAAATTTTTGTTTTGTTTGTTTATTTGAGAAACAATATAATTGTGAAAATAAATCCTTATTTTGGTGGGCGGAATGTTCATGCTCGTTGTTCTGTCACTTTTAAATTCAAATGTCGCGCGCTACACTGACATAGAGTAAGTGTTACTAATGGTTTCCGCCAGAAGACCAGAGAGGGGGAAGAAGAATGAGAGAAGGGAGAGAAGCTTGCATCCCTCTGCCACTTGTTTTTGAGTCCTTGAAGAGGCAAGAGGTCTCGAGAAAGCGAATTGCTTTCAACCCCTTGAAGAGACACGAGGTCTCTAAATATCCATTTTGTTTGTAAGTCCTTTGGGAGACACGAGGTCCCTAGAGGTGTTGTGTGTGAATACAGAAAAACGAAGCTTATGTTCCTGCATTATTGGAGAATAAAGGTAGGTAACTTTGCTTATTGTCAGTGCCCTATTTGTTCTGTTTTTTTTTGTTATTCATTATAAAATAAATACACGTGGTATTTACAGTCACTATTTGAGGACAGTGGTCTGATAGACACAGATTTAGGGTTTTTCCACTGTAACAAGAGTCGTCGATGTTAAGGAAAATGTTATCCATACAGACCAAATAATTTTCTGTGATTCGACTGAACTGCCTGAAAACGGGCACGAAACCAAAACTTTGCGCAACTTTTAACATCATTTGGTTTTCTTTGCTGTCTTTCAAC
The DNA here is from genome assembly GCA_964006375.1 of Tillus elongatus. NCBI lineage: Eukaryota > Metazoa > Arthropoda > Insecta > Coleoptera > Cleridae > Tillus > Tillus elongatus. Next base: position 196,720,628 of record OZ023263.1, read on the forward strand.
AAATCGACGTTAAAATCGCCCACTATACAAGTCTTGCTAAAGGAATCGTCTGTTGTTAATTTAAGACTTTTATTCATGCTATTTGCATAGCATACTGCAAAATTATGATTGTGAATTATGACAATTCAGATTTTTTCGTTGTTTATTACAATAGACCCATAATTTATATATTTTAGGAAGCTTGTGAAAATGCATATTTAATTCTTGAGAAATATACAGGCTGTATTGTATAAAAAAACAAATATTGGTCGTCTCTGTAGCTTGGAAACTAAGAGAGCTTATGATAATTTTGTTTGTGGCATCTTTCGTTTCACAAAAAAGAGCTCAGGTTCACGAAAACTGCAAGGTTCCATCTTTACTAATAACCCAGATACCTAGCAATTGCAACCAAAATGGTACACCTGTATATATGTATATGTATATGTATATATATATATATATATATATATATATATATATATATATATATATATATATATATATATATATATATATATATATATATATATATATATACAAATACTGTGCCCAACGGGTGACCCCAAATTAAGGACAAGGACATATAAAGAATAACATTGAAAAAATAACACATACAAGGCAAAAAACACATGTAAAAAAAAGAATATGTTCACATAATTAAAGCATTTTGCAAAAAGAAAGATATTGACATATTTAAAGCATAATTAACTTACAGCATGACATTAATTATTCACCAGAAAGTAAAACAGCCGATCTCTGTGCTTTCTTGCTAGAGACACTAAAGTCAACACAGTTCTGCACACCGTTGAAAAGAGCACACATTCTATTCAAAGGAGAATTTAGCTTTACGTTTGTTCTAGGCGTACTAAGATAGAAAAAGTTACTGTTTCTTGAAGCAGCCCTTGGCGTGTGGATACTCAATGACCGCAGCAGCTGCGGACAGTCTATGATACCAGTAAAAATGTTCTGCAGGAAGCTTAACATGTGAAATTCACGTTTGGCATGAAAGTATTCAAGAGAGAACTGTGACAATAGTGTAGACTGTGATATGCCGATTGGAGGATATACTGCATCAACACGGTATGACAGAAACTTTCTCTGAATTCCCTCCAAAGCTTACCCGTGAACCTCATGCAATGGAGACCATATGACACACGCATATTCCAGGTGAGGTCCGACGTAAGCGCAGTAGAGTAACTTTAGTGTAGAGACTTCACCCAATTCTCCTGAGATTCTTATAATGAATTCCAAGGCTTTGGAGGCTTTAGAGATTGCATTGTCAATGTGATTAACAAATGAGATGTTCCCGTAAAAAAAACCCCCTTAGTCAGCAACAGTGGAAGGCCTATTCAGTAACTTGTTGTCGACTTTATAAGCATAGTCTAATCCACGACAGGCAGTATGGATTCCGTCAGCGCAGATCAACTGCCGACCTCCTTTCCCTTGTCACCCATTCTTGGAATAAGTCTATGGAACTACACAGTGAATCCCAGATTGTCGCTCTAGACATATCCAAAGCATTCGACCAGGTCTGGCATGCAGCGCTGCTTAATAAACTACCGGCCTATGACCTACCACCAAAACTCTAAGTGGACAGTAAATTTCCTCTCCAACCGGAGCATTTCTGTTGTCATGGATGGCCATTCCTCTAAACTGTATCCAATTAATGCAGGAGTTCCTCAAGGTTCAGCTTTAGCCCCTACTTTGTTTCTTCCCCACATCAATGACCTCCTCTCTAGCACATCCAACCCAGTTCACAGTTACGCGGACGACAGCACCCTTCACTCAAATATACAATATTCTAAGCCTGTCTCTTTAGCCCAATTAGATGAGGATCGCAGAATCATGGACGGTTCTATCTCAGCGGATCTCCAAAAAATATTAGACTGGGGAAGTAGAAATATTGTACAATTCAACCCCACCAAATCATAGTCTTGCTTTCTTTTTCATGAGAGATACACCAGCCCTAGACCCATCACAATAAACAACCAAGTTATTCAAAGTAATGAGTCCTTTTCACTTGTTGGCATTTCTGTGGATTGAAATCTCAATTGGCACCAACATGTCACATCAATTGCAGAAGCGGCTGCTAAGAAATTATGTTTCCTCTTCCGGGCTCGCACATACTTTTCACCAGCTAATCTCTACACCTTATATACTTCACGGGGTGTAGAGTTAGTTCGCCTCCCCGTGGTGCACCCTGGATAGCGTCTACTCTTAGACGTGAACTAAATGAACTAACCACACCGTAACCCTACCTAGTCATGTCTTAGGAGGGCCGGGATAGCTTGCCTTAATTGGCCGGCATTGCGAGGAGAGTCCTCTATAAAAAACCCACATCGCAAGGTCGTTGGCGGGTTGGTGCTGAAGCGATGATGCTTCTGGCCGATATGGCCGGGCATTGGCAGGATGGTAATTCTGTCGCTAACATACCCCTCCCCAGGGAAACCGGGCGACCTCCCTGTGTACAATGCCTCTCCATGGGATGCGGGGCTCTTCCATGGAGGTTTATTTTCCCTTGCTGCTCGTGGGACCAAACATGGACACGACTGACACAGAACCAATAGAGGAGGTGGCAGGATTCAACCTTCAACTGGAACCTCCAAAGGGAAACAACAGGGGAAAGGAAAGTCCACGCCTTGGACGACTACCAAAGGTAGACCCTCCTATAGGAAGCTTGGTAATCGAGCTTCTAAAAAGGAGGAGGAACCTTCACCATAAATCCCTTTCCTTTCGAGCTCTTTAACCTACTTCTTTATCCTTTATACACACACCATATTCCTACCCCCATGCCCACCAATATAAGGTGCATTCAAGCTAATTTGCATCATGCTAAGGCTGCGACATACCTCCTTAGCATGAAATTAAAGGAAGAGCAAATAGATATTGCTCTTCTCCAAGAGCCCTGGACCGTCAATTCGGAACGAACTAAAGGGCTGGGTAACACTTCTGGTAAGATAGTAGAGGTGGGCACTGGTACCAACCCCAGAGCCTGTATCTGGATCAGAAACAACTTGCAGTATTTTACACTTTCAGAATACTGCACCAAGGACATGGCATCCATCCATCTCGTGATCACATCCGGGGGGACCAGGCTGGAAGTAGTGGCCTGTTCGGCCTATTTCCCTGGAGACAGAGATGCAGAACGACCACCTCCAGCAGAGGTGCGGAAATTGATCGTCTACTGCAAGAGGAACAACTATCACCTCGTAATGGGGTGTGATGCGAACTCCCATCACTTGGCGTGGGGGAGCACGGACACTAACAGGCGAGGTGAATCACTATTCGAATACATTTTAGGGGAGGAGCTGGTTGTTAACAACATAGGCTCGGAACCCACCTTTCTTACAGCTAATCGGAGAGAGGTTTTAGATATCACGATCAGCTCAAGGCTTTTGAGCTCAAAAATCCTCAAATGGAGGGTGTCGTCTGAACCCTCATGTTCTGACCATGCCCATATCCTATTTGAGATTGTAACAGGCCCTAGACCTGTGGTGGAGTATCGCGACCCGAAAAGGACAGATTGGGAGGGGTACAAACAGTCCCTCGCCGCCGGACTTGGGTCCGCTATCCCCACAGTGAGGGATCGTGATGAGATTGAGATTGCGGCTGAACAGGTTAGGGAAGCTGTTGTCTCTGCATATTACAAAAACTGTCCACTAAGGTCAAAGAGAGACAGTCGGGGGTCTACTTGGTGGAATAATAACCTCGATAAACTACGAAGGGAAGTTAGACGTCTCTTCAATCGTGCTAAGACTACAGGCAACTGGGAGCAATATAAAACCGCTCTAACACACTATAACAAAGAGATAAGGAACGCTAAGAGGGAGTCCCGGAGGAAGTTCTGCGGGGACATTAATAATTTGCCCAGCAGCGCCAGAATCCACAGGATTCTCACGCGACCGTGTTCAGGAGCTGGGATCGATAAAACAACCAGATGGTTCCTTTACTGAATCTCGGAAAGAAACGTTAGAGCTCTTAGCACACACACACTTCCCAGATTGTCTGATCCTGAGCAACGGAGAGGTCCTACCGGCTGAGGGACGATTTAAACGCCCTCATGGGGAGGACTGGCGGGTTGCTCGGCAAATAGTTACAGCCTCGGCAGTGGAGTGTACTGTGAATCATTTCCAGCCATTCAAGTCGCCAGGGGAGCATAGGGTGGTACCAGTCCTACTACAAAAGGGACTGGAGATTCTCCTACCTCACCTTATCAGGCTGTACAGAGCCAGTCTAGCATGGAACTACATTCCATTCAGCTGGACGGTGGTTAAGGAGGTTTACATTCCCAAATTGGGACGTAAGGACCTCCTACCTACATCACTGAGACCTCTCAGTATTACATCATTCCTCCTGAAGGGATTGGAAAAAATACTGGACGGACACATTAGGGGGAACATCTTACCCAACAACCCCCTAAATACCCACCAGTATGCCTATCAAACTGGCAAATCAACTGAGTTAGCGCTCAATAACCTCGTCGAGAAAATCACACACTCTCTGGAAAATGGAAAGGTTGCGGTGGCGGCATTTCTCGACATAGAAGGAGCATTTAATAATGCATTACCGATCTCCCTCTACGAGGCCACTATCGCTAGGAGGGTGGAACCTACCATCTGTGGCTGGATCGGAAACATGCTGCACAATCGGACCATTATTACCTCATTGCGGGGAGAGGTGGTCGACGTCAGGGCCGCGAGAAGGTTGGACAAATTAAAACCACCTATTCTTATGGGAGAAACCATTCCATTTTCGGACCAAGCAAAATATCTAGGAGTTACCCTAGATAAGAAGCTCAACTGGGACAAACAGTTAGAAAATGTTATCCGCAGGGCTAAAATGTCCCTGTGGACCTGCCGGAGAATCTGTGGTAACAACTGGAGAACAAACCCCCAACCGATGTACTGGCTCTATGTAGTGGTTATCAGGCCAATGATAACATATGGAGCCATAGTTTGGTGGCCTAAGGCACTTCGTGGTATCGCGAGGGCCAAACTGGCTCATCTACAGAGACAAGCTTGTCTAATGATAACGGGAGCGATAAGCACCACACCATCAGCCGCTCTGGAGGTCCTCCTTAATATTCCCCCTCTTCACATATGGTTGGAGAGGGTGGCGAGGTGGACAACGTACAGACTAAAACAAATGGCAGACAGCATGTCGAGGGAAGTCAGTCTGGGAGGGTCCGGCTTCCTTGATGACAGTGATTGTCACAGGATTCTGGGAATTGTCTCAGACTTGATGCCTACAAGGATCAGCAGAGATCTGTCTTTCAAGATCGTCCTCCCGGAAAGGGAGGACTGGGACCGAAACCAAACGACCCTGTTGAGAGCGGACCTCTGCTGGTACTCTGACGGCTCCAAAACCAATTTGGGAGTAGGAGCCGGCGCATATGGGGGCAGCACCGATGCTAGACTATCAGCTAGCCTCGGCAAGTACGCAACCATACACCAGTCAGAAGTGTATGCCATCGAGATGTGTGCAAGGGAAAGTATAAAAAACCTGTGCACAAACAAATCGATAAAGATATTTGCAGATAGCCAAGCTGCAATAAAGACTCTTGGTTCCTACCGGTGTGATTCAAAGACGGTATGGAGTTGTAAATCTGCCCTTAACGAATTGGGCAGCTGTAATGAGGTGTCGCTGGTCTGGATACAGGGTCACTCGGACCCTGATGGCAGCGTTGCGGCCGACACGCTTGCCAGGAGTGGTGCCCAGAGGGACTTTGTCGGACCAGAATCGGTGCTGGGAATAACATCTTGCACAGCAAAACGCACCTTAAAGACCTGGACAGAAAGAATGACAAGCCAGCAATGGCAAAATATGCTAGGATTATCTCACTCTAAGGCATTCATAAATGGCCTGTCTGAGTCAAGGGCTAAAAAACTTCTAGAGATGAACAGACAACTGAGTACTCTAGTCGGCCTGTATACATGCACTGTATTGGGGTCGGTCAGGAGACAGAGTGCCGGCTGTGTATGGAGAATCACGAGACAGCAGAGCACGTGCTGTGTTCCTGTCCGGCAGCGGACAGGACTAGATACCTGCTCTTTGGCAAGGTAAAGCTTGCTCCAGAGGATCTGGATTAACTTTCGCCTACAAAGGTTATCGACCTCTGTAGGAGGCTGATTTGTTGGGCGAAATATAGACATTAGGCGTGAGCCACAATAGACCTTATGGTCGCGGTGGAGGGACCGATATGGACCACTCACATACAAACCTAACCTAACCTATATACTTCACAAATAAGATCAAACCTTGAATACTGCTGCACTGTGGTGCTGCTGCCGCTTCTACACTCGCTATCCTGGACTCCATTCAGAAGAGAGCTATACGTCTCATCGGTGACCCTACCCTCACCCAAAGGGTGCCATTCCTTGCCCACCGACGTGCCGTTGGTGACTTCTCTCTCTCTCTCTTTTATAGATATCTGCACGGGCACTGCTCAGAGGAGCTTTCTTACATAGTTCCTCCACCTGCTGTCCCCAACAGATTTACCAGGGGAACAGATCGAATGCACCCTTTTACTGTACAGGTTACCAGACATAGAACATCTTGTTATGCCCGCTCTTTTGTCCCGAGGACTTCCAAGTTGTGGAAATCCTTGCCGGCAAATGTTTTTCCTTCTCCCCCGAACCTCCAAACCTTCAAGTCCAGAATTAACAAGTTGCCTCTTTCCTCCTTGTCGACACCCACGGTAATTATTTCTTTTAATTTCAACAACACACACCGAGGGCTTACAGCCTAAATACTATCGTACCGGCAGCAGGTGGAGGAACTATGGAAGAAAGCTCCTCTGAGCAGTGCCCGTGCAGATATCTATAAAAGAGAGAGAGAGGTCACCAACGGCACGTCGGTGGGCAAGGAATGGCACCCTTTGGGTGAGGGTAGGGTCACCGATGAGACGTATAGCTCTCTTCTGAATGGAGTGGGTGATTCACACTTACTAATATTCAAAGGTAAACAGTTTTGTAAAGACCAGAAGTGAATTCTAGAAAGGTTGCTCCTTAGTTTCAGACAGTCATTCATATCCCTGACCGAAAGAAACACCTTTATGTCAAAAGAGCTTGTTAAATCATTAACACACAGCTATAGCAAGGGTCCCAGGATGGAACCCTGGGGAACACCTGAGCTAGGAAATACTTCAGAAGAGCGACAACCACGGTCATATACATAATACATTCTGTCGGAAAGGTATGACGTTAAAAAGTCTAAGAGTTTTGCTAAGAACCCAAAGTGCTCCAGCTTAAAGATATAAGATTTAGTTGATTAAGGAAATGAAAAATTATTTTAAACACATCTAACTAATAAAAATTTTTAGAACTACCTTTTTTGCCCTGGTACTGACATAACTCCTTCCTTTTCCTCTAAATATTTTGACACTACTGCCATATGTTATGTAGCACCTATGATATCACAAATCTGGCTAATGCTCCAATCAGCAGGTAATAGTGTCAAAATTTGCATCTTCTGACCTCGAGTAGTATTTTCATTATTAAATTTTTCTTTGTGATTCTAGAGAATATTTTTGTAATTCAAGGAAATCTCATGATTCAACTTACTATCAAGTCCTAAAAGTGTTACAAATGTGGAGCAAATCTCATCATATTTTTCCTTCAAATATGATTATCAATAGAATATTCATCCATTGGACTGATATTCAATAAAGGAACAGCTTGATTTATAATGAGCAATTGAGTACCAAGGCTTAATTGCGATAAGGTACTTAATTGCTGTGTAACTTCTTTGCTCGATAATGTTAATAAACCTTAAAAATTCTGGACGCAGCAAGTGCGTTATGGTAGTGAATTTTCATAAAAATATTTTTAATAACAAATATGTGTTTTTTTTAAGAAAGCAGGCATCAAATTTGGTTACCAGTATAACCTATATAGTAAAAACAATGTGCCATGTTCCATTAATATAACTTTATTGTGTGAAAATGTACAAAAATTTCCAAAAGTAAACTTAAAATGTTCCCGAAAAAACACGTTTCTTGGTCAACCTTATAGGTTAATAGCAAATTGAGCTGTTCAAATATGAACATTTGATCAAAATTCGCTACCATAACGCACTTTCTGCTTCCAGAATTTATTTTCTTACAAACATGCATTATATTTCGATGGAAAATGCAAAAATGCAATAACATAAGGCGTGTTTAATTAAAGAAAGGAAATTTGTATCACAAACGACTTATGGACCACCCTGTGATTGCAGAAATATTATTTTAAGATGTAGCTCTAGACACCCTATAATTAAGATATACAAATTTTCTTTATATCTTATATAATAACGGATATATTGAGCTTTATTAATTTTTTACGAAAATTCGACAAAAATTATATACCATTAAATGATAAACTCTATAGCTAAGGCTACTGCCAAGCATCAGAGAAAGGGTCTATTTGAAATGAATTTTCTGGAAACATTTTAGTAAAATGAAGGGCAATGACGGTTGTAACTAAGACTTTAGGGTTTGTAAAACATCCTTCTTGAAACATTTTATTTCTATAGCCCGTATTAGATTTAAGTTATTTGCCTAAATGTTGCCAATTTTGACATTTTAAATCGCCACTTTGACGTTTTGAGGAAAACCCCAATTTTTTTTTTTTTAAATGCCTATAACTTTTTTGTCTTTTGACCTACATAGCTAAATTTTGGTAGGTAACTTACCTATAAGGATGTAAACCTGCGTACCAAATTTGGTTGCCCTTACTTTGTTAATTCCGGAGATATGAATTTTTTTCGAAAGAAAATACAAAATTTTCCGGGAAAACCTGGGCAGATTTTCCTGACTAACGAACTTATCCAAGCCATTTGCAAAAGGAATTTTTTCACCAAATTTAATCAAAATCGGCCCATTATTTTTTGAGTTATCGGTGTGATACATATATATATATATATATATATATATATATATATATATATATATATATATATATATATATATATATATATATATATATATATATATATATATAAACATATAAAAATTGAAACTGACCCCGGATATGTTTTCTGGGGGGCCTAATTAGCGCTCATTTGAAGAAATTTTTTCAAAATTCAAAAGTCGGGATCTCCTCATTAGTGAATTTTTTTTAAGAAAATTCACTAATAAAAAAATAACCAATATTTATACCTGAAATGAATAATGTAAAACTGTAATTAACCTGCACATTGTGTACTTGATGGATCCAGTGGTACACATACTATCTGTGTCTGTGCTATTCCCAGAATATCAAACTGATGATGTTAGGTCAATATTTAAAAAAAAACTCTATTCTTATTGTAAGCTTAAATAATATTATTTTGCGACAGGTTCTAATTTAGCAGCATTAACCCATGATCATCCAGCGCCTTTACTACAATACAGTGACTGCTTTAAACTCAGCTTATGCCCTCATCTGATTGCTATTTTTGGCAATGTGTGATGTGATGTCTGAGTCAATTCAAAATCACTAAAAAAAGAATACACAGTGGTTTAAATAATCGTTAATAACAATTTTTTTTTTCAAATTTTCAAAAAAAAAAGTAGTTGTCCGAACCCCACTATCAACCGCGGCTTAAAATTTTTAGAATCAATATAAATTTGACATAAAAAAATTCAAAAAAATCAAAGAGTACAAGCAGTTTAAAAAATGCGATAAAAATTTTGAATTTCAAAAATCGCATAAAAAAACACTTAGCATAATTTTTTATTTTTTTCTGTGCAAAGTACGTAAATTAATGAAGATTTTGAAGAAAAAACGTTTCAATTTGGGCTATTATTAAAGAAGTTATGAGCAAAAAACTGTCAAAACCGGTATTTTTTTTTTTGAAAATCCGACATCTTTTGAATTGGTTATCAAAAAAATCTCAAATTTTGCCAGAAAAGGTTTTTCAACGGGTACTAAAAAATGTCAGAAAATTGAGAAAATTAAAATGCCAAAGTTGTAAAATTGTCCGATTGACGTGGAATGCCCCATATATATATATATATATATATATATATATATATATATATATATATATATATATATATATATATAAATTTGAGTGACCTCGAAAATGGATACGAGAGCTCTAATTTGCGCACATTTGAAAAATAAATTTAAGATTCGATAGTCGTTTTTCTTTACGAAAATTTGCTAAAAACAAAATCAAAGTAGACTATACATCATATATTTATTATGTAGTTTATTAAAGAACTTGATACATGTTTAAGTATAAAATAAAATAAAAAGTGAAAACAGTAATACAATGGTAAAAAATATACAATACATGTAAACAACAAAAATCTTAGGTTCTTATTTCTTATGCATTAACAAACAAATGCAATACTCATAATTATTATACCAACTTAAGAATTTTTTATAATTGGTAATGGGTCAGTTAAAAATATTTCCAACAGCATCGAATACAAAAAATGCTGCTTTGGTAGATAAAGAACACAACTTTTAAAAACAGTTATATAAGTATAAAACACATATAAAAACAGTTGGACACGGGACGGTATACTTTTACTATATCTTTTTACATGCTTTTAGTAAGTTTTGGAAATCTTCACAATGTTCCAGCAGAATCTGAAGTTTGTCTATAGGGGCATAGATAGCAGCATGTCTTAATGCCACTTTAAAATTTATAGCCAGCTTTGTCAATGTGGAACTGAAAAAATTAAATTAAATTAATTGATAGTACTAATAGAGTTATCTTTCTGGGTGTATAAATTTAGTTTAAATATATATTAATGAATATTATCATACAATTTGAATAGTGTAACTACACAATCAAACCATATCAACAAAAATGGACAACAGCAAAGTATGTTACAATACTAAATACATATTATTAAGCAAATTAAGTCATACCAATGAGTTATATAAAAGTTTGAATGAAACAGACAACAAACAGTATTACCAGAAAATTTAAAAAAATACAACAAAAATGCATTTATTTGTTACATATCTGATTTTTACGTTTTCAAGTATTCATCAGTGCTTGACAGTTCAAATAGTGTGGGATAATAATGTCAGTTTAGAGACGATGAATGCCCAGGAGCTGGGAAGGGATGGGGTAATAAGGATGCCTAATCAGTTTTTAATTTTTCCAGGTGAGGATTAAAACGTTATATATATATACATACATATATATATATATATATATATATATATATATATATATATATATATATATATATATATATATATATATATATATATATATATATATATATATGAATCTTGGTGTGGGCGGTAAGTTTGATAGTAAAAACGTATATGTGTAATTTGGTTGTCATAGCTCTGTTATTTTCAGAGATACAAAAATTTTCCGAAAGCAATCTCAAAATTTTCCCAGAAAAACTGGTTCGATTTTCCTGGATAACGAACTTATCTAAGCCACTTATAAAAGGAAGGTACACACCAAATTTTATCCAAATCGGCCCATTATTTTTTGAGTGCATTGAAAACGAAACTGACTGATTTGCGCCCAGAGAATTTTTTTTTAAGAAACGCTGAAACACGTCAATTTTAATATTGAGGGGACATGTTTTGACATAAAACTCAACTTTGTCACATCAACCCCTTAAGGGTGGTGATAACAACCCTTATATTTTAAATAGGGAACATGGGTCGAGTGTTACATCATTTGAAAGCTCTTTCTTTTCTGAATTCAGCACACTAATTTTTTTGGAAGTTTTATCAACTCGTTTAAAAATTATTCACAGTTGGATTTGCAAGAAAGCATTTCATTCATTGTGATAAGAAATGCACTAATTAGTAAATTTTTCGTTAAAAAAACTAAAAAACCAAACCAAACGTTCAAAAATGTTTATTCAGTTCAGTAAGTGTTCAATTTGTTGACCACCAGCTTCCATACAAAAGTACAAATTTTGTTCAAAACGAGCTCTGACATTCTGGAGCATTTGTGGAATTATTAGACGGCATTCTTCAACAATTCGTCGTCGTAATTCTTCCAGTTCTGTTGCGAAAATTCTACGCTTTAAATGTCCCCATAGAAACAAGTCTAAAGGAGTTAAATCCGGTGATCTAGGAGGCCACTCAATAGCACCTCTACGCCCAATCCATTGCTCTGGAAACACTCTGTTCAAAAACTCCCTAACACGTTGTGAAAAATGCGGAGGAGCTCCATCTTATTGAAACACCAATTGATTTTCTTGATAGCGATCATCATTTTCAACAATGTCAATTAGTAGACGGTAAACAATATCTTCTAGTAACTCCAAATACGTTTCGCCACTCAAGTTGCCATCAAGAAAAATTGGTCCGATTAAACGGTCTCCAAAAATGCCAGTCCAGACATTCAATTTATGTGGAGTTTGAGTGTGGACTTCGTGAAAATTTCTTGGATTATTATCTGTCCCATAACGACAATTATGACGATTCACTGTAGAGTCTGAAAAACAGATATTGAACAGAAACTTCCCATTATCAGCTATTCGTGCAGTCATAACTTCACAAAACGCCAGCCGCTGATCAAAATCATCTTCATTCAGTTGTTGTACAAGATGAATTTTATACGGGTGAAATTTATGATGCTTCAATATTCGCTGAATAGTTCTTATTTCGATGTTTGAACCAGTGGCCAATTTTCTCGTGTTCAAAGTTGGGTCTGCAGCAATTTGTCCTAAAAATTCAATCCCGGTAGTCTCAGTTCTAACTGGAAATTCACGTTCAGGATCCCGTTTTTTTGTTGGCTACTGAACCACTTTGTCGAAACTTTGCAACTAACTCCAAAATGTATTTTCTGTTAACATGTCTGTTCGGATGTCGTTCATTAAACAAATTTGCGGTACGGTTGGCACAGTCATGGGTTTTGAAAAAAAGAGTAATTATTTCCACTCTTTCTTCTACAGAATACACCATTGTGAAATTAATTTTCGGTAGTACTATCAGGTATCAAACCGACCAATAAACTGAAATAATAAACCGCATTTCTCTCATTCCGATAAGAAATGTTCTGAGAGTCAGTTTTTTGTTTACAAACCAACAAAACATCGACTATCAGTACATTTCTTATCTAAATGAGTGAAATGCGTTTTTGCACCTAATAATTTTTAAACGAGTTGATAAAACTTCCAAAAAAATGAGTGTGCTGAATTCAGAAAAGAAAGAGCTTTCAAATGATGTAACACTCGACTCATGTTCCCTATTTAAAGTATATGGGTTGTTATCACCACCCTTAAGGGGTTAATGTGACAAAGTTGAGTTTTATGTCAAAACATGCCCCCTCAATATTAAAATTGACGTGTTTCAGCGTTTCTTAAAAAAAATTCTCTGGGCGCAAATCAGTCTGTTTCGTTTTCAATGCGCCACCTGTATATATATATATATATATATATATATATATATATATATATATATATATATATATATATATATATATATATATATATATACATACATAGTGGTGGACGGTTTTCTGTAATGAATGGGCCATAGGTAACTGTAGATTCTAGACTTGAAAATAATACAATTCGGCCAAATATGCCTTTGTAAAATGTTGCTCGTTCAAGAGATACAGGGTGTTAAATATTGATTTTGAGATTCATTCTATAATTTGGACAGTTTTTCAGGAAGTGTAATGGAAACTCAGGTTCTGGATGGTGGGAAATCCGAAACTTAGTCTATGGGTTGGTTGTAGAGGGTGCTAGGTAGACAGTGTCGAATACAAATTGTTTATCATAACTTTTTTTATGCAAAACTTTACCAGGATTTTGTATAAAAATGCAGAGTACCCGATTATTTTTAAAGGACAAAGGTATACTTGTATGATATCGATAAAACATGCCGGTGGCGAGATATTCGCACTTTAATGATGACAATCAATACACATGAACTTTCTGATCACTGCCAATATTACTTCCTTACTAAACCAAAAAAGGCGTTGGCCATTCAAAAGAAGTAATATTATCACACATAAATTTTAATTAACAAACAAGAAATTTGAAACAATAGAATAATATTATCAATAACAACTATTTAAATAAATGTGAGAAATGTCCAGCATTAACATCAATACATTTTCTTATTGTCCCATTTAAATAGGGCAATAAGAAATAGAAGGAGAAAAGGAAAATAAATACTTTTTATTTTCCTTTTTAGTACATTTATAAAAACTTTGTTCGTTTAAGCCTTTTAGTGAATTTTCGTAGAAAAAATTCAATAATGGGAAGATCCCTACTTTTGAATTTTGAAAACATTTTTGCAAATGAGCGCGAATTAGAACCTATATCCGGGCCTATATATATATATATATATATATATATATATATATATATATATATATATATATATATATATATATATATATATATATATATATATAAAATTCAACACCAATTGGCATTTTCTTAATAACTTTAATAATTTATTTATTTATTCATACACCATCCAACAGCTTAAAGCCAAACTAAGGATGGGCCGATACACAAAGCATAATAACAAACAATAATCAAACAAACTACACAAAAGGGAGTCACAAATTAGATCGCTTTGAAAAACATTTTTATCTCTGATATATTACATGAGAAGATATCTAGGCTGTCCTGCAATACAAAGTAATCATTGCACATCTGGTAAATTGGAGATGATCGCAGCAATCGTGTACGAGCAGTCGGGAGATAGAATGTGCCTGGAAAACGTGCTGCAATATGAGGCACATTCAAATTAAGTTGCTGAAGCATGTTAGGGCAATCGAACACAGAATTAACCAACTTGTATAAAAATGTAACGAAACTGCACTGCCTGAGCATCGACAGACTCTGCAGACCACAGCAAAGAAGTAAACCTTCCTGAGGAAAACCAATAGATGGATATCGACCATCCTCACGAAAGCTAAGAAATTTGAGAAATTTCCTTTGCACTGATTCTAGACTTATCACATGTATCTCATAAGTAGGAGCCCACACAACTGAGCCATATTCAAGTCGGAACCTAACCAAACAACGAATGAGCAGGAGGAGGGTGTCAGCCTGTGAGAAATTTTTGCTGTTTCTTATCAGAAACCCAAGAGTTTTGTAAGCAGCACTGACAGTCTACTCGTAGTGTGGTTTAAAAGATAGAGTACCATCAAAAACAATTCCAAGGTCCCTAACTGTCCCGGGGCAATCAAGTGGAAGCCCTCTCATATTGTACCCGAAAGTAATTGCGTGCTTATTTCGAGTAAAGGACATCACACAACACTTGGAAACGTTCATAGAAAGACCACTCCGACAACACCATTCATCAAGGATCTGAAGACGGTTCTGGACCTGCAAACAGTCATCAACACTCGAAATATTTGCGAAAATCTTAATATCATCTGCATACATTAAAAAAGGAACATGCAAAACAAGATATATGATAGGTGTCAGACTTGAAGCTCCCAACCTCAACAAATTGCCTCCTTCCATCCGGGTAAGATCTAAACAAGCCACACAAGCCCTCGGAGAATCCGATAGCCCTCATCCTGTCAGTTGAGTTAGACAATCGAAGGCCTTAGATAGATCAGTATACACAACATCAACCTGTGAAGAGCGGTCGAGAGCGGACGTAATGAACTGTGTAACATCAACTAAATTCGTTACAGTCGATCTCCCTGGAAAGAAACCATGGTGAGAAATAGAGAGTCTGTTTTTGATGTGAAACAGTATTCGTCGAAAAAGGCAGGCCTCGAAAATCTTACAGAAGACACATAGTATGGCTATTGGTCGATAGTTTGATGGATCACCACTATCCCCCGCCTTGAAGACAGGGAGAACTCGTGACAGCTTCCAAATCGCAGGTAATGTTCCAGATCTAAGAATCAATTTAAAAAATATCTCAAGTGGAGTCAAGAAAGCATATAAGCAGTCACGCACCAAGAAGCCAGGAACTAGATCAGGTCCACAAGACATGTTAGCCTTAATTCTCTTAGCAGCTGTAATAATTTCATCATCTGTAAAATCATCAACAAAAAACACTGTGATGTCACCCGAAGCCCCAGGCTGGCGGCTATAGGTGATGAGGTGGAGGTGGAACCAGAACATCCTGCAAAATAAGAAGCAAAACTGTCAACTGCCTGTTGCTGGTTAGATGAATTCCCAATAGAAAAGTTTTGACGGCGCCGAGAAGAGCAGTTTCAGAATTTTTTAGGATTATACGTAATCTCTCTTTCAACCCCCTGAAAGTAGTTCACTCGAGAAAGATTTTTGTCACAGCTCCCTAAATCTATCCAGAAACTCCACATTTCCAGACTTCTGAAACTTACACCATAATGAATATTTATATTTGATACTAACCTTAATTTATTTAGAGAACCACGGGGGATAAGATAACGTCGAAGATGCTTGTGCAGCCTTTTATGAGAAATTGTATCACATTTTTGACATTCATGTTCCTACTTATAGGCAAAGTTTTAGAAAGTCGCATAGATACCCTAAGTGGTTTACGTCTGATATTATCAACAATATTAAATTAAAGCATAAGTATAGACGGAATTTCTTAACTTACAAAAATCCTGTGAATTTAACAAGATTTAAGGAACTAAGATATGTCATAAAACGGGATATTAATAATGCTTACCTTAGCTATATCAAAAAAACTGAGGATCTTCTTACCAGTGATTATAAACAGTTTTGGGCATTTATAAGAGATAAAACTAAAAAAAACTAGAATCCCTGGCCAAATGAAAGATATACTGGGTAATGTCGTCAATACACCTCTTGACATTGTAAATGGTTTTAGTGCTCATTTTAGAAGTGTTTATATGCCAACTTTTTCTAATCCTATCAGTGTCTCTAGAGATGAGAGTGGTACTTGTTTGCCGCCGGTTGTAGATATTACCCACATTAATGATGATGACATTTCTGCCGCTATAAGGCAATTAAAAACAGGTCTCTGTTCTGGTCATGATCAGGTTTCTGCTTTACTGCCCTTACATATTATATACAACCTTATTTTAAAAAACGTCATGTATTCGAAACCTTTGGCAAATAGCAAAACTATGCACAAACCGAAGCAAATAGGTTGTCTCGAACTGAAATTATATGTCTAATGTTCACAGTTGAACCTATAAAACTTTAAAAATGAACATCGAACTAACCCAAATTCTTCAATGTACATATATCATTTCCTTGAATACAAAATTTAGATATATTGTAACATAGACTATTTGGCATGTAGAAGATCCCCCATTCTTAAAGGTTTGGCCACTTCGCCGCATCCTTTGGGTGCTGGCCTGTCAGCACCCTGCGCCCTTAGAAGACACCTCAGATTGATAGGCGTAGAGAGAGATCCCATTTGCCAGGAAGGGGATGAAGAAACGTCCTACCACTACCTGTGCGAATGCGAGGCTTTTGGGAGTCTTTGATCAGAATTGTTCGGATCGAGGACTCTGCAGAGGAATCAGGTAAGTACTGTCCAATTGAAGACCATCACGGCCTTCATCTCGAGGTCGAGGCAGTTTGGCGACGGAATCGAAGAAGAGTAGAGCATGTTTGCTGGGATTGGGAAAAAAGGCCCATTGTGGCCTACTTGCTTGGCGTTGGCCTCCCCACCACTGCTACTACTACTACTACTACTAAAGGTTTGGCAAAATTTGCAGATTGGGTGAAAATGCCTTCCGGTGCTAACGTTAGTTGTAAAGATGGGTCAACGTTAAATCAAGTTCAAAAACACAAAACTTTTTTGGATTTCTACATCAGCTAACCTCATTGTAAATATTTTTGTTGTTTGGTATTAGCTAGGCAGTATTTGCAGGTAGTTAGATGGAGGGAGGTTAAAAGTGGACATGATAGGTATATAATAACAGTAGGTAATGGGACACTTTGAGCAGACAGTGACGTCACAGGAAGTGACGTCACGGCGCCGGCGCCACGCCCTGGCGCCGGCGCCACGCCCTGGCGCCTGCCCTGGCGCCGGCGCCACGCCCTGGCGCCAGCCCCGGCGCCGGCGCCTAGCCACGCCCTGGCGCCGGCGCCTGCACTGGCGCCTGCCCCGGCGCCTGCCCCGGCCCCGGCGCCTAGCCACGCCCCGGCCCCCGGCGCCAAGCCCCGGCGCCAAGCCCCGGCGCCGGCGCCCAGCCACGCCCTGGGCCAGACAGTCACATCCGTGTTATTCTGCATTCTAAGGTCATTGGCCTGTCTAGGAAACTGTGACGTCACACGACTTGGGCCAGACAGTCACATGCAAACATTTCAAAAGTGTCTAACCTATTACTTCAAATTATTATATTTTGAAAAAAACCATTTGGTGCAGGTGAGTTTCGAACCCGGGGCATTCAGATGGGAGGCAACGATGCTACCCGTTGAGCTAAGCAGACGCTTATTAATTTATTGTTTTAGGTTGGTATATATATATACGACTACAAACAAACCATACATGTAACATAATTAAAGTTTATTATTAGACAAATGGATGATTTACAAAATAATGTTTAATATTAGAGGCTGAACCAAAACGGAGGAAAATGGCGGAATGAAAGATGGAAGCCTGTGATACCTTAAGCTGACATTATAAAAAATGGCGGCTTTCGTTGATAAAGATGGTGCAAGGATGGTTGAAGACTTATTTAAAGATACGTCACTCCAACCTAGCCGACAAATGAGAGTGTAGACATAAGACATAATAATTAATATGTTTAATATTAGACAGACTAGAACGTCACAATTGTTATATGGGTAGGTTCTAAAAATAACACACAGAGGTCGCTGGCAAAACAAAAGAAGGAAGTTCAGAAACAAAATAGACAACAGGTTCAACCGTGAGATGTACGATGGAACCAATACATGCACGGTGTTAAGGAGGCCAAATCAAATTGGAATATACAATAAAATGGCCACTTCCGGTCTAAACTTTAAATCGTTATATCTTTTGAAGGACAAGTGATAGAAAGGAACTGACTTCAAAAATGTATGTTTCGTAACAAGGTCTACAAGAAAATGAGATAAAAAACTTTAAACCCTTATCGCGGAAGATCCGTGAGATGTACGCTGGAACCAACACATGCACGGTGTTAAGGAGGCCAAATCAAATTGGAATATACAATAAAATGACCACTTCCGGTCTAAACTTTAAATCCTTGTATCTTTTGAAGGACAAGTGATAGAAAGGAACTGACTTTAAAAATATATCGTTTCATAACAAGGTCTACAAGAAACCGAGATAAAAAACTTTAAACCCTTATCGCGGAAGATCCGTGAGATGTACGAGAGAACCAACACATGCACGGTGTTAAGGAGGCCAAATCAAATTGGAATATACAATAAAATGGCCACTTCCGGTCTAAACTTTAAATCCTTGTATCTTTTCAACGACAAGTGATAGAAATGAACTGACTTCAAAATGTATGTTTCATAACAAGCTCTACAAGAAAATGAGATAAAAAACTTTAAACCCTTATCGCGGAAGATCCGTGAGATGTACGCTGGAACCAACACATGCACGGTGTTAAGGAGGCCAAATCAAATTGGAATATACAATAAAATGGCCACTTCCGGTCTAAACTTTAAATCGTTATATCTTTTCAACGGAAAGTGATAGAAAGGAACCGACTTCAAAAATGTATGTTTCGTAACAAGGTCTACAAGAAAATGAGATAAAAAACTTTAAACCCTTATCGCGGAAGATCCGTGAGATGTACGAGAGAACCAACACATGCACGGTGTTAAGGAGGCCAAATCAAATTGGAATATACAATAAAATGGCCACTTCCGGTCTAAACTTTAAATCCTTGTATCTTTTCAACGACAAGTGATAGAAAGGAACCGACTTTAAAAATGTATGTTTCGTAACAAGATCTACAAGAAACTGAGATAAAAAACTTTAAACCCTTATCGCGGAACATCCGTGAGATGTACGATAGAACCAACATATGCACGGTGTTAAGGAGGCCAAATCAAAGTGGAATATACAATAAAATGGCCACTTCCGGTCAAAACTTTAAATCGTTATATCTTTTCAATGGAAAGTGATAGAAAGGAACCGACTTCAAAAATGTATGTTTCGTAACAAGGTCTACAAGAAACTGAGATAAAAAACTTCAAACCCTTATCGCGGAAGATCCGTGAGATGTACGATAGAATCAATACATACACGCTGTTCAGCAAAGCAAACTCTATAAGCATATTCAATAAAAATGTTACTTCCGGTAGACACTTCCGGTATAGCTATTCTTAGAGCTACATACATGTGTGACACATCAAAATAATCGTCTTGTTGAACAGAAGAAATATAATATTTAAGTAAGTTAGAACAAGCTGTATTAACACCTAAAACCAACACACACTCTCTTGTACAGGCTGATTACCCTGCCATCCAATTGTTAGTAAGGTTATGTTTGTATTTGTTATTTGAATACAAACAGACATAATAAGAAGAGTGTACTTACATACAGCAAGAGACGTCATCCTTGTTTCACGACTTAACACATACTGAACAAGTGTCTCTCTCTCTTGTATTGAGGAAACAAACTGATGTAAGAGAGAGGGGGTCTTACAAAGGATAAACAACGTTTTTTACAGTTGTTAACCTTACAGAAAGGGGTTAATAAAAATGCAACAAAATAAAAATAAAACAACTGATTTACATACAATAAAAATTTATTAGGATTAATTAAGTTGTACATATTGATACATAAATGACATACATAAATGACATACTATTATTACATAATGGCTCTAACGATACCCGTTAGAGGTTTATATTCCATTACACTGTCATGAATAACCAAACAATAAACACGAGTATTTTTTGGGAAGTTGGCGTGACTCATGAACTCCACCTTAATGTCCACCGTTGAAGACTTGATTGACTCGTTCTGGTACTGACAGTCAATCACAAATAGAGCTCTGTCTTTAAACTCGTCATAATTCAAGATAGGCTCCGACATGTTTTTATAACAGAAGTTTTTTTGAAAATCTGTATACATGTTATAGGCTTCTGCATATTTCGATTTCTCAAAATCCATATTCATAGATTCATAAGGGTAGCATTCTGAATTTAGAAACACTCTGAGGTCCAACATACCAATGTTATCGAAATAGTCTGACCTCTTCTTCACGTTATCCTTACGATCTGTTTGAAATGCTATAATCACATATCGAGGTCTTTCCAAGTTGGTTGCAGTTTTAACAGCCCACACATCTCTGTTGATATCTCTGAGTGCTGGTAACTCATATATGTCCCATTTGCGGTATGCGAGAAATATAGAGGTGTCTTTGGCTATTTTATCCATCAGTTCCAATTTCATTTTATCATTGGGAAATACATGTTTTACCTTTAAAAACATATTGGTTACGGTAATTTTTTGCTCGTGCCGTACCTGTGCTGTAATAGCCGTTGGAATCGTTTCGACTTCTTGTAAAGCGGAAAGTATGTTTGCCACAGAGAACTCCTTTGAAATGATGAAAGAAACTGAAGAGGAACCAGACAGGTATGAGCATGTGAAACTTGTTATCATTTAAGGTGATGTGCTCCGACGACACATTCAGACCGGCGTTGCTAAGAGATTGGGCTTCATTCTTACTGAACGATAGCAGACTTTTGATGATGGTTGTGGTGTATGGGTCTCGCACTCGTTCCACTTCCTTGTTATTTAACTCATAGGTCATTGATTCAAACAGAGCTGCTCCTCCATTATTTGACAGATAACAAGCACCAGTGGCATTTTGGATTGCTACAGGTTCCAGAGCACCTTCGATTATTAGAGCTGACTCGGCCAGACATACGAACGCATCTTGTTGGTTGATGGCTATTTCAATTTCATCGCTGTTACCAAACGATTTAGTTGGTGAATAGTAAGAACGCAGCTCTTCTCGATCGATGCCATCATCAAACACGGGTTCTTTGAATATTTCTAGTTTTGACGACATGATAACCCAGGCTTTGCAGGAACTCAATATTATCGGGACGAAGCGTACCCTTTGACGTGTCTGACTCAACTGAATTTGATGTGGTAGATGCACTTGATTTTATATCCTTGAAGACCAACATACTAAGCAACTTTTATAAGTTTTAAGCGAACAGACACCTCTTCACCTTGAAAGTTGACAGGAACTGAATCTTGGTCGACGATGTCGATGCTTATATTGGAAATCTCTTGCTTGTTCACCGGCAAGTAAATTAAATTGTTAGGTTCTATGTCGATTGCGTAGCCAGGATCAACCATCGGAGCAAACTCATACAGCGTATGTGAGGGTTGTCCGTTATAATAGGAACCAGACACAATATTGGTTTCGATGCGAATCTGTCTAACATCCACTATATCAACAGGTAAATCAGATTCATAAAAGGTGTCCGGCTGAAGAACTTGTTTTGAAAAGCCCAACATTCGCCCAATCGAACCATCAAATTCAAAACTGACATTTGTATAACACTTTAGTCTACATTTGATGGTGTTCGGATTAGGTCTCAGAAGCAGAGCCTGTTGCTTTTGTTCGTGTGTTGCTGTAGCACCAACAAGTTCATTTTGAAGTAACTCTTCCAAGTGTGTTATTTCATAAGCACCGGTGGGTATCGTGATGGTTCGCCAACCGGTTCCTTCTTTTACATGAAATTTGTTTTTACCTTCATAGATGTTGGGTATGTTGTTGTAGGTGTGAAAGCCTATCAAGGCAACAGCATAATTACCATCCAAAACAATTGGTGGATGGTAGTCTGACGACAGATGGGAGCTGCGGTCTTTCAACACAAAGGTGTGCGCCATGACTGATACACACAGGCTACTGTTTAAGGCTTTTATTTAAAAATTTTAAACATAAGTGACCACAATTATAAGTATTATATTTCTGATACACATCATGATTGTACATTAAAGTAGAGTTTTTAAGGTAACGCTGCAGCTCAACTGGTGGTTTCAAGTTTCCATATGAGTCAAAGTACACGGCTGTGTCACCACGTTTCTTAACTGCAACCCAATGACTGCCAGGTTGCTTGTTTGTTTGCAAATTCATGATAAGTGATTCATTCTTGCGTGGCCCATTCGATGGCAAAGTATCTCGCATGTATACACCTCTAAAATATGGAATTTTCATTTTACCAGCAAATTTCACAAGGTCTTCATTTGTTAGAGGTCTTGCTGGTAAACATCTTACTCGTTTTTTGGTTTCTGCAGATACAACCCATAACCGGAGCGCTGTTTCTTGAGATACATGCCTGTGCCCAGTCTCTTGCATTTTGGCTTAAATTTCAAGCCACTCCCTCTCCTACCCATCGCGATGGCTTCCATTGTTTTGTTGTGCCGTTCTTCCTCCTCTAGTTTCTGTTTCGCAGACTTGGCATCGTTCACGGCTTTGGCAATACCTGCAGCACCACCACCCAGAGCTCCTAGTGCTGACAGCCCACCAAATATCAGAGGCAACAGCGGAAGGAAGCCTCCACTTTTAGGTATTGGAATAACTCGAGGTTTCTGCACATTCTTACGCCCACCAATGTTTCTAACGATTGTATGAGCTATATCAAATACGGCGTTCGCTGTTGGAATAAGATTTCTATCTTTTATAACTTCCTCAATCAGACTTAGTATGTTTTTAAAGGGAACCTTCTTCTTTGGCTTCGAGTTGATTACATAAAACCCCTCATTAAGTTTTCTGTTAACTTTCATGGTGTTTGTAACGCCCCGCAACGTTTCAGCAAAACCTGTATCTGTCTTTGTTAATAACAGCCCTCACTCTGTGACACCAACATGCATACTGACTGGGTGTCTCACTTGCATTCATATATATACACACCCAAATAAAATATAGTTTAGTTTAAGTTAAGATGCGTACCAGCAAACACGCTTCTGCCTTACCCATTACAAATATAGACGATGTTGTTACGGACACAGCTCAACAACAACTGAGGCATGGTCCTCTCTTTCCAAACACCGTTCGCTGTATCATATGTGGTCCCAGTGGGTGTGGTAAAACTAATGTCATGCTGAGTTTGTTGTTTGAAGCAAACGGTTTAAAATTTGATAACGTGTATGTGTATTCAAAGTCTCTGTATCAACCGAAATACAAGATGTTAAAGGAGGTGATGAATGCCACAAAAGGTGTTGGTTACTATCCTTATCGAGAAAACGATGAAATATTAGATCCGGAAGATGCCAAGGACAACTCTGTGTTTATATTTGATGATGTAGCTTGTGACAAACAAGATAAAATAAGAGCATACTTCAGTATGGGCAGACATAAGAATATTGATTCATTCTATCTCTGTCAAACATATACACGAATACCCAAACATCTGGTACGTGACAACACCAATGTTATTGTGTTATTCAAGCAAGATGAAACCAATTTAAAACATGTGTACGACGATCATGTGACCACCGATATGGACTTTAAACAATTTAAAACTATCTGCCACCAATGCTGGAAAGATAATAAGTATGGTGTGTTGGTGATTGTGAAGGAAAACGATGTACACAAAGGTCGATATAGAAAAGGATTCGATAGATATATATTATTCTAACAAACGATGATAGACAGGACAGTCAGCTGTCTAACACAGGTGTCTAACACAGATGTCATACAAGTGTCTAACACAGCTGTCATACAGCTGTCATACAGCTGTCTAACACAGCTGTCTAACACAGCTGTCTAACACAGCTGTCTAACACAGCTGTCTAACACAGCTGTCTAACACAGCTGTCTAACACAGCTGTCTAACACAGCTGTCTAACAAGACAGCCAGACATCGTGATAAATAAGAAGGCATGTACCATGAAGGAGTCAGTATATGTTAAACCACCACACAACCTGTATCGCTCAAACAAATTATTAGACCAGCTGGTAATACCGACCAGTTGTAGCACAATGGAAGTGTTGGGTAAGGAAGAGCGAAAAGTTAAGAAAAGGATTTTACAACTTGCTGACAATATTCGAAAAAAACATTTAATGCTTAAACTTAACAGAGCCGAGAATGATGATGCTCTGCAACGTTTATATAAACCACTTGTTGAGCCCCTAAGTGAAATATCTAAAAACACAGCAGCACAGCAGCAGCAGCAGCCCCAGCAACAACCAAAGGCTGAACAAATCAAAGAAGAAGTGGTACCAGAAACGAAACCCCAAGTACAGTTCCTTAAAGACCATGAAGTTTTTGAAGCTGAACCTAGGGAAGAGGCTGAGGAGACAAGTTCCGATGAGGATATCCCAACATTTGAAGAGCTTGAGGCAGATCTACAAACTGTCACATCCAACCCTGCATATCAAGAATTTTTGGAGCAATATCCTGAACGAGTTCGATATTATGTAGACAAGTATTTTACTGAACCACCAAGGCTCGCTACCATTGATCAAACGTATGGTGCTCGCTACGCTAAAGATACCGGTAGCTGGAGTCTTGGCAATAAACACTTGGATTTTACTGATAATGACATTCGACTAGGTCAACGGAGATATCCGCAAACACAAGGTCTGCTAGAATTGATATTTATGAAAACACCTAGAGGGTATACCTATGACGATCTTCAACACTATAGAGATATTCTAGAAGCAACTAGTGTGCATAAAATGAACTATGATCCTAACGCACGAACCAAGGGTTGTTCCTCTGAAAAGTACCTGACTCTAATAAAACCGGTGATAAATCCACGAGGTCGTAGATCCTCAACTCCTCAAGGTTTTGGTTACGACACACATCATAACGCAGAACAAAAAACTGAACCTAGAGCTCAGAATGTAAGCAGCAACACTAACAACTATATGCTACAAAATAACAAACAAATAGAATATGTCTATTGGGATGACATAAATGAGCTGGTTGATAGACTTAGACTTTTAGTAGCTTCCCAGGCTGCTGGTAATAATGCTCATAACAATGAAATTCAGTCAATCATTGAAGAACTGAAGGAGGTTGGTGTTATCGCCTAGTATACCTACATATATCAAAGATATACCTACCTTAGTGCTTAGTATAAAAATGTCTATCGATAAGTTCGGACGTTCCCAATCCAATAAAGGTTCTAAGTTTAAAATTATTGAAAGAGAGATTTTCCCAAGAACTACTAGTGGTGATTTTGATTTGCAAAGCCATAGATTGTGTAACATAGCTGATCCAGTCGATGCAACAGATGGTGTAAATAAAAAATTTGTTGAT
This sequence comes from Tillus elongatus, assembly GCA_964006375.1. Taxonomy (NCBI): domain Eukaryota; kingdom Metazoa; phylum Arthropoda; class Insecta; order Coleoptera; family Cleridae; genus Tillus; species Tillus elongatus. The sequence continues at coordinate 196,746,649 of OZ023263.1, forward strand.
GTATGGATAGACGACTATCAGAAGAACAAAGATGAGGTAACACAAAGAATCATTGCCATACTACTTGAAGCTGTACACAAACCTGAGTTGGAAGATTTAAAAAACGAATTTGAAAATAAATTGAAAATTTTAGCTAAGAACATAACTGCTCAAGTTTTAAAAGATGTTGATGTATTAAAGAATAATAAGCTAAAGAATAAGCTGGGAGAAATAGACAGCAAACTAAAAGATTTACATGATAAGTGGATACTTTTAAATCCAACATCGCCATGAAACAAACAGACATCTATCTGGTTGAACGCATCTTGAGGAAGAAAGGCAAGCAGCTCTATGTAAAATGGCTGGGTTTTGATAAATCTCAGAATTCTTGGATAAATTCAGATGATGTTAAATAAGCTTATATATTTAATGTATTAATGTACTTAGAATAAAATAAAAGTCTTTATTAAAATAATGTTATTTTATTTTTTCATCTGGTTACATACAATTAAGCTAAGTGAACAATTACAATTTATATCGTAAATCAATAATATCCTGAATAAACTTCTCCTGAGGTACATCTGCTATCTGTAGATCGTTTCTCTTCGCCTTGAGGTATTCGACTTCGGTCTTTATTCTGTTAAAGAGATTTACAGAATTTGGATCATACAACATGTTTAAAACTACTTCGGAATCAGGGTGTTTATTTTTAAAGTTCTTGACAGCTCTTTTAAAACTTTTCTTCTGAGTCCTTACAGCATGATATGGATAGGTAGTATCCTTCTCATTTCTTGAAAGCAAACCAAAAACACAAAGTTTTCCAGGGTTGCTTGGTTTTGGAGATATATCTTCTAAATGTTCTGTGATTTTAGCATTTGTTTCTCGCATACGCTGCACTTCATCATCTATCTCCATTAATTTCACTTCAATTTCTTTGAGGTTATCCTTGTATTTTTGATTAAATTCACTTACGAAAAAATCAAAAATAATTTGGTTGCACTTTTCATAGAAACTATTGGATATCCAACAAGCCAAATTTAATATCAAATCTTTACAGACATATGTACCAGATATCAAGTTGTTTTCAGTCTGTGTTCCACCAAAGTCCACCAAGTATGTAGCGGTTGTAGGTGTTAGTTGAGATGTTGCTTCCAGCACATCTAGGGGGCCGGAATTCCGGCCCCCTAGATGTGACTCTAAGTGGACATCTTCGGTTGAAATATTAAGGTAATCGGTATTCTGGCTACCTAAATGTTTCTTCGCCTGACCGTTGTAATAGGTAATCAACTCTTTAGTTTTCTTATTTTCCAACCAATGTCTGAATCTTTTCTCACCATCTTTACACAGCTTAGTCGCATTAAAATAACCAGTGTTTTTATCAATAATTAATTGAAAGTCTGCAAATAAACCATACCAGAAGTTGTCTTTAATTTGCTGGTAGCACACATCATTTAATGTAGCCATTTTAAACACACTACTGAGCACTTGGATACGTTAGAGTTAACTGAAGCACGTCTTACCTCTACGATAACTAAATTTTGAATGAGTTTAACAGTGTGTAGTGAACAATTTACATGGATGATGTCATCCTTTCGGTTTGTACTAGACAAGCTCAAACACGAGTAATGGGGGTGATTGAACAGATATAACACAAGATAACATTCACCAAAGTCATCAACTGACACGTTATTTACCCTAAGCGGGCCTCTCTCTTGCGTATATTAAACAGATACACAGACAAGTTCAAACACAAATAATGGGGTGATGTCATTCAACGGAAATTACACTAGATAACAACCGTACAGACAAAACTCAAACAGGTTTGTGGAACAGGTTTGTGGATGATGTCATACTTCTAACGGCTGTATTCTAGACAAGCTCAAACACGAATACCATTTACCCATCAAGGGGCCCCCTACAGTATGTTTCTGAACTTCCTTCTTTTGTTTGCTAACGACCTCTGTGTGTTATTTTTAAATAAGTCTTCAACCATCTTTATCAGCGAAAGGCACCATCTTTAAGAAAGAAAGCCGCCATTTTTTATAATGTCAGCTTAAGGTATCACAGGCTTCCATCTTTCATTCCGCCATTTTGGTTCTTCCGTTTTGGTTCCGCCTCTAATATTAAACATTATTTTGTAAATCATCCATTTGTCTAATAATAAACTTTAATTCTATTACATGTATGGTTTGTAATTAAAAGTCGTATATATATATATATACCAACCTAAAACAATAAATTAACAAGCGTCTGCTTAGCTTAACGGGTAGCATCGTTGCCTCCCATCTGAATGCCCCGGGTTCGAAACTCACCTGCACCAAATGGTTTTTTTCAAAATATAATAATTTGAAGTAATAGGTTAGACACTTTTGAAATGTTTGCATGTGACTGTCTGGCCCAAGTCGTGTGACGTCACAGTTTCCTAGACAGGCCAATGACCTTAGAATGCAGAATAACACGGATGTGACTGTCTGGCCCAGGGCGTGGCTGGGCGCCGGCGCCGGGGCTTGGCGCCGGGGGCCGGGGCGTGGCTAGGCGCCGGGGCCGGGGCAGGCGCCGGGGCAGGCGCCAGGGCAGGCGCCGGCGCCAGGGCGTGGCTAGGCGCCGGCGCCGGGGCTGGCGCCAGGGCGTGGCGCCGGCGCCAGGGCAGGCGCCAGGGCGTGGCGCCGGCGCCGGCGCCGTGACGTCACTTCCTGTGACGTCACTGTCTGCTCAAAGTGCCGCATTACCTACTAATAACCACAAATTTTAACTGTCTCCTGATTGTGAATATTTAACTATTTTGGCTTATTGTAAAATAAACCATGTTTAATCTAGTGTTTCTGAAGGGCAATCTGCGATTATCGTCATAAATTCTACAAATTTATGTTACTGATCGCTTCGAACACTGCCATCATAATTTTCTAACTGAAAACGGCGTTGGGATACAAGGATGTATAAAAAGTAATTATTTAACTGTTAAAAAGCTCTGTTAGGTACCAATTATGTGTCCCACCAACTGTCAAAAATACACATGAGTAAAATGTCCTCAAATAAATACAGAGTTTAAAGCGCCGCTACCGAGTAAAAATTTCACTACCTTTGGCAGCATTGAACGACTGTAAAGATCAATTTCGATGTATTTCTCAGCAACGAAATTCAAACTATTTTGTAGAATTACATATTTCGAACTGCAAACTACTGTAGCATTGCCTAGCGTGAACAATTTTTATCTGAAGGTTCGGTACGAGTTCGGTTCAAATTTCCAAGTTTTGCACACCTCTAATATATATATACATATATATATATATATATATATATATATATATATATATATATATATATATATATATATATATATATATATATATGTATATAAATATATATATCTTCTCTGTATGAGTCTAGCTTTAAAAAATCCTGGACGCAGCAAGTGCATTATGATAGTGAGTTTTCATAACAATATTTTAAATAGCAAATATGTGTTTTTTTTTAAGAAAACGGACATAAAATTTGGTTATCAGTATAACATATATAGTAGAAATAATGTACCATATTTCATCAAAATAACTTTGAAAATGTACAAAATTTTTCGAAAATAAACTAAAAATGTTCCTGAAAAAAACTAGTTTCCTGGCCAACGAACCTTATAGGTTAATAGCAAGTTGAGCTATTCAATAAAAATTCGCTACCATAACACACTTGCTGAGTCCCGAATTTATTTTCTTACAAACATGCATTATAATTTCGTGGTGGAAATTCCATACATTTAAGGTCAGCTCAGAACTGACACTGATAGGGGGAATCCGTCTTTCTAATTAAAAGAAATCATTGTTTAATCTATTTCAACTGGGCAGATTTTCCTGGTCAACGAACTTATCCAAGCGATTTGCAAAAGGAAGGTACTCACCAAATTTGATCAAAATCGGCCCATTGTTTATATATATATATATATATATATATATATATATATATATATATATATATATATATATATATATATATATATATATATATATATATATATATATATATATATATAAACAAACATATAAAAATTGAAACCGACCCCGGATATGTGGTGTTCTCAGGGGCCTACTTACTGCTAATTTGAAGGAATTTTTTCAAAATTCAAAAGTCGAGATCTCCTTAGTGATTTTTTTTAAAAGAAAATTCACAAAAAATTAAGATTACACATTGATACAAATTATTATGGAGGAGCTCTGTAATTCCTCATGTGATTCATCACTTCTATGAATTTGGTATTGCATAATGTCACATAGCTAATCGTATTCTATTAGTCGAACGCTTTCATTTGATACGCATATCAAGGGAGGAGATAAAGGCAATTCGCCATCTTAGGACACTCGTTATATTGGATTTAGAATGACATTGCACAGTTTACCGTATTTTATTTAATACCCATATCAAGTGGGTTGTAAAAAAAAAAAAAGGTAAATCGTCTTGAGGCATCCGCCATATTTTGCTTCTTGTTCTATTTGTTATTGTGATTAGCACAATATTTGACCTGTACACTTATGGTCCCAAGCTGGTTGCACTTGTGCGCATTTGTTGTTTTTTTAGAATAGTAATACTTTTACTCTTCACAAATTCAGTGGGCAGTACTCCTGATTTACAAAATTTCGCCATCAGTTGAAAAAATTCTTCCTTCAATTTTTACTGGAATTTTTTAAAGGTTCCGTTGGTAATTTGAAATTCTTCTCTTGCAATGGGAGGGCCCACATCATCTGGGTTTATCTTTCCTATTTACTCTATATATATATATATATATATATATATATATATATATATATATATATATATATATATATATATATACTATTCTTCACAACTAATTTGCTCTCTCTGATATAACTCTTCTCAAAAGACTCTTTTTTGCTTAGCAAGGTTTTCCTTTTTTAGGCACAAATTTCCATTGTGGCTCTTTGGAACTTTACTTTTTGTTCCTGCTTTAGTGAAGTCTTTTTACCTGTTGATTGTACCGCTCGCGTTCAGGTTAAATCATCAAATAGTTAAAAAATGGGCAATAATTAATTTAATCTGTTTCCGTTTAATAATCTAGACGATCCCTTTTTATTAGCCATTAAGATCGGCGTAGTTACAAACCGGGGGAAAAAGCTCCAGTTGAATTACCTTATATTCCGCATATTAACACGCCAAACACAAACTTTTGTATTGTGAAAGAAATTACTAGATCACTTTTTTCAACAAAGGCTGAACTTCGAAAAATCAATAAACACACACTGTCCTGTTTATACGTAATTTGAAAATAATTTGTTTACTACCTAAGCAATGATCTAGACAGAGTATTTTACACCAGAAACAATTTATACTTCTTCTCCTGCCCATCTACCTAGCACTCTCTTGTCAATACCGTAGCCTGCCTTGCATCTCTGCCAGTCTGACACGTGTGATACGGGACTGAGATAGAGACGAAAAGGTCAGCCCCTTTCCTCCCCAGGCTTAGATGCACGCAGACTCCTTAACGTAAAACTTAAAGAGATAACGACAGTCTATCTCTAGCAGCCCACACATCTGCTGGGTATGGACTCTAACACTTCCATGAAATACCTCGTCATTGCTTCTATCAGTTATCTGAGTTTAGTGAGAGTTCCCCATTGAAAATAAGTAAGCTCATTTAAAATTATAAATTACTATCAAGCTGTTTTTTTAACAGAAAAATTCTTAATTAAACAGGGAACACCCACCACCCTGATTTTTTGCGATGCCGACCAAGATTAAGTACTCTCGTACACCCACTACCTTGCCATTTTCTGTATACCGCCGTTTTTGTTAATCTTCTTGGATACTGTCAACACTGGGTGTGTTTTTTGACATACGATACAACAACCGTGGTTTTCTGCTTTAGCTAGGTACTCACTTAACTGGAATTCTCTGGAGGATTGAACTGAACTGTAAGGGTCCCAATACCTGAGTTGAGTAAACAAGTATGCAGAGGGTATAGCTGGATAGGTCTCCCGCGATTTTCAAGATTAGATGAGTATTTTTAATTTAGTTTGGTTTAGATCCAAATTTTAACAAATTTTAATAGTTATTTTTTTTGCGTAAGTAACAAACACTCCAACCGAAATTTATGAAAATATATCTATATATGCTGTGTAAATCAAATCTGTTAACTACATGTCGATCACATGCAAGTAGTTTTGTTTAAATTATGTTAAACCCTTCTGGACTCTTGTTAAATCTATTGGGAATAATTTCTGCAAGAGCACGTTTCCACCTCTTGTCTCAGGGGATGAAATTGTTTCTACCGCCCTGGGCAATGCTGAACTTTTTGCCTCGTTGTTCGCTGGCAATTCTACTCTCAACCCACCTCCAAATGTTCAACCACCAACAGTCCCCAATGTTGCGCATAAAATGACGGATATCATTTTTAAAACTAGAAAGGTACGAAAGATGCTCTCTTCTCTTAATACCAGGAAAGCCTCTGGCCTTGACGAGATCCCAGCAATTGTTCTCAAAAAATGCGCACCAGAACTTGCTCCTGTCCTGACTCGTCTGTTTCAGACATCTTACAATAGAGGCATATTCCCTAGAAACTGGAAAACTGGTCGAGTACAACCCGTCCCCAAGAAATGATCGAAAGCGCTTCCTAGCAACTACAGGCCTATTTCTCTCCTTTCAGTCATCTTTAAAGTGATGGAAAAGTATATAAACACCGAATTACTAAAATTTCTTGAAAAACACAGTCTAATCAACGACAGGCAGTATGGATTCCGTCAGCGCAGAGCAACTGCCGACCTCCTTTCCTTTGTCACCCATTCTTGGAACAAGTCCATGGAACTACACGGTGTATCCCAGATTGTCGCTCTAGACATATCTAAAGCATTCGACCGGGTCTGGCACGCAGCGCTGCTTAATAAACTTCCCGCCTATGGCCCACCATCAAAACTCTGTACGTGGACAGCAAATTTCCTCTCCAACCGGAGCATTTCTGTTGTCGTGGATAGCCATTCCTCTAAACTGTATACAATTAATGCAGGAGTTCCTCAAGGTTCAGCTTTAGCCCCTACTTTGTTTCTTCTCCACATCAATGACATCCTCTCTAGCACATTCAACCCAGTTCACAGTTACGCGGACGACAGCACCCTCCACTTCAATATACAATATTCTAAGCCTGTCTCTTTACCCCAACTAGATGAGGATCGCAGCCTTATGGAGGGTTCTATCTCCGTGGATCTCCAAAAAATATTAGACTGGGGAAGTAGAAATCTTGTACAATTCCACCCCACCAAATCACAGTCTTGCTTTCTTTCTCATAAGAGATACACCAGCCCTAGACCCATCACAATAAACAACCAAGTTATTCAAAGTAATGAGTGCTTTTCACTTGTTGGCATCTCTGTAAATCGAAATCTCAATTGGCACCAACATGTCACATCAATTGCAGAAGCGGCTGCTAAGAAATTAGGTTCCTCTTCCGGGCCCGCAAATATTTTTCACCAGCTAATCTTTATAATTTATATACTTCACAAATAAGACCAAACCTCGAATACTGCTCCCACATCTGGGGTGCTGCTGCTGCTTCTACACTCGCTATCCTGGACTCCATTCAGAAGAGAGCTATACGTCTCATCTGTGACCCTACCCTTACCCACCCATGCCATCCCTTGCCCACCGACGTGCCGTTGGTGACCTCTCTCTCTTTTATAGATATCTGCACGGGCACTGCTCAGAGGAGCTTTCTTCCATAGTTCCGCCATCTGCTGCCCACAACAGATCTACCAGGGGAACAGAGCGAATGCACCCTTTTACTGTCCAGGTCACCAGACATAGAACATCTTGTTATGCCCGCTCTTTTGTCCTGAGGACTTCCAAGTTGTGGAACTCCTTGCCGGCACATGTTTTTACTTTTCCCCCGAACCTACAAACTTTCAAGCCCAGAATTAACAAGCTGCCTCTTTCCTCCTTGTCGACACCCATGGTACGATAGTATTCAGGCTGTAAGCCCTCGTGGTGTGTTGTTGAAATAAAAAAATAAAAAAATACTTTAATTTATGCCTCCTCCGAAGGGCAGAACGTGCAGACATTCAACTTGCTCAAATACAATGCCACAACCTCGATTGATGTTAATTTTTACAATATGTACTGAAAAAGTGAAATGGAAACCCTGGAAATCAAACCCAGTATTCTTCGGCTCAGAGGCACACGTTCTTACTCCTGGACCACTGAGGCTCCTCCCCTCTTTTAAGTGTACGCTTGTAAAATGTTTCTGTAATACCGTATTTATTTCTATAAAAATAGGCTCTTGTTATACACGGTGCCCTAATAAACTTGAAGGCACTCTGGATAACAGGCTCAGACTATAAACTTGAAAAATCACTTGGGACTCAATGCATGATCTGGATCCAACAATCATTTCTTTATGTAATTTTCGATTTATTCACTATTTATTAGCATCCATACTTCTTTTGATTTCCTAGATCTGATAATATCTTTTGTTTATATTTACCGCATACGTCTTGGTTCTCAATTTTTATCTACCTGTTACGTTATTCTATTAACTTTAGTATTTCCAATGTCATCCAGGCTTTAGTTTCATCTTGCCCAGTACTTTTTTTCCGCAGCGGCTTTTAAACTGCCTTTGTTTGTCCACATATGTTCATATGTTGGTAAATAACCAAATTTTCAGAATTTCCATATGATAGCGGCCGTCCGCAAGGGGACACCTGACCTGACCTGAATAGAAATATTTGACTAGATTGCATGATAAAATAAATTTACTGTATAGATCTAACTTGTTGCTGTATATTTCGCTATAGTTTCTTTTTTTCAATATTTGCCAGGAACTAAATGGTGCGGAGCTGGTAATATTGCAGACAACAAGGATGATTACGGTCAGTTCAAGGATACTGACAAATGTTGTCAGAACCACGACTTTTGTCCAGATGTAATTGAAGGGCACCAAACAAAATATAACCTAACAAATCCATCATTTTATTCTAGGTAAGTTTATGCTATTTTCTTTAAAACCAGATATAGAGTAGATAAAACTAAGTTTTAACTTTCACAGGCTGAGCTGTAATTGTGATGAAGAATTTAGAAAATGTTTGAAGTCGGACGGTTCTACTGTGTCAAATCAAGTCGGTTACATTTATTTCACTGGATTAGGAACCCAATGTTTCAAGGAAGAATATCCAGTTACAGGCTGCACTTCTTACAGTTACGTAGGGTAAGTTAATGTTGTGATAAGATTACTTTTGTGGTTAAAACACTGGCTAAATACTGATGTAGAGATTTCACCAACCATGGAGGGTTCTGTCTCCGTGGATCTCCAAAAAATATTAGACTGGGGAAGTAGAAATCTTGTACAATTCAACCCCACCAAATCTCAGTCTTGCTTTCTTTCTCATAAGAGATACACCACCCCTAGACCCATCACAATGAACAACCAAGTTATTCAAAGTAATGAGTCATTTTCTCTTGTTGGCATTTCTGTAGATCGAAATCTTAATTTGCACCAACATGTCACATCAATTGCAGAAGCGGCTGCTAAGAAATTAGGTTTCCTCTTCCGGGCTTGCAAATACTTTTCACCAGCTAATCTTTATACCTTATATACTTCACAAATAAGGCCAAACCTCGAATACTGCTCCCACATCTGGGGTGCAGCTGCCGCTTCTACACTCGCTATCCTGGACTCCATTCAAAAGAGAGCTATACGTCTCATCGATTACCTTACCCTCACCCAAAGGCTGCCATCCCTTGCCCACCGACGTTGCGTTGGTGACCTCTCTCTCTTTTATAGATATCTGCACGGGCACTGCTCAGAGGAGCTTTCCTCCATAGTTCCCCCACCTGCTGCCCCCAAAAGATCTACCAGGGGAACAGAGCGAATGCACCCTTTTACTGTCCAGGTCACCAGACATAGGACATCTTGTTATGCCCGCTCTTTTGTCCCGAGGACCTCCAACTTGTGGAATTCCTTGCTGGCGCATGTTTTTCCTTCTCCTCCGAACCTCCAAACTTTCAAGACCAGAATTAACAAGTTGCCTCTTTCCTCCTTGTCGACACCCACGGTACGATAGTATTAAGGCTGTAAGCCCTTGTGGTGTGTTGTTGAAATATATATAAAAAAAAAAACATTTATATATATATATATATATATATATATATATATATATATATATATATATATATATATATATATATATATATATATATATATATATGTTCAGAAAGATTTCCGCGGTCTTTAACGCGAGACATACTTGGTTTTCAGGTTAAACCGCGTCCAGAATTTATGAAAACTCGACGTTTCGACTCCTGTTTTGGAGCCATTTTCAAGAGGTAAAGGAAATATGTAAGGACACTCTAAGGCCTGAATCTGCTTACTCCTTATAGTGGTGAACAAAGCCTTAGAGTGGTGGACAAAGGTGGGTAAAGGAAATATGTAAGGACACTCTAAGGCCTCAATCTGCCTACTCCTTAAAGTGGTGGACAAAGGTGGGTAAAGGTGGGTAAAGGAAATATGTAAGGACACTCTAAGACCTCAATCTGCCTACTCCTTAGAGTGGTGGACAAAGGTGGGTAAAGTAAATATGTAAAGACACTCTAAGGCCTCAATCTGCCTACTCCTTAGAGAGGTGGACAAAGGTGGGTAAAGGAAATATGTAAGGACACGCTAAGGCCTCAATCTGCCTACTCCTTAGAGCGGTGGGTTGGGTTGTTGTAGCTCGATTACAGGGCCTCAATCTGCCTAGTCCCCAAATCTCCCCCGAGATCGTCTGTGAGGTCTCAGTGTGTTCAACACTAGGCCTCAGAGAGATCTTATTTATTAACGTCCAGTTTTCAATGGGCGGATAACTTAGTGGTATCCCTTTCATTACTAATTTTTCTAACCGATGATGTTGGATGCACAATAAGCCAAAGGTTGCAGTGCTATCGGGGCGGCAAAACCGCGGACGAGCCGTGAGGAAAAAAAACGTTGATGTGGGGTTATCATGGTATTGGAACACAGCAGCAATTCTCTCCTGATTTTCCACAGCATATTTACGATTTCTGGGTTTTGAAAAACGTCCAGAATGAAGCAAATTTAGTACCAGATCCCTAAAATGTCTTGCGTTTGGTTGATGGCTGTTCAGGAAGTTTATTTTCGTAAATTTCGACAGCCGCTGTAGAGTTTCTCTGTGGGCTACAAAGTAAGTTTCCAACATGTCTAATTTTTCTTCATTTGTATAATTAAGAGCCATGCCTAATGGTCGGGTATTTGAAAATAATATCCATATAATGGAAATTAAATTAAACCAAAAATAAGCAAAACAAATTCAAAATCAATGAATGAAATGCGGTAAAACCAATACAGAAGGCACTTCAAATTAAACTGAATTTGACAGTTATAAGGTAAACAAATTGTTGACTCTCCTACTACACCATATCGATGACATCAGCAAAATTCATTTGGAATTTTTTTAGATTTGTTCTCAAAATTGTCTAAACCAAAATACTGTATGTTCTCAGATAATGAGGCTCGGGGGTTTGTCAAAAACACACTATTTTGGTTTTTCGCGATTATTTCAAAACCAAAAACAAATGATCAAATGTGATGGCAGTTCTGAAATGGTAATTGAATCCTGAGAAACATTACCCATTTAACAGACTTTGTAGCTCTTATTATAACCGAGATAGCAATACATGCAGCACCAATCTGGGACACACTATATATATATATATATATATATATATATATATATATATATATATATATATATATATATATATATATATATATATATATATATATTGCATTTAGTTGTCCAGCTGGTCTAACATTTTTGATTAATTTTACTTTTTCTTTATCTACCTAGTGGTTATTATCCCAAATATGCTGGGTATCTCAATTGCACTAAAGGTTTTTTAACTCTAGTTTCAATAGATCTTTTGGTTTGCCCAACGTATTTAAGATCTGCATCTGATGAAATAAATTGTAAAGATTGTGATCTTGTGCGTGTTTTAGTTTCTTTAACGTCGGCCTATTTCCGTGACTATGGCCAATCACCGACGCTAGGGAGCAGTTTCATCTCACTATCCTGGAAATTTGGCCGAACCCCTACCTTTCTCTAAGGAGGGTAGGGATCTTTAACCTCCCCAACATAGCATGGACACGGGACCGACGGCTTTACGCCCCCTCTGAAGGGCGGAACGTGCAGACAGTCAACTTGCTCAAATACAATGCCACAACCTCGGTTGATGTTAATGTTACAGTTTGTACTGAAAAAGTGAAAGGAGAACCCTGGGATCAAACCCAGCACCTTTCGGTTCAGAGGCACACATTCTTACCACTGAACCACTGAGGCTCTAGATTGTAATCTTAAATATGCAATTTTAGTTGTTAAGTGTTTGTAATATTTCGTCCTCTGGTGACGCTAACTTTGTTAGCAAAATGATTGTCTGGTCTTTAAAAATGTGTTGTGGTGTACTGGGTTCTCTAGGTGTACTTATTCTTACATCTATGAAATGTAATTAATGTTAATGATATTTTAGGTGGAAAAAATGCACAAAGTATGAATTGAATGAAACTCAGCCAAAGGTTTTTCAATGGTTTGATGTTCCGAATTATTAGTTTCACAAGATGACCATAAACTATATGAAATAAAATATTTGATATTAATTTTAATAATAAAAAATAAAAACTGTTTTGTTATTTGTGTTGTCTTCATTAAGTGAAGATTAGAATTATTCATCCTCTGATGACGCTAACTTGGTTAGTGAAATGATCCTCAGTTTTTTTTAAATGTGTTGTAATTTGGGTTGTCCAAGTGTGCTTATATTGTCTTGAAAAAAAAAGTGGAAAATGAGAAAATAAAAATTATGCATAAAATAGCACAGCAAATGAAGAAATGAATGTAAAGTCCAAATTTTGAGATAATTTGTTGAAGGTTTCGAATACTTACAGGTCCAGTAAAAAAATTTCATCTAAACAGAGGATGACAGCTCATAAAGATGTTGCTTGTAAGCCTAATGCGAAGTGAAAACTCTGAACGCAGCAAGGGCGTTATGGTAGTGAATTTTCATTAAAATGTTTTTAATAGGAAATATGATTTTTTTAAAGAAAGCTTGCATCAAATTTGGTTACCAGTATAACCTATATATGAGAAACAATGTACCATATTTCATCAAAATAACTTTATTGTTCAAAAAAGTACAAAAATCTTCCCAACAAAAAACTTAAAATGTGCTCAAAAAACTGGTTTCCTGGCCAACAAACCTTAGGTTAATAGCAAATTAAGCTATCGAAAGAAACATTTGATGAAAAATCGCTACCATAACGCACTTGCTAAGTCCCGAATTTATTTTCTTACAAACATGCATTATCTTTCGATGGCAAATGCGAAAATTGCAATAATATAAGGCATGTTAGATTTGGAAAAAAATTGCAGCACCAGCGACTTATGGGCCACCTGTGATTGTAAAAATAATTTTATAAGATGGAGCTCCAGACATCGTATAATTAACACATCAAAATTTTTCTCATATCTTTTATAATAATGTATATATTGAGCTTTACCCTAGAAATGCGTTACCCTGTATATGTGCAAACAGATAAAAACTGAAACTAACCCGGATATGGGTTCTATGGGGCCTAGTTCACGCTCATTTGAAGAAATCTTTTCAAAATTCAAAAGTCACTAAAATTGTATCCCACCCTTTGAGTAAAATTGTGATGGCCAAAAATAAATATGAATGTAAGAAGAGCAGGCCTACATTTGTATTACAAATGTCAGAAAACAAAATACTTATTTACATGTCACTTTGAAAGTAGATCTGACATTTATCAAAATAGGAACAATGTACCATATTTTATCAAAATAATTATTTGAAAATGTACAAAAATTTTCCGAAAATAAACTTTAAATGTTTCTGACAAAACTGATATCCTAGCCAATGAACCTTAGGTTAACAGCAAATTGAGTTATTAAATTTTGAAACATTTAATGAAAATTCGCAATCAAAACGCCCTTGCTGCGTTCATACAAAAATTTTTCGAAAATAAAGTTAAATGTTGGTTTCCTAACCAACAAAACTTACGTTAATAGCAACTTTAGTTATTGAAATTTAAGGGATTTAATGAAAATTTGCTACCAAAACGCACTTACTGCGTCCATATTTTTTTCTTACAAAGATGCATCATATTTCGATAAAAAATGCTAAAATGCAGTAACAAATTTGTTCTACGAAAATGAGCTACAAATTGTAGACCGTTAAACCATAAACTTCACTAAACCTACAGCGAAAGCATCAACTTAACTAAACCGACAGCCAAAGCCTCAGAGAAAGGGTCTATTTGAAATGAATTTTCTGTAAATATTTTAGTAAAATGAAGGGCAAAGGCGGTGGAATCTGAAACTCAAGGGTTCGCAGAACACTCTTCTTGCAACATTTTCTTTTCACAATCCATATTTGTTTCACGTTCTTTGCCTAAACATTGCCATTTTGACGTTTTAAATTAAGAGTTTGACGTTTTGGGGAAAACTCCAAAATTTGTTTCTTTAGCTGCCTGTAACTTTTTTGTCCTTAAACTTGGAGACCTAAATTGGTACATGACTCACTCTTTATAATGCAAATACGCGTACCAAATATGATTGCCCTCACTTGGTTATTTCCGGAAATATAAATTCTTTTAGAAAGAAAACACAAAACTTTCCGGGAAAACCTGGTCCGCTTTTCCTGGCTAACGAACTTATCCAAGCCACTTGCAAAAGGAAGGTACTCACCAAATTTGATCAAGATCGGGCTATTATTTTTTGAGTTATCGGTATGATATATATATATATATATATATATATATATATATATATATATATATATATATATATATATATATATATATATATATATATATATATATATATATATATATATATATATATATATAAACACAGATCTCCCCATTAGTGAATTTTTTAAAGAAAATTCACGAAAAAAGAAAATTTGAATCACCAGCGACTTATGAGCCAGCCTGTAATTGTAGAAATATTTTTTTAAGGTGTAGCTCAAGACACCCTATAATTAATGTATACAATTTTTTTCGTATCTTGCATAATAACGGATATGTTGAGCTTTAAAGATTTTTTACGAAAATTCGACAAAAATGATATACCATTAACCAATAAACTCTATAGCCAACACTACTGCCAAAGCATCAGAGAAAGGGTCTATTTGAAATTAATTTTCTGGGAATATTTTAGTAAAATGAAGGACAATGACGATTGAAACTAAAACTTCAGGCTTTGTAAAACATTCTTCTTGAGACATTTCCCTTCCATAGCTCGTATTAGTATATATTACCAATTTTGACATTTTAAATCGCGACTTTGACGTTTTGAGGAAATCCCAAATTTATTTTTCTTTAAATGCCTGTAACTTTTTTGTCCTTTAACCTACAGAGCTAAATTTTGACAAATAACTCACCTATAATATAAACCCGCGTACCAAATTTGGTTGCCCTTACTTTGTTAATTCCGGAGATATACATTTTTTTCGAAAGAAAACACAAAATTTTCCGGGAAAACCTCGGCGGATTTTCCTGGCTAACGAACTTATCCAAACCATTATATATATATTAACATATAAAGTCTGAAACCGACCTCGGATTTGGGTTCCAGGGGTCCTAAATAGCGCTCATTTGAAGAAATTTTTTCAAAATTCTAAAGTCGGGTTCCTCATTAGTGAATTTTTTTTTTAAAAGAAAATTCACTAAAAAGTCATTGGTATATATTTATCAGAAACTCATTTTACTTTCGACGTGGAATGGATTAATGGTTATAATGTAACTAGTTGTAACTCGAATTCCACACATATATGGGAGGTCAAAGCTCTTCCGAGCACTGATGGAAAGTGCTTCAAACACTAAGCATAGAAAAAAGTGTTTGTCAAATACTAAACGCTTTTGACAACAAAGTACTTGCCATTACTAAGCCCTTTAGAAAAGCAGAAGAATAATTTGAAATGACAAGCACTAAGCACTTCCTGAGAAACGAATACAAATGGCAATATAGCATTTGTAATTTCATAGATATATCATATCTATAATAAACACAGTGATATGTTTTGTGAAATCTCAAGTGTGTATTATAATGTAATTTAATTAATCAACAATTAATTAACAATTAAAACAAATATAACCGTGAACAAGGATATAATAGTTGGTGGAGTTTATCGTTCGTCTAATACCTGCAAAGAAATTTTCTTGAGTTAAAAAATAATAATAATAACGATTTGTCATAACTGACTTTGGATATTCTGTTGCTGGGTGATTTGAGATTGCCACAAATTTTATAAAACTATTTTTTGAAAATTATACAAGAACAGTGAAATCAAAATCACTAATAGATATAGCTGTGTCGAATATATGTATAGTGTTACTTCCTTCAAAGAGAAGCTTTAAGTACAAGAACCGTGGTATATTGTGATTGACCTCAGGTGGATATAGATCTGCTCAATGGTGAGGTCACAATTACCTATAACACCCTACCCTAAAGTAGCTATCTATCAGATTATCAAATTTATTAAGATTAGCAGCACTTTTTAGGAGGTTGACAGATCTGGATGCAGTTTGATACTCACGTTCTCTTCCTTTGTTTGCTTCACACTGCCCAGAGTCCTATATTTGTGGGCTCTCCAGACTAGTGCCAGGTTACATAGAAATTTACATATCTAGATAATAGTTAGTAAGAAATAATTGTTTGCGCTGGCGTTAAAAGAAAGGAGATATTAGGGAGGAATTTCTCTTCAATTAAATAGATATTTTAATATAACAAAATATATAAATTTATTCATATAAATTGAATTTGGAATAGCAAACAAAATGAAATAAAAATGGTTGGTAAATCTCAAATAAACATTAATTGCACACAAATAACGATAAGATAAATAGCAAGTATCCCAAGAGCAAGAAATTATTAATTTACACACATGTACCAAAACAATAAGATAAAGATAGTTGCATATTACTAAAATGTTATTGTTAATTACTTAGGGTATCACTCAAAAATAAACACAAGTGATTAGGTAAATTACTTGACGTTTGTCAATCAATTGCTAGGTTTTCTAGTAAATTAACTGGCCAGTTCTTTGAGTGAGGCTCCAAAAAAAAAAAAAAAAAGAATATATAATTCTACGTGAAAGTTCACCATTAGTTATGAAAAATAAGAGATGTTAAAGAGAATGTTTAGGTTAGATATTTTACAGACAAAATTTGCTAATTACAATTTTAAAAAATAATAAAAAAATGTGTTTAAATTTACAAAAATTGACAAAATCTTAGAGATTAAATAGAAAATATATAGTTATGCTGACAGCACCTCCCTGACATTGTTTAAGCTCAAACTTGATTACGTGATTTTGAAAGTTCAGGTTATTAAAACTTCAGATGTTAGATTTCGGCATGAAAATTCTGCTGATTCAGAGAAAAGATTTGTTTAGGCTCACCAGTCTTCCGGTACTAAGTTACCTGATGACCCTCTCCAGGTGGGATCAATCATGAGTGCCTGGCACAGATTCCAGACTCCAATAAGAGTGGAAAAACTGGGGAAAACGACTGGAACTTCCCATCAGAGATTATTGGGCTGGTGGATGTTACTGCTTCAATACTACAAGACCATTTGACACCTATGTTGATGTTCTGAATTCGCTTAATGGAAACTTTGCGAATCGCAATTAAAACGTGAATTTGCTTAAGTAAGATTCACTACCAATTGACTTAAGGTTCGATAATAACCAGGAATTCTTTCTGATTACAGCAAGAAATTAATAGTTCGGAACAAAGAGCCACGAGTTAGTTCGCATTTTTATGCTGAATACGATGTTTAATTAAACTCGAAAATCACTTGAATTACTCCGTACAATCACTGACAATAATTATTACGTAGTACAGATAACAAAAAGAACATTACAACCCCGTTTTAAGATAATTTAATAGCCACCGAAACTGACGGGTGTTCACTTTATCAACGCTCAGCAGAGAGTCCTCTCTAATGTGTCAGGTTCTGCAATTGCTAGTCGCTGCACGCAAAAATCCTTACCGTGACCATTGGTGGCTGTGTGCAAGCTTTTTCTTGCCTTCATTCCTCGAATGAGATAAAACGAGTCCTCCTCCCGTGTCCACGGTTGAAGGTTTTGCCGGCAATTCTCTGCAACGTTTTCAACGGTCTTTTTCTTAGGTGACATCACCGATCGGAAAATTACAGATAAACAATATTTTGTTCTCGAATATTCCTAACGTATATTTTCGATGCTTATTCCGTTCCTGGAAATATTTGTTCAGTAATAATGCGAGGTAGTTTCCCATGGCAAACATATATTGAATTCCAACGTACAAATTAGAAATGCAGTAAAGGGGTTTACGGTACTTGAAGATTTCACAACTCTTCCATGAAAATAATTCTGAAATTATCCCTTGAAATATTTAATATAGATAGGGTTTTTGGTTTTATTTAGATACTTGGGGGCTTTCTAAGTGTATTTTGAACCAGTAATGATTCCAGATAAGAACTGAATCGTTACAATAGTAAGATAAGTGTTAGATCAGATGATCAAAGATCTGATTATGACCTAATTGTAGTTAAACTGGGTAATACTAATGGTATAACGCAGAAACTTGAAATAATCGACACCTGCGGTAATATTGTTTTTTATTTATGTCACAGTGAACTGATTTCACAGGGTTCCCACTAAAAACAGCATATCAATGTTCCTGACTTTTCCTTGATATCCCTGGCATGCCAAAATCTATTTCCCTGAATTTGATCTACAATTTACCCCCAACTACTACAGAATACAGTAGATCTTCGCGTCATGGTGAATAACACACTTCCCCATTTCAAATACAAAGCGAACAATGAATGCAAAATAAAATAAAAAAATTATTGTGGTTTTGTGGAAAAATAAATCATTAAACACACACAAAAAGCAAACACATTGTTTCAATTATTTATCACAAAAAGGAAACAAATAATTTTTCCCTGACAGGGACAAAAATTCCCTGACGCTTAGTCAATTTTCACAAAATTTCCCCGATTTCCCTGACAACATTTTTTCTTCTAAAAATTCCCTGACTTTTTCCGGTTTTCCAGACGAGTGGGAACCCTGTTTAATGTGTACAGAATATAGCTCCCAAGCAGATGAAATTAGTTAAACCATGGAAACATGCATGGTTTTCAAGTGACATTAAAGATGCTACTGCAATGAAAAATCTATTAGATTTGAAACGAATTTAGCCAGTTTCGAAAGTGAGTATTTTCGTAGAGTATGCTTTCGTTATGTGGACAATATTTTCACAGTATTTAATAATACTAATAATAATACCAATTATTGCTGTGATCCATGTATACAAAATATAATCGTGGATATTAGCATAGTCATGGAAAAAAAATACACATAAAAATTAAAAATTTAATTAATTTGAAACCATTATTATTATTATATTAACGAGATTCCCACTGTCCCTACCCACTATCTAGCGAAACCACTGCCAAGGGAACGGGCTTGGAAAAATTAGCGGGGTATTCCAAATCAAAAAAAAAAAAAAAATTCGGGACGCAGCAAGTGCGTTATAGTAGCGAATTTTCATAAGAATTGTTGGTTTGTACAGTGTGAAAAAGTCTGGACGCAGCAAGTGCGTTATGGTAGTGAATTTTTATTAAAATGTTTTAAATAGCAAAATGTGTTTTTTTAAGAAATCAGGCATCAAATTTGGTTACCAGTATGACCTATATTGGTAGAAACAATGTACCATATATCATCTAAATAACTTAATTGTTTGAAAATGTACAACATTTTTTTTAGAAAATAAACTTAAAATGTTCCGGAAAAAACTAGTTTCCTGGCCAACGAACCTTATAGGTTAATAGCAAATTGAGCCATTCAAATTTAAAGCATTTAATAAAAATTCGCTGTGCTGAAATTTAATTAGGGGTTGAACGTGTGGGTTGGATACCAGTGACAGAAATTTTGATTATTTTTTTGTGTAAAAAGTTCCGAAAGTAATACGAATATTTTCTTTGTGGTCAAGTCATGGACCCTAAATGCATTTCATGAGAATGTCTTTTTACAGAGACTAGATTATCACAGCTGTGTGGAAGTTATGATTCAATTTGCAGCACTATTTTAAGAAAAACCGAAACCTTTTTTATATAATAACTTATTAAAAATTTATCATTAATTACCAAAATTTCCGCGAAACTGGCAAATTATTTTTTACATAAAATTTTGCTACAAGAATACATGAAACTCAAATTATACACCTAATTTGTAATTAAAATTGAAAATAAAATAATTTGTTTACACGAAAATCCTTTAAAACCTTATTTTCGATGAATTTTGTTTAAAAAATGTTCCTTCAATTGAATAATTTTTCATATAAAAATTCGCAGCAAATGTTTCTTTAAAGAAAATTCATTAAATTCATTTATAACAAAAATTTGTTATTAAAAGAACATATTGTACAAAAAAATTTGCTAATAGAAATAAATTAAAACACATTGTAAGTAAAAAAAAGTTGAAAGAGAACTTCAGTCAACAGTGAGATTTGAATCCACATCCCTTCACTCATGAGCCAGCCATCTAACTTTTCGATTACCGTAAGGTTTGGAAAGGAAAGCGCAATAAAAGGTAGATAACCGATAATGGTCTTCAGTTATTTATTTGTAATATTGAAGGTCTATTTTAGAGTCATTTTGCAATTATTTTAACAAATGAGGAGAATAGCATAAATCTAGAACATTCTAATATATATTTTATGCAATATTTACCATTCATAAACCGCAATAGTTATACTAATTTTCACGTTTTAGATCTCCAGTTTGACATTTACAGGAGAAAAATTATAAAAACTTTAAAGTAATTTTTCTCTTACTTCTTGATCTTTTTGCGCGAATAAAAAATAAACATTATCTGTAATATTTAATAGATTTTCTTTAACACATACAATATTTTGGAATTGCGTCTTCTATGACTTTTAGTGGCACTAAAATTTTGCTTCATTAAATGCCTATAACTTTTTTCTTTTAACTTAGATATCTAAATTTTTGTGTACTTTACAGTGTTAACCTGATTACAAAATTTGGTTGCCATAGCTTTATTATCTCCGGAGATATGAATTCTTTCCAAAAGAAAACCTAGCATTTTCCCGGAAAAACTGGTCCGATTTTCCTGGCTAACAAATTATCCAAGCCACCTGCAAAACGAAGTTACTCATCAAATTTTATCAAAATCTGCCCATTATTTTTGAGTTATCGATGTGATACATACATATAAACATCGAAACTGACCCTGGATGTGTTCTAGGGGGTTGCGCTCATTTGAAGAAATTTTTTCAAAATTCAAAAGTCGAGATCTCCTTATTGGTGAATTTTTCTAAGACAATTCACTAAAAAGTCTGGACGCAGTAAGTGCGTTATGATAGTGAATTTTCATTAAAATGTTTTAAATAGCAAATATGTGTTTTTTTTAAGAAAGCAGACATCAAATTTGGTTACTAGCATAACATATATAGTAGAAACAATATACCATATTTCATGAAAATAACTTTGAAAATGTACAAAAAATGTTCGAAAAGAAACTTAACATATTCCCGAAAAAACTAGTTTCCTGTCCAACGAACCTTATAGGTTAATAGAAAATTGAGCTATTCAAATTTGAGGCATTCAATAAAAATTCGCTACCATAACGCACTTGATGAGTCCCGAATTTATTTTCTTACAAACATGCATTATAATTTGTTGTGTGATGTCCTTTACTCGAAATAAGCACGCAATCACTTTCGGGTACAATATAAGAGGGCTTCCACTTGATCGCCCCGGGACAGTTAAGGACCTTGGAATTGTTTTTGATGGTACTCTATCTTTTAAACCACACTATGAGCAGACTGTCAGCTCTGCTTACAAAACTCTAGGGTTTCTGATAAGAAACAGCAAAAATTTCTCACAGACTGACACCCTCCTCCTGCTCTTTAGCTGTTTGGTTAGGTCCCGACTTGAATATGGCTCAGTTGTGTGGGCTCCTACTTATGAGATACATGTGGTAAGCTTGGAATCAGTGCAAAGGAAATTTCTAAAATTTCTTAGCTTTCGTGAGGTCTATTGGTTTTTCTCAGGAAAGTTTACTTCTTCGCTTTAGTCTGCAGAGTCTGTTGATGCGCAGGCAGTGCAGTTTCATTATATTTGTATATAAACTGGTTAATTCTGTGTTCGACTGCCCTAGTCTGCTTCAGCAACTTAATTTCAATGTGCCTCGTATTGCAGCACGTTTTCCAGGCACATTCTATCTCCCGACTGTTCGTACATGATTGCTGTGATCGTCTCCAATTTACCAGATGTGCAATGATTACTCTGCACTGCAAGACCGCCTAGATATCTTCTCATGTAACATATCAGAGATAAAAATGTTTTTTAAAGCGATCTAATTTGTGACTTTTTTTGTATTGTTAGTTTGATTATCGTTAGTTATTATGTTTTGTGTATTGGCCCATCCTTAATTTGGCTTTTAAGCCGTTGGATGGTGTATGAATAAATAAATAAATAAATAATTACGTGGTCGAAATTCGATACATTAAAGGTCAGCTCAGAACTGGTACTGACCGGGGGAATCTATCTGTCAAATTAAGCCAAATCAACTAAGCAAATTTTTCTGGCTAACGAACTTATCCAAGCCACTGGAAAAAGAAAGGTACTCGCCAAATTTGATCAAAATTGGCCCATTATTTTTTGAGTTATTGGTGTGATGCATACATACATACATATATATATATATATATATATATATATATATATATATATATATATATATATATATATATATATATATATATATATATATATATATATATATATAACTATAACAGGATTTATAACACGGCATTTCTGTACTATACAAGGAAAAAGGGTTAAGGGCAAAGCCGCAAGGAGACAACCGTATACACGTGTATACGGTTGTCTCCTTGTGGCTTTGCCCTTAACCCTTTTTCCTTATATATATATATATATATATATATATATATATATATATATATATATATATATATATATATATATATATATATATATATATATATATATATATATATATATATATATATATATATATATATATATATATATATATATATATATATATATAAACATATAAAAATTTAAACTTACCCCGGATATGTGTTCTCGGGGGCCTAATTAGTGCTAATTTGAAGGATTTTTTTTAAATTCAAAAGTCGGGATCTCCTCATTAGTAATTTTTTTTAAAGCAAATTCACTAAAGACATATTTTCCATTAAAAACATTTTTATGAGAATAAAAATTCGCTACCATAACGCACTTGCTGCGCCGAGACTATTTATGCTTTTGTTAGTTATTTAGTTAGTGTTTTTATATTTTGAAATAATGTTGTGTAACTTGATTTTTGTTTTTGTATTTGAAACTATAGCGTAGCATAAACATTGCTTTGTATGATGTTCAATAAATTATCATTATTATTATTATTCAAACAAAAAACCTGACATACTTACTAGTCTTTCATGCTGATTTCCTTAGCCGAACGCAGATATGGACATTTTATGACACTAAGAAAAAATGCCATGAAGGTTGTCAAAACATGGAAGTGATAATGACCAAATCTCTTGAAAGACATTTCAATCATCACCAAAAGTGATTCGACACATTTTAGCAAATCTGTAAAAAATTAAAAAAACAAAAACAATTTTACTACTCTCCAATCATATTAAACAGGAAAATCATGTTTTGTGTTTGTGTGTGTGTTTATTTATTTATTTATGTTTATTAACTAAAGGATATATACATCAATTATTACATTCCATTTTAAAAATGAGTAACAAATAATACATATATACACACACACATATAAAATCTATATATCTACAACTACATAGAATATACAAGAAAAAAAACATGAACAAAAAAAAAAAAAAAGAATGTTACTATTGATAAAAGACAAAATGTATGGTCTCTTCTCCAATTGTAAACAATTGGTTGCTATTCCACCATTTCTTCCTGAAGGAATCTATATCGTTTTTTCCTTTATACCAGATATATTCTTTAAGGACATAAGACTTCAGTCTGATTTTAAAAATAGGAAATAGGCAATAGGGCTTTGTGTTGTAGACCATTCTTATACTCTGATATAAAATAATTATATATAACACTTTTTGCTAGGTTACACAAGTAGCTACATAGTGCATCAAAACAATTTTGAATATTTTCAAAACCCGAATGTATATGTGTGTGTTTGTGGGCGCAAGTGCATGTATGTTAATGTCGGTCTATTTCCGAGACTATGGCCAATATGTAATGATGTCGCCCAAAAATTCACCTCCTTCCTGATTGTATTGAGTCAAAAACGAAAAAGCACAACCCAATCTTTTTGTTATCGTTAGAAAGTCAACCCACCGACAACACAGTTTTCGATAATTCAGTTTATCCGAAACAATGGTGTACAAAACTGACCTCGAAACCTGTGGAAAATCAATTGATAACTTTGAAATCGCGTATCGTGCGTCGTCTCGAATTTTGTTGTCCACATCACGAACCAAATCTTCAGAAATCAAAGAACGTCGCCCAGTGTGTGGCTCATCATACAAATTAACCCGCCTGTCCTTGACCATCCTTGCTGCTGCCAAACTTCGTGCACTCAAGAATCGAATTACAGATCAAATCTCGCAATCGGCGGATGACTTAATTTTCTTCACCATTATAAACTTCTACAGCTCAGCACATAGACGATACAGCTGCAAATGGCGTCTAAAAACGCGCGCAAAGAATGCTGTGAACAGACACGCACGCGCACTGAGGCGATCGCGCGTCGTTCTCGCCCTCATTCACAAATGTACCTTATTTAAAAAATAAGGCTCGTATTAATAATTTTATTGTATGTTGTGAAAACAATAATTAACTGAACGTATATGCGATGGACATGGTACCAAAAATACAGTGTGAATACAATGAAAATTTACGGAACCTATAAGTAGCGAATATGGAACGCATATGTGACATATAGTAAGAATCCACCTTAAGATTGTTAGTGGTTTTCAAGCCTGTTGGCAGCCCATTATTTTACTCCCTTCAAAAAATGGTTTTGTGCCTGAACATAAACATTAATGTTATATAGTGGTGTATTTCAATCACATCATTTACTATCATATATATATATATATATATATATATATATATATATATATATATGTATATGTATATGTATATGTATATGTATATGTATATGTATATGTATATGTATATGTATATGTATATGTATATGTATATGTATATGTATATGTATATGTATATGTATATGTATATGTATATGTAGGGAGGAATGAGGCACCTTGGGAAACCACCAATGTCAGATACATGTTACGAATACATGATTCAAGTTATATGTATATGTATATGTATATGTATATGTATATGTATATATATATATATATATATATATATATATATATATATATATATATATATATATATACCATAACACGGGGTTACTTTGAACCGCGTGGCTACTTTTACAAAAAATAAATTTTGTTATATTGACTGATAGTGAAATAACCATTCAGTTAAGCGACATCTAGTTTTCACGATTCAATTCAGCACACATTTAAGAATGGTATGGCAACACTGGTCGGAAATATTTTTTCTGAGATTGGCAAACTTGACATGTAACTTCTAACCTACAAAACTGACCTTAGAAGAGGGGTGCAAACTTTTGTTGTTCTAATCGTAAGTATATGCATCACATGTTTACAAAATGTATTTGCTGTAACAATACAGTATCCTAACAAAGCTATGTTAAAGAAATTTAAAATATTTAAACCCACTTTTTGATTATAATTTTTTTATCAAAACAACACGCTTAGACATCATTTTTGGGGTTACTTTGAACGCGTTCAATGACGCCCCGGGCTATAAATTAACTGTTTTTTTCTTGTAGAAAATGGTCCGTTTGTACAAAAGAAAACCTGCTGCAAGAAAATATGCCAATTTTACTCCAGAAGTCTTAGAGAAAGCTCTACATGAAATAAAATCCAAAAAAAAGTCTGCGTGAAGCATCTAAAAAATATGGAATTTCATTAGGGACGTTAAGTCACAAACTAAGAGGAAAGCATCACAATAAGATTGGTCACCCCCTTGCCCTCACAGAAGAGGAGGAAATTAATATTGTTAAAAACACTCAGATCCTGTGGGAGTGGGGTTTCCCATTGGATTTAAGGGACCTGTGAAAATTGGTCTTTTATTACATTTCGAAGGCTGGAAAAAACATTCTGAAATTCAAGAATAATTTTCCGTCCAAGGAATGGGCATTGCAATTTTTAAAGAGACACAAAAATGCAATAACGTTACGAAATTGCCAAAATTAAAAAAAAAGCCAGATCAGCCGTTTCAGCCAAAATGGACGAATTTTGTGTGTGTAAAGTTGAAAGAAACTATTCAGGGCATTGAGCCAACAAACATATTCAACTACGATGAGACTAACCTGTCCGACAATCCAAGAATAAAAAAATGTTTATCTAAATGTGGGGTAAAATATCCTGATAGAATTAGAGATTTTTCAAAAAGTGCCACCTCTATCATGTTTTGTGGAAATGCAATGGGACAAATGTTACTCGCATATGTAGTTTATAAATCTGAGAATTTGTGGACAACATGGATGGAAGGCGGTCCAGCAAAAACCCGTTATGGTAGAACAAAGAGTGGGTGATTTGATGCATTCGCATTCGATGACTGGTTTACCACGATTTTTCTACCGGCTGCAAAAAAAAACTACCAGGAACCAAAGTCCTTATAGGAGATAATTTGTCCAGCCACTTTACGGCGTCAGTTTTATCAGAGTGCGAAAAATACAACATAAAATTTTGTTGCCTGCCAGCCAATTCAACACATCTCCTTCAGCCCTTAGATGTCGCTTTTTATGGACCATTAAAACGATATTGGCGTCAGATATTAGATAAATGGAAAATGACAGTGCGGCGTAAATCTCGAACTCTCACTAAAGAGGAATTTCCAAAATTACTATTTAAGTATACACCAAACTGTATCCAGAAGGAAGAGAAGTGTCAGCAAATATGCAGGCTGGTTTTAAAGCATGTGGAATTTATCCATTAGACCCACAGCATCCCCTAAAACCTTTACCTGACTATCAGCCTGAGCAAAATGAAGCACCGGTATGGGAACATGTGTCTACGGCTGTAATTGAAGTGTTGAAAGAATTCCGCGGTGTTGACGTGCTAACACAGAGACAGAAGAAAAAGAAGATTAATGTTCAACCAGGAAAAAGCATTTGTGTAGACGACCTCAGAGAAAGTCAGAATGATTCAAACACAGTTGAAGACGTCTGATGAAGTCTGATGTAGATGAAGCACCCGTAGAATATGTTGGAAATATAAAACTAGATAAATTTTATTTGCTTCAGTTTAAAGTAAAATCTCTAGTTCACCACTATTTAGGAAAAGTAATCTCCATTGGTGACTTAGAAAACCAAAATGTTGAGATGGCATTTTTAAGAATGTCGTCTAAAGTTATTTACCAATTTTACTGGCCACAAGTGCCCGACGAGGGAATTATACCCATCTCCGAATTATTAACAGGTCTGCCAGACTCCCAGATAGACAGAAGAAGGGCCTTCTTGCTTAGTGCAAATCATCTTCGCCCATATATGAAAAGTCTGCAATAGAGTTCAGTTCCATACATTAATTTCTGTGCACTTATTTTTTTAGGCTGTAAAATGATTGCCAAATAGTTTAGTTTTATTTATATTATGTTTTGTTAGAATAGGTGGGTACCTACTGCTGTTTTTTATTTATGTTTTGTTTTTATAAGTGCCTTACCATATGTTTAAGAATAAAATATGTTATTTTATGTGAATAATTGTGTATTATTGTTGTATAATTTTTTTCCCGAAAACAAGGGAGTTTCTAGTGTTTAGGTGTTCAAAGCAACACTATCTGCGGGGTTACATTAAAATCACGTAGTTTCATTATAGGCGTTCAAAATAACCCCAAACGTGGGGTAACTTTAAACACCCATAAATTAATTTAAAAAAATTTGTTATTGATCATTTTAAAATCTAATTTTTTGTCAATAGAAAGTTCTAACTGATGCCCGGGACATATTTTTTTATTTATTTTTTACTCACTGCCTTATTTGAGATATATAGATTTAAAATAAATTTTGTGACTGAGATATAATGGAAATGATAATTCAGGTGTGTTAGTAATTTGAGGTTAAATTCAGCAGAATGCCTCAAAAGTGTAATAAATGTGCAGTAGAGATAAAAGAGAAAGAACATTATAGATGTGATTCATGTCAATGTTGTATACATATAGAATGTGCTGCATTACAACCACCAGAACAAAAATGTATGCCAATACAGAAGAGGATGCTGCTGTTTTTTTGTGATGATTGCATGGGGGCAGTGAATAAATAGCCACTTGTGTGTCTTATGGTAGAAAAACTTAGTGAAGAACTGAGCAGTGTTAGACAGATGTTAGAGAGAAAAGAGAAAGTAATTGAGGAAAGAGAAAGAGCGATTCCAGAGAGCTAAAGAGTGCGGCATAAAATAAAGAAATATTAATTGTAAAGCCGAAAGAAAAGAAGAAGGTTAATAATGAGGTGCAGAAGGAAATGGTGACGAAAATTGATCCAGTGGAGATTAATATTGATATACAAATGGGAAAGACTATAAAAAATGGAATAATACTTGAATATAGCAATGGAAACGCAGAGGATACTAAATCAGCGCTACAAGGCAATCTGGAAGATGAATATGAGGTTTCTCTTCCAAAAAAGAGGTATCTAAAAGTAAAAATAGTTGGCATTTCGGAATATGTAAGTAGTGATAAAGAAGAATTGAAAGGGACGTTGATCAAGCAGAATAAATTAGATATAAATAATACAAGTTTTAAATTAGATATTGTTCACATTACGAAAATAGTGAATAGAAAATATAATATTCTGGCAGAAGTTGACATGGAAACAATGACAAGATTAATAGAAAATAAGGTAGTTTTAATAAGCTGGTATAAGTGTAAAGTATATGAATTTTTAAACATCATAAAATGTTATAAATGGTGTGGGTATAACCATAAAGCAATTAATTGCAAAGAGGAAAAATACTGTCCAAAGTGTGGTAGATCGCATGAAGAGAAAGAATGTCCTGAGTTTAGAAATTTCAAGTGCATTAACTGTATAAGGGCAAATAATAAATATAATTTAGAACTAGATCTAAATCATACTGTTTTGATAGAAACTGCAAGTGCTTTATGAAGGTTGAACAGGCAATTAAGAACAAAACAATATACGAGAAAAAAATGTAGCAATTACAGATAGTGATGCTCAATGCGCAAAGTTTGATGGCTCATATAGACGAAACACAGTTTTACACGGAGTATACTAGTATTTATATTTTGGCTGTTACAGAAGCTCGAGTAGTGGAAGAAATATCTGATAGTGAAATTGGTCTGTATGGGTATCAAATTTTTCGGTCTAATTCTCAGAACAGACATACAGGTGGAGTGGTAATGTATATAAAAAATAATATTTGTTGTGAGTTGGTGCATAACACATCTGTTGAGGGGATGTTGTGGATAATTGCAGTTAAAATAAAGCATACAGTGATTATAATAATGTATAGATCTCCAAGTTCTAGCCAAGCAGAATATCTAAGGTGCTTAGAAGACATCATCAAGATAGAAGAAGTAAGCTTTAAATTTGTTTATTTAATGGGGGATATGAATATAGATGTTAGTAAGAAAAACTTGTATGGGGATAAGTTAATTAAAAAAATGAAAAATTGAGGTTTAGAGCAAATCGTTAAAGATTACACTAGGGTAACAAAGGACTCTAGTACTACAATTGACTTAGTATTCACAAATAATATGGAATCTAAAGCAAAAAGCATATTAAAACCAAAAATAGGAGACCATAACATGGTAAGTGTTGGCTTTCAAGCAAGAGCTAAAATAAATAAAATAAGTTTGATAGGTAGAGATAAAAAAAAGATCAGAGAAGCTAGATTAGAAGACAAACTTTGTGAAAAAGAATGGAATAGTGTAACGACAGAGGAATGTTACAAATTATTGTATAAAAATATAGAGGATATTTTGGATGAGGTTGCACCAAATGAAACCAAGGAAGTGAGAGTACAAAATAAATGGATGGATCAAGAAATAACAAATCAGTTTGAAGTAAGAGATATTGCTTTCAATAGGGCGTGTATTGATACATCAACAATAAACTGGGAGACATACAGAAAAGAAAGAAATTTGACAACATCAATGATAAGACAGAAAAAGACAAAATACTATGAAGATATAATAGACAAAAATAAGCATAATAGTAGAAAAATGTGGAAAGGAATAAAGGAAGCAATGGGCCAAAAAAACTGTGAAAATATTATTAAAGAAATTTATTTTAATGGAATAAAAGTGATAGATGAACAGGAAATAGCTGAGCATTTCAAAGATTTTTTTGTTGAGAGCATAGAAGAAATAATAGAAGATGGTGTAATTGAAACAAGTTATATACAAATAAATATGATAGAAAATGTAGAGAAACTTGGGAAATTTAAAACATTGAAAGAAGAAGATTTGGAAGAAATAATAAAAAGACTAAAAAAGAAAACATCTACTGATATAATAGATATGCAAATAATTGAGCAAGGGAATAAAAAAGGAAATAATAAACTTAATTATTAAGTCTATTCAAGAAAGTATTACTCCTAAGGAGTGGAAGATATCAAATGTAGTTCCGGTACCAAAAAAGCAATTACCAAAAAAGCAGTGAATTTAGAGCAGTTAACATGATGCCGTTAGCTGAAAAAATAATGGAGATGCATATAAAAAAAACAGTTGTTAAATCATATTGATAAAAATAAGATACTGATTGAAAAGCAATCTGGATTTAGAGAAAAACATTCGTGTGAAATTTCATTACAAATTATGGTGTCAAGATGGAAGGAGCTGCGAGATGATAATAAAATTATCTTGACAGTTTACTTAGATTTTAAAAGAGCATTCGAAACGATAAATAGAGAAATGTTGTTGACTAAACTTGAATCTTATGGAATAGTGGGACAAGCTAAAGCATGGTTGGCAAACTACTTAACAAACAGAGAACAACAAACTAGGATTAATACAAAGTTATCTAATGTAAGAACAGTAAAACATGGAGTTCCACAAGGAACCGTGCTTGGCCCTTTGTTGTTCATTTTGTATATTAACGACATAGGGGATAATCTAGATGACGAAACGATAATAAGTTTGTTTGCGGATGATACGGTAATATCTGTATGGGCAGATAGCATAGAGGAAGTCATGGAAAAGATGAAAGCTGAACTGAATAAATTAGAAGAATGGTTAAGACGGAATAGTTTGTTTGTAAACGTAGAGAAAACTAAAGTCATGCTGATGGGAAGTAATAGGGAAAAACAAAAAATACAGCTATTTAATCAGGACTTAGAATATGTAAATGAAACCAAATATTTAGGCATAATTATTGATAAGAAGTTAGAATTTAAGAGCCATGTTGAATACTTGACGAACAAATTAGATAAAAAAATAATATATTTCAAAAGAATTGGAAATTATCTGTCTCCCATGACTCGTTTAACAGTGTATAAGAGTATGATAGCCCCACACTTTGAATATTGTCCGACAATATTGATGTATGTTAATGAGACTGATAAAGAAAAACTCCAGGTACTACAGAATAGGGCCATGAGAATTATTTTAGGTGTTAACAGATATGCTAGAATTAAAGATATGTGGGACACATTGGGATTTATGAGTATTAATCAGAGACTTGTGTTGTTGAATTTGATTTTTATTTACAAGATAGTGAATAAATTGTTACCGCAATATTTGTGCAATAGAATAAAAAGTGTAAATGATGTATATAGTTATAATACAAGAAGTGCTGAGAATATTTATGTAAATAAGGCTAGGAAACAAAGAACAGAAAATTCATTGTTTTATAAGGGCTTAAATATTTATAATAAGTTACCAATAAATGTAAAGAAAAGTAGAAATTTGCAGGTATTTAGAAGAGAAATAGTAGTTTATATTAAAGAAAATTTTTATTAAGGCAAAGAGTATGTAAAGTATATTTTAAAATTAAAAATAGTTTTAGGTTTGATGTAGTAATAAGAATATTTGTATAGCTTGGTTGCTAATAAAGATTATTATTATTATAAAAAACCGTTCAAAGTAACCCCGTTTTACGGTCTATATATATATATATATATATATATATATATATATATATATATATATATATATATATATATATATATATATATATATATATATATATATATATATATATATATATATATATATATATATATATATATATATATATATATATATATATATATATATATATATATATATATATATATATTTATAAAATAGTAAATGATTTGATCGAAATACACCACTACAGTCATCTGATACATTACCCTTATTATCTATTTTTGGATTGTAAATATCCTCTACCCACATTACTACCTTCCCCCAAAATCTTACAGTTACCATTATTATTATTATTATTATTGTCATTATAATTAATGTAAAACCAACTTACGCTCTGTATTAGCATAATAACAGTACATATTATAGTATGCGACATAAAGTTCTGGTGATTCATCATGTAAACAAGCCTTCGAGATCTTCAGCACAAGTTGCAATAGTTCTTCATTTGTAATAAAATCGTCTAAAATAAATTAAGAAAGAAATAAATGTTAAGATATATACACATCGATATTGAAAAACTTTTTTGAAAAACAATAGTTATACAGTATGTCCTCGCATAACGTCATCTCATTTAACGTTGTTTCATTATAGCGTCGCAGTTTGTTATAGGCAAATGTACGGTTTAACGTTGAAACTGATTTGGTAAAACAATATTCTAGACAAAGTTTAAAATAGTAGGTAAAAAAGGAGTTCATAATATAATGAAGATTGTAGGCGTGTACATAAAACATATGTAAATGAATACTGGTTTTCTCTTAATCTTTTTGCAGTCACAAATATGTACATATGTATGTACATTATATTCATCCCCCATGATTCGTTTAACGTCTTTCACTTAACGTCGCGATTGGTAGGACGTTAAGCGGGGACATGCTGTAACTACTTTGGGTTAAAAATTAAACATCTACTTTACATGAAAGTATTATTGTTAATGGTGTAATGAAGTTCGAATTTATTATGGTTATTTGGATAGCGAATAATTCATTTAGGCGTTTAAATAACCAACATTGGCTAGGTAATAAATCCGACTTATTTTAGAAACACTTCAGAGTATGAAAAGTCGCCACAAGTGGAACGTGGATTGTGTATGATGAAAGGCATAGCGCCTGTCTGTCACGCGCAATGAGATTCATTTTTGGTGCGTCGCGGAGCGCATGGCAAATAGACCACCGAGAGATAGAACGCCGTCCGGGAGATGCCTTCAGCACGCGGCCGAGTCAAGAAGTCCAGGTGGTACGTTAATTTCAAGTATCGTGTGCGCGTCAGTTAGGGAGTTAACTGGGAAGTTTCTTTCGCTGTGCTACATAGTAATGAAAAGCAGCGTGTTATTTGTTGGATAGTAAAGAACGAGAGTCTATAACGGCTGTGTTCTACTATCGTAGTTTGCAAGGTTAGTTATACTTTGGAAACTTGGAGAAGTATGATTTGCAAACTGAAATAGATAATTGGGTATTTTATCAATGCTGTTCTATGTGTAATATTAACAGCGTGTTAGGATTTAAAGTTTATACAGGGTGTACTGTATGTAGGAGTGACAAAACTGGTCACGGGTTTACCCATTTAAGGGAAGTCGAAATCAGGTAAATGATTATACCGTATTATAGTGGAATTAGGGTGTTTAGCGAATTATAGCGTGCTATATAGGGTGGACCACGTGTGTCTCGAGGGACGTACCTCCTTGAGATACGCATGGGGCTATTCTGAATGGTATGTGCTCGCTAGACAAGATGGTTGATTAGCTAGAGTGCCCAGCCTAGATAAGTGACAAGCTGGTCACGTTTCTTACCCATATAAGGGGAACGGGAGCATGAACCATGCTGATTAAAGGGGTAGTATTTAGTGTGTCCGGCATCCTGTGCTGTACTGGGTCGCCCACGTTTATTCCGAGGGACGTATGTCCTTGTGATAAGTATGACTGCAAGGGAATTGCGGGAATAAATCCCAGGGGAAAATAGAACCTCCGACTTAGGCGGAATTTATAGCGGGGCCATTTCCCATTTCACACATGTATATGTCGCTTTCCACTTGCCGTTGCTTTAACATGCCTTGTTGATTGCTGTGCTAATGCTAATATGACGCTTTATTTGTTATAAATAGCACAAATATTATTCTAGTCGAATATCATTGTATTTTAAATATTAACATATTTGTATCGTTTCCACTATGAAATAATGTCTTATCAGAGATAACGTTATCTGACCTGAGATATGTTTTCTCTTTAATCGCAAGAACTGTAGCGAATTTTTATAATTTATGGATTTTTATTGTTGTCATTTTCGATTGTAAATATTTTAAATATTATTAGACGCTTTTATGAAATTAGTTGCGTTTCACTGCACTGCCTGTAGATACTTGCACTAGTGTAGGTGTGTTTAAGCTAGAATCCTGTGACGGATTGAAACTAGCTGAGGTATATCGTAATTGAGATTTACCTGTTCATAATATTTCTGCTTCCAACTTTGTAAGCTAGGAAAACAGCCATTATTCGGGAGTAAGTAATTAAAGCCTACTTAACTCCCGAGAACTCTACGGGATATAATAACTTTCGACCCCTGGCTATAGTTTTCTTCTCCACTCGCGCTACCCTAGGACAACGCTGTTATGAAACAGTAACTTTGTGGTGTTCTACGAGGGCCTTAGCAGAAGTCCTCACGGGGATCTGATCTCGTCCTAATCAATAGGGAATGAAGATCGCGCCCTTGGATATGTAACTTAGAATATTTAGGTCACGCCCGAATAACAGATTGGCAACCTATCCGTCGGGCCTCTGCTTAGCCGGGGCATCACAATGGCTATGGTCGGAACATTTTCAACGATGTGATGAGCTACTGTATACATTTTCAAATTACCCAGTAATAAGTACACTTGGAGAACCCAAATCGCACACACACATTTAAAAAAAGTCTGGATGCAGCAAGTGCGTTATGGTAGTGAATTTTCATAAAAGATTTTTTTAATAGGAAATATGTGTGTTCTTTTTTAAGAAAGCAGGCATCAAATTTGGTTACCAGTATAACCTATATAGTAGAAACAATGTGCGATGTTTCATTAAATAACTTTATTGTTTGAAAATGTACACAAATTTCTGAAAGTAAACTTAAGTGTTCCCGAAAAAACTGATTTCTTGGTCAACCTTATGGGTTAATAGCAAATTGAGATATTTAAATTTGAAGCATGTAATGAAAATTCGCTACCATAACGCACTTGCTGCGTCCCGAATTTATTTTCTTACATGCATTATATTTCGATGGATAATGCAAAAATGCAATAACATAAGGTGGTTTCAATTTAAAAAAAAATTATCACCAACGGCTTATGGGCCACCTGTGATTGTAGACATATTTTTTTAAGATTTAGCTCAAGACACCCTATAATTAACGTATACATTTTTTTCGTATCTTGTATAATAACGGATATGTTGAGCTTTATTGATTTTTTTACGAAAATTCGACAAAAATTATATACCATTAAACGATAAACTCTATAGCTAAGACTACTGCCAAGCATCTGAGAAAGGGTCTATTTGAAATGAATTTTCTAGAAATATTTTAGTAAAATGAAGGACAATCACAGTTGAAGCTAAGACTTCAGGGTTTGTAAAACATTCTTTTTGAGACATTTTCTTTCCATAGCCCGTATTAGTTTCAAGGTCACGGGGATGTGTTAACGCTGAATGACCACCTCCATTCCCAAATCTAATTTAATTTAGTTATTTTCTAAAGAATGTAGAGGAGGCTCAATCTAACAAATAATTTCGGAAAGCAGCAAGTACCTTATAGTAGTGAATAGTACAGCACATTACTAAAATTAACACTTTAAACTTACAGAAACCTTGAAGATCAGTTTTATAGGTCCATTTGAAGAATTTTTCAGAAAGTGTTACCATCGATACCTATTATCAAAAAAATCTTGTGTTCTAGCTTCTTTTGAGAAAAATGCCTAAAACTAAATTTTTCATGAAGCTAGAAAATTAAAATTTGGTGTATGTAGGTACTGGAAGCCTGTTCAAAAGAAATTTTTATTGCAAATTTCATTAAAGATATAAAAGCTTTCCAGAAGAAAACTTAAATGATATTTAGAAAAGGAATGTATCTGTCAAATTATATACGTGGCAGGTATTTTTCCTTATTAATCGCCTGGACGATTTCATTTTAGTCAACCTAATCGAACCAGTTTTCCCAACGACTAAAAGAAGTTTTTTAAAAACAAATTCTCTGTTAGTTTTTTTTAAAATAAAAGTTCAATAATGCCAACAATAACAAAATCTCTGCTGGGTATAATTTTAGACTCAAAGGGGACAGTTATCCAGGCGTTTTAAACAAAAATGAGATCTACTGCTTCTACCAAATATAAAAGTGAAACAAAACAAAGTGTTACATGCACCGAGCAGGAACCGAATCTGGGCCATGTGCCTATGAGGCTAGCATTCTATCACTGAACTGGAGATGTGCTAATAAAGTTTGAGTGAATTTTTAAAATAAAAGTTCAATAATGTCAACAATAACAAAATCTCTGCTGAAAATATAATTTTTGACTGTCAAAGGAGACAGTTATCCAGGCGTTTTAAACAAAAATGACATCTTGTTCCAAATGTATGAAATCAGTAAACTATTGCTTCTACCAAATATTAAAGTGAAACAAAACAAAGTGTTACATGCACCGAGCAGGAACCGAATCTGGGCCCTGTGCCTATGAGGCGAGCATTCTATCACTGAACTGGAGATGCGCTAATAAAGTTTGAGTGAATTTTTTAAATAAAAGTTTAACAATGTCAACAATAACAAAATATCTGCTGAAAATATAATTTTCGACTCAAAGGGGACAGTTATCCAGGCGTTTTAAACAAAAATGAGATCTTGTTCCAAACGTATGAAATCGGTAAACTATTGCTTCTACCAAATATTAGAGTGAAACAAAACAAAGTGTTACATGCACCGAGCAGGAACCGAATCTGGGCCATGTGACTATGAGGCGAGCATTCTATCACTGAACTGGAGATGTGCTAATAAAGTTTGAGTGAATTTTTTAAATAAAAGTTCAATAATGTCAACAATAACAAAATCTCTGCTGAAAATATAATTTTTGACTCTCAAAGGAGTCAGTTATCCAGGCGTTTTAAACAAAAATGAGATCTTGTTCCAAATGTATGAAATCAGTAAACTATTGCTTCTACCAAATATTAAAGTGAAACAAAACAAAGTGTTACATGCACCGAGCAGGAACCGAATCTGGGCCCTGTGCCTATGAGGCGAGCATTCTATCACTGAACTGGAGATGCGCTAATAAAGTTTGAGTGAATTTTTTAAATAAAAGTTTAACAATGTCAACAATAACAAAATATCTGCTGAAAATATAATTTTCGACTCAAAGGGGACAGTTATCCAGGCGTTTTAAACAAAAATGAGATCTTGTTCCAAACGTATGAAATCAGTAAACTATTGCTTCTACCAAATATTAGAGTGAAACAAAACAAAGTGTTACATGCACCGAGCAGGAACTGAATCTGGGCCATGTGACTATGAGGCGAGCATTCTATCACTGAACTGGAGATGTGCTAATAAAGTTTGAGTGAATTCTTTAAATAAAAGTTTAATAATGTCAACAATAACAAAATCTCTGCTGAAAATATAATTTTTGACTCTCAAAGGGGACAGTTATCCAGGCGTTTTAAACAAAAATGAGATCTTGTTCCAAACGTATAAAATCTGTACCCTATTGCTTCTATCAAATGTTAAAGTGAAACAAAACAAAGTGTTACATACACCGAGCAGGAACCGAATCTGGGCCATGTGCCTATGATGCGAGCATTTTACCACTGAACCGGATATGCGCTAATAAAGTTTGTTTGAGTGAATTTTTTAATAGAAGTTCAATAATGTCAACAATAACAAAATCTCTGCTGAAAATATAATTTTCGACTCAAAGGGGACAGTTAACCAGGCGTTTTAAACAAAAATGAGATCTTGCTCCAAACGTATGAAATCTGTAAACTATTGTTTCTACCAAATATTAAAGTGAAACAAAACAAAGTGTTACATGCAGGAACCGAACCCGGGCTGTGTGTCTATGAGGCGAGCATTCTATCATTGAACCAGAGATGCGGCAATAAAGTTTGTTTACGTGATACTTGACAGCAACTTGCTGCGGCGGATAATTTTATATTATATTAAAAGTAAATGTATTAGCTAATTACAGAATTTGTAGAATTCTGACTTGAAACACCTCGACGACTGTTTCGATCTTACATGTCTTATTTTCAAGTTTCAGTTTAATGATAAAAGAACAAACTGTTTTAAAATCATTTTTATAGAGACATAAATCGATTTTGTTTACGATATATATTTCATTCTTTCGTACCTATCTTATAATATATAATATAATATGAAATTTACCAAATCATGGTTTGGCAAAAATGTTTCTTTATAAAAGCGATAGTGCCTTAAATATTTCTTTATTGCCCTCCTTAAACCTTGATCCATTATATGCTACATTTTCAGTCTAAAAGTTTACTTGAGGCCGTTCATCAAGCTACAAATAGTGTATTTTTTAAATTTATTGAATCCCCCACTTAAAAAACAATCACTTGGCAAATTTTAATTTCGTGTTATCTGTCTTTGTCATACGAACGTCGTAATTGCTGACAAATGATTTAAACGGTTTTTTGGATTTTTGTTGTCGAAATTTCTAGATTACTAGTTCGGCGAGTATGTTTTATGTGTGTTTTTTGTATTGTTTGGTTATCGTTGATGTATGATTTACGCCTGTAGTATGAATAAATCTACGTGTGACAGCTAACTACTCTGTCCTTGTCAGGCATTGTACTTTAAGCACCTATTTTCAATTCATGCCTTTCAGATTTTATTTTCAAATTGAAAGAAACTCCAAATTTTGTGAACCAACTTACTCAAAATTAGCAACAGATGTTTATTTACAATATTACTAGCTACATGTGAAGGCACTAGTGATAGGAAAAACGGTTATTTTCTGTTAACAGTTAAAGCCGTTAACGTTATTTAATAATAACTGTTGAAAATAACGGCTTCAGTTATTTTAAACTGGATAGTCGATCAATAGTATCCTACATTCCCAAAGCTGTGAGCGAGAGCGAGCACACTAGTATAAATGCATTGTATTTTTACCCCGTTATTTCACGAAGTGTATAAATCTCAAATTTTGTCGATATGAAAAGGAAACAAAGGGTTAAGAAATTATAATAAGCGTGTCGTAAATCTTTTGCCACTCTGAAGTGAAACTTTTAGAAATCAGAAAGGAGTCTTATATTAGTATTTACTTAGATGTTTTAGAAATTATAAACTAGTCATTTCTAACAAATTTATTTTATGAGGGGTCTTTACGCAAATGTCAATGCCACAGCAAGAATCAATAAATATCATTATTTATCACGTCTTGGGACGTTAGAACTTTTATTGCTACACAGGGAGTGATTCTAAGAACTCCATAACAAAGCGCAGCTCATAAAATTTCGGTAAAGAAATTTGCCTTTATTCTGTACATTGATTTGTTATTACATTATGCTTTTATTCTTTCTTAGAAATATCTCTATCTCTAGTTACATTTTCGGTTCACTGGTCATCTTTATCAGTCCACTTTTAAAAACTGTGCAAACAACAGCCAACAGTATAAAAAATTGAGTTTGAGTTAAAAAAAAAAATGGAAGATATATAGTATTAATTGTTTATTTAATTATTTTAATATTAGTTGTTTTAAAATTACTTTCAAAAATTTCAAAGGGCTGTAACTTGGAGGAGAAGGGGTTTCAAGAAAAACTTAAAAATAAAAAGACACCCCTTATTTTTCGCCAAAGAATCACCCTGTAAAATTTTTCGCATCAATTTGGAAACACCCTGTGTATATATATATATATATATATATATATATATATATATATATATATATATATATATATTCAATTAATTTTTTATATTTAAATGTATATAGTAATTAAAAAATGTTGTATCATTATATTTTTTTATCAATTTGATAACTATTATCAGACAAACGAAAATGACATGTTAACTGTTTTCTTATGTAATGTGTATAAATTTAAATAAATAAGTACTTTAATTTCACGTGAAATAACCCTATTTTGCGTTGTCTATAGTGAAAGTAATAACATGTTTTTACAGAAATTCATCTTTTCACCCAACATTTTTTATTATTAAATATTTGGCTTTACATACTAGTGGGAAACTCAACTGTTTCAAAAATAACAGCTTCTCAGTCTAACAGAATAACTCTGTGTAGTAGTGTCCGTATGCCGTATCCCCATCAACAACCGGTTAAAGTTAAAATTAAAATTAAACCGTTTTATTGTACCGAAGATCGTATGTCCCTAAAGCTGTGAGCGAGAGCGAGCACACTAGTATAAATAATAATGTTATGAAGTACAGTCCGCTCTATACTGTATAACCATACATATTTAGCATTCCCAATCTCAAGGCTATTCATCCCGTTAAATGGTTAAATAACAGTTGCCGATTAAAACCGATGTTTATTCATCGAACCTAGTTGCAGTAGAACTGAAACAGAGACGACTCCGAATTCTAGTTTAGTGTAAAAAGCGTTACTTTTTAAGCTGTTATTAGTGAATTTTCTTAGAAAAAATTCACTAATGAGGAGATCTCGACTTTTGAATTTTGAAAAAATTTCTTCAAATGAGCGCGATCTAGGACCCCTAGAACCCATATCCGGGGTCAGTTTCAATTTTTATATGTTTATATATATATATATATATATATATATATATATATATATATATATATATATATATATATATATATATATATATATAAACATATATATATATATATATATATATATATATATATATATATATATATATATATATATATATAAACATATATATATATATATATATATATATATATATATATATATATATATATATATATATATATATATATATATATATATATATATATATATATGTATCACACCGATAACTCAAAAAATAATGGGCCGATTTTGATAAAATTTGACATGTACCTTTCTTTTGTAAATGGCTTGGATAAGTTCGTTAGCCAGGAAAATCGGACGAGGTTTTCCGGGAAAATTTTGAGTTTTCATTCGAAAAAAATTCTTATCTCAAAAAGTAATAGGCCGATTTTAATAAAATTTGGCATGTAGCTTTCTTTTGTAAATGGCTTTGACAAGTTTGTTGGTCAAGAAAATCTGACGAGGTTTTCCGGGAAAATTTTAAGTTTTCATTCGAAAAAAATTCTTATCTCAAAAAGTAATAAGCCGATTTTAATAAAATTTGGCATGTACCTTTCTTTTGTAAATGGCTTTGACAAATTTGTTAGTCAAGAAAATCGGACGAGGTTTTCCGGGAAAATTTTGAGTTTTCATTCGAAAATAATTTTTATCTCAAAGAATAATAGGCCGATTTTGATAAAATTTGCTATGTACCTTCCTTTTGTAAATGACTTTGACAAGTTCGTTAATCAAAGAAATCGGACGAGGTTTTCCGGGAAAATTTTGAGTTTTAATTTGAAAAAAATTTTTATCTTAAAAAATAAGAAATCTATGATAACCAAATTTGGTAGGTAGGTTTACGATATAAAAAGTAAACTATACACCAAAATTTAGATTTCTATGTTACAAGAAAAAAAAGTTATAATAAAATATTTTGTGCCAGATCATTTCTATGAAAATTCACTACCATAACGCACTTGCTGCGTCCAGGCTTTTTTTTATAAATCCATAACTGGTGGTTACCGTTACGGCTCGGTAACCGTTTAAAAATAGCTGACAGTTAAATAACGACCCATCACTAGAAGGCTCATTGTAGTTACTCTAATACTTTCAAAATATAGCGTATTCAAAAATATTTTTGTGGAGAAAAAATGCCTGTTACAGCTGATTTACGAACTCGTTCACGGTCTTAACATACTGAAGATTTGTGCCAAGTTTCGTTCTCATCAGTTGAGTATTTTTTGCTATCGCTTGGAGATTATATTATATATATATATATATATATATATATATATATATATATATATATATATATATATATATATATATATATATATATATATATATATATATATATATATATATATACATATATATATGTATGTATATATATATATATATATATATATATATATATATATATATATATATATATATATATATATATATATATATGTATATGTATGTATGTATGTATGTATCAACATAAAAGTTCAAACGGACCTTGGAAATGGGTTCTATTGGCCCTAATTCGCGCTCATCCGAAAGTCTCACCATCGTTACCTCCCTAATAGTGAATTTTCTCAATGAAAATCAACGAAAAGCCAACACTGTCATGATCTAATAAATAAACAACTAAGAACTACTACAACTTACCTTTATCCTTATAGTAATCTACTAGTTTCATTAAACCGATTTCATAACTGAGGTCAATCCTGACTCCACAATGGCAGCAGAAACCTAAATATGCACGGCGGGTTTTCTTTTTCTTATGTCTTCGAACTCTCTCGGTGGACTCTTCATCATCAGTTGCATTTGTAGTACCTGCAGTAGTCACAAGCTGTTCATCATCATCATCGGTTGATTTTGTATTAACTGTGGTAGCAAGCTTCTCTTTTCCTTCATTATTTTTGCTGCTTGGGCAAGTCACATCTGTGCTTGATAAAACTTTCAAAACGCTGGTAGACTTCTTTGCAATAACCCGTTTTTTAGTATGTTCATCTTGGTCATTTGTAGATTCTAAATTATCAATCTTTGCTCCTAAGTTTGGACATATTAATGCCTTCAGATGTACAGTAGGATCTTTATTTCTAACCAAATTTAAATTGTTCAAAGCAGTTACTTTGTTTAAATACACATCACTTTTTGGTAATCGACTTTCACAATCTATTTTTTTCAAAT
This sequence comes from Tillus elongatus, assembly GCA_964006375.1. Lineage (NCBI taxonomy): Eukaryota > Metazoa > Arthropoda > Insecta > Coleoptera > Cleridae > Tillus > Tillus elongatus. Next base: position 196,789,817 of record OZ023263.1, read on the forward strand.
CTATGACAATAATTTTTTCTTGATCAAAGCTTTTTGCATAACTCTGTTTTACAGGTTCAACAATTACATTAGAATCATCTTTTACTTGTAACTTGTTAAAACTAGACGATACTTCTTCAACCTCAGTTTCCTCATGTGCTTGATCTTTGTCTATATTATCTGAATGTTCTTGGTTCAGACTCACATGTTTAATAAACTCTGTTATATCTTCAGTTTCATTTGTTTGGTTACATATACTAGTGGAAAGTTGGGAATTTAATTCTTGTTTTTCTGATAAAGTATCTGATGCAACTCCAGTTTTCTCATTATCTTTATTTTGACCAGGTGTGTTCTCCAAAGGGACAATACTTCCAATGCCTGTCTCTGAGTTTGTGTCATTTTTTTCTTCTATAAGTTTACAAATAGTCAAATTATTTAAGGCAGTCAAAACATCTGAGCAGCACTCATTTATAGGTTGTTGGCTTTCTTTGTGTGTTTCTTCGAAATCTTGTGTAACACATGATTTTACATCAAGTTGTATACCACTAGAAGTAGGATTTATTTCTTTTTTGTTAGCCTTTGTTTTATTGCCTTGATTATACTGTTTTACAGAGTCATCTTCACAACCGGATTCAACTTTTTTATCCCAATGAGTTCCTACATGTAATTTGTCACAACTTGGAGACACCTTACAGTCTTTTTTCTCTTCAGATTCTTCTTTGTTTATGTCCTCACATTTACATTCTGTGTTTTCTTGGTTTTCCAGCCAATCTACTAGGTCACTAAGAGTCATAATGTCATAGTTTTCAGAACATGTGTCAGTTGACTCTTCAGAACATGTGTCAGTTGACTCTTCAGAAAGTGATTTTTCTGCGTAACATGAATTCAGTGATGCAACTTCAGTTTCAGGACTGTCAGTCTCATCTTCGGTGTACACATTTTTGTTCTGCAAATCATATGAAGTTCCTACATTGGCTAGTCGTTTTCTTATTTCTTCTGTATCTTCAAGTAAACATGCATTTTTCAAGGCTTTTACATCTAAGCTGATCTTGCTAATTAACGATTCATTTGTGTTAAGTATATCTTCTAAAATTTTGACACTAAATTTTTCTTCATCTATATGTTTATTATCAGAGACAAGTTCAATTTTCTTTTTGAGGTTTTCTGTTATGTCAGTAATGTCTGTAGTAGAAGGCGCCTTTTTACTTTTGCTACGACTACTACTTTTCTTGCTTTTATCACTCTTATTCTCAACCGCATCTTCTTTTTCTTCTACGTTATTAGGTTTAGGTTGCCGATCAGCATTTAAGAATTTAATCCTTCCAACTCGACATTCTCTACATTTGAAAACTCGATCACCCTATAAACATAAAAATATTATTCAACAAATATGTAATAGTCAAGGTTCATAGATTAGATACGTTGCCCGGTAACTCTAAGAGGGGAGAGATGTGAGAGGAAGGCACTAGATGATGGGTGTTTTAGATGCAGATAACTTCTATAGTTTCAGATTGTGTTTTAGTGTTTTAAGTAACATTTATTAGAAATTTTGGTAGCTTTTAATGTACATACAGACTTGGAGACTACTTCTCTGGCTTCACTGTTGGGTTTCGTTTCTGTAAATCAAGGACGTAGCCAGCATGTAAGCTAACTGGAGCAGGTGGCTCTTCTGAATTCTAGATCTACTAGGATGTTCTTTAATTTTTCTGTAATCGGTTTCGCTGCTTGACAGCATGCTGAGACAAAAAAAAAAACAACGTTGAAAAACATCCTAGCACATCTAGAATTCAGAAGGGCCACTTCCAGTTAGCTTACATGCAGGCTACGTCCTTTATTTGCAGAAACAAAACCCAGTGAAGCCAGAGAAGTAGCCTTCAAGCCTGTATGTAGTATGGACCAGTTTCACCAAGTAAGGGCAACAACAATCAATGAACTCTTAATGTGGTTGGTAAATTTTTTTCGAATACGATTAGTTACTTATTTGAATGTTTATTTCATATGAAATAGCAGTCAAATCAAAACTATTGCCTTAAAGACATTTTTTTTTTAGGTGTTGTGTTGTTAACATCACTGCATAGTTAATTAATGTGTAACGACATTTCCATTTCATTATGATAAATCTAATTTCTATTTCATAAAACAAAACTCTGCAAATATTTATTCTTGAGAATTTCGCCAAATTTCATTTTAAAAACACCTGTATATAAGTGAAAAGTTGTACAAAATATATGTCCAAGTAAGTTAAATCAACGTTGGAATTTTATCTCCCTGATAACAATGTCGAAGATGTGTAACTTCACAAAAGTTTCAGTCGAGAATGACTTAATCAGCCCATAAGTTAGATAAAGACCCCCAAAACTTCTAGAACTAACAAAGGATACACATATTTTTCCATATATAAGCCGGTTCGCTGGCCGAGTATATCAAGTTATCACCGTTCAAATCTTCCAAATTAATTCAGTTTCAAACATTCCGATCTCTGTTTATATTAGTATCCAATAGTTCGTCACTAATATCATTTTAAGAGACTGTACGAGCGCCGCCCCGACGCCTATCGAGATCCTGTGGTGAGAAATATTTTACTAATAACATATTTCTGCTATCTGCTTTTTAGTATATAAACAACAATGGTCCATTAGTATATGTAGTTTATATACTAATGGACCATTGTTCTTGAAACTTATTGCCTACTTAATAATTTTACTTGTCTTACCGATCCGTTTGTTGTACAGGTGAGCACCACCCACCCCCCCCCCCGTTTTCTTTGTTCAAACCATTTCCTTGGGGTGTAAAGTTAGTTCGCCTCCCCGTGGTGCACCCTGGATAGCGTCTAGTATTAGACGTGAACTAAATGAACTAACCAAACCGTAACCCTTCCTAGTCATGTCTTAGGAGGGCCGGGAATGCTTGCCTTAATTGGCCGGCATTGCGAGGAGAGTCCTCTATAAAAAACCCACATCGCAAGGTCGTTGGCGGGTTGGTGCCGAAGCGATGATGCTTCTGGCCGAAATGGCCGGGCATTGGCAGGATGGTAATTCTGTCGCTAACGTTAACCCTCCCCAGGGAAACCGGGCGACCTCCCTGTGTAAAATGCCTCTTCATGGGATGCGGGGCTCTTCCATGGAGGTTTATTTTCCCTTGCTGCTCGTGGGACCAAACATGGACACGACTTACACAGACCCAATAGAGGAGGTGGCAGGATTCAACCTTCCACTGGAACCTCCAGAGGGAAACAACAGGGGAAAGGAAAGTCCACCCCTAGGACGACTACCAAAGGTAGACCCTCCTATAGGAAGCTTGGTAATCGAGCTTCTAAAAAGGAGGAGGAACCTGCACCATAATTCCCTTTCCTTTCGAGCTCCTTAACCTACTCCTTTATCCTCTATACACTCCTATATTCCTACCCCCATGCTCACCAACATAAGGTGCATCCAAGCTAATTTGCATCATGCTAAGACTGCGACATACCTCCTTAGCATGAAATTAAAGGAAGAGCAAATAGATATTGCTCTTCTCCAAGAGCCCTGGACCGCCAATTCGGAACGAACTAAAGGGCTGGGTAACACTTCTGGTAAGATAGTAGAGGTGGGCACTGGTACCAACCCCAGAGCCTGTATCTGGATCAGAAACAACTTGCAGTATTTTACACTTTCAGAGTACTGCACCAAGGACATGGCATCCATCCATCTCGTGATCACATCCGGGGGGACCAGGCTGGAAGTAGTGGCCTGTTCGGCCTATTTCCCTGGAGACAGAGATGCAGAACAACCACCTCCAGCAGAGGTGCGGAAATTGATCGCCTTCTGCAAGAGGAACAACTATCACCTCGTAATGGGGTGTGATGCGAACTCCCATCACTTGGCTTGGAGGAGCACGGACACTAACAGACGAGGTGAGCCACAATAGACCGTTGGTCGCGGTGGAAGGTCTGGTATGGACCACTCACATACAACCTAACCTAACAGACGAGGTGAATCACTATTTGAATACATTTTAGGGGAGGAGCTGGTTGTCAACAACATAGGCTCGGAACCCACCTTTCTTACAGCTAATCGTAGAGAGGTTTTAGATCTCACGATCAGCTCAAGACTTTTGAGCTCAAAAATTCTCAAATGGAGGGTGTCGTCTGAACCCTCATGTTCTGACCATGCCCATATCCTATTTGAGATTGTAACAGGCCCTAGACCTATGGTGGAGTATCGCAATCCGAGAAGGACGGATTGGGAGGGGTACAAACAGTCCCTCGCCGCAGGTCTTGGGTCCGCTATCCCCACAGTGAGGGATCGTGATGAGATTGAGATTGCGGCTGAACAAGTTAGGGAAGCTGTTGTCTCTGCATATTACGAAAACTGTCCACTAAGGTCAAAGACAGACAGTCGGGGGTCTACTTGGTGGAATAATAACCTCGATAAACTACGAAAGGAAGTTAGACGTCTCTTCAATCGTGCTAAGACTACAGGCAACTGGGAGCAATATAAAACCGCTCTAACACACTATAACAAAGAGATTAGGAACGCTAAGAGGGAGTCCTGGAGGAGGTTCTGCGGGGACATTAATAATATGCCCAGCAGCGCCAGAATCCACAGGATTCTCTCACGCGACCGTGTTCAGGAGCTGGGATCGATAAAACGACCAGATGGTTCCTTTACTGAATCTCGGAAAGAAACGTTAGAGCTCTTAGCACACACACACTTCCCAGATTGTCTGATCCTGAGCAACGGAGAGGTCCTACCAGCTGAGGGACGATTTAAACGCCCTCATGGGGAGGACTGGCAAGTTGCTCGGCGAATAGTAACAGCCTCGGCAGTGGAGTGTGCTGTGAATCATTTCCAGCCATTCAAGTCGCCAGGGGAGGATGGTACCGGTCCTACTACAAAAGGGACTGGAGATTCTCCTACCTCACCTTATCAGGCTGTACAGAGCCAGTCTGGCCTGGAACTACATTCCATCCAGCTGGACGATGGTTAGGGGGGTTTACATTCCTAAATTGGGACGTAAGGACCTCCTACCTACATCACTGAGACCTCTCAGTATTACATCATTCCTCCTGAAGGGATTGGAAACTGGACGGACACATTAGGGGGAACATCTTAACCGTTAACCCCCTAAATACCCACCAGTATGCCTATCAAACTGGCAAATCAACTGAGTTAGCGCTCAATAACCTCGTCGAGGAGATCACACACTCTCTGGAAAATGGAGAGGTTGCGGTGGCGGCATTTCTCGACATCGAAGGCGCATTTAATAATGCATTACCGATCTCCCTCTACGAGGCCACTATCGCTGGGGGGGGTGGAACCTACCAACTGTGGCTGGATCGGAAACATGCTGCACAATCGGACCATTATTACCTCGTTGCGGGGAGAGGTGGTCGGCGTCAGGGCTGCGAGGGGGTGTCCTCAGGGGGGCGTACTATCCCCCCTGCTGTGGTCCCTCTTTGTGGACGATCTGCTGGCTATTCTCGAACTCTGGGAGGTTGAGGTCCAGGCGTATGCTGATGATCTCGTCATAATGGTTAGAGGCAAATCTGAGGAGGAACTGGCTAGTACTCTTCAGGAAGCACTAAATGTAATCAATGATTGGTGCCGGAGGGAACAGATGTCTGTGAACCCTCGCAAAACGATCATTGTTCCATTTACCAGAAGAAGAAGGTTGGACAAATTAAAACCACCTATTCTCATGGGAGAAACCATTCCATTTTCGGACCAAGCAAAATATCTGGGAGTTATCCTAGATAAGAAGCTCAACTGGGATATACAGTTAGAAAACGTTATCCGCAGGGCAAAACTGTCCCTGTGGACCTGCCGGAGAATCTGTGGTAACAACTGGGGAACAAACCCCCAACAGATGTACTGGCTCTATGTAGTGGTTATCAGGCCAATGATAACATACGGAGCCATAGTTTGGTGGCCTAGGGTACTTGATGGTATCGCGAGGGCCAAACTGGCTCATCTACAGAGACAAGCTTGTCTGATGATAACGGGAGCGATAAGCACCGCACCATCAGCCGCTCTGGAGGTCCTCCTCAATATTCCCCCACTTCACATATGGTTGGAGATGGTGGCGAGGTGGACAACGTACAGACTAAAACAAACGGCAGATAACATGCCGAGGGAAGTCAATCTGAGAGGGTCCGGTCTCCTTGATGACAGTGATTGTCACAGGATACTGGGAATGGTCTCAGACTTGATGCCTACAAAAATCAGCAGAGATCTGTCTTTCAAGACCGTCCTCCCGGAAAGGGAGGACTGGGACCGGAATCAATCGACCCTGTTGAGAGCGGACCTCTGCTGGTACTCTGACGGCTCCAAAACCAATTTGGGAGTAGGAGCCGGCGCATATAGGGGCAGCACCGATACTAGACTTTCAGCTAGCCTCTGCAAGTATGCAACCATACACCAGGCAGAAGTGTATGCCATCGAGATGTGAGCAAGGGAAAGTTTAAGACCTGTGCACAAACAAATCGATAAAGATATATGCAGATAGCCAAGCTGCAATAAAGGCTCTTGGTTCCTAACGGTGTAATTCAAAGACAGTATGGAGTTGTAAATCTGCCCTTAACGAATTGGGCAGCTGTAATGAGGTGTCGCTGGTCTGGATACCGGGTCACTCGGACCATGATGGCAATGTTGCGGCCGACGCGCCTGCCAAGAGTGGGGCCCAGAGTGACTTTGTTGGACCAGAACCGGTGCTGGGGATAACATCTTGCACAGCAAAACGCACCTTAAAGACCTGGACAGAAAGAATGACAATCCAATATTGGCAAAATCTTCCAGGATTAGCCCACTCTAAGGCCTTCATAAATGGCCTGTCTGAGTCAAGGGCTAAAAAGCTTCTAGAGTTGAACAGACAACAACTGAGAACTCTAGTCGGCCTGCATACAGGACACTGCCGCTTGCGGCACCACATGCACCGTATTGGGGTCGGTCAGGAGACCGAGTGCCGGGTGTGCATGGAGAATCAAGAAACAGCAGAGCATGTGCTGTGTTACTGTCCGGCAGCGGACAGGAGTAGATACCTGCTCTTTGGCAAGGTAAAGCTTGCTCCAGAAGACCTGGATCAACTTTCGCCCACAAAGATTAACGACCTCTGCAGGAGGCTGGATTTGTTGGGCGAAATATAGTCTTTAGGTGTGAGCCATAATAGACCTTAAGGTCGCGGTGGAGGGCCGATATGGCCCACTCACATACAAACCTAACCTAACCTAACCATTTCCTTTACAAAGTTTGTAGTTTTATTAACAAATTTATTTGTTTCCGTTGTTTGCCCACACATTTGTCAAACTAACTAAGTATTTTCTTGTTTACATTACAGCTCGTTCCACCTATATTTTTGTTATGTAAATAAATAACTAATATTGCTACCCGAGAAACTTCAAGCTTCCAAGTTAAATATTCCTCTGTGTCAATAACCTAATCAGAACCCTCCAAGGGCGCAAATCAGTTGGAACAAGAGTAATTCCACTATCTAAAGCTTCATGCTTGAGTAAAACGAAGACTAAGAGGTAATACACTCGGTTTTATTTATCATGTCTTAATCTCTCTACCAACCCTGGTGAGAACATCATGTTTATATAAAGTAATTTCTCCTTCAAGCAAGCCCGTCCCCTGGAAAATAATCAACTCCACTAGAGTCTACCTAAGTATCCTGCTTCCACAGGGTGGTCCGTCTTACAACTCTTCCGCTACCTTGGGGCTTCCAATTTTCCCCTTGACCTTAGATATGTTTTTTAGAAAGTGGTGGCGCTTGAGTTAATTTTATTTTTCCGACCGACCACTCCTTCATTTTAACTTATTATTAAATATTTAATCTTGTTATAAGTTCAAAAAGAACATAACTTTGAAAAGACAAACATAAAAATGCCGGCTGATTTCAATATTTAATGCACGATTATTCCACTAGATTTAAATTGGGAACACATGTGACGTATTCCCGCTCCACTCTCTGATTGGTCGAGAGTTACCAGACAACCTATCTAATCTATAAACCTTGAGTAATAGTAACATTTATTTTTGGCACAAAAGGCTAAGTCACACAGTATACACAGCATTAAAGCAACAAATAAAATATATATGAATTATATGTTATTTCAACAGTAGAACCAAGGTTGATTACATAGTTTACTAATTAATATACTTACAAATATGGTTGATATGTTGCAAAATTCACAGTAACAATAAAAATGAAACAATTCAGTTACCACCGCATGCCTATTGTTAAGAGACCATGGACTGAAAACCTCCGTATAGCAAATAAAAATTTGTTCATCCTTTCTTATAGCTTTAATTGCTTTTATAACGGCAATATTATTATGCACTCTAAAACAAAACCAAAAAATGAAAAAAATTAGTAAAAGTCTGGACGCAGCAAGTGCATTATCGTGGTGAATTTTTATAAAAATGTTTTTAATGGCAAATACCTAGTTTTTAATCAAATGCATCAAATTTGGTATAACCTATATACAGGCTGATTCACACAACCCGGTTAGAAACTTCCGAACTTGTAATAGGAACTCCGATCTGAAATCTTCCACATAGACCTAGTCAAGGTTTATCTCTCAAATGAACATACTTTGAAGATGGCGGCAGATCTGGTTACACTGAAAACCGCAACCAATTCATTTATTTTAAATAGCACACCCTCAGGGTTCCCACTAAAAACAGCATATCAATTTCCCCGACTTTTGCCCGATTTCCCTGACATGCCAAAACCTATTTCCCTGACTTTGATCTTCTACAATTTACCCCAAAATGTGTAACACACTACTACAGAAAACAGTTGGTCAGTAGGCCTGATGGCGGAAAACACACTTCCCCAATTCAAATACAAAGCGACCAATTACTGCAAAACTAAAAAAACACAATTATTATGGTTTTGTGAAGAAAATTATTTAAAAAATGGTTCAGCATTGCACAAAAAGCAAACACATTGTTTTAATAAAACAAAGAAATTATGAGGTTTTTTAAAGTCAAAGATTTAAAATTGTCTGAATGCGAGTTCTGCTTTGAAAGTTTCAATTATTTATCATAAAACGGAAACAATTTTTTCCGACGGCCAAAAATTCCCTGACTCAGTCAATTTTCGCAATTTTCCATGATTTCCCTGACAAATTTTTCTTATACAAATTCCCTGACTTTTCCTGGTTTTCCCTGTGTTACATTTTAAAACTCACAAAATTCAAAACAAAAATTTATAACCAAACAATCACTCTCTTATCATTAGATTGTTGTTTACATTTTGCTCTACGGAATTTGGTTGACATCTGACCTACTAATCAACTGTCAATATATCCTTTTCTAATATATTCATTTTCTCTTTGAACAATTGTGGAATTTTTAATTTTGATAAAGAACAGATAAGGAACTTCATTTTTCAATGCCTGGTCAAAGATGGTAGATGCTGTTCTGAAAGTTTTTGGTCAATCTCTTCATTTGAAGGATATTTTGAACTCATTCTACATAAGCAAATGGTTTTTCTCTTGTGGTAGTACACTATTTTTGTGAGAAAACCAAGCCTTCATGGGATTTGTTACTTTGGCCGTGTGAAGTAAAGTCATCCAACCAAGAAAGATCAGTTTTAATATTATAGTTGCCACAAAAGGGAACAAAAACCCTCCAAGGGGGTTTCTTCTTTTCCCTTTTCTTCCGTTTGAATCTTTTCCTTCAATTCACCCCATTCCTTTTGCATCTTCCCTTTCGCCTTGTCTTATGTACACTACTACTCACTTTGGTTGCGATTTCGTTGACACTGTTTCACTATTCCCCTGTTAATATCACCTTCCTCCTTAATCTTCCCCTGTTGCTGCTCCACCATCATGCTTTCATAAATTTCACCGAATTAATTAACTACCTGCTTCATTTAGGTTTCCCAAAATTTTTATAAATGCAGTTTGTGTAAATTTCACCACCTAATACTTTACAGATTATCGGAGGAACATCCCTTAAGTATGATATTTCCTACTTGAAAAGGGACAATGGCACAATAGGGTGAAAATTAGGACCTGGAATACTGAATGAATCTACAATACTCGTATTTCTTCGGTATCACAATATCAAATAATGGTATCCAAGCACTAGTGAAATGATAAATAAAGAAGCTTATTAGTTACCAGTCAAGCTTTAATATTTTATTTAAGTGTGAAAACAATCATGCTAGCGTAAATAAGGCATTCAATGTGATTGCCATTCTAACACTTTAGAATTCTGTAACAAACCGCATCATTCGTTACTATCTTCAACTGATTGACAGGCAAGCTATTCCCACACAGCACATGACATCCAATGGATATCCATTGGATATACATAATATCCATTTTACGTCCATGCCCATGATGGATATCATATGGATATCCAATGGATATTGTTAGAGCAGAAAAATATTAATAAAACTTAAATAATGTGAACATATGGATACAAAGGGATGCAGTAGAATTTCTGGGTGTATATACTTTATTCAAGTATGTATATATCCATCAGACATCTAATAGATATCCATTGGATATCCCATGGATATACAGAAGACATCTATTAGATGTCCACTGGACATCTAGTTGATATTCCATTAATATGTTCACACTACAAGGAAACAACATTGATAAATTATTGAAACCGTTATTTACGTTTCTAAAAGATAAGGGAAGAAAAATAACTCGTTCTAGCACAAGAATTACCGGAAAGCGTTAAAACTAGCGCCAACAATAAATTTCGTTCCAAATTCTCATTGCGATTATAACCATATAATAAAATTATTTTTATTTCAATACAGAGAGTATTACTGTTTATGCCTGTTATTTCGTGAGACGAATGTATTATCATATTGTTATTCATTAATGCTCTCCCGAACAATAAACGCGGGATCATTTAATAACTCACCTAGGGGCATTGGATGCTTGAATTGTTGGCTACAATGACGAAAATCCGTTCGTATTTGTTTGGTTTGAAGTAGTGTGGACTAAAGTTGAGGTTATAAAATTTAGAAATGCATGTTGCCATTTTGCATCAACTGCTAAATGAAAAATGAACAACAGCCTACAAGTAGAGTTAGAAGATTGATATATTTCTCCAAATAATGTGTGTGTTGTTTTTATTAATAAGTTTTGTTGTGATTTTTAGTCAGTAAATAATTTACAGGCGAGTACATAACCTTAAACCATTTAGTTAGGAATACATCTTTTATACTTATTTACGTAAATACTCATATTATTTATGGCTGTAAAGACTACGTTGGTTGATAATAACATGGCTAATGAACGTGAACTATAAAACAAATATCTTCTTGATTTAGGTAAATATTTTTTACTTCGTATTGTGTATGTAAAACTTTATTTTACTGGTGGATATTCCTCGTCTTTACTTACAAGCAAGAAGCAGATCACTTCCGGTAGATTATGAAAGTAGATCACTTACAGGTGATTAAAACTATTGGGTATATATATATAGTCAGTTCCATCGTGATACTCAACATTAATGACTAATACCTATTATTTTGAACCACTAAAGTGTTGTAGTTATAGCTATAATAATGAAAGTAATGTTTATAAACATTTGTTCATATTATATTATTTATTGGATTGTCTTATAAGTTTGATTATAAGCAGTGTCTTTTTTCTTTACAGCAAGAATGCAAATCATAGATCAAGAAAATAAAGTTATTTAAATCATTTTAGAACACAATAAAATATTTGTTTGCTTATATTAGTGTTTCATTGTGGGGATGGGGTTAGAAAGAGAATCGTGATGGGTTAACATCGAATATCGATTTCATGTAAAAGCGATATCCATTCGATGACCACATGTATATATCCATACAATATCCATTAGATGTATAATGGATATCCATTTCGTGACCACATGTATATCCATACAACATCCACTATATATCCACACGGATATCCAGATTGACGGATATTGCTAGGACATCTGTATGTCCATTAGATATCCATTGGATATCCATGTATATCCATTGGATGTCTTGGATATCCATTGGATATCTAATGGACATCCATGTGCTATGTGGGTTTATACAGGCCACTACTCTGTTGCGTAAATTATATTCTGTAACAACTGGATAAGCATATACTTTATTTTTCATGTAGCCCCCCGGTAAAACGCTATTGGAGTCAGATCAGGTGACCTTGGACCAATCACCAGCACTAGAAAAATTTCCAATGAAATATGATCAAATCGAAAGAGTGTATCTCGAATTCTTAAGAAAAACAAACATCATCCGTATCATATTCAAACGCACCAACATTTGAGTGAAACAGATTTCACTGCCCGTTGTGATTCTTCCTTGTAGGTTCTCGATAATGTTGGAGATGATCCTGATTTTTTCAACGTTGTATTGCAGTTATTTTCCTTTTAATTGCTTGGATGGTTTTGTTTTAGTCAACCCAATCGATAGGTTTTGCAAACAAAGCAACAAAAAAGCTTTTTTAAAACCAACTTTAAGTTATCCGCGAAGATTTCATGTTATTTTTCTTTAATTTAGTGCCCATGCTGCGTTTACATAGGTGTTACTGTGGTTCAAGATCGAAGATTCTGGCTTAATAGGAAATTGAGTTATTGGATTTCAAATATTTGTACAAAAATTCCCTACCATAATGTATTTGGCTGCACCCAGACCTTTTTCAACACTTATTTACTGTTGCTGTATCCACACTTTTTGAAAATGATGAAATATTGTAGCTGACCAACAAGGCAACCTAAATTTCATTTTTGGAAAAATATCTTAAACAAATCAAATGGGGTAACAATTTAAACATAAATTGAAAATCTTGGTTCGCTGCTTTGTTGCAGGGGTTCCCCTTCCCCTTCTGCATGCCTACAACCACACTCAATGCATAAACAAGAATAATGTAAATAAGAATAGTTTATTGGGAACAACCCGCAAGAAAGTTACGGGCATTGTGATTTTTCCTTGTGGGTTCTCGATAATGACGGAGATGATCCTGATTTTTTCAACGTATTATTTACTGACAAATCAATTTTCCATTTTTTCATTATTGTGAACAGAAACAGAACGGAAAACAAACATTTCGTTCGCACTATCAATATGCAACAGTAATGGAGTGTTAACCTTTGGGAAGGTACCACAGGCGATCAAGTTATCGGACCCTATTTCTTTGATAGAACCTTAAATGGAACGAAATGTTTGGATTTTTTATGGCGAGACTTCTGGTTACTCCTCGATAATGTTCCACTCGACATTTTAAGAAAAATGTGGCTGCAAATAGATGGTGCAACTGCTCATTTTTCAATTGGAGTAAGAAACTATCTTAATAGACATTTTTGCAATAGATGAATAGACAGCAGGAGTGAAAATAATTGGCTCCTATTAATTTTTTTCAACGGGGTTACATAAAAATATTGCATATAATACCCCCCCCCCCCCCCAATCCGTCACTACAGAAGATATGAAATTGGGAATCGCAAACGCTTTTGTCACCTTTACACCAAAAATTTTCAAAAATATTTTAAAAATCTTTTGAAGATAGAATTGCTCTTTGCATAAAGCAAGATCGCCAACATTTTTTTAAATTTTAACAACACACCACGAGGGCTCACAGCCTAAATACTATCGTACCGTGGGTGTTGACAAGGAGGAAAGAGGCAACTTGTTAATTCTGGACTTGAAGGTTTGGAGGTTCGGAGGAGAAGGAAAAACATGTGCCGGCAAGGAATTCCACCACTTGGAAGTCCTCAGGACAAAAGAGCGGGCATACCAAGATGTTCTATGTCTGGTGACCTGGACAGTAAAAGGGTGCATTCGCTCTGTTCCCCTGGTAGATCTGTTGGGGGCAGCACGTGGGGGAACTATGGAGGAAAGCTCCTCTGAGCAGTGCCCGTGCAGATATCTATAAAAGAGAGGTCACCAACGGCACGTCGGTGGGCAAGGGATGGCAGCCTTTGGGTGAGGGTAGGGTCACCGATGAGACGTATAGCTCTCTTTTGAATGGAGTTCAGGATAGCGAGTGTAGAAGCGGCAGCTGCACCCCAGATGTTGGAGCAGTATTCGACGTTTGGCCTTATTTGTGAAGTATATAAGGTATAGAGATTAGCTGGTGAAAAGTATTTGCGAGCCCGGAAGAGGAAACCTAATTTCTTAGCAGCCGCTTCTGCAATTGATGTGACATGTTGGTGCCAATTAAGATTTCGATCCACAGAAATGCCAACAAGAGAAAAGGACTCATTACTTTGAATAACTTGGTTGTTCATTGTGATGGGTCTAGGGCTGGTGTATCTCTTATGAGAAAGAAAGCAAGACTGATATTTGGTGGGGTTGAATTGTACAAGATTTCTACTTCCCCAGTCTAATATTTTTTGGAGATCCACGGAGACAGAACCCTCCATGAGTCTGAGATCCTCATCTAATTGGGCTAAAGAGACAGGCTTAGAATATTGTATATTTGAGTGGAGGGTGCTGTCGTCCGTGTAACTGTGAACTGGGTTGGATGTGCTAGAGAGGTCATTGATGTGGAGAAGAAACAAAGTAGGGGCTAAAGCTGACCCTTGAGGAACTCCTGCATTAATTGGATACAGTTTAGAGGAATGGCCATCCACAACAACAGAAATGCTCCTGTTGGAGAGGAAATTTGTTGTCCAGGTACAAAGTTTTGGTGGTAGGCCATAGACCGGAAGTTTATTAAGCAGCGCTGCGTGCCAGATCTGGTCGAATGCTTTGGATATGTCTAGAGCAACAACCTGAGATTCACCATGTAGTTCCATAGACTTGATCCAAGAATGGGTGACAAAGGAAAGGAGGTCGGCAGTCGATCTGCGCTGACGGAATCCATACTGCCTGTCATGGATTAGACTGTGTTTTTCAAGAAATTTTTGTAATTCGGTGTTTATATACTTTTCCATCACTTTAGAGACGACTGAAAGGAGAGAAATAGGACTGTAGTTGCTAGGAAGCGCTTATATACAGCATCTTTTATAGTTTATATCTTTTGGTAGTTTTTGATTTCTTTGTTATTGTTTATCACATTTGTCATTTCATTAGTTTCATGTTTAATTCAGTTGATTGTGTTTTGAAATAAAATGTGTTAATTACATTGGAAGATTTTCTTTTAATGTGAAAATGGCATTTACAATCATAAAAGTATGGGTAGCATCAAACCATTTCACTTGGGTATAGGGAAGTCTAGTGTCATATGGAAGGCAATTACTTTTTCTATAAGATGGATCAACAAAATACAGGCCGTTCTGTTTAACATAAACAAGATAATCTACTTTGAATGTGCCAATAATTCCACTTGAATTTTTCAACACCCTGTAAATTACTGAGAAGTATTGACTACAGTGGTTGATGAAGTAACAAGTACGTCGTCGCAGGCTAGTGAGTTTTCCTTTCAATATTATCTTACATGGAAGATGAGTTTTTTCGAAAACCTCATATTCATCGAGAAATCAAGATATCTGACAAACAGTAATAGATAGGTATAGGGATCCTTCAAGAAAGTGGGCCTTATTTTTCCTGTAGAGTTCAAAATTGTTATCAAATACATGGTGTTCTATAAGAAAAAGCAACTTTGAAGTTCACACTTTATTGGACAATCCTGTATATCTGAAAATAATTTTGCATTGTGGCCTTGCTCACCTACATAATCCTCCATCATTAAAAATTTGATATAAAGAAGTATATAGATGTGAGACTCTGTGCAGTTTGTTATGGGACACCTGAATATTTGTTAGTTAGGTATAATTATGTATAGGTGAAAATCCAGGTAGTGGACCTTGTAAACTTTGCTTTGGACAATAAACTGTTATTGTTATTATATGTTATTAAATTACATGCATACTTACACAAGTACTGCATTCGGGTCACAAGAATGATTAATTCTGGCAATAGTTGGACATATTGTCTGAAGACGTCTTTCAATCTTCTCAGAAAGAACACCAATCGCCACGTTTGGTAGGTCAAAGTAAACTGTATTGGTTAAAGCCTGACAATAATGTATCAACATTAAACCTCCAACAAATATATACAAGTTGTATGTTGTTGTCTTAATGGGAAATTCTTTCTTTAACTCCTTAAAGAACTTCGTTCGTTTAATCAAATACAGCAAGGTCCTCGTTACACGCTAAAAAATAAATAAATAAATAAATAAAAGTCTTACATAACTGGTTACCCAGTGAATGGCAGATTGCTGATAATTTTTTAAATGCATGTGACAACAAAAATTAGGTGATTTGCTCTTTAGATGCTGTATAAATTGGATGCGTTTAATAGTTGACTCGAACAAAGATTAATATACTCAAACGCAGAATTGAGCGTTTAAAAACTGTTCAAACGTCCACTCTCTTCCGTTTGATAACTATTCCAACTGCTCAAGCAGCTTTTTCAAACCGTATGTTGAGAGTTCCCAGGCAACACAATTGTGATATTCACATCGCTGAGATGTTATTTTTAAGTAACCAATGCGACATATCCTGATACATGCATGTCATGTTTCTGCTATTGTTTTCTGTTACCTATGATTTTGCGCTTACACTGGTACATGCTAGCGATGTTAGCTGTTACATGCCAAGTATGTAACAGCGACATATCAATAATTTACATTTCAGAAGTTAATTTTAATGATA
Source organism: Tillus elongatus (assembly GCA_964006375.1). Lineage (NCBI taxonomy): Eukaryota > Metazoa > Arthropoda > Insecta > Coleoptera > Cleridae > Tillus > Tillus elongatus. The sequence continues at coordinate 196,806,382 of OZ023263.1, forward strand.
TGCTAGCGATATTATAAACTACATCGCTGTTCCTTCAGAAAAATAACATGCTAAGCATGTAATTAACACATGATGACCGTTACTTTATAGATTCACAGTTCATATTCACGCCACACCGTTTGTCATCGCTGGAATCGCATTGACACTTGGTTATTTTTTAACTTTTATTGTGTGTGACATGTGACGCACGACAATGACATACAAGAGTTTCGTATTTTGTTGTGGATCTGGATTATTTATTGCAATTTAGGTTTTAGGCAGAAGTTTTTTGTGTTTGTACATTAAGCATTATCCTGCAATTACAATCACGAGGTAAGTACCTACCTATATAGAATATATCTATTACCCAGTAAGTATATTTTTTAGGTTAAGTGTATAACTACTTATTATATGATGAACATCTAATATATTTGGCAAATTAAATCGATTGTTTACAAACAATACAGCATTTGTGTACATGGATTTAACATGGCAGTAGCAGTAAAACCGCCACAGAAAATTATCTGCCTAAATCGCGAATCTAGACAAAATGTTTACTACACTATCTGTTATTGTGTCACTGGTTTTGTCAAAAGTTAGCGCCAATTTTTATTAATCCGCATTTCATGAGCAGAATTACTTTTGTGTTTGCACAACGTAAGAAACAATTGTTATACTGAGGTGTTTACATTAACTATTTGAGTTAGATAATTTTATTGTCGTTCATTTCTTAATGTAAAATGTCCAAAGGTAATTTCACTGGTTTCATATAGACAAAAAATACGCGAAACCTAAAAGACAAACAAATTAACACTCTTGACTTATTGCCATACTGGGTAGTAATTTTAGATTGCAATAAAAATAATATAGGGAAGTTGCAACTTTTCCATATGTCGAGCCGAATTCGACTTCCGCTATTAATCAATTCCCACTACCTAAAAATATTGATGATGCATTAGTAATATCATCATTTATGTCTTTAATATTATCATCTATACCTCCAGTGGACTCAAAGGTTGGCACAGTGTTTTATAAAACAACAATAAAAATACTACCAATTTTTCTAACAGCTTGTTTTTGAAATTTCAGATGTAATTCTGCAGAACAACCAACTAAAAAAAAAGGTGTGAAATTTCTGGTTCCGAGTGTTTCCATCGAGCAAGACAGCGGAAACAGAGAAATGACAAAAAGCATATTTCACCAAAGAAATGGAAATTTACAGCTTAACTTTTAATTTATATAGACAATATGGGATCATTGTTGTTTCTATGTTTACAAATTCCAGCAAGTTTATGCATATGTTTTCAACTCATTTTATTTTTAGATCTGTATTATGAGAATTTTGTTTTTTTATTTAGTGTTTACTGAAAAAAATATTGTTTTGTGGTCCATAAAATACATGTTAACATTTTTTAGAAGTTTGCATTTACCTACACCTTTGGAATTCATTTTTAGTTTTATATTTATATTATGAGACTTTGTTTTTTCTATAAATTTAGGGTTAGTTGGAAAATATATTGTTTTGTGCTGCTGTAAATACATGTTAAATTTTTAGAAGCTTTTATTTATGTATATATTTAGAATTCATTTTTGTTTTTATACTATATGAGAATTTTGTTTTTTTTTCTTCATTTACTGAAAATGTTATAGTTTTGTATGTTGTATAAAATATATATCTCCATTTTCTAGAAGTTCATCTGTTGTTTTTATTGTCCCATTCATTTTTTTTATAAATATTTTATACTCTTAACTCAGATGCAGATTGAGTTTACTATTACCAATAATTATTAGTAACTTAGTATATATGTATAAATATATATATATATATATATATATATATATATATATATATATATATATATATATATATATATATATATATATATATATATATATATATATATATATATATATATATATATATATATATATATATATATGTAAATACCACGTGTATTTATTTTATAATGAATAACAAAAAAAAACAGAACAAATAGGGCACTGACAATAAGCAAAGTTACCTACCTTTATTCTCCAATAATGCAGGAACATAAGCTTCGGTTTTCTGTATTCACACACAACACCTCTAGGGACCTCGTGTCTCCCAAAAAGGACTTACAAACAAAATGGATATTTAGAGACCTCGTGTCTCTTCAAGGGGTTGAAAACAATTCGCTTTCTCGAGACCTCTTGCCTCTTCAAGGACTCAAAAACAAGTGGCAGAGGGATGCAAGCGTCTCTCCCTTCTCTCATTCTTCTTCCCCCTCTCTGGTCTTCTGGCGGAAACCATTAGTAACACTTACTCTATGTCAGTGTAGCGCGCGACATTTGAATTTAAAAGTGACAGAACAACGAGCATGAACATTCCGCCCACCAAAATAAGGATTTATTTTCATAATTATATTGTTTCTCAAATAAACAAACAAAACAAAAATTTACAATAAGCACAAAAAACAAAAAACTGAAGCTATTGGATTTATAATTAACTGTACAAAAAATTTCAAGGCAGACGTATTACTGCGATGGCAACAGACATAACTTCGTCAGAGGCCTATCAAAAGTGCCACTACTAGTGCGAACTTGAGCTACCCGAGCTATACCATCACGGCCTGGGTATAGTTGCATAATGCGTCCGAGCTTCCAAACAAGAGGTGACGAAGTCTCATCTTTAATCACAACTAAAGCTCCGATCGGGGGGGACGTTTGCACAGTATCCCACTTACCACGCTGCTGCAGTGTATGCAGGTATTCGTTCTTCCAGCGGCGCCAAAAGTCCTGGTGGATCCTTTGCACCAGCTGCCAGCGTGACAAGCGATTCATACTTAACAAAGTCAAATCAGCATCAGGAGGAGCACCTAACGGTTCCATTGTAAGAAAATGTCCTGGGGATAGGGCTAACAGATCATTTGGATCAGTACTCGCACTACACAATGGTCGAGAATTCAAAACTGATTCCACTTGAGCAAGCAACGTGGACATTTCCTCAAAGGTCAGAATTTGCAAACCGATCACCCTTCGCAAATGAGTCTTGACTGAGCGCACTCCTGCCTCCCACAGACCTCCAAAATGCGGAGCTGATGGGGGGTTGAAATGCCACTTAATGGTACAAGCATCTGCTGCCCCCTTTGCATAGTTTAAGAGCTGCTTATTTGAGCCGACGAAGTTGGTACCTCTATCGCTATACAAATTGTCACATTTTCCTCTGCGAGCCACAAACCTCCGAAGAGCTGCCAAGAAGGCTTCAGCTGAAAGATCAGACACTACTTCCAAATGGAGGGCCTTCGTTGCCATGCACACAAACAAACAAATATATGCTTTCACCTTTCGGACACCTCGATATCTGCCCTGTGTCACAAAAACTGGACCTGCAAAATCAACTCCGCTGTGTGAAAACGGCTTCAACTGAGAAACCCTGGCAACTGGCAAATCAGACATCATCGGTGCCATGGGAGTAGGATTCACTCGAAAGCAACGATAGCACCTTGACAAAACATGATGAATAGCTCTCCGAGGGGACAAAATCCAAAACTGTTGCGAAAGCAAATGAAGCAATGTGCGAGGACCAGGATGAAGATTGACATGGTGTGTGTGTGCAATGATTAACTCGGTGAGACGATGTGAGCGGGGCAACAATATAGGGTGTTTCACTTCAACTGGAACATCAGCTTGACGAAGGCGACCGCCCACCCTGAGGATACCCTCTGTATCCAGAAAGGGGGCTAACTTATTTATTGCCCTCGCACACCTCTCACCTTTAACCAAGGATGCTATTTCCCTTTGAAATACTTCACCTTGAGCACATTTGATAAGCATATGAAGCGCCTCCTGTAATTCGGTGGCTGTCAGAGATGCAGTAGTTCGGTCAGATGGAGACACCCTACAATTTCGCACAAACCGCTGACAATATACAACAACACCCTGAATTTTCCGTAGATGCGAAAAGCGATTCAAAAGTTTACTGAGCCACTCCTCATTTGCCAAAGTAACTAGTACGGGGAGAGTTCGTTGCTCCGCCAGGCACTCTTCTGGCGGCTCAAAACGCAACGACTTGGGCCAATTTTCTCTTGCCAATTTTAGCCAGGCGGGTCCCGCCCACCATAGTGGATGCTCACAAAACCCAGAAGGTAACATGCCTCTCGATGCACAATCAGCTGGGTTTTCTTGTCCACTTACGTGATGCCATGACTCTGGAGGAATCTTCTCATGTATGCTTGCTACTCGATTCCCAATAAAGGTCTTCCACCTATTGGAAGATGATTTTATCCAGGCAAGTGCCACCATAGAGTCTGACCAAGCATACATAGAGTTAAACTCAAAACGACCTTCATACACCCGACACACAAATTCCAGAAGCTTTGCCAACAATAAACACCCACACAATTCGAGACGTGGAATCGATATTCTTTTTAAAGGTGATACCTTGGACTTGGCACACAGAAAATTGATCCAAACTTGACCCTCCTCTGATACTTGTCTCAAGTAAACAACTGCAGCATACCCTCGCTCCGATGCATCACAGAACCCATGGAGTTCTGTACTGATGATATTATCGTGTTTTACGCCTCTGGGAATTGATAAACCTGCTAGCGCACTGAGTTGTGATTTATACTGAGACCACTGACCAACAATATCCTTTGAGGGCTTATCATCCCATCCCACTTTTTGCTCCCACAAGCACTGCATAAGATATTTTGCCAACAGGGTAACAGGAGACAAAAAACCCAGGGGGTCATAAATTCTTGCCAATTCCGAAAGAAGATTTCGTTTTGTGCACGGACGATCAATAGGTTCAACATTAAAAGAGAATGTATCACCTATGGGACACCACTGCAATCCTAAAATTTTCAACACTGATGGATCATTTAAATCTAACGATCGAGGTTGCTGACTATCAGCTGATACTGTGGACAACAGTTTCGAATTATTGCTGGCCCACTTCTTCAATTCAAAACCCCCCTTAGCAAACAACCCAATCAATTGCCGTTGCAACTCAAAAGCCTCTGACAATGAGTCGACTCCACTGACTACATCATCCACATAGAGATTGGACCGAACTAGCTTTGCTGCCAATGGAAAAGATGATTCCTCATCATCACAAAGCTGCATCATTGTTCGGATTGCCATGTGTGGGCTTGAGGAGACCCCATATGTGACAGTATTAAGGCGATATTTCTGTACAGGTTCCCCCTTTGAGAACCTCCAGAGAATTCTTTGATAATCCCTATGATTATCTACAACCAAAATTTGTCGATACATTTGCCGAATGTCAGCAGTAAATGCAATTTTGTTTGAGCGAAATTTCAACAACACAGTGGCAATATCTGTCTGCAACTTCGCTCCCACTAACAACGTATCGTTCAGAGATACACCATTCGTACTTTTGGAACTAGCATCAAATACCACCCGCAGTTTGGTCGAAAGGCTGTGAGGACGCAACACACAATGATGGGGAATATAGTATGCATCAGATGGTTCCACCGCTACATCTGATACCAGAGACATATGGCCAGACTCATAATAATCCCTGATAAACTCCGAATAGGACTTGTGCAACGCTGGATCCCTACTAAGACGTGCTTCCAGGGAGTAAAACCGCCTCAATGCAACACTGAAAGATTCTCCCAAACACGGAGTACCCTCACGAAAGGGCATATTTAAAATATATCTCCCAGCACTATTTCGGTGCTGAGTCTTCTTGAAGATTTCCTCACATTTTTTATCTTCCGGAGACATAACTAAACCTTGTGGTACCTGTTCCAAGCTCCAAAACTGTTTCAAGGTATGATCCAAGTCGACCAACGTGCATAAACTATTCACAACAGAATGAGACTTTGACTGTTCTACACTGCCCATAAGCACCCAACCAAAAACAGTATTGATGGCCACTGGTGCACCTCGAGGCCCTCTCTTTATTCCAGGTCTAACCACATGAGCATAAACGTCAGTACCCAACAAAATTTCAATGTCCCCTGGTATACCAAACTCTGAATCTGCCAACTCTAAGTTCTGAATATGTTGCCAGTGGCACTGCTCAATTTTAGCAGAAGGGATCTTGGAACAAATGTTCGGAATCACAATCATGTCCAACTCTAACTTTGTTGGCTCATAAATGGACTCTACTCGACATTTGAGAGTGCCTTGGCTAGCAAGCGAGCTCATTTGGTTCAAGCCTTGAACCATCACTGAACGAGATGAGGTGTTGAGCCCCAATTTTTCAACACACTGCTGCGAAATGAAATTAGCCTCACTCGCACAATCCAGGAGAGCTCGACATCTCCTAACCTTTCCATTTTTATCTCGTACTAATAGCATTATAGTTGCCAGTAACACGGACTGTTCCCTTTTTACCACACTTGCCAACACACGCAATTGCTCTGCACCTTGTGGCTCTTCCACAGGTGGCTTGTTTGAGTCACTCTCATCTCCCGATGCCAGTGCTTTTGGGAAGTGCAATAATGTATGATGGTGTTTATTACATACACGACAACTTGATGACTTGCACTCCCTGCTGGCATGCGAGTTTTGCGAGTTTGATAAACAGTTAAAACAAAGATTATTCTTTTTTGCGAACGTATACCGTTTATGAGAGGATAAAGATAGAAATCCATCACACTTGAGCATGGGGTGCTCCTCCTTACAATAAGCACATACAAGCTTTGTGCTGGTAACAAAGGACGAAGCGGGCCTAGCAGTGGTTGCTGAAACATGCTGCCTTCTATTAGTCACATAATTGGAAGTTAAGGCAGTTGTCTCCATTGCTTTACACTGCTTTTCCAAGAATCTACATAAACTACTAAAACTGGGAATGTCCGATTCGCAAAACTCAAGCTCAAATTTTTGCTTAAGACTCATATCCACCTTTTGCAGCAACATGTTGAATTTAGTGAAATCCCACATGTCATGTTCAAACTGCTTCAACGCTTCCAAATTTTCACTGAATACAGACAACAACGTTCGTAGGGAAGAAGCAGATTCACTATTTGCTTTGGGGGCCTGTACAATACCCTGCCAATAATTGGTCAACAAAACCCGGGTATTGTGATACCTTGAGACCAGAGACTTGAATGCAATCCCATAATTGCTTCCCGTTAGCGGTAAATTTTTGATGAGGCCAGCTGCATCCTTCACTAACGAAGCACTCAAATATTGGAACTTTTCAATATCTGACAATGATTTGTTCTCATGAATCATTGTTTTAAACAGATCATAAAAGGTTGGCCAGTTTTTCCAATTTCCATCGAATTTTGGCATTTCGATTTTCGGTAACCTCAAATGTCTGTTTAAATTTGAAGTTGACATAATCGCGTTTGCGTTCGTTACTTCCTTTTCACTGAGAGATCGAGCGTTCGATGATTTGACAGAACACCGCGACTTACTCGATGCTCGACTCGATTTCGAACTACCGTGAAAAACGGATCGAGCTTGATTCTCAGCGGCTTTATTTGCATAACCTCTCAGTTCTCGATAGATAGTTTTTATAGAGTATTGCAGTTCATCGAATTTGTTCTGCATTTCATGCTCGCTCTCCAACTCTGATCGATCAACTACCGACACGATGTCCAAATGCAATGAATCAAATAGATTGACCAACTCATTCAACGCCTCAAAACGAACCTCAAATCTATTCAACCTATCTAAATCCACTACTGCGTCTATTTTGACCTGTTGAGCCACGTGCAATATGGCTTCTACTCGTCTATAAACGCTTTCGCGCTTATTTTTTAGCTGAATCAACTCCATTGTTCAACGCAAAAAATTCCTAAACGCGATTTAAACAATATGCAAACGTGATTTCAACAATATGCAATTCGAGTATGTACCTAGTTATATACAAGCAATAACGTCACCTTGAAATTAAATGACTCAACACGGCAATAAACAATTACAAATTTACTAGACTAAAGGAAACAAGTAAAATTACTTCAAAAAATGGACTGTATCAACTAATAACAAAACAAAACAACTATAAAAATCCGGTCGATGGGCCAAATGTAAATACCACGTGTATTTATTTTATAATGAATAACAAAAAAAAACAGAACAAATAGGGCACTGACAATAAGCAAAGTTACCTACCTTTATTCTCCAATAATGCAGGAACATAAGCTTCGGTTTTCTGTATTCACACACAACACCTCTAGGGACCTCGTGTCTCCCAAAAAGGACTTACAAACAAAATGGATATTTAGAGACCTCGTGTCTCTTCAAGGGGTTGAAAACAATTCGCTTTCTCGAGACCTCTTGCCTCTTCAAGGACTCAAAAACAAGTGGCAGAGGGATGCAAGCGTCTCTCCCTTCTCTCATTCTTCTTCCCCCTCTCTGGTCTTCTGGCGGAAACCATTAGTAACACTTACTCTATGTCAGTGTAGCGCGCGACATTTGAATTTAAAAGTGACAGAACAACGAGCATGAACAATATATATATATATATATATATATATATATATATATATATATATATATATATATATATATATATATATATATATATATATATATAATTTACATGACAGCCATGAAGTATGAATTATATACTGGGAATATATCATAGGACATCTCAAGTACATTATTTAGTTACATGCTAGAGATGAGTCTAGATACATTATTGTAATATTAGTAAGTACATCTCCTTAACAGCACAGGCGATGTCTCCAGCATGTTAAGCCGTCATGTCCCTGCGATGTGTTGTCAATGTTGGCAGTTGCTGACATTTCCTAGCTCTGGTAACTTGCATAGACCTTACAAAGTACATCTCTGCGATGTACAATGTCGCGCTGTTACATGCAAAGTACATGATTGTTATGTAGTTGTGTTGCCTGGGTTGGTGCATTAGAATGGTTTTAGTTCATAACCTAAGAAATTTGAAAAGCCAGAGTATTTTTTTTTTAATTTAATTATTCTAAAGATGAATTATAATATGATTGCATAGGTGCTAGGTGCAGAGCAATAAGTATCTTATGCTGTGGTAGATGTAACTACTGTATCGCCATAAATTGCAATATCGGAAACGATTGGGGCATATAACAAATAATTGCAACGCTGCATAGTTGTTATGTCACTTGATTGCCTTCACGGGTTAGTGATTGAATTTTCGGTGGTTTTCTGGACTATTAATTCAGTTCATTGGAGTCAATCAGTTATTGACGACTTCTTGCGTCATTCATTGATCCAGTTTTGTTTGATTTACAGTTTTTAGTCGTCATTTCAACAATATTGGTGAGTCACAGGCGTGAATCTTCATATCTGCTCATTATCAGCATACATTTCATGTTCAAAGATAACACTTCATACACAGGCTTTTTAATTGTTTCCACACGTTGTTGCCGGACTGTTTGATTTGTCTGTGGTTATACTATTGGTACTGTAATAATTAATTGTGCTAACTAGAAGAAAAGTACATCTGGTTCTCAGACTGTCAACGGCGACACCTGTGGAGCCTCATTGCATTCTGGTTGAATCGGTTTAACTGCTGACGATGCGCTACTGCCCACCAGATCCAAAACAAAAAACAGCAAAGTGTACTGGACCAGGTGCTCCAACACATTGCCAGTTCAAAGTCTTGAGCATCAATTTTATAGGTGTATATCTGCTCACTTTTAAGAAAATTCGCACTCCACGATTCTGCAGTTTCTGTAACATATTCAGAGAGTTCAGATCAATCACGTGAAGCAGGTAGCACAGTAATCAAAATGAGGTTGCAACAGTGTGCGATACACCGTAATATTAGCAAACACTGACAAATTGTGACTGAGTCTGCTGAACAAAAATAATTTTTTCTTTATTTTCTTGCTTATGTACTCACGGGTGACTCCTAAAGCCAAGTGCCTCATCCACAATAAATCCTAAATATTTCATTTCTTTTATAAATTCTATCTTCTTGTTTTCAAACCTCAAAGTTATATTATTATAATCTATTTTCTTCAGCCTATACTTACTATCCAATAACATAGCTTTCGTTTTGTTCGCATTCAACCCCAGTCTGTTCACATGCAGGTATGAAGCAAACCTATCAAGATCTTCATTCATCCTTGTAACCATATTTGCAACATTGTCTCCAGTACAGGCAATCAATGCCTCGTCAGCAAACAAAGTTATATATTCAAAATCTCCACTAAAAGTAATATCATTCATATAAATGATAAAAAGTAGGGGTCCGAGTAAACTCCCCTGAGGAACTCCAGTGCAGCTCACCATCTCATCTGATATTTCTTTCTCTAATCTGGTCCTCTGTGTCCTGCCCGTCAAGTATTGCCTCAGACATCCTAACACATTTCCACCAATACCATAATATGCCAGCTTCTGTAGAAGAATATCTTTGTCGATTGTTTCGAAAGCTCTCTTAAGATCAACAAACACAGCTAGTACATATTTTCCCTGATCTATTGCTTCTTTCCACTTAGAAATCGTCACCTCCCCCACAGATGTCTTAACATTTTTATAAGCGCAGTCCCTCTCTTTTGCTTTACGCCTAAGCTCTTGATCATACCAAGGATATATATATATATATATATATATATATATATATATATATATATATATATATATATATATATATAAACACACATGAATAAAAGAGGACCGCACTGGGTGCGCTGTCTTGAGGAATGCCCCATGGACTTTCTTTTATTTCTGATACCCTCGCTTTACACTAAAATTCTGTACCCTCTGACTTAGGTAACACTTAAACCATTTATATACAACTCCCCCCACTCTATACATCCTCAATTTCATTAGCAGTTTCACTCCATCAACAGTTTCGAAAGCTTTCTTTAAATCTAAAAACTCAGCAACTGTTACACCCGGGTACTCAGCAGAAATCAAAAATCAAATTCCCTGACATTTCCAGGTTCAGCAAGTAAACTTTTCATAATACTTAAAATTAAGGGCACACATCTCTGAATATGTTTCTATTCAAGAAACAAATAAAAATTCTGAACAAAAAACTTGTTTAATACACAAACATCATCAAAAACATAAATATGCTGATTCTTTTAAACTTCTAAAGAAAACTAATAATTTTCTACTTAAATGAATGAGTATTACACGTTTTTGCAGTAACTACTAATTAAGCTTCACTCATTTTGGTCTAAATGAGATCAAACCACAAGAGCCATATTGTAACCACTGTTCAAGTATTCGAATAAAAACACGTCTTGAAAGAAAAAATACTTAACAACGAAAATAAATCTCAAATGTTTATTATGAAAAAGGTCCAAATGAAATTACCACACTGTGGAAATAAGATAGTGTTCATACATATTTTATCAATGTGGTAATTTTTGATTTTAAAACACCAATCTCAAATTTTGCACTTTCTTCAGTGTGTTTTTCCCCGTTCCTAGTTGTGATATTTCTCTATGTGTTTTATGTATCATTTTTTTCTGCTTCGCTCATCCAAAGCGTTGTTTTCTGATTTTCATCAAGATCACTCTTATATTCATGATAATATGAATTCTTGATACTACTTTAGATTGACTTCTCTATTTCCCACTTGTCCTAATTTCTTTACACTCCTAATTTATTTAAACTATCATACACAATGCGTTGAGATATTAAGGTTTTCCCTTGTGGATTACAATACAAGTACCCATATACAAATGCCCAATATTTTCACTCCAACTTTAACTCTATATTACATGATCATAAAGGTTAAAATAGAATAAGTACCAACAGTGCATCTCTACACCGCCAATAACTAGAGTGCATTTTATGCATTCAAGGAAGAATATTTCAAATGAGATAAACAAATGAGACATATTTGAGATAGATGAAGAAGCTATATTTATTTTGGTGCATGATGTGATGTTCGCTGCGGCTAAAATTAATATACCAAATGGCAGCATGTTATCTGATAAACTTCCCTAGAAGACAAATATTTAGGTGAAAAAGATGCGTATAATATACTTATATCATTTGAAACCAAAATAATTTGCTTGTGACTGAATTTACAAATATATAATTTCCAGGTCTGCTAAATGATTTCCCTGACATTTGAGTAAAATCACAAATTTCCCTGACATTTTAGGGGGTATTTCAAATTCGCTGATTTTTCCCGGTTCTCCTGGTTTTCCAGGTGGCTAAGTACCAGTGGCGATTTCTCCTAGTGAGCTAGGTGTGCGCCGCACACCCTAAAATATAATTAAAATGTGCACAGTTAAATATGTTTTATTTCTTTTTCCCTTAGTCTTAATACACTACATATTATATGACAATCGATTTAATTTACTTATTTGATTTCATAAATAGTCGGTTAATAGTGACTTGGAATGAAGTAGGTACCACGTCTTCATTCAGAGAATATGAGTAGGTCAATAGCAACCGGGAATGAATTCGGGTTAGGTGTGTGTTGATATTTCCAAACACTTCAGTCGATAGAGCTGTATTGGTATACAATACAGTCCCCCACCCATGTGTTTAAAACAGTGAGAAAAATACCATTGATTTTAACACTGCAGTGAGCGGTAAAAATACCGCTCAAGACAAATGAATGGAAGGCCGGTCTAACAAACATTGTGATAGCATTATTTACAAACATTACGACTGCGCTTGCAAAGACCACAGTATTCTAGAATCAAAGACTATAATACATTTTAGTACATTTCCGTAGAAAAAATTCACTAATAGGGAGATCTCGACTTTTGAAAAATTGTTTGCAAATGAGCGCGAACTAGGACCCCTAGAACCCATATCCGGGGTCAGTTTCAATTTATATATATATATATATATATATATATATATATATATATATATATATATATATATATATATATATATATATATATATATATATATATATATATATATATGTGTGTGTGTATGTATGTATATAAATAATGTTTCTGTTGAAAAAGATGTAGAATTTAATTTGAGTCAAGTTTTAAAATATAGAAATTTTTGATTAAAATGAAGAAACTGATTTCAAGTACCATCCATATTTCTAGAAATTGTAATGGTACATAATGAGGTGAGGTAATTTTGGAGATTAGAAATCAGATGACAGAACTTTGGAATAATTGACATTTAGATTAAAATTTAGTCAAAATTGCATCATTTGCAGCCACAAGTTTAGACTTGTAAGATGCTTTGTACTATTTATATAACAATAAACTATATATATATATATATATATATATATATATATATATATATATATATATATATATATACACATATATATACATATATATACCTACCAAAATTGGTTATCTTATCTTTTTTATTTTTTGAGATACAAATTTTTTTCGAATGAAAACTCAAAATTTTCCCGGAAAACCTCGTCCGATTTTCCTGACTAACGAACTTATCCAAGCCATTTACAGAGGGTACATGCCAAATTTTATCAAAATTGGCCGATTATATTTTGAGTTATCGGCGTGATACCTATGTATATATATATATATATATATATATATATATATATATATATATATATATATATATATATATATATATATATATATATATATATATATATATATATATATATATATATATATATATATATATATATATATATATATATATATTATATATATAATAACTCAAAATTATATTTTGAGTTATCGGCGTGATAGCTATGTATATATATATATATATATATATATATATATATATATATATATATATATATATATATATATATATATATATATATATATATATAATAACTCAAAATATAATCGGCCAATTTTGATAAAATTTGGCATGTACCTTCCCCCCTCTGTAAATGGCTTGGATAAGTTCGTTAGTCAGGAAAATCGGACGAGGTTTTCCGGGAAAATTTTGAGTTTTCATTCGAAAAAAATTTGTATCTCAAAAAATAAAAAAGATAAGATAACCAATTTTGGTAGGTAGGTTTACGATATAAAAATTAAACTACACACCAAAATTTAGATTTCTATGTTGCAAGAAAAAAAAAGTTATAATAAAATGTGCCAGATCATTTCTATGAAAATTCACTACCATAACGCACTTGCTGCATCCAGACTTTTTACACATTTTATTATTTACTACCATATTAACATTGAACTACTTTTAATGTTTTCAGTTTTCACCCCGTTCCGGACAGTGCTAACACTAACACAAATTTGTGTGAAGAGAAGAGCTTGATAATAATTCCATGTTCTTTTCGTGTTTTAAAGTTTTATGTGACTTTTTAATTTGTTAGTGTTGCAGTGGGAAATTAATTTATTTATCTACGTATTATTCCCATAATACTATATATATAGGTACAATATATATATATATATATATATATATATATATATATATATATATATATATATATATATATATATATATATATATATATATACATTTTGTGTTAATAATTTTTAAAACCACCACTAACAGCAACTCGTTACCGCACACCCGAACATTTTGGTCAGGAGACGCCACTGCTGGGTACCCTGTACACGCTTTTCATTCATACTATTCTTCCATTTATTTAGTACACACTGAAAAGCAGTTTCACAACTATAATTTTCCCGAAAGCTAGGTAGTTAGGTGACTTATTAATTGATACGCCGAAGTACACCATATATTTTTTATATTCTGTACAAATACACATTTATTTCAACTGAGATATTTAATACAACATCTTTGAGTTATGAGCTTAAGAACTAGAATTTGATTGCAGATTGAATTAATGTTAAACGTGGAAATGAATGCTACATAATGAATACTATAGACTGAATTCCGTTCTGATGTAACAGAATGAGCTTATATGCTTGGGGGTGGTGGCTTACAGCGTTGTCACGTTGAGCAATACGGAACATGCCGCCCCCCTTGAAGGAATTGCCTTCAAAATGTTTTACTGCAGGTTATATAAACAGATGTTTCGACTTAAATATAAATTAATTATTAATAAAAATGTCAATATACAATAAGTAAATGATTCATGCGATATTAAATATTTTGCTAAATATGCAAAATAATTGGTTCGTACACACAGTCTCGATAGCAAGAACACAAACTTTGTTAAGTGCACATTTCACAACACCATTTCGAGTTAGTACACTTACTACTCTGATTTTGCTATCGTGTTTTCCCATGATAAACATCCACTATTTTCCCCATAAGCCAAACTAGCGGTGGACAGTTGTCTTCTTTCAGTAGAACGATATTTCCCTTTTTTATAATAGTAGTTGGATCTTGATACAATTTACTGTGAACTTGTAAGGTAGACAGATATTCCTTGGACAATGGTTTCCAAAAATGTTCTGTTAATTCTTGTATTTTTTGATAATTTGATACTAAGTTTTGTGGAATTTCAAATATACTGGTTTCTACAAGTTCAGGGGTTAAAGGTTTTGGATCATTTGGATCATGAGATAATAATGGTCTGGAGTTTAAACAAGCTTCAATACGAGTTAAAAGTGTATACATGTTTTGTGGTTAACATTGAATTAAACGTTATTCGTTTTAAATGGTGTTTTACTGATTTGACTCCTGCTTCCCATAACCCAGCAAATGTAGGTGATCATGCAGGTATAAAATGCTATTTAATGTCTTCTTTAGTAATAAAATTTTGAAACTGTGTTTGTTTGAATAACTTATTTAATTCTTATGAGGCACCTGTAAATGTAGTAGGATTATTTGAATATAAATTAGCACACAAACCGTGGCGAGACAGCATACACTTCAATGCAGCTAGCAAGGCTGTAGTGGTGCAGTCATAAGTTAAGTCGAAGTGAATTGCCTTTGTTGCCATACATATAAACAACACAATGTAAATTTTCAACACCTTATGACCTCGATTGTGATTGTCCTTAATTTTAATTGGTCTGGCTGGCTGAACCCGAGTTTCAGGTAAATTACCCATAATTGGTTGAATTGTACATGGATTAACCCTAAAACATATAATGCATTTATGAATTATGTTTCTTATGGTGCTACGTCCCGAAATGGGCCAATATTATCCCATATATGCTGTGCCACACATGATTTCCTAGCGTACCATATCGTAAATGTGCGAGATGTTCACGAAATCTGGTGGCTATGTTTCTCTTGGTTTGATCCATGTATTTAAGATTTCAATCTTTGCAACCTATTTCATAAATACCCGACATTTCAGTGGCTTTGTCTATGTCTTTCGTATTACCCAACAAATTTTTTAAATTACTTTTTGTCGAAAAAGTCAAATGTGAATCGGCTTTCTTAAAAATACTTTCTAAACCCTTTGTGATATGTGGTTCATAAGGTAGACACACAAATTTTTTCTCTATTTTATCTTTCTTAAATGTCGTACATTCAAATATCATTTCTTTGTTCTATTTTTGTTAACCAATTTGTCCACTAAACCATCCGAATAACCGTTATATCTCGTCACGTTTTTTATGTTCTTTAATTCTATATTAAATCTACTTGTACTTAACAGAAAATTTATCAACCTGTTTACCAGGAAATTTAAACTAGCCGTTTTCTGTGCAAACATATGATGTGAGTCGTTAGGAATATAACTAATAGTGGCCATTTCTTTCCTGTAGACATCGAATTCAAGCGAGCCATTATTTTTATTTTTAATAACTTGTACATCTAGAAACGAAAGTTTATTGTTGATTTCTATTTCGTGGGTAAAGTTTATTGAAACAAATTGACTATTTAGTTTTTCAGTAAATTCTTCAACCTTACATATATTTGTGTCAAACACTGCAAAAATATTGTCTAACGAAACCAAACTCTAGGGAAATACTTATTTTTATTTTTTAAATCCGTCTCAAATCTACTCATAAAAAGGTCTGCAATAAAAGGAGATAATGGATTGCCCATTGCCGTGCCTTCAGTTTGTTCAAAAAACTCAATTGTTGAATTGGAAAATATTTTGTTTTATACAAAAGCTAGTTAGAGTAAAATATTCTTTGCAGACATCTTGACTTATGTTATTCAATTTTAACAATTGTTCCAAATACTCCTGCGTACGTTTTGTGGGTACACTAGGAAATAATGACACCACTTCAAATGATATCAAAATCTCAACTTCCGGTAATTTAACATCTTTAATTTTATTAATGAATTCAAGTGAATTCAAAACTGAGCAACGTTTTTGTTTAATAGGTACGCTTTTAAACTCATTTGACAACCACTTTGCTAGATTATATGTTGGAGAATCTATAGCTAAAATAATAGGCCTCATTGGTTTTCCCGGTTTATGAATTTTTGGGAGACAATATTTTTTGGGGACTTTAGGATTAGCAAGTTGTAAACGTCTTCCTGAATCATTTGTTATGAGATTTGAATACTTCTTCAAACTATTTTTTACTTCGTTAATCATTTTTGGTAGCGGATTTTTATCTAAATTTCTATACGACTCTGTCTCTATTGCATTACTCACTCGCTCTTTATAATCACTTTTGTCCATTATCACAACTTTATTGCCTTTATCGGCCTATATATAAAAACAATCATTTTCTTGCAATCGTTTAATGATTTTCATTTGATTATAATTTTTGTTTTTTGTCTTTCAAATTTTTAGAGATTTTCTTTTTACATGCTTCACGAATAAAGTTTTTTTAAGGTTCACGTAATTTTAAATTCTCGTTTCTATACTAATGACATCTAAAAATTATTTCTTTTGTGACTGCAACCCGAGCTTTAACCCTCTGTTTAAGAGGTTCATCTCATTTTTGTTAAAAGACTGCGAAGAAAGATTCTCTACAAAATTTTTTCCGAGGAACTGATTTTTCATTTTAATCTTATCATTTACAACATTTTGTTGGGTAATACAAAGCCACTGAAATGTCGGGTATTTACGAGATAGGTTGCAAAGATTGTTATCTTAAATACGTGGGTCAAACCAAGAGAAACATAGCCATAAGATTTCGTGAGCATCTCGCAAATTTACGATATGGCACGGTAGACAAATCGTGTGTGGCACAACATATATGGGATAGTAATCACCACATTGACAAGGAAAATTGGCAACTTGTCAAAAATGTTAGACAAACTATGCTTCATGCTTATGAAAGCGTTTATATATCAAGGTCAATTAAGAACAAAACATCATTGAATCGTGGGGCACCTTTAATTTCAAGCCCTTTATTCTCACTTTGCATTTGACCAGCTAAACAATCCTAATCTGTCGGGCAGAATAATAAATTATTGTCAATAACTCGGCCGGTCTATACAGATACTCTACGTTGAGTTCTCGTACATAAAAATCCCCTTTTGTTTTTTTTTGTATCTAAGAAATCAATATAAATACTTGTTTTTATGTAGAATTTTAGTTGGAATATTCATCCTCTGTTAAATTTACCATTGTGTGAGACAGTCGTTTTTGTTAAAAAAAAAAAAAAAAAAAAAAAGACGTGCGGTAGTTATTGGTCTATTCGCCAGATGTGCTTGTCTGAGCTCGTCGAGGCTTCATTATTGGCGTACTGAATTTATAGATAAAAAAAAAGAACGTGAACTTCCTTAAATATCGCGGCACCTTTAATTTTTAGCCCATTATCCTTTAAATTAGATAAAAGCCCATAAATTTGTCAACCAGAAGATTAAAGTAGTTCGTCAACCTCATCAGTGCAATATTGATACAATAGACAAACGATGGGTCTCCGACTACAATTTTTACCTCGACTTAGTTCGTCCACCTAGGTACGATATAAATACATTGTAGCTGTTAATTTAGTTTAGAATTTTTCATCCTCTGAAGATGCTGATGTGGTCAGTGAAACGATCGTAAGGTCTTTAAAAGATATGTCATTTTTATTTAAAAAAAAAAAAGACGTGCGGTAGCTATTGGTCTGTTCGCCAGATGTGGTGATTTGGGTTCTCCAAGTGTACTTATCAGTGCTCATCACAGGTTCCAGTTTTCACAGTGGTTTATGGAAATTTGATTTATTGAACTGACTGAATTCTAAAGACTCTAGTAGTTGACATCGTGCCTTTAAAAATTCCTCAAGCTGTGTCATTGTTGGGATGGTGTTGGCTGAAAGTAAGGTTTCCCATTCATGCATTGTTAAATTATCAAACTTGGTGGCATCAAGAAATATTACAATGTCAGTGTTCAACAGAACGCTGTATTGCCTTCAGTGCCTTTAAATTTGAAACTACCTTATCGAATAGCTTTCTTAGAGTTTTATGGTCCTTGCTGCTGACCGCCAGTAAATTGAACAAAGAATACAAATGTTACTCTAAGATTAAACTTTTGTTCTCATAACGGTCCTTTAACAATTGTAGTGCTATGGGATTATTATCGGCAGTAAGTGCTAAGTGTTCTACTGTTTGACATGCTTCACCTATTAAACATCATTTTAAATATTAAAATCTTTGAATATTTGTCAAGTTTCCATTCTTATAGACCAACGAGTCAAAACTGTCATAAAATAAAGCATAATCCTTAAAACTACCACTAAATTTAGGAAGGTCTATTACAGGTAAACGCACATAAATTGTATTATTACTGTGACTGTTCAATGATAATGTGCTAGGAGAAGGCGTATCTACTCGACCTATGACTGCTGACTGAATATGTGTCTCCACAGTAGTAATTAACGAATAATACTTGTCTTCAAATGCCTTTGCCTCATCTGGTTTGGTGATATTTATATTATCTGTTAATAATTCATTATCCAATTGAATATTCTCAAACGTTTGCCGAATAGGTTGAATGGAAGCTAATTTTGTTTCGATTTCTGCAATCTTTCAGAATTGTCAACATTATCATTAAAAATGAATTGAACTTTGTTAGACTTGATTGGAGTAATGTACATTCCTTAATAAGTTTGTTTAATTCAGACATGGCGTTTAGTTACGTATTAATTCTAGTTCATGATAGTATATAAGTGGGTTAAATTGCTTGAGTCTAACTGATAAATAATATTCAATACACTTAAACTCGCATTGAAATACTTATTTAATAAATATAATATGTATAGGAAATAAATAAAGGATAAGAGAATATGGCAACTGACCTTGGCCTGATTTCTGCTGCTCCTTCGATCTGCTACCCCTAATCCTAGCTTGACTGTTGATTGATTTAATTGATCCGGCTCATCTGGACCAAAATGTAACATATCACTGTATCCAACTTAATAGGACAAAAATGTTACGTATGACTTCGAAGGACCGTAAATACATTGTGTTTCTTAATTTGAAGTTATGACGAATGACTTGATTGATTGTTGTGTTGATTGGGTTAATCAATTAGTAACACCGTAGTTAAAGTTAGGTACGCCGAAGTACAATATATACACTTATATTCTGTACAAATACACATCTATTTCAACTGAAATATTTAATACAACATCTTTGAGTTATGAGCTTAAGAACTATAATTAGATTGTAGAATGAATGAATGTTAAATGATGAGATGAAGAATACAGAGTGAATGCTCTAAAATGAATACTATAGACTGAACTCCGTTCTGATGTAACAGAATGAGCTTATAATCTTGGGGGTGGTGGCTTAGAGCGTTGTCACGTTGTGCAATATGGAACAGAATGCTTTATATTGATTTGACATTTTTATTTCCCTCTTTGGTAGTATTTCATCAACTATAGCTTAAAAGTTTTTATAAAAACTATCACATTTTTTATTGATCATTTGGGGGATAATTATAGTGTAAATTGTCCATTTTCTTTTAAAGCAAGTCAATATTATTAAGTCTCGATCTTTTATGTACAAACTGGCTGTTTTTACATGAGAACGCAAAAAGCCTAGTTTAATAAGTGAATGGTAATTAAAAGCATCGATTTTCATTTCCGGTGTAATAGGGATATGATTGGCTATAACTAAGTCGTTTAATGATTTTCCTCCATTCATCAAGAAATGAGTGGATTCTCGTACATACTGTTTTAGTCAATAATTATTCATGGATTGTTTAAGTCTATGTGAGTATGTGTAACTTCTATTTAAATCAATATTCGGTTAAAAAAAACCTCTTAATTGAGGCTATGAGATGCAAAGTGGCCTCAGTCCGAAATACAACAAATGAGAAAAACGCCTCTGAAATTTTTGATATTTCTCCACTGTAATAACACTGTTAATATAAAAGGAATATTGCAATATTTTTGCTGAACAAGATACAATTTCAAATTGTTTTATTAGGTGTTAATTAAAATATGAAAAACCTAATTTTTTTTTGCAAAAATGAGGGTTAGATCACTCTGTTTTTTTCATATAAGCAGCAATATGTGGTTTAGGCCACTTTGGCACACTGGTATTAGGTCAATTCTTGATCATACGGACTTTAGGAATGGATAACAGATAAAATCAATAAACCAAGAGTTTTTATTAAGAATTTCACTGAAATATGTAGGTACATTAAATTTACACATTACACATTGAAAAAGTTCGATAGACTAATATTTTTATTCCGGCATTTCTTCTCTATCGCTAGAAACGGCAATAAAATCTTCAGATACATCGTCGGCGGTCTTCAAATTTGCATACAAATTATGATAAATGGGGGGTATAAACTGGATTAATTCCATTAGGTCAGCTTTTTTTTCACATCAATTTTGCGGCCGTTGGGATATAGCAAATCACTCAAGTTTGCAGGAAAAACAAAATTTATTTTCTTAACATCTACTTTATTGAATAGAACTAATTCGCTGTTTGAGTATTTATAGGAAATTATAAAAGGCTTATTTTTTTCTAAACGGATCCATTGCATTTTCATCCAACTTTAGATTTATCGCACACAATTTTTCTGTTAGTAATTGTACTTTCTAATTGTTTGGTAGAAAAAAAGTTTTCTGATGGACGATATTGAATGGAGTCTTTTTTCTAACGGCACACTGTTTAAGCTTACAAGTTAGAAAATAAATATTCACATGTACTTCTCTTTATTGACAACCGCCAACTGCTTTCATAGGCATAGTGGCCTAACCCACAATATATGTGGGTTAGGACAGCATTACCTTTTGAATTATGGGAATAGTTGTAAATGCAAAAGAAATTTACGCTGACATCTACCAACCAGTAGCTGAAGGTTGCTTGGGCCACTTTGCATCTGAAAGTACTTAAATAACAGGTAACTTTACTATAATGAACGCGTTTTGGTAAAATTGTGGGTTAGGCCATTTTGCATCTCATAGAGTCAATTTTTGGTGGTATATTTGTGCTTATATGTATTTATATGGCTGATTATTGAATTGTATCAAATAAAAGAACTGAATTAAGTAAAGAGTTATAGTAGCCCATTGCCCAACATTTTTTCTAGTAAATAATAATAAATATATATATTTTTTAAGTAACTTACGTGCAACGCTAAATTCACTTCTGTCAACGTCATCTTGTCAAAGTGAGTTTGGAGCGTGACAATGCAGGGATAAAGAGTATTTGGTACTTCAGGACTTGCCGTACTGATATATAAATAATCTGTCCTATCATCTTTGATAGGAATTTTACTAGTCAGACCATAATACATCATTCTCATTGCCAAATAACTTTGAATCTTCCAGATCTCGACCCCAGAAATGGCGTTCCATTCCATAACATTCAATTTGGTGATATTCTTGACCTTTAACTACACATATTGAATTCGTACAAAATAGAACCAGCTCACATGTACCACAACTGAAATTTAAAATATTTTATAGAAATCATAATACCATCTCTCTCTCTCTCTCTCTCTCTCTCTCTCTCTCTCTCTCTCTCTCTCTCTCTCTCTCTCTCTCTCTCTCTCTCTCTCTCTCTCTCTCTCTCTCTCTCTCTCTCTCTCTCTCTCTCTCTCTCTCTCTCTCTCTCTCTCTCTCTCTCTCTCTCTCTCTCTCTCTCTCTCTCTCTCTCTCTCTCTCTCTCTCTCTCTCTCTCTCTCTCTCTCTCTCTCTCTCTCTCTCTCTCTCTCTCTCTCTCTCTCTCTCTCTCTCTCTGTGTGTTGTGTGTGTGTGTGTGTGTGTGTGTGTGTGTGTGTGTGTGTGTGTGTGTGTGTGTGTGTGTGTGTGTGTGTGTGTGTGTGTGTGTGTGTGTGTGTGTGTGTGTGTGTGTGCGTGTGTGCATGTGTGTGTTTATATTATTATTATTTATTAAAATTGTCATGTAATCAATACAAGTCATAGTAACATTAATAATAAATAGCCTATATCTACCTACTTCAAATACAAATACGTACTATGTTTACATACACAATATTTGCACATAATTATATATAATATATATAATTGGAACTGACAATATTTGATCAAGAAAAACTCTGGACGTTGTAAGTGCGTTATGGTAGTGAATTTTCATTAAAATATTTTTATTGCAAATATGTGTGTTTTTCTTTTTAAGAAAGCAGGCATCAATTTTGGTTACCAGTATAACCTATATAGTAAAAACAATGTGCCATGTTTCATAAAAAATAACTTTATTGTGTGAAAATGTACAAAAATTTCCAACAGTAAACTTAAAGTGTTCCCGAGAAAACTCGTTTCTTGGTCAACCTTATAGGTTAATAGCAAATTGGGCTATTCAAATATGAAGCATTTGATCAAAATTCGCTACCATAACGCACTTGCTGCATCCAGAATTTCTTTTCTTACAAACATGCATTATATTTCGATGGAAAATGCAAAAATGCAATAACAAGAGGCGTGTTTGATTAAAAAATAAAAAAATAAAAATGTTTTATTGCAAATATGTGTGTTTTCTTTTTAAGAAAGCAGGTATCAATTTTGGTTACCAGTATAACCTATATAGTAAAAACAATGTGCCATGTTTCATAAAAATAACTTTATTGTGTGAAAATGTACAAAAATTTCCAAACATGTAAGGCTGGCTCAGAACTGACACTGAGAGAGGGAATCTGTCTGTGTAATTAAAAGAAAACATTGTTTAATCTATTTCAACTGAGCAAATTTTCCTGGTTAACGAACTTGCAAAAGGAAGGTACTCACCAAATTTGATCAGAATCGGCCCATTATTTTTTGAGTTATCGATGTGATATATATATATATATATATATATATATATATATATATATATATATATATATATATATATATATATATATATATATATATATATATAAACATATAAAAATTGAAACCGACCCCGGATATCTGTTCTCGGGGGCCTAATTAGTGCTAATTTGAAGGAATTTTTTCAACATTCAAAAGTCGAGATCTCCTCATTAGTGATTTTTTTTAAAGAAAATTCACTAAAAGAGGAGGTTACACGCCAAATACAGTCAGTTATTGTCTTCTAAATAGTTACACATTTCAATTCTGTGAAAAAATTGGGATACCATACGTCTTCAAAATGGGAGAGGTTTCCGTTACCAAGATGCCAAGCATACTCTTTGTAAATTCTTGATTTGAGTCTTGCGAGGTAGGAATATTTATAATTTACTGACATTCGTTCGCCCTTGTGGTAAGATATGAAGGAGTTATAGATTGTACTTTTTGCCAATGTAAGAAGGTAATTGGATAAATTGGCTTCCGGGGTATTCCGACTGTAGCCTCTGTAGATGACTTCAGTTGACATGTGTTGGTGAGGTAAGAGTTTTTTGACCAATTGTCTTACTAGTTCCCATATGCTTTTTGTTTTTTCGCATGTGAGAATCATGTGCCAGGCATCACCTCTCTCTGGGCACCATGGACATTGATCTGTGTCTCTTATACCGGCATGTTTGAGATAGACTGGATCTGCCAGTCGATTCTTTGCAAAACGCCAGGCTATCACGGCGCCATGTCCCAAGGTTGGTCTAGCAAAATAAGACCTCCATTCTACTCCACCATTCCAGCTGCACTGTGTTGTATTTTTTCCATTAAAAAATATTGACGTGAGAGTTTTCTGAACAAGATTCTTTTTATTATTTTCCAGCTCGATTGTTTTGTCATCGGATTTCAACAAAATCGTCATTGGGTTATATTGATTGAAAACCGGAGCAGAATCTTGAAAATTTAAAGTAAAGTAATCCACAATTCTATTATAATGGTTTACTAGTTCTGTCATAGTGTTTGTTGAAGATCGTAAAATCAGTTGTTTTAACTCGTTACCTGTTAACCACTGGTTGTTTTGAAAAAAATCACCACGTATCTGTGTGTGTGTGTGTGTACGCCTTCCTGTAATAGTGGTGTACCTGTGCATACTTAAAAAAAATTCGGCAGTAAGTGCATTATAGTAGCGAATTTTCATCAGAATTTCACACTATTATTATACGGCATATTAGTAAAGTTAATATTTTAAACTTGCACAGACCTTGAATATCGATTTTAGAGGGCCTAGTATGTGCAAATTTGAAGAATTTTTTCGAAAGTGTTGCCATCAATATCTCTCTATTATCAAAAAAAAGTTCGGGATGCAGCAAGTGCGTTATTGTAGTGAATTTTCATAAGAATAATATATTATAATGATTTAGTCTTGTATTAAAACTTATAAAACATTAATCTGTGATCTCACTAAAGCATTTGATTGTGT
The DNA here is from genome assembly GCA_964006375.1 of Tillus elongatus. Lineage (NCBI taxonomy): Eukaryota > Metazoa > Arthropoda > Insecta > Coleoptera > Cleridae > Tillus > Tillus elongatus. The sequence continues at coordinate 196,831,705 of OZ023263.1, forward strand.
TGACCATGGGATACTGTTACGCAAGCTTCCTACTTATGGCTTTAGGGGGACTTTGCTTGAATGGTTGAGGTCCTATTTATCTGATCGTCAGCAGAGTGTTCAACTTGGTCATATTAGCTCTGGGTACCAACATATTCACCATGGTGTTCTGCAGGGGTCTGTTCTTGGCCCACTGCTGTTTTTACTCTATATTAATGACCTGTCTATGTTGAAAATTAAGGGTCATATGACTATCTATGCTGATGATATAACCATCTTGTGGAGTAGTGATAGTGTTGGAGCACTGGAGTGCACTGTGGCAGAGGATATGAAGATGATAGAAAACTGGTTTATTTCAAATCTGTTAACTTTGAATGTCTCTAAGACTAATATCATGCATTTCAAATGTAGTCTGCCTGCTGTGACTCTAGCAGCTGAGGAACTTGGAAACGAGAGCTGTGTTAGGTTTTTGGGACTATACATTGATCAATCGTTAAAATTTGAAACACATATAAATCATCTATGTAAGAAGCTTTCATCAGGTTGTCATGCACTAAGAGTTGTTTCAAAAAGCTTGGACAAGAGTACATCTACAAGTGTTTACCTCTCACTTGTGGAGTCCCATCTAAGACATGGCATTTGTTACTGGGGCTCTTGTGCAGGTTATCTTTCCAATTCTGTATTTATTCTGCAGAAAAGAGCCATCAGATATTTGTGTGGGGTTAGTGTCCGTGACTCTTGTAGACCTTTATTTGTTTCTGAGCGGATATTGACCCTACCGTCTCTGTTTGTTTTGGAGACTGCATGCCTTATGCATGAAAAATATAAAGATGAAATCAGGTCAGTGTCTTCTCGTGATACAAGACAAAAGAACTGCATTCCTCTTCCTATACCGTCCACATAATTATTAAAGAGGTCATTAATATATAATAGTAAAAAGATATTTAACCAGATACCACTAAACTTGAGGAGGATTGGTGACATTGAAATTTTTAGGAAAGAGCTTAAGGAATTTTTAATTGAAAAATGTTATTATTCAATAGATGAATTTTGTAATGATGCACTACTGTGACAGATTCGATTGGTTGTTTTCATTTGAGCTGCTTTCTATATATTGTGTGTTTTTATTATATTGTTAGTTAGCTGTGTATTTATGTTTATATTGTTTTTTATATTGTTATTTATATATAGTTATACTAGTTACATATGCACTTATATTACTATTTGTTGTGAACTTATATTTTTGTGTTTTTATCTTTTGACAACTTTTACTTTTATATGTTAACACTTTGCTTGTCAATAAGATTTTTATCTTTGGACAATAAAGCACCTATCTATCTAACATTACTTTATTTAATTAGGAATGGTAAAAAGTAGGGTAAAGAAGGGCAGGCAAAAACATGACCTCTAACATAAATATTTATACAGTAATTTGGCAACAAAACTCAAACAAAACAGTTGATAAACAGGAAATATACTCAAAAAAATACACTAGAAAGCGGAACATAAAACAATTCCTGTGGTTCGTGCATTGAGGGTGATTGTATGCATGCAGAAGGGGAAGAGGGTTTCTGCCCCCTTACCCAAAAACACGGGGGGTTCTCCTTCCCCTTGTGCATGCATAAAATTACCTTCAAAGCATAAAATACAACACAAATTTCTTGGGAGCAACCCCCAAGAAAGTTACTGGACCTGGGCGAATATGGGTGTTATGCGGGACAGACTGGGTTTAAAGGAAGTATTGCTGCAAAATGTGAAAAACGCATCTTTTCAAAGTCCGACTAAATGGTTTTTTTTTGCATTTTCGCTCAGATTTCCTCCCCGCCCAGCATTTCTATTCATTCTTGATCCCTTAACTTCCTTAGGGGTTGTTTTCAACAAATTTGGCTTGTGCATCCAAGGGGGCATGTTCCTGAAAAAAATATTCTAAAAACCCTCCTTGCAGTAAACTGTAAATTTACCGAAATTACATTCCACATTGTCGCCTATAATGGTTTTTTTTTCAGATAATATCGAATACAGCACTAAAGTAAATCAATTCAATTGCTGTTCACTCCTTTTTTATTTTTATATTACATATATAATCGGAAGATTAGTAAGTATAATAAAGGGGGCCCATAATTAACATTGGGGCTACACAAACTTAAAAGTGGCGAAGACATTTAGATCGGGTCTATGTGCACACAAAAAGTAGTCAAATCCATTTATAAAATCTAATAAAAAACAACAGTTTTACGATATTATTTCAAATAAACCAATAGGAATAAGTTTCACGGCTATTTCACAATTCGCGAGTGTACGAATCTAGCCTTTGTGACTACACTGAAATCTGGTCGATACCGAAAGCAAGCACCTTGTAAATTAAGCTCAATTGGCTTTGACGGTTAGCAAAGGTAGGTATCTCTAATTTTAAGCGGGAGACTGTACCTGTTTGAAACATACAATATACGTATTTCTGTATTTCAGAAATACGCTTCAAAGTGCTATTTACTAAACTAACTAAAAAAAAACCTGCGAAATCATCGATAATAAAAACGATGTATCTAGTAACTTATCTATCAGTATCGTTCTCATTTTGTGAGCAGGTTTTGATACTTGCAAATAACAATGTCGCGTGCTAAAATTTAGCGCTTTTGAAAGCAAACATTGTTCCAGTATTATAAAAGAAATGGGCCAGGTCTGACAATTTACAAAATTGTTAGTTGATTGTACACATGTCTCCATCTATAACATTTTGTGTTAACTAGAGCTGTCGTGACAACATACTTCCTGGTTCCGCACCAAGATGGCGTCCATTTCACAATGTTCTCCGTTCTGACATCTTGCAATAATACTTGTAACTTCCATGGCTTAGATTTTTATCCCCCATTTATTTAAATAGCACAGCAGTACAGGTAACATCATCTGTCTTTGTCTAACATTGTCGATATTGCATAACAGTATTTGAAGTGATGTCGAGGATTATTTTAATTTTCATTTGTGTAGTAATCCCGTCAAACGAAAGAACAGGGACCTGAAGACAGAACTGGCGACCCTTACCAAAGATGATCACACCTTGTGGGCTGAGAAAAGCTAGGCTATTAGATTTTCTTTGAACTTTGCCCGATGTAACAGTATAGGTCACACACCTGCCTATTTGACTTTTGGACGAGAGTTGAGAACCCCAGATGATGTCAACCCGAGATTTACGTTCTATCGTCCAGGATCAAAATTTTGTACTCCAGGTAAGTATCTTCCTGGATCAACTTGATAAAAAAATTTCATAGACCCATTCCGTTTGTAAATAAAAATCAAATTTTCGATAAATTTGCAGATTAGCACATGGCGGGTGTTTAGAAAAATCTTTTCAGAAATATGCTTAGAACCCCTTCTGGGTACCCAAACCACAAGAAGAATCTCTTGCAAACAGCCCACAAGAAAGTCACGGGACCAGAGTGCGTAGGGGTGCTGGGCGGATAAGAATATAAAAAGAAAGTGTGAAAGAAACAGTTTACTTGGACCTCTTTAAGCTGTCTTTATCACATTTTGCAGCTATACCACAGCATAATCAATATTATTCTGTGGCTATACCTCCTTAGAATCCTGTGTACCTTGCGCAGAACCTCAATATTCACCGCAGGTCCCGTAATTTTCTTAGGGGTTGCTCCAAAGAAATTTTTATTGTTTACATTGTTCTTGTTTATGCATTGAGGGTGATTGTAGGCATGCAGAAGGGGAAGGAGCACCCCTGCGACGAAGCAGCGAACCAAGACTTTCTATTTATGTTTAAACTGTTATCTCATTTCATTTTTTTATATATTTTTTCCAAAAATGATTTTGAGGTTGCCTTGTTTGTCAGTTTTGCATAGTAAGCTGCAATATTTTATCATTTTCAAAAAGTATGGATACAGCATCCGTAAATAAGTGTTGGAAAGGGTCTGGGTGCAGCAAATATGTTATGGTAGAAAATGTTCGTAAAAATATTTTAAATCCGGTAGCTCAATAAATTTCCCATTAAGCTAGAATCTTCAATCTTGAACCATAGTGGTACTAAATTAAAGAAAAATAACATAATGAGCTTCGCGGATAACTACCAATTTGTTTTAAAAAACTTTTTTTTGTTGTTTATTGTTTGCAAAAACTGGATGGGTTGAGTAAAACAAAACCATCTAAGTAATTAATAAGGAAAAATACCTGCCATATATTTATAATTTGACAGGTACATTCCATTTGTAAATAAATAATTTTTTTCTAAAAAACTTTTGTAACTTTAATGAAATTTGTAACACATTTTTTTAAGACTCTTGCAGTACTTACATATTATATCTAAGACCAAATTTTAATTTTTTAGCTCCATATAAAATATAATTTTTTTCAAATAATCGTTAACTGGGACTCTAAAACCGATCTCCAAGGTGCATTTAAATTTAAAGAATTAGTGTTAATAATATATCTTACTAATAGTGTTCAATTCTTATGAAAATTCACTACCATAACGCAATTGCTGCGTCCCGAACTTTTTTTTAATAAATAACATTTTCCATTCATACTTAGTAGCTGTGATTCTTTTTGAATTCTCTAATTCTGGTGAAAAGATCTACATTCCCCATCATATCCACAATCGTTGGTTCGGATGCTTTTGATTTTCTTCCTTTTTCGTTTTATTCTTGTGATACACACTTAACAACAATTGGATCACTTAATTTACCTGTTTTTATTCTACAGCAGATTGTTATTTCATTTTCTTTTATGTCCAAATTTATTGCAGTAAATAGCTGCCCAACTGTTTCCCTTATCGTTCCTGTTTGTGGTGGTATCCCCGAAATCACAATATTGTTTGCTTTTTCATAGTGTTGCATGTGATTAATTCTGGTCTCCAATGCTTCCACTCTTATTTGCAGTTCCTTATTCATCTTCACTAGTTCTTTATTCATTTTCACTAGTTCCGCATAATGCTGACATTGTTCTTCAAAGTGTGTGTTTGTTTTTTTCTTTAACGTCGGCCTATTTCCGCGACTATGGCCAATCACCGACGACAGGGAGCAGTTTCACCTCAGTATCCTGGAAAATTTGCCAAACCCCTGCCTTTCTGTAAGGAGGGTAGGGATCTTTAACGTGCCCAACATTGCATGAACATGGGACCGACGGTTTTACGCCCCCATCCGAAGGGCGGATCGTGCAGACATTCAACTTGCTCAAATACAATGCCAGAACCTCGGCTGATGTTAATGTTACAGTTTGTATTGAAAAAGAGAAAGGAGAACCCTGGGATCGAACCCATTACCCTTCGGTTCAGAGGCACACGTTCTTACCCCTGAGCCACTGAGGCTCTTGTTCTTCAAAGTGGTCGGGCATGGATTTCTTGCTGACTTGTAGATCTTGCATTTGTTCAGTATAGTAACTTTGTAGCACTTCAAGTTCCTATCTGATTATTCGCTGAATCACAACTGCATTTAGGTTGCTCATGCTTTCAATTGTATTGACCTCACTTTTTTCACCTAGGCAACAAATTACTTTATTTCCTTTGTTTAAAACTTTAGCTTGCAGACCACAACTTCTGTGAAAAGCTGAATCACAAATATTGCCTAAGGTGACACAATCCAGTGCGAAATAAAAACTAGGCAAGATCCAAAGGCCAAAGGATGGCTTGCCTATGCATCACAGGGGCCATGTCTTCAACCCCAACAGTCGCCATGGAGGTGTTGTTGGATCTAAACACCCCCCCCCCCCCCCCACACACACACACACTCAGTTATTATGGGGCAGGCCAGGCTAGGACTATACAGACTAGCCTGCAATGGTAGACTGAAGATCAACCCAGACTTCAGGGGCCACTGCAAAATTCAGGAGATCGTGAAGGAGCCCATGCTTGAAATGAGGTCAGACTTCGCGAGCCCGCGAATGTGCAGGGAAAACAACTTTACAGTGGAAATCCCCGACCGCGAGGCATGGCGGGAGGAGTCGTCGGGCATACCACGGGACGCGCTCGTCTGGTTCACGGACGGATCCAGTGGGGAGCGTGGGACGGGGGCAGGTGTTTACTCGGAAGGACCGAGGGTAAGTCATAGTATTTCCCTCGGAGCCCATGCAACGGTGTTTCAGGCAGAGATGTACGCCATCCTGCACTGTGTGTGGGAGAACAAGAGGAGGGGCTACACGAACAAGCGGATCCTCATAGCCACAGACAGCCCTTAAGGCACTAAGTAGCCCACAGGTAAATTCCTGGCTGGTGAGTGAGTGCCGAGACGAGCGACCTGGCTGGGCAGAATGAGGTGACCCTCATCTGGGTGCCGGGTCACTCAGGGGTCAAAGGCAATGAAGAAGCTGACAGTCTCGCGAAGAGAGGGTCAGCAGAACCATTTATGAGACCAGAACCGGCTCTGGGCATGTCAAAGAGCACTGCCAGGGGAGCCATTAAGTCCTGGGTCAGAAACCAATACAAGGTGTACTGGGCGGACTGTCCAGGGCTCAGACATGGGAAGTCAATAATTGACAGACCCAGTTCAAAGAGAGCTGTGGAGCTGCTAAATCTTAGCAGAGGACAGCTCAGAAACACAACAGGTCTCTTGGCGGGACACATGGCCGTCAAGAAACACCTGCATAAAATGGGGCGGTTCGAAGGGGACCTCGCATGCAGACTCTGCGGCGAGGGGGAGGAATCAGCCCAGCACATCTTGTGCCAGTGTAAAGCTCTGGACCGCAAAAGACAACTGATCTACGGTCAGTCTAGACCGGATACAGAGCAATATAAAACTTCACCCTACTAATCGCTGTGCAAACTAGTTCAAGGCACAGTGATTTTGGAATGGGTGGAGTAAGACTAAGGGTATGCACAATCAACCAAAGGTTGCAGTGCTATCGGGGCGGCAAGGCCGCGGATGAGCCCTGGGGAAAAAAAAAACAGACAAACTTGCCAACACTGCACACTAGCTAATCTCAATTACAACTCTCTATACAGGGTGAGGCGCCAAGAGTTTCTGTTAGGAGTTTTTCAATAACCAAACCAATTTTAATTTGGAGAATTTCGATTCCTAGGTTTTCGGCCAGGCTCAATTAAACTAAAATATTTTTGCTCACGTGACACTTCCGGTTTTGCCGGAAGTGTCCATCAACTTCGTTATTTTTAATGCAATATGCCACTTTTTAATAGAATTTTGAATGCTACTCGTAATTTAAGGTAGACTTTCACTAGCATACTATGTGTCTAAAATTAACCATTTGCAAAATATTTCGTTTTTTTTTTAAATTTTTGCAGAATCATTATTTATTTATTTATTTATTGAATACATGCCCAACAGGATAATCCCATTCATAGGGCACCAAACAAAAAGAACAATATGTAACAATATGAACAAAAAATACTTCTAAAACAAAACTAAAATACTGTGCAAAACAGCACAAGGCAGAAATTCCAGAAAACAGTACATATAATGGCCTTAATAACTGACAAAGTAAGATATAGCCACCCTACGAATAACTGCAGCGTTATCCGAATAGAAGTCGCACAAGTTTGCAATATCATTAAAGTCAGAGCTCATTGTGTACACAGGTGATTTCATATACGAGTTAGTCCTTGGTATTGGAGGCTTAAGCACTCTCATCACTCTAGATGCAGCCTGTGGAACATCAACTTTACCATGAAACAAGTTATGCAGGAACATTACAGATGCAACTTTTCTACGCGAATACAAACTGGGTATGCCAGTTTGTATCAGCAATTGGCCATGATCGCATCCCCTCTGTGGATAGGTACCAGATGCCCTATATACAAGGTAATTAAAAAAACCTACGCTGAACATCTTCCAGAGCACCAATATGTACACTATAAAAGGGATCAAAAACCAAGCTACAATATTCAAGCCTAGATCGAATATAGGCAAAATAGAGAATTTTCCAGCTATCCAAATTGGAAAATGATCTGCTATTCCTCATAATGAAACCCATCAACTTCAAACAGGATGCTGTGATTGTTTGAATATGTCCAGTGAAACTTAAATGTTCATCAATAAAATGCCAAGATCCTTGTGCGTTTCAGTCCTAGCCAATGGTACTCCACCCACTTTGTAGGAAAAAGCTATACGGCTGTTTTTTCTAGTGTATGTCATCACTTTGCACTTCGAGACATTTAATTCAAGTCTGTTCTCAACACACCACAGCTGCAAGTTGTCAAGGTCCACCTGGAGTCTTGAACAGTCACCAATATTGTGAACACTGGAGTATAATTTGAGATCATCAGCAAATAATAGATGATTACCAGAAATTACAGAGCTTATGTCGTTGATAAATAACAAAAAGAGGAGCGGGCCAAGATTAGAACCCTTTGGAACTCTGAAGCCAGCAGTGAAGGGTTCAGACTTAAATACATTATAAAAAACATATTGCACACGGTTAGTCAAGTAGGATCGAAAGAATTCTATCAGCCATCCATCAAGGCCCGCCAAATGCAGCTGGTACAAAAGTGTTAAGTGGTCAACACGATCGAACGCTTTGGAGAAGTCTGTATAAATGACATCCACCTGACCCCGTTGATCCAAAGCTTCACTTACATACTGTGTGAACAGGGATAAATTTGTCAGTGTTGAGCGCCCCTCCATAAACCCATGCTGGTATTGTGACAAGCGACATCTCACGGTAGGATAGATACAACCATACAGAACTGCCTCAAAAATTTTAGCAAAATTACATAGGATAGCTATAGGCCTGTAGTTGCTGACCCTCGAACGGTCCCCAGACTTAAAAACAGGACAGATCCGAGCGACCTTCCAAACCTCAGGAAAGCAATGTGTGCGCAGCGACAGGTTAAATAGGGTTCTAAGAGGTTTGAGAAGAGCATGCACACAGTCCCTAATCAAGAAGGAAAGCACCAAATCTGGTCCAGCAGTAAACTTGTTTTTGAGCTTCTTGATGGCTTTAAGAATTTCCTTATCACCAACCACTGTCACACTGACTGCCATATGCGATGGTCCAGAGATATCCACTGGTTTAGTGATGCATTGAGGATGGTACACACTTTTAAAATGGTTTCCAAAACAGTTAACAATTGTTTGTGGCTTATTATAAACCATGCCATTTTCATGAGACACAGTACTTGGAATGTTACTTGCTCGCCTCCTTTCCTGTATGTGAGACCAAAATCTAGAGGGATCAACTTTAAGACACTCTTCAGTTCCATGTACATACTCAGCATATGCCTCTCGTAGCTTGTTTTTAACCATAGATCCAAGAAAACTATCACTGCCACGTTTATGCCTCCTATATCTTGCATAGCACCTCTCCTTATTTTTTATATCATTTATTACTTCATTAGTAAACCAGGGAGGAAATTTTCTAGATGACCTCTTGCACTGAGGAACATGTTCAACGATACTGTAAAGTCTGCCATAAAAGTAACTACAAGCCTCATCAGCGGTAGTAAAGGACTCCAGTTGAGACCAATCTTCATCAAGTATTGCAGCAATTACCCTGCAGCATACAGTGCAGGGTAATTGGCCTTTCGAAAGTTGTAAGAGACCTGGTTGTTACATGGAAAGTATTTAGGACTATTGTAATTTTTCCTGAATTCAGGAAATATGCCTAAAGCAGGGTGATATGCATCCTCGGGCACTAGTGGATCCATATCATGGAGAACGGAGCAATTACAACTGGCAAGCACAAGGTCAAGCAGCCTTTTGGTTCTATTGGAAATATTATTAAACTGTGACAGATTTTAAAAATTTGAAAAATCATGGATAGCTTTGGTTTTAGCATCAGTAATTTGTCCATAAATAAATTGAGGTGCATTAAAATCACCAATAATAACATAATTTTCCAACAGCGGCATGACAGACTGTTCCAGCACATTAAGGAAAAGTTCAAGCTGCGCTGCTGACACATATGGTGGTATATATACAAACCACATTAAACACTATCTGATCCAAAGTGCCCCTGCACGCAACAATATCAATAACTGGTACTGCCTCTAGAATAGCAGATCAATCTACTTGAGCCACTTTAACATCACAATGAATTGCCAAAAGTACTCCACCACCAGATCTCTTAGTAGTAACATCCAGTCTTCTATCTGCCCTAAATACACTGTATGAATGCGGAAATAGCTCGGAATCACCAATGTCAGACTGTAAATTAGTTTCACTAAGAGCAATTATCTTGAATTCAGACAACTGGCACAAGCCTAGATAGATATCTTCTGTTTTAGTATGTAAACCACGAGAATTCTGATAATAAATTGGTATCTTAACACTGTTGGGCTGATCTAGTTTAAAGAAGCAATAGTCGGAACACTGTTAACATACTTAATCTTGAGGTTTGCTTCACCATCATCCACCCTCCGCCTCAATTCACTGACCACAGACTTGGAGTATGCACTTTGCCTAGTGGTTCTGTCCTGCCTAACTCTGACATTATGATACAAATGATCATCCCTTGTTGCACTTTATACCTGATAACTTGAAGGAAAAATAAGCTACAAGATTAATCTTATGCACACAACACACCAATATGTGTACCTTCACCACACGTATTACAGTTTTGCGTTGCAACATACAGGGTGATAAAAATTGACCTGGCAATTTGACAAAATTCAACTGATCAAAACATGCGTTTTTCAAATGGGACACTTGGATTTACATTAGCATTCCCTATACATAAATCTAACCGTTTTGGAGATAAATATATATTTATTCGAATCAGGGTTGCAAACTTGTAACAATAGTAGCCTTTGGAATTTAATTTGTCAACCAAGTGACTTTTGCATGCTAGAAGTACACGCGGTGAAGTTTGTTATCGAAATTACAAAACAGGCCCTTAATAGTGATAACAAGTGCCAATTTAGAGTATACAATCTATGATTTTATGGAGCTATTAATTATTTATGGTGAGTGTCATCGAGTAATTGGTCGCACATGTCGTGCTTTCTCCGAAAAGTATCCAGATAGACCGAAGCCTAGTCCAGACACATTAAAGAGATTATTGAAGAATTGTTCAAGTTACGGGAGTTTTATCCCCAAAAGAAGAAACCGAAGCGAAGTGGTGATAATGAGGTAAACGAAGTCAATGTCATATTTCGCTGCTGAGCCAAAGTCATGTCTCGGGGATTGCCAAAGAGAGTTGGGTTTATCAACAACAACCATTCACAGAATATTCAAAAAACACAACCGGAGACCCTTCTCCTATCACTTAATCCATAGTTTACAGCCCAGTGATAACTCCGAATATTCTGTGAATGGTTCCTTTTAAAAACACAGGAAGATGGAGCTTTTTGCGAAAAAATTATATGGTGTGATGAGGCGAAGTTCTGCAAAAATGGATTGTTTAATCGTCATAATAGCCACTTTTGGCCGGATGAAAATCCTCACGTCACAAGAACCAACTATTGTCAAGACTGTTGGTCATTTAATGTATTTTGTGCCGTAAAAAATGATTCGGTTACCTCATTATCAACACTTGGCTTTGGTTTCACTTTTTTGGGGATAAAGCTCCCGTAACCCGAACAATTCTTCAATAATCTCTTTAGTGTGTTCGGACAAGGCTTCAGTGTATCTGGATACTTTTTGACGAAAACACGACATGTGCGACCAATTATTCGATGACATTCACTATAAATAATTAATAGCTTCATAAAATCATAGTTTGCATACCCTAAATTGGCCATTATTATCACTATTAAGGGCCTATTTTGTAATTTTGATAACAAACTTCACCTCGTGCACTTCTAGCATGCAAACGTCACTTGGTTGACAAATTAAATTCCAAAGGCTACTATTGTTACAAGTTTGCAACCCTGATACAAATAAATATGTATTTATCTCCAAAACAATTAGATTTAGGTATAAGGAATGCTAATGTAAATCGAAAGAGATTCGAAATGGCAATTAACTTAGTTAATAAAATACAGGTGTCCCATTTGAAAAACGCAAATTTTGATCAGTTGAATTTTGTCAAGTTGCCAGGTCAATTTCTATAACCCTGTATGCTGCAACGCAAAACTGTAAGACGTGTGGTGAAGTTACACATACTGGTGTGTTGTGTGCATAAGATAAATCGTGTAACTTATTTTTCCTTTAAGTTATCCAGTATATAAAGTGCGACTATGATTCTGCAAAAATTTTGAAAAAAACGAAATATTTTGAAAATGGTTAATTTTATACACATAGTATGCTAGTGAAAGTCTACCTTAAATGACAAGTAGAATTCAAAATTCTATTAAAAAGTGGCATATTGCATTAAAAAGTGTCACGCGTGCAAAACTATTTTAGTTTAATTGAGCTTGGCCGAAAACCTAGGATTCAAAATGTTCCGAATTAAAATCGGTTCGGTTATTGAGAAACTCCTAACAGATACTCTTGGCGCCTCACCCTGCATAGTCCAGATATGGCCTCCAGTGACTACTACCTATTTGGAAATTTGTAAAAGGGCCATTTCAGTGAGGACGAAGAGGAGAAAGTTGCAGTTTGGGCACATTTGGAGGACAAGCCGAAAGAATACTTTTTTATCGGATCGTTGCTGAAACGATGCAATAAGTGCATTGATGTTAGGGGGGACTATATTGAAAAATAAAATTTAATTGTGGGTCTACGCCGTCTGTTTCATAGTTAGGCTGTAACATTCTGGCGTTTACCTTGTATTTTTTTGTTACTGACATGTTCTACACACAGAGTGTATTTTTTAGAACGAATAAATAATTATTATTTATAAGTACAACTATCAATTATACAAAGTCAACTTACTAGTACACCTTGGCATCCACTCCTAGTGGTGTAAGACAATGGTGACAACGTACTATTGTGATTAACTGGCTGGAATTACACTGGCATGCGGGTCTATTGCCTAAAATAGTTGCAGGTTCTATGATAATCGCCTCTTCAACGGAAATTGGCTCTACTGCTTTTAAAAATCTTTCATTACGGTCGTTTTTCCTGTAACAGAGAATTAATTACTTACAAAAAATGATAATGATGCATTATAATAGTCTTTTAAGGTAAGAGCAAATGAACAAAAGCATAATGCTGAGAAAATAAATATTTTTTAATATAGATATCATTATCATTATCATTTAATACAGATATCAGTGTGACAGAGATTACATATAAAAAAAAACACACAATATTGAACAAAATAAGCAAAAAGTTGGATGCAGCAAGTGCATTATGGTCACCTTTTTTTTACAGAAACTGACAGCGGAAACCTTTCCGTATATATATATATATATATATATATATATATATATATATATATATATATATATATATATATATATATATATATATACATATATATATATATATATATAATATATATATAGGCTGTTTCAAAAAACATGCACCATCGCTCGTGGGGCAATTCCTTACTAAAAAATAAGAAAAAAAGTTCCTGTGCACGTGGGCCCGGAAACGCATAGTTTCAAATATACAGGGAGTTGAATTTTAATTCTTTTTTTTAATTTTTTATAAATAATTTCAAAACCACTGGATTGATTTTAATGAAACTTGGAACTTGAAAGTGTATTATGAAAGTGCATATTTTTAAGTGAAAATCTGCTTACAACTGCGTCAGTGGCGTGCGTACGGGGTAACTGTAAAAATTCATTTGGGGAAAAAATATGTGCGCCACTGTCTTTTTCCAATTTTGATACATCAGTTATGAAGCTTATTACATAAGCTACAAAAGCTGCCTCTTGGTATTTTTTCGTTCAGGGTATCCCCTAGGAAATATGATTAATTTTATAAAAAGGGGCAAAATACCGATTCGATGGAGTAATGAAAACAGTAATCGTAAAGTGCCATGAAACTATAATTTTTGACAGTTCTCTAAATTCTACAATTTTGAAGTGCTTTGTAGGCGTCAAAAGAGTTTTCGTGCTATTCTTTAAATTTTGATACGGTGCAGTATTTTAGTTTTTAGTTATTTGTTGATACTGAGCTGCTCATTAATATTATTTCCTCATCTCAAGATGGTTTTCATTAAATACACTTCAGCGGATTTGACTGATATGTTGTTAATTTATGGACAAACAAATCAAAATGCTAGACAAGCTGTGCGAGTTTATCAGGAAACTTATCCGCAAAGAAGAATTCCTGACAAAAATATTTTCCCACGTATTGTAAGACATTTGAGAGAAACTGGTTCTTTAAAACCTTTAAAAGCTGACTCTGGACGCAGAAGATACCGCCGAACTGTACGAGTTGAAGAGGCAATATTAAATAGAGTTGAACGTGATCCTAGTACAAGTACGAGAATTATTGCCACCGAACTGGGTAATATTTGGGCATCATCAGTTCACAGAACTCTGAAGGATCAAAGTTTATATCCCTATCATTTTACACGTGTCCAGGAACTTCTACCTAGATACTTTCCACCAAGGGTAATGTTTTGTCAGTGGTTCTTAAACAAACTTAGGCACGACCAACATTTTTCTAAACGTGTACTATTTACTGATGAGGCGTCATTTACGCGAAAAGGTATCGTAAATTTTCACAATTTACATACATGGGCCGATGAAAACCCATACTCTCTAAGAGTTGCAAATTCGCAGTATCAATTTTCCATCAATATTTGGGCTGCTATTATTGAAAATCACATAATTGGTCCTGTTGTTCTACCGAATCGTCTTGACCATGAATCATATTTAAACTTTTTACAAAATGATTTGCCGTTGTTACTACCGCTTTTTATGAGAAATGGTACAATGTGGTTCCAGCATGATGGTGCGCCCGCACATTTTGCAGCAGTTGTAAGAACATATTTAGCCAACACATACGGTCACCGATGGATTGGTCGTGGAGGTCCGGTGTCATGGCCACCTCGATCTCCGGACCTGAATCCTCTCGATTTTTATTTGTGGGGTCATTTAAAAGAAATAGTGTATAAAACACCAGTAAATACACGAGAAGAATTGTTGGGAAGAATAGAATATGCATTTGACAGCATTAGAGAAGATCAAAATATTTGCAGAAGAGTAAGATCTTTGCACAGAAGGTTAAATAATTGTAACGACGCTAATGGTGGTCACTTTCAACATTTTCTTTAGCTTTGTTATTAAAGTCAATTGAGTAATGTACAAAAAACAAGAGTTTGGAAAAACCATGGTGTCTTTATTATTACTTTTTTAATTTTTTATTTTTATTTTTTATTTATCATTTTTTATCAATGTTTGTAATATTCATTTCAATGTTTATCACCAATAAGTTTTACGTAGGTTAGTTATTTGCACATTTATTGCTGTAATGTTTACTGTATGTTTTGTTTTTCATATTCTTATGGTTGCAGTAAACATATATTATTATTATTGTTATTATTATGCCGACTAATCGGTACTTTGCCCCTTTTTATAAAATTAATCATATCTCCTAGAGGATACCCTGAACGAAAAAATACCAAGAGGTAGCTTTTGTGGCTTATGTAATAAGCTTCATAACTGATGTATCAAAATTGTAAAAAGACAGTGGCGCACATATTTTTTCCCCAAATGAATTTTTACAGTTACCCCGTACGCACGCCACTGACGCAGTTGTAAGCAGATTTTCACTTGAAAATATGCACTTTCATAATACACTTTCGAGTTCCAAGTTTCATTAAAATCAATCCAGTGGTTTTGAAATTATTTATAAAAAATTTAAAAAAAAATTAAAATTCAACTCCCTGTATATTGGAAACTATGCGTTTCCGGGCCCATGTGCACAGGAACTTTTTTTTCTTATTTTTTAGTAAGGAATTGCCCCACGAGCGATGGTGCATGTTTTTTGAAACAGCCTGTATATATATATATATATATATATATATATATATATATATATATATATATATATATATATATATATATATATATATATATATATATGGCTAATATATTAACACTGGAATATAACTTCTGGTTTAACAGGAAACATACTGGGCTTCCATATTTTAAGCATGCATTCTATAAGTTACTGTATAATCATATTTGTTTTGGCGAGACAAGTTCAAAAAGGCGCCAACACCCTCCACTTTTTAGCATACCCCATCCACTCCAGATATCTCTGGAACTATGCAACACTGACTAGAATGTGTTAGCTTCATAAGATGGACATTCAAATTTGCAGTTCAACTAGCCGGAAAAATACCTAGCGTTCACTAAGAAAATTTAACTTGATATGTCAATATCAGCAATTCGATGCGCAATTGCCTTTTTGACATGAGAATCGAGATGATTGTGAAAAGTTCAATAACTTTCTAAACGATTCCCGGGAATACCCTGTATAATATGGTCATAACTTAGACAAAAAATATGAAACAAGATTAGGGGTTTTAGGAAAAGTAAAAAGAAGATAACATTGTAATAGGGATATTTTGAGATAACAGCCTTCGAAAAGTTTCATCCAAAAAGCGCCATCTGGTGGCAAGAATAAGAAAATAAAAAAATATTTCCTGAATTACATTTGAAATAACGTTTTGAATAGTTTTTTTCTGAAACACCAATTGCCATAGCTACCGAGATATAAGTGTCCTTACCTAATGCATCACCCTGTATATCTCAGCTCCGATGCTTTTTTCGAAATCTTTTTTTACCACTGTTGCATATGTTGTGTGAGGTACTATCAAAGCATGTTAGTTTTATTTGTGGCCGCTAAAAAAAAAATGATCATCCCAAAATGACCATACCCCTTTAACATACGTTTAGGCAGGTCTAGGTAAGTTGCATTATGTATTGTAGAACTTATGAAAATTCGCTTCTATAACGCACTGGCTGGGTCCCGATTTTTTTCCTAAATCTAAATACCAATTTATATGAATATTACTCACTCAGACACGACTTTCTTGGATGCATAAGGCAAAGTTGGATTTAGATCTCTTACAGGTGGCGGTGGAAAACTCCATTTAGATTCATAAAAGGTCTCTTCTATCTCATCATATGGTAGACATGGGTCTCCCATATCTTCAACCTGTCTTGCTAGTTCCAATACGTATCCATTTTTCCTTAAACATATACAAGATGACTCATTAGTATGCCAAAGTCAAATTATCTGTTATTATGAGACATCAAAAAAGTCATACAATCTGGAACAGCCAAATGGAATCAATTCAGTATCTCAATTATGACGCATATTTATAAAAAAAATCCCAAACCACATCAATTTTAGATTAAAAATGTTCTAGACGCAGCAAGTGTGTTATGGTAGTGAATTTTTATTAAATCCTTCAAATTTGAATAACTCCATTTTATGTAAACTTAGACAGTTGAATTTTGGTACGTGGCAAGGTCTTTTTCAAGGCAGCATATTCACCAAATTTTATTAAAATCGCTTTGTAATTTTTGAAGAATTTTTTTTTTATAGAAAAAAACTCAAAATTTAAATAACTCAATTTCCTATAAACTTAGAAAGTTGAGTTTTGGTGTGTGGTAAGGTCTTCCCCGAGGCTATATATGCCCCAAATTTTCTTAAAATAGATTTGTAATTTTCGGAGAAAAATTTTTTTTCGAAAGAAAACTCAAAATTTTCCCGGAAAACCTTGTTCGATTTTCTTGGCTCACGAACTCATCCAAGCCATTAATAAAAGAAAGGCACTTGCCAAGTTTCTTCGAAATCAGTTAGTTATTTTTTGAGTTAGCAGTTGGATATATATATATATATATATATATATATATATATATATATATATATATATATATATATATAAAATTGAAACTGACTACTTTGTGTTCAGTTGAAAAAATGTTTGCAATGGCTCACCATCGATACCTCTCTATTAGTGAATTTTTTTAATAAAAATTCTCTAAAATGACATCCTGCAACGTGAAAACTTCACCCTACATTCAACCCCCACATTTTTAAATAGGATAGGGGTTTGTGATACTCGATTTGTAATTTATTTAATTCAATTAAAAATTAAAGAGTAAAAAAAAATTCATCTGATTGACGAACTTTTCCACAATATACCAAATAGTGCAGCAAATTGAATCATCATTTCCACATAGCTGTGATATTTACTCTCCTCAGAAAGCCATTCTCATGAAATGAATTTAGGGTCTATGACTTGACCACAAAGAAAATATTCGTATTCCTGTACCCATAAACGTTTCAAACGATATATTAGCATTGAGGTGCAGATGATTTTGAAGTCACTTCCCTTAAAGCGATGTTACTCAAAAATAATTCGAAGCGTTCCTTTGTCAGGAGCTAACTGTATACCAAATTTGAAGATGATATCTCAATTCGTTCGAACGTTGTATACTATCAGACAGACGTGCAGGCTGACAGACAAAAAAAAAATCATTTGTGGGCAAAAGTTGATCCGGATCTTCTGGAACAAGCTTTGTCTTGCCAAAGAGCAGTCTTGCCCTGTCCGCAGCCCAACAGCAACACAGTACGTGCTCTGCTGTTTTGTCACTCTCCATACACAGCCGACATTCAGTTTCCTGACCGACACCAATTCGGTGTATGTGGTGACGCAAGCGGCAATGTCCTGTATACAGGCCGACTAGAGTACTCAGTTGTTGTCTGTTTAGGTCTAGAAGTTTTTTAGCCCTTGACTCTGACAGGCCATTTATGAAGGCCTAATCCTGGCAGATTTTGCCATTGCTGGATTGTCATTTTATGTGTCCAGGTCTTTAAGGTGCGTTTTGCTGTGCATGATGATATCCCCAGCACAGGTTCTGGTCTGATAAAGTGCTCCTGGGAACCACCCCTGGCAAGCAAGTCTGCCGCTACATTTCCATCATGGTCCGAGTTACCCGGTATCCAGACCAGCGACACCTCATTACAGCTGCCCAGTTTGTTGAGGGCAGTTTTACAGCTCCACACCGTTTTTGAGTTGCAACGGTAGGAACCAGGTGCGTTTATTGCAGCTTGGCTATCTGACTATATTTTTATCGATTGTTGTGCACACTGGTTTTGTATAATTTCCCTTGCACACATCTCGATGGTATACACTTCTGCCTAGTGTATGGTTGCGTATTTTCCAAGGCTAGTTGATAATCTAGCACCGGTATTGCTCCCATATGCACCAGGTCCTGTCCCCCTATCGGTTTTGGAGCCGTCAGTATACCAGCAGCCCTCAATAGGGTCGTTTGGTTTCGGTCACAGTCCTCCATTTCTGGAAGGACGGTCTTGAAAGACAGATCTCTGCTGATCTTTGTAGGCATCAAGTCTGAGATCATTCCTAGAACCTCATGACTCTCAATGTCATCGAGGAGTCCGGACCCTCACAGATTGATTTCCTTCGGCATGCTGTCGGCCGTTTGTTTTCATCTGTACGTTGTCCACCTAGCCTCCCTCTCCAACCAAATGTGAAGAGGTGGAATGTTTAGGAGAACCTCCAGAGTGGCTGATGGAGCGGTGCTTATCGTGCTCGTTATCATCAGACAAGCTTGTCTCTGTAGCTGAGCCACTTTGGCCCTCGCGATACCACAAAGTGCCTTAGGTCGCCATACTAAGGCTCCATATGTTATCATTGGTCTGATAACCACTACATAGAGTCAGTACATCTGTTGGGGGCTTGTTCCCCAGTTATTTCCACAGATTCTTCGGCATGTCCACAGGGACAGTTTGGCCCTGCGTATTACATTCTCTAACTGGACATTCCTGTTGAGCTTCTTATCTAGGGTAACCCCCAGTTATTTCGCTTGTTCCATAAATGGAATCGTTTACCCCATAAGAATAGGTAGTTTTAATTTGTCCAACCTTCTTCTTCTGGTAAATGGTTTTGCGGGGGTTCACAGACATGTGTTCTCTCCGAACCAATCGTTCACTATATTTAGTGCCTCTTGAAGAGTATTTGCAAGTTCCTCTTCAGATTCACCTCTAACCATTGTAACTAAATCATCCGCATATGCCTGGACCTCAACCTCTTACAGCCCCAAGATAGCCAGTAACTCGCCTACAAAGAGGAACCAAAGCAGGAGGATACCCCTCCCCCCGGCCGGAAGCTGACCACCTCCCCTGCAACGAGGTAATAGCGGTCCGATTGTGAAGCATGCTACCGATCCAGCCACAAATGGTAGGTTCCACCCCTCTAGCGATAGAGGCTTCGTAGAGGGAGTTAGGTAGTGCTTTGTTAAATGCTTTTAATTTTTAATTTTCATAAAAAAATTGAACGTAAAACAAAGCACTTCCATTATGTTTGTTTTAAAGAACTTAATTATTTAAGATACTTGCAGAACTGTATATTAATATCTTCTCTGCAAATTTTCATTAAAAAAAATCGGTAATCCTATCATATATCATATTTATTCACTATCAAAATTATATGGTCAGTAAACAAAATAAAATCAATATTATGAACAAAACAAACGTAGAAAACTACAACAACAAAATCCAATGTATACAAACTCACACACCTTAAATACAATTACATAAAATACTCGACAGCAGTCCACACAAACAGTCGATGTGCACATACCACTTAAGAGAAGTAACAGAACAATACCAAGAAACTTAGCTGTTTCAGGACTACTGTTAGATTTTACCTCAAATATCATTATTAGTCTTAGTTTCATTTAACTTGAGCGCATTAGCCTTTAACCAGCTTCTAGCGTGGCAAATCTAATTTTGGATCATTAACCCTACTTCCTGAGTACTGTTCACCCTGGTCATAAAGCTCGTTTCATCTGCATATAAATATGCATTAACACTATGTGTTAGGTAATTTGTATATATAATAAATAGTAATGGACCAAGAACTGAACCCTGTGGTGCTCCGACTTTTAGTGGAACACTGCTGGATGTCTTGTTGTTCCAATCTACTGATAGTAATAGAGATATATCGATAGTGAAACTGCATAATTATTTTCAAATGAGCGCGAATTAGGACCCCTAGAACCAAGGTCCGTTTGAACTTTTAGTATTGATTAGATTACATTCAATGTGAGTGGGCTATTTCAGTATCTCCATCTCCTCTATATATCTTCATTTATACGAAATATATTAGCAGAAGGTAAATTTGACTCCGGTAGGCTATGAAATAAAACGACAGTGTAACATAAATGATAAGCTCTGTCAATATTGACATGTAAAAGTGGAATTGGTGAGTTAGTCTGAACTTTGTGTATTAGTCATTGATGAATAATCACAGTTACGTGTCGATATTAATAAGTACTGGTAATGGCACATAAATTTACAAATGAAGAAAAGGTTGGTATGTTGGAAGCGTATTTCAAAGCAAATCGAAACTCTGAAAAAGCTTGCACGAGTTACGTTCAGCATTTTCCGGAAGATCACAACCACACCGGACAATTTTTAACAGAATAATCAGAAGTTTAGTGAACTTTAGAACTTTGAACACAAGAGACTGTTGTGATAATGATACACTCGTTGAATTAACAAAAGAAAGGAGTTTAATAAAATAAGTAACAGAACAGGTATTCATGCAACGTAAAACAAAACATCTACATTATCATAATAATAGGTTAGTGTTTTTTTTGTCTGGGGATACTGACAGGAAGACAGCTGTCAGTAGCCAAACCTGTGCGCTGTTGCCAACAAGCACACTTTATCTGAATAGCTAGATACTTGTGAAAGTACAAAAACCTCTAACACTCCCACTTTTTGACTTTCAAAATAAACATACAATATATCTTAATTGAAAAGTAAAATAAAAGAAGAAACAAAATACTCTATATAATAAACTGAGAATATTTCAAGCATGTAAAATTCACTTATTTATAATACAGTCCCAGCAGCACTCTCAGCTTCTCAAATCTGCACTTGGGAACTGCTTTAGTCATAATATCTGCAGCCTGATGGGCACTATCAACATATACTGGTTCAATGCGACCTTCCTCAAACTTCTCACGGATGTAGTGGTAACGAATATCTACATGTTTTGTCCTGTTGTGGAACTCTGGATTTTTGATTAGCTTAATAGCACTCTGGTGGTCAATATACAACTTTATAGGCTTTGAAACGTCTTCTCCAATGTCCTCCAAAAACTGCCTCAACCACATAGCTTATTTACTTGCTTCTGAAGCAGCAATATATTCAGATTCAGTAGTGGATAGGGCCACTGATTGTTGCTTTCTACTACACCAAGTGATTGGGCCTCCATTCATCATAAACACATAACCACTGGTTGATTTCCTGGTTGATACATCCCCTCCAAAGTCTGCATCGCAATAGCCAATGATAATATCTGAAGCATTAACATTTTGATAAAGGATTCCATAGTCAGGTGTTTTCAAAAGGCATTTCAGTATTGTCTTCAATCCATTCCAGTGGGCTGTGGTATGGTTTACAACAAAGCGACTTGCTACATTTACTGCATGTGCAATGTCTGGACGACTGACTATTGCTAGGAACATTAGTGAGCCAACAACTTGCCTATAGGGTACTTCGTCCTTTTCTAGGGGTTTTCCAGCATCATAGCTTAGATTAAAGCTAACGTCTTCTGGAGTATTAACAGGTGTAGCAGTTTCAAGTCCAAATCGTTTCAAAATTTGACGCACATAGTTGCTTTGACACACAAAAATTGAACAGTCACAATTTTGTTTAATTTCCATACCCACAAAGTATCCAATTTGATTTTCCGTCAATTTAAACATCGTTTTTAGTGTAGTTATCATGAGTTCAATGGCATCAGTACTTCTTGAAAAAATCAGTCCATCATCCACATATAGAATCTTGTGCTGACAGTTATGTTTAATAAATAAATAGCTATATTAACAGCTTCAGCCCACAAGTATTTGGACAATGCTGCATTATATATCATTGATTGAGCACTTTCCATAATAGTACGGTTATCACGCTCCACTGAACCATTCTGTTGAGGTGTGTACGGAGCAGTGAATTCTAACTCGATGCCCTCCTTTTCTAAGTAAGCATGAAAGTCCTTATTTTGATATTCAGTACTGTTATCTACATGAAGAATATGCAGAGTGTCCATACTTATTCCTTGAAACATTCTAGAACATCTGTTTTGTGCTTTATAAAGTATACAACCCTATAACCAGTACTTTCATCTTTGAAGTTTACAAAGTACCTAGCACCTCGAACGCTTTCGGTTGACATAGGTCCATAAACATCACTGAAAACCCTGTCACCTGGCATACTACCCAAGTGTCTCTTGTCTTTTTCAAATGACTGTCTTTGTTGCTTGCCATAGTAATAAGCTTCACAAAAGAACTTGTTAATATCACCTAGTTTAATACCGGAAATAACACATTTAGACAGCATGTCACATAAAGTCTTTACATTAACATGTCCAAGTCTTTCATGCCACGTCTTCAAACTAATTTCACTACTTGAAGTGAGATATGTATTCCAACTACAGTTCTGAATAGCATTTTGTAAAGGTTATTTTCACCTTGCACACCTATGGCAACCAACAATTGTCCTTGGAAAACTTTAGCATTTTGTCCTTTTATAACTGTCATACCATTTTTGGTCAATACACCTTTCGAAAATAAATTTCTCTTTAGTTCTGGAACATACAACACATGTTTAATACTTGCATTAGACCACTGTCCATGAATCAACTTCTGGATTTTTTTTTTTTTTTTTTTGTTCCCTCAGGGCTCGTCCGCGGCCTTGCCGCCCCGATAGCACCGCAACCCTTGGTTGATTGTGCATACCCCTAGTCTTACTCCACCCATTCCAAAATCACTGTGCCTTGAACTAGTCTGCACAGCGATTGGTAGGGTGAAGTTTTATATTGCTCTGTCTCCGGTCTAGAGTGACCGTAGATCAGTTGTCTTTTCCGGTCCAGAGCTATACACTCGCACAAGATGTGCTGGGCTGATTCCTCCCCCTCGCCGCAGAGTCTGCATGCGAGGTCCCCTTCGAACCGCCCCATTTTATGTAGGTGTTTCTTGACGGCCATGTGTCCCGTCAAGAGACCTGTTGTGTTTCTGAGCTGTCCTCTGCTAAGGTTTAGCAGCTCCACAGCTCTCTTTGAACTGGGTCCGTCAATTATTGACTTCCCATGTCTGAGCCCTGGACAGTCCGCCCAGTACACCTTGTGTTGGTTTCTGACCCAGGACTTAATGGCTCCCCTGGCAGTGCTCTTTGACACGCCCAGAGCCGGTTCTGGTCCCATAAATGGTTCTGCTGACCCCCTCTTTGCGAGACTGTCAGCTTCTTCATTGCCTTTGACCCCCGAGTGACCCGGCACCCAGATGAGGGTCACCTCATTCTGCCCAGCCAGGTCGCTCGTCTCGTCTCGGCACTCACTCACCAGCCAGGAATTTACCCGTGGGCTACTTAGTGCCTTAAGGGCTGCCTGGCTGTCTGTGGCTATGAGGATCCGCTTGTTGGTGTAGCCCCTCCTCTTGTTCTCCCGCACACAGTGCAGGATGGCGTACATCTCGGCCTGAAACACCGTTGCATGGGCTCCGAGGGAAATACTGTGACTTACCCTCGGTCCTTCCGAGTAAACACCTGCCCCCGTCCCACGCTCCCCGCCAGATCCGTCCGTGAACCAGACGAGCGCGTCCCGTGGTATGCCCGGTGTCTCCTCCCGCCATGCCCCGCGATCAGGGATTTCCACTGTGAAGTTGTTTTCCCTGCACATTCGCGGGCTCGCGAAGTCTGACCTCATTTCAAGCATGGGTTCCTTCACGATCTCCTGAATTTTGCAGTGGCCCCTGAAGCCTGGGTTGATCTTCAGTCTACCATTGCAGGCTAGTCTGTATAGTCCTAGCCTGGCCTCTCCCATAATAACGAAGTGTAGGGGGGGTAGATCCAGCAACACCTCCATGGCGGCTGTTGGGGTTGAAGACATGGCCCCTGTGATGCCTAGGCAAGCCATCCTTTGGATCTTGCCTAGTTTT
This sequence comes from Tillus elongatus, assembly GCA_964006375.1. Lineage (NCBI taxonomy): Eukaryota > Metazoa > Arthropoda > Insecta > Coleoptera > Cleridae > Tillus > Tillus elongatus. Next base: position 196,856,399 of record OZ023263.1, read on the forward strand.
TGTTTGGCACTGGATTGTGTCACCTTAGGCCACCAGACCAGTGCCGCATATGTTAACGATGGTCTGACCACCCTTGTGTACAGCCAGTGGGCCATACTAGGTCTTAGTCCCCACGTTTTTCCATATAGCCGCCTAGTGACGGCTAAGGTCATGACTTCTGGATTCTTATTGAGCCTTTTCCTTTCACTTGCAGTGGGGTCTCATTTCCTAACATGACTGTGGAACCTGATTCCTTAGATAATTCTTGGAAGAATTCACGTCTATAACACATGTGGATGGAGGCACCGCTGTCCATTATCCAGACATCATTATGATATGACACATCAATTTGGCTGACTGTATTAAAAGCCGATTCACTTTCAGTTACTGTAAAAATACTCCCTTGACTATTAATAGAGCCTGTTTGGTTGCTGCTGTGACTTCTACTCTCATAATCATTTTTTCTGGGTAGCCTACGTTTTCTAGCAATACCACCTCGTTTTCGACAATTGTAGCACAAGATGCCAGCGTTTTGGCCACTTACACTTGATCTTGCTGTCTATTGCTTGCTTTGAAACTCATGGAAGTTAAGGCATTATCTGTTTCTTCCATAACACTAAGATTAGTTTCCTCATCGATCAGACGAGCTGTTAAATTCGATATGGTTTGCTTCTTTTCGTCAAGCGACAACCAGGCATGCCTAATATTCTTGAATTAAGGAAGCAACGTATTCAGAATCTTCGTCATTATAGCAGCATCACTTATTGATTCACCTGCTTCTTTTATTCTCTTCGCCAAATTGTCGATTTTTAAAATGTGATGAGCGGCACTATCCTTTGGATCCATTTTGTACTGTGAAAACTTCTCATGTACAACATTTTATTTGTTTCAGTCCGTTGTTGGTATATGGAGTCTAGCTTTTTAATCATTTCTTCGGCTGACTCACAGTTTTCAACTAGTGTAATTTGGTTTAAATACATCGCTGCTGTAATGGTGAACATCGCCTGAGCGTCGTTCTTATTCCAAGCAGACATCTCGGAGGCACCAGTAGCTGGTTTCGGAGTTGAGCCATCAACAACTTCGTAAATGCCCTTCGCTCTTAAGGCGCACTTGACTTGAAATTTCCATTGGGCGTAGTTTGTACCGTCAAACTTGCTAATAATTCCAATATCAATTTTATCACCCATGATTGTTCTCGCAAACTTTTGAATTTCGACGAACGAAATTACGACAAAACGACACAACACACGTTTTTACTTTTCGAACGTGACACACGCAGATTCCAGAACACGCGAACACCGTACTTATTTTTTCGCCAGTACCCAACACAGCAGTCCTTTTTACACCGTGCCTGGGGCCATAATCTGTTGTGATATTGATACACTCGTTAAATTAACAAAAGAAAGGAGTTTAATAAAATAAGTAAAAGAACAGGTATTCATGCAACATAAAACAAAACCTCTACATTAACATAATAATAGGTTAGTGTTTTTTTGTCTGGGGACACTGACAGGAAGACAGCTGTCAGTAGCCAAACCTATGAACTGTTGCCAACAAGCACACTTTATCTGAATAGCTAGATGCTTGTGAAAGTACAAAAACCTCTAACAGAGACCTAAGTATCAGGTTAACAATGCTGATATAAGTGAAAATATTGTGCAAACAATCCAACTATATCAGTTCATTGAGTTTTGTTGAAGAAAAACAAATACAATCCATAAAAACCAACAATTGTACAAGGCTTAAGTGATAATAAGTTTAACCGGAGATTACAATTTAGCACGTAGTATCTGCAAAATGATGATAATTTTCCTAGAAAAATAAAACACGGTTTACCAATTGTGGAGTGTTCAATAGGCATAACTATCATCATTGATGTACTGACAATCCACATTCGGTAAATCAAAGAAGATTTCACGAACGAGATAATGCCCACCCTGAGACAAATTAATAACCCTGGGAACAAGCAAAACATCTGGTTCCAACAGGACGGCTGCCCGGCTCATAATGCTCGTGACGTGGAACATAATGGATCAGTACCTGCGAGATCACTTGACCTTACCCCCCTTGACTTTTATCTGTGGGGTGCCACTAAAAAGCAAGTTTTCAATTTTCAACCAACAGACACTCACGAAATTTTAGAACAAAGAGTGCTGGGTGTTCTAAGATCATTAAATGGGAACACATTACGTAGAGTTAGTAACTATGTTATAACAAGGTGCCAAACGTGTGTGGGGCAGAATGAGGACCATATTGAACAGTTTTTTTTAGTGAAATTGAACTTTTAATTTCGTATTGGAGTTTCATTAATTTTCTTGTTCATACCCTTTTTTTTAAAGTATATCAGCATTGTTAACCTGGTACTGAGGTCTGTTTTGTTCAAAGCTTCCAAAATTCACTAAATTTCTGACGATTCTGTTAAAAATTGTCATTTATGTCACACTGTTGTTTTATTTCATAGCCTACCAGAGTCAAATTTATTTTCTGTTAGTATCTCTCGCATAAATTAAGATTTTTCAGACATATCGTACTTCATTGGAAAGCTCTTCTTGAACAATATCTAACTAAACACAAATTTAAAATGGCAGCCATAAGAAAAACAAAAGATAGTGCTGATAATTTGAAAACAAATGAAAATCGGGGGTGTCTGTTACCACCAATGAATTTGTCAAGTGTCTCAACAGTCACAGTTCAAAAGCGGTTGCATAAGGCTTTATTGAGTTATCGAAGAAAAACAAAATCGGCAAATTTTAGTTTTTTCGAAATATCTCAAAATCAAAGAAAGTCAAGATAAATTTGAAATGGTATTTGTTGCGAGCATTGAATTCCACAAAAGATTCCCCATTTGGCTGTTGCTCTATCTCTTATAATAACCGATATTCCAATGGTGACCATCGAAATATGGACACGCTGTATAGTGATGATATGTACCAAGTTTCAATAAAATAATTAAAGCTGTCTACAATATGGTGAAGTAAAATAGATTGTAAACAAAAGATTCCAATACTTACTTTATGGCATCAAAATAATCTTTCATAGCTTGAAATACATTTACAATTTTTTTTCTATAAAACAATGGTGGTAGCTTTTTTACAAAATCTTTTTCTGATTTAACTGTAAAAAAAAGAATAAAAATATAATACACAAAAAATGTCACACAAAAGCAAAACAGTAATTAAAAAGTCTGGAGGCAGCAAGTGCATTATGGAAGCGATTTTCATAAAAATGTTTTTAAGGGCAAATATGTTTCTTTAATGTAAGCAGGCATCAATTTGGTTACCAGTATTTATTTTTTATTTTATTTATTTAACATTACACTACCCAACAGGACAAGCCCAATTATTGGGTAGGAAATACAGAAATGACCTACAAAAACAGGAGTAAAAATTTAAATTAAAACTAAAAATAAGCATTTTAAACCATAATTTACAATTACATAACAGAATGTAACTAAAACAGAAAAATATAAAAAATCACAACAATCAACAGTGAGTAAAAATAATCAGAAACACAAATTAGTCCTCCATAACTGTGAAATACAAACCAGTCATTCACAACCGTCAGACTGCCAGCCCTTTGAGCAACCTTGGATCCGACACAAATATATCAATGGAAGACACGTGCCTGTTGGCAACAGAACAAAATCTATAAAGCGGAGAGAACTTCACAAGATTAGTTGGCGGCGTAGGTAACCAAAAGGTGACCAGATTTCGCGAAGACATTCTCAGATTATTAAAGTTTAGTTGCTCAAGTAGACGAGAGCAGTCACAGAATTCCCTTACTAAAGCATTTAAAAAAAATAGTGCAGCTTGTTCCCTTATAGATTCTAGACTTGGTAGCAAGAAGTTATGCTGCATATACTCCGAAGGGTAACCCACAGAGGGATATATAACAATGCGGCGGAAGTTAAGATATTTTAGAAAGCGTCTTTGGATCTTTTCCAACTGGAGAATATGGTTCTGGTAACCCGGAGACCATACAACTGAAGCATACTCAAGTCTATTACACATAAAAGTACAGAAAATCGTTTTAAATGTGTCAACATTACTAAACTCACGGCAATTCCTAATAATAAAGCCCATTAGTTTAAATGCGTTGGATACAACATTCTTAATATGAGATAAGAAAGACAATTTTCTATCAAATATTACGCCCAGATTACGGATAGATACCGGCCTAGCCAGAGACACATTATTAAGACAATAATCAAATTGTATGGGCACCAACCTAAGAGTAAAGGAAAGACAGCTACATTTGGTATAACCTATATAGTAGGAATAATGTACCAGATTTCGTCAAAATAACTTATTGTTTGAAAATGTACAAACATTTTCCGAAAATAACCTTAAATGTTTCCGACAAAACTGGTTTCCTCGCAATGAACCTTAGATTAATAGCAAATTGAGTTATTGATATTTGAAGCATTTAATGAAAATTCGCTTCCAAAACGCACTTAATGCGTCTCGTTTTTTTTTCTGACAAGCGCATATTTTGATGAAAAATGCAAAACTGCATTAATACAAGGGAGATTTGAAAAAAAAAGTTGTAGGTATCACTTATGGGCCATCCTGTTCCAATTTTCCTCCTATCTTGTATAATAACAATTATATTAAGCTTTACCGTAGAAATGTGTCACCCTGTATAGATCTAACAAGATAAAAACATAAACTTAACCCGGATTCTAGGGGGCCTAGTTTATACTTATTTGAAGAAATCTTTTAGTGAATTTTCGTAGAAAGAATTCACTAATGGAGAGATCCCGACTTTTGAATTTTGAAAAAATTTTGCAAATGAGCGCGAACTATCACCCCTAGAACCCATATCCAGGATCAGTTTCAATTTATATATATATATATATATATATATATATATATATATATATATATATATATATATATATATATATATGTATGTATGTATGTATGTATGTATATATCACACCGATAACTCAAAAAATAATAGACCGATTTTGATAAAATTTGGCATGAACCTTCCTTTTGTAAATGGCTTGGATAAGTTCGTTAGTCAGGAAAATCGGACGAGGTTTTCCGGGAAAATTTTGAGTTTTCATTCGAAAAATTTTTTTATCTCAAAAAATGAAAAAGCTATGATAACCAAATTTGGTAGGTAGGTTTACGATATAAAAAGTAAACTATACACCAAAATTTAGATTTCTATGTTACAAGAAACAAAAGTTATCATAAAATATTTTGTGCCAGATCATTTCTATGAAAATTCACTACCATAACGCACTTGCTGCGTCCAGGCTTTTTTTTAAATTCAAAAGTCACGATCTACTCGTTAACGATTTTTTTCTATGAAAACTAGCTAAAAATTATAGTCCGTTAAACCAGAAACCTAACTAAAACTACCGCCAAAGCATCAGAGAAAGGGTCTATTTGAAATGAAATGTGTGGATATATTTTAGTAAAATGAAGGACGATTGTTGAAGTTGAAACTTAAGGGTTGGCAGAACACTCTTCTTGCGACATCTTCTTTACATAATCCGCATTGGTTTCAGGCTCTTTGACTAAATGTTGCCAATTTTGACGTTTCAAATCGCGACTTTGACGTTTTGAGAACAAACATTGACTATCAGCACATTTCTTATCGGAATTGCTTCCCCAGTGGGCGAAAGCTAACCCTTCCCAGGCCCCAGAATGCCTTGAAGGTGGTTCCTTCAAGGGCTCTGTAAGACGCCTGGTCGATCGGGAAGACGAGAGTCTGCCCTTTCTCCTCTGCCTGCCTGCTTAGAACCGACCAGTGTTGTGTCCCCAGTTCAGAGTTCTGGATCTTCAGTCTACTGATCACCGTCTCCTGTGGGATGGTGTCAGGGATCCGTACGAGGAGCTTGCGTCTCTTTGGAAGTTCCTTGGGCTCGATAGCTGTTAAGTCCGCCCCCTCCCAAATCTGACCGAGGCCCCCGATCGTTTTCTGCAGCCAGTCCCGCGACTGCGGGCCGGCACAGGTTATCCAGAGGATGCCCCCCGCCAGGCGCGCCCGGTGGAACTGAGGCGGGCTTTCCCCTTCCTGAAGAGAGTCCACCGCAGCTAATACTGCAGCCTGGATTAGGTCCGCCTTCCCCTAGTCTAGCGTGACCTCAGGATGGCGTCTGTCAATCACCGCCATCCCGAGGCCCTCCGCAGCCTCCCTATACGAGCCAGTCTGCGCCGGTGTTCCGGCCTTGGTCCTTTTGGGACGTCTGTCTGCAGTAGGTGTGCTAGAGCCAGAGCGCGGCGTCTTCTGACCCGCACTCTCCTCTTGCGCCTTTACAGGTGCCCTGGCGCTTTTGGGACGTCTGTCCGTAGTAGGTATGCTAGAGTCCGAGTGCGTCCTCTTCTGACTCGCACTTCCCTCTTGCGCCTTTACAGGTTTCTCGACCGTCCACGTTCCGGTCGCCATTTTCTGCGCCCTCCGGAACTTCTTTCTTTGCGGACCGGAAAGACGCTTGGACTGCCGGGGCAGTCCCTCTACCCTTATAGTAGGGTCCTCACTGGAGGGACCCCCGGAGTCCGCGGAGCTCGCCACCCTCCGGTGGGACCCAGCCTCCAGCTTGGGTGTCGGGGACAGGTCTTTGGCCAAAGCTACCCCCTGATCCCCCGTATCTACGTCGGTCGTGAGACCTACAGAGTCCGCTGCTGCCCCTGGCTCGTCTCTGTTTCCGGAATAGACTCAAGGCACAAGTCTGTAGCCAGAGCCACTCCTCGAGCCTCCTGTGTGGTGCAAGGCGGGTTACTCTAGAGGGGTGCCCAGTACTCCAGAGATTCCGTTCACGACACCAACGCCCTGGTGCCATCCATCCCTAGGCACGGGTCACGTGACACCATAGATTGGGGGAGTTTGTCTAGATCCGTCATGTTTAGTTATTAGCAGGGTCACCTCGTGCAGGATGCGGTTTTTACCGCGCATGACGGTCTTGGGGAAAGCTTTATCGAAAGTTTATGTTGTTGTTTCTACTTCCTCAGCTTGCCCCCTGGAGTCCTTTGGCCCGCGACTCCTTAACCCCGCAGTTTCACCTTACTATCCTGGAAATTTTACCGAACCCCTGCCTTTCTGTGAGGGTAGGGATTTTTCACGTGCTCAACATCGCATAGACGTAGGACCAACGGCTTTATGCTCCCTCCGAAGGACGGAACGTGCAGACATTCAACTTGCTCAAATACAATGCCACAACCTCTATCGATGTTAATGTTACAGTATGTATTAAAAAAGTGAAAGGGAAACTCTGGAAATCGAACCTAGTACCCTTTGGTTCAGAAGCACACATTCTTAACCCTGGACCACAGAGGCTCCCATGATTATTATTGAAACATCCTAACTCCTTATATTTATTATTTCTAAACATCAAAACATTTGGAAAGACAATTTACCAAATCTTGAAAATAATTTAAGAAATATTCTTGTATTTATATTTAAAAAGTAAATATGATACTTACATGGGTCAAATAAGCGCTCTTCTTTATCGTCAATGATTACTACAAAGTCTGGATGTAGCCTAAAAAAAGTAAAAATAAAAATCAATCATGACTTAGTGTGGAACAGTTCATATAAAAACGGTTGAAATAATTTCACTACACAAATACAGTATATAAATAGCCTGCTTACTTTCGGAATAATTCTTCACGTTCTGCTGCAGTAGTTTCACGCTCGGCTTCACGTTTCGCTGCAATATATGCGCGCTTCTTCCCTTTTTTAAATTTGGCAGAGTTAGACATGGTTATAGTGTTTATTATTATTATTGGAACATTCTAACTCCAGCTTATTTTGCCAAAAACCTAAAATGAAAATGAAATATATACAACTAAAAAATGCAAAAAAAAAGTGTTCCATTCCAGACTAAACAAAGACTTTGAAGACCAGTGTTGCTAAGCACTGTTGAATGTTCTATGTATAAAAATTTTGATATTGTTTGTACTTTAATCGAATTGAAGAAGCACACAGGGTATTTATATTTGCATTTTCCAAAGAAATAAAAAAAGAGCATCCGATATAATAAACATAACTCTCAGAAAGTATAAAAATGTTCGGGGGCAGCAAATGCATTATAGTAGCGAATTTTCATAAGAATTGAACACTATTGGTAAGGTATATTATTAAAACTAATTCTTTAAATTTAAATGGACCTGGGAGACCGGTTCTAGAAGTCCCAGTTAGCGATTATTTAAATAAGTTTATATTTTCTAAGGAGCTAGAAAATTATAGTTTGGTAGAGATATATGTAAGTGCTGCAAGTCTCTTAAAAAAATTGTGTTACAAATTTCATTAAAGTCACAAAAGTTTTCTAGAAAAAAATTAATTACTTACAAAGGGAATGTACCTGCCAAATCATAAATATGGCAGGTATTTTTCCTTTTAATTGCTTGGATGGTTTTGTTTTAGTCAACCCAATCGAACTAGTTTTTGCAAACAAAACAACAAAAAATGTGTTTTAAAACCAACTTGTAGTTATCCGTGAAGCTTATTATGTTATTTTTCTTTAATTTAGTACCCAGGCTGCGTTTACATAGGTGTTACTATGGTTCAAGATTGAAGATTCTAGCATAATATAAAATTGAGTTATCGGATTTCAAATATTTTTACAAAAACTCCCTACCATAATGTGTTTGCTGCACCCATACCTTTTTCAACGCTTATTTACTGTTGCTATATCCACACTTTTTGAAAATGATGAAATATTGTAGATCTCTATGTAAGAGTGACAAGCAAGGCAACCTAAATTTCATTTTTGGAAAAATATTTTAAACAAATGAAATGGCGTATCAATTTAAACATAAATTGAAAATCTTGGTTCGCTGCTTTGTCGCAGAGGTTCCCCTTCCCATTGTGCATGCATACAACCACCCTTAATGCATAAAACAAGAACAAGGTAAACAAGAAAAGTTTCTTGGGAACAACCCGTAAGAAAATTATGGGACCTGCGGTATTTTTTTTTTTTTTATGTCAACAACACACCACGAGGGCTTACAGCCTAAATACTATCGTACCGTGGGTGTTGACAAGGAGGAAAGAGGCAGCTTGTTAATTCTGGACTTGAAGGTTTGGAGGTTCGGAGGAGAAGGAAAAACATGTGCCGGCAAGGAATTCCACAGGGGTTAAGGAGTCGCGGGCCAAAGGACTCCAGGGGGCAAGCTGAGGAAGTGGAAATAACAACATAAACTCCCGATGAAGCTTTCCCCAAGACCGTCATGCGCGGTAAAAATCCGCATCCTGCACGAGGTGACCCTGCTAATAACTAAACATGACGGATCTAGACAAGGAGGTCGAACTAAACTCCCCCAATCTACGGTGTCACGTGACCCGTGCCTATGGATGGATGGCACCAGGGTGATGGTGTCGTGAACGGAACCTCTGGAGTACCAGGCAACCCTCCAGAGTAACCCGCCTTGCACCACACAGGGGGTTCTGATGGTGTGGACAGTATTTCCCCCATTCTCGTGGGAACAACATGAAGATTATAAATACATATAAAACCAAAACCAATGAGGCTCGAGGAGTGGCTCCGGCTACAGACTTGAGCCTTGAGTCTATCCCGGAAACGGAGACGAGCCAGGGTGCGGCAGCGGACTCTGGAGGTCCCACGACCGGCGTAGATACGGGGGATCAGGGGGTAGCTTCGGCCAGAGACCTGTCCCCGACACCCAAGCTGGAGGCTGGGTCCCACCGGAGGGCGGCGAGCTCCGCGGACTCCGGGGGCCCCTCCACCAGTGAGGACTCTACTGTTAGAGTAGAGGGACTGCCCCGGCAGTCCAAGCGTCTTTCCGGGGCGCAAAGAAAGAAGCTCCGGAGGGCGCAAAAAATGGCGGCCGGGACCTGGACGGTCGAGAAACCTGTAAAGGCGCAAGAGGGGAGTGCGGGTCAGAAGAGGACGCGCTCGAACTCTAGCACGCCCACTACAGACAGACGTTCCAAAAGGGCCAGGGTGCCTGTAAAGGCGCAAGAGGAGAGTGCGAGTCGGAAGACGCCGCGCTCTGGCTCTAGCACGCCTACTACAGACAGACCTCCCAAAGGAACTAAGGCCGGAACACCGGCGCAGACTGGCTCTTACAGGGAGGCTGCGGAGGGCCTCGGGATGGCGGTGATTGACAGACGCCATCCTGAGGTCACGCTAGACCAGGGGAAGGCGGACCTGATCCAGGCTGCGGTGGTAGCTGCAGTGGACTCTCTTCAGGAAGGGGAGAGCCCGCCTCAGTTCCACCGGACGCGCCTGACGGGGGGCATCCTCTGGATAACCTGTGCCGGCCCGCAGTCGCGGGACTGGCTGCGGAAAACGATCGGGGGCCTCGGTCAGATTTGGGAGGGGGCAGACTTGACAGCCGTCGAGCCCAAGGAACTCCCAAAGAGACGCAAGGTCCTCGTACGGATCCCTGACACCGTCCCGCAGGAGACGGTGATCAGCAGACTTAAGATCCAGAACCCTGAACTGGGGACGCAACACTGGTCGGTTCTAAGCAGGAAGGCAGAGGAGAAAGGACAGACGCTCGCCTTCTCGATCGACCCGACATCTTACAGAGCCCTTGAAGGAACCTCCTTCAAGGCATTCTGGGGCATGGGAAGGGTTAGCTTCCGCCCACTGGGGAAGCAATTAAGGGTTAATGGGACTTAGGTTCCTTCAGGTCAACCTCCAACACAGTAGGGCAGCCACGGCCGGACTACTAATGGCTCTGAGGAACACGGATGTGGCCCTCATCCAGGAACCGTACTCCTACAAAGGAGAGATCGAGGGACTCGGCGGAGCTAATGGAAAGCTCATCTACAGCAGGTCCAGCGAGAATCCGAGGGCCTGCATTTTTGTCAGGGAAGGGATAGAGTTTCTCCCTCTAATGAATTTCTGTTCCAGGGACCTGGCAACGATCAAAATCCGATGTGGAGGAGCGGATGGGCTGAGGGACATTACTGTCGCGTCAGCCTATCTGCCAGGGGACAGCACGGACCTTCCTCCACCCAACGAATTGGAGCAGCTGATGGTGGGTAGCAGAGCAGGTGGATGGCAGACCATCATCGGCATGGATGCGAATGCGCACCATGAGTTGTGGGGTAGCTCGGACACAAACTCTAGGGGTGAGGCACTTTTACAATTCTTTATGAAATTTAATTTAGACATATTGAATAGAGGTAATAAACCGACATTCGTCACAACACGGCGTGAGGAAGTTTTAGACCTAACAGTTTCCACCCAGTTTCTGGGTGACTTTGTTAAAAGCTGGGCTGTGTCTGGGGAAGTGAGTAGCTCAGACCACAGATACATCCGGTTTGAAATCGCCAAAGTCGAAAGAGAAACGGTATGGTACCGGGACCCCCGCAAGGCGGACTGGGAAGCCTACAGGGCAGACCTAGCTGTGGAACTGCGGGGGGTTGAGAGGGCCATAAGGGATTCAATAGACCTCGAGATTGCAGCAGTCCAATTGCGAGACGCAATTACCTCGGCCTATAACGCCAACTGCCCCCTGAAAATGAGGGTGTCCACCAGGAACGTCCCATGGTGGAACGAGGACCTCAGGCAAAGGAGGACGCGGGTTCGTAAGCTGTTTAACGCGGCCAAAAGGTCGGGAGCATGGGATGAATATAGACAGGCCCTATCGACCTATAACAAAAGACTGAGGGACGCCAAGAAGGAGTCGTGGAGGAGGCACTGCGAAGAAGTGGAAAACACGTCTGAGAGTGCTCGACTACACAAGATCCTGTCTAAGGGCCCTCAGACTAACATAGGCTCCCTTAGAACACCCACGGGAGGCTTTACAAGCTCGGGGGAGGAAACTATGGAAATTTTACTCCAGACGCACTTCCCCGGCTGTAACATAATAAACCAATCACCTCCGGACTGGGAACACTCAGAAATAGAGGCGTCTTATAGGCGGGCATCTAGAGTAGACTGGACAGTCGCTAAAGAGGTGGTTACCTGGAGCAAAATCAGATGGGCCATTAACAGCTTTAAGCCATACAAATCGCCGGGATTTGATGGAATAATGCCCATCATGCTCCAACAGGGGATAGATATACTGGCGCCGGTGCTTACCCTCATTATGAGGGCCAGCCTGGCTCTGGGGTACATTCCGAGGGCATGGAGACTGGCCAGGGTTGTATTTATTCCTAAACCTGGGCGTCCAACAGACCAGGCAAAGTCCCTGAGGCCAATAAGTCTCATGTCCTTCTTGCTGAAAACAGTGGAAAAACTGCTCGACCGGCACATTAGGGGCGGTGTACTGGAAGCATATCCTCTACACTGCGGACAAAATGCATACAGAGCAGGATTCTCAACAGAAACAGCACTGCACCAACTGGTGCTGAAACTGGAGAATACGCTGGAGAACAAGGAGGTGGCGCTGGGGGCCTTCCTAGACATAGAGGGGGCCTTTAGTAACACCTCGTTCGGATCGGTTCTGGCAGCTGCCCGGGAGCGTGGAATAGAGGAGACCTGCTGCAGGTGGATCGGTTCCATGCTCAGGGACAGGGCGGTGTTCACCTCACTCGCGGGAGGGACTCTGCTGGCGGGGGTCGCGGCGGGGTGTCCGCAGGGGAGCGTTCTGTCTCCCTTGCTCTGGTGTCTAGTCGTGGACGGCCTGCTGGGGAGGCTCACGGGAGGGGGGTATGAGGTACAGGGCTATGCGGACGACATTGTCATCATAGTCCGAGGAAAGGTCACACAGGCAGTGTGGGAGCGTATGCAGACTGCACTGAAAGTGGTGGAAGGGTGGACGGTTGATCAAGGGCTCGGGGTGAGCCCCGAGAAAGCAACCGTCGTGCCGTTTACGAGGAGGAGGAAGTGTGAAAGCCACAGAACTCTCACTCTATACGGTAGGAGCGTTCCAATGGCCAGGGAGGTAAAATATCTTGGGGTCGTATTGGACTCTAAGCTAACCTGGAATGGTCACATTGGAAAAATACTGCGTAAGGCAGTCATGACCTTAGCCGTCACTAGGCGGCTATATGGAAAAACGTGGGGACTAAGACCTAGTATGGCCCACTGGCTGTACACAAGGGTGGTCAGACCATCGTTAACATATGCGGCACTGGTCTGGTGGCCTAAGGTGACACAATCCAGTGCCAAACAAAAACTAGGCAAGATCCAAAGGATGGCTTGCCTAGGCATCACAGGGGCCATGTCTTCAACCCCAACAGCCGCCATGGAGGTGTTGCTGGATCTACCCCCCCTACACTTCGTTATTATGGGAGAGGCCAGGCTAGGACTATACAGACTAGCCTGCAATGGTAGACTGAAGATCAACCCAGGCTTCAGGGGCCACTGCAAAATTCAGGAGATCGTGAAGGAACCCATGCTTGAAATGAGGTCAGACTTCGCGAGCCCGCGAATGTGCAGGGAAAACAACTTCACAGTGGAAATCCCTGATCGCGGGGCATGGCGGGAGGAGACACCGGGCATACCACGGGACGCGCTCGTCTGGTTCACGGACGGATCTGGCGGGGAGCGTGGGACGGGGGCAGGTGTTTACTCGGAAGGACCGAGGGTAAGTCACAGTATTTCCCTCGGAGCCCATGCAACGGTGTTTCAGGCCGAGATGTACGCCATCCTGCACTGTGTGCGGGAGAACAAGAGGAGGGGCTACACCAACAAGCGGATCCTCATAGCCACAGACAGCCAGGCAGCCCTTAAGGCACTAAGTAGCCCACGGGTAAATTCCTGGCTGGTGAGTGAGTGCCGAGACGAGACGAGCGACCTGGCTGGGCAGAATGAGGTGACCCTCATCTGGGTGCCGGGTCACTCGGGGGTCAAAGGCAATGAAGAAGCTGACAGTCTCGCAAAGAGGGGGTCAGCAGAACCATTTATGGGACCAGAACCGGCTCTGGGCGTGTCAAAGAGCACTGCCAGGGGAGCCATTAAGTCCTGGGTCAGAAACCAACACAAGGTGTACTGGGCGGACTGTCCAGGGCTCAGACATGGGAAGTCAATAATTGACGGACCCAGTTCAAAGAGAGCTGTGGAGCTGCTAAACCTTAGCAGAGGACAGCTCAGAAACACAACAGGTCTCTTGACGGGACACATGGCCGTCAAGAAACACCTACATAAAATGGGGCGGTTCGAAGGGGACCTCGCATGCAGACTCTGCGGCGAGGGGGAGGAATCAGCCCAGCACATCTTGTGCGAGTGTATAGCTCTGGACCGGAAAAGACAACTGATCTACGGTCACTCTAGACCGGAGACAGAGCAATATAAAACTTCACCCTACCAATCGCTGTGCAGACTAGTTCAAGGCACAGTGATTTTGGAATGGGTGGAGTAAGACTAGGGGTATGCACAATCAACCAAGGGTTGCGGTGCTATCGGGGCGGCAAGGCCGCGGACGAGCCCTGAGGGAACAAAAAAAAAAAAAAAAAAGGAATTCCACAACTTGGAAGTCCTCGGGACAAAAGAGCGGGCATAAAAAGATGTTCTATGTCTGGTGACCTGGACAGTAAAAGGGTGCATTCGCTCTGTTGCCCTGGTAGATCTGTTGGGGGCAGCAGGTGGGGGAATTATGGAGGAAAGCTCCTCTGAGCAGTGCCCGTGCAGATATCTATAAAAGAGAGAGAGGTCACCAACGGCACGTCGGTGGGCAAGGGATGGCAGCCTTTGGGTGAGGGTAGGGTCACCGATGAGACGTATAGCTCTCTTTTGAAGGGAGTCCAGGATAGCGAGTGTAGAAGCGGCAGCTGCACCCCAGATGTGGGAGCAGTATTCGAGGTTTGGCCTTATTTGTGAAGTATATAAGGTATAGAGATTAGCTGGTGAAAACTATTTGCGAGCCCGGAAGAGGAAACCCAATTTCTTAGCAGCCGCTTCTGCAATTGATGTGACATGTTGGTGCCAATTAAGATTTCGATCCACAGAAATGCCAACAAGAGAAAATGACTCATTACTTTGAATAACTTGGTTGTTCATTGTGATGGGTCTAGGGCTGGTGTATCTCTTGTGAGAAAGAAAGCAAGACTTAGTTTTGGTGGGGTTGAATTGTACAAGATTTCTACTTCCCCAGTCTAATATTTTTTGGAGATCCACGGAGACAGAACCCTCCATGAGTCTGCGATCCTCATCTAATTGGGCTAAAGAGACAGGCGTAGAATATTGTATATTTGAGTGGAGGGTGCTGTCGTCCGCGTAACTGTGAACTGGGTTGGATGTGCTAGAGAGGAGGTCATTGATGTGGAGAAGAAATAAAGTAGGGGCTAAAGCTGAACCTTGAGGAACTCCTGCATTGATTGGATACAGTTTAGAGGAATGGCCATCCACAACAACAGATATGCTCCTGTTGGAGAGGAAATTTGCTGTCCAGGTACAAAGTTTTGGTGGTAGGCCATAGGCCGGAAGTTTATTAAGCAGCGCTGCGTGCCAGACCTGGTCGAATGCTTTGGATATGTCTAGAGCAACAATCTGGGATTCACCGTGTTGTTCCATAGACTTGTTCCAAGAATGGGTGACAAAGGAAAGGAGGTCGGCAGTCGATCTGCGCTGACGGAATCCATACTGCCTGTCGTGGATTAGACTGTGTTTTTCAAGGAATTTTAGTAATTCGGTGTTTATATACTTTTCCATCACTTTAGAGACGACTGAAAGGAGAGAAATAGGCCTGTAGTTGCTAGGAAGCGCTTTAGATCCTTTCTTGGGGATGGGTTGTACTCGAGCAGTTTTCCAGTTACTAGGAAATATGCCTTTATTGTAGAGTTATTGTAAATATAGAGGTTCTGGGCGGGATAAACAGAATTTTAAGGAGATATAGGTGCAAAATGGGATAAAGGCAGGTCCAACTAAGCTGGTTTTTTTCGCACTTTTCGCTCACATTTACTTTTTACCTTCTTTCCCGCCCAACACCCCTATTCATTCCTGATCCCATAACTTTCTTGGGGGCTGTTTGCAAGAAATATTTATTATGGTTTGTACATCCAGAAGATTCTAATTTAATGGAAAATTGAATTATCACCATTTGGAATATTTTTACAAAAATGCGCTACCATAACGCACTTGCTGCACCTAAACCCTTTTGAACATTTATTTACTATTGCTGTATCCATACTTTTGAAATAAATAAATATAAACAATACAAAATTTTGAAATTAAAATTTTAATAATTTACACAACATCTGTTTATTGGTATAATTTCAACTACTGCATATTATGTAGTTTCATTTACCTCAAATTTTCCATATACGACATGAAGAGTAAATAGTAATGAAAATTCACTAAAAACTAAAAGTAAACAATAAGTACCTTATTCCAAGAGTATAAGGTATTAGCTGAGTCTTGTTTGTTTATGTTTCATCAAAATCGGCCTATTATTTTTTGAGTTATCGGTACGACAATATATATATATATATATATATATATATATATATATATATATATATATATATATATATATATATATATATATATATACATCATTAGTGAATTTTTGGTTTTACGAAAAATTGGTTAAAAGTGGTGACAAAATCGCACCCTGGGACACACCATGCCCAACCACCCTAAATTCCGTGCTTCCCCCATTTGCCATCGAAACAGCCTGCCTAATAAATCTTCCCAAAACTCCATAGAATTCCAACTTCTTTAACAGTATTCAATGAGACACAGTCGAACACCTTAGAGAGACCACATAACAGCATAGTTGAATGCTCTCGCCTCTCAAGGCCACCCACCAAGTCCACAACCAACCTTCAGCACAGCATGAGTTGTAGAACGACTACCACAAAAACCAAACTGATTAGGATTGAGCAAAGAATTTCTCTCAAAGTAATCAGCGAACCTGTCCTTGATAATGATCTCTATCACTTTAGCAAACACGCCCATAACTAACAAAGACCTGTAATTATCCAGTTCATTAATGTCTCCCTTCTTATGCACGGGAATTGACTTTGAATATTTAAAAATCTTGGGAAAAATACCCCTTTCAAAAGAAGCATTTTCACATAATGTTAATGGCTTAACAAGATAATCCGTTGAGAACTTTTACAACTTGCTATTACCATCATACATATCTGTGCAGCTTGAATTACTCAAACTTAGTATCTCTTCCAGTACTTGCCCTCCAGAAACCAACCCTAGTTCAAAACAGCATTGAGGTTTAGGAACGCAATTCAAAAACTCTGTGAAATCTACATCAGCAAGGGGCAGGGAGTTGACAATCCTGTCAGCTATGCCATTAACGAAATCATTGAAAGCAGTGGCCGTAATTGTAGTAGGCAAGGAGTAACGATCTTATCTGTTACATTCAAAATTAATTATGCACCAGTCAGCACTGATTTTGTTACCGGAACTCAAGATAAAGCTAGTGTAGCTGAGTTTCTTTTTTGAAATATGATTGAGTGCAATAATATAACACTTGAAATAAGATTATTTTTCTCTTTTTTAAGATCTAACAATGTTTTTTACCAATACTACGATGTATTCATGTTTTTTAGACGCAATTGTTCATGTGTGTGTCTCATTTATGTGTAACGTCTCCAAGCTTGGATATAAGGTAACAGGTTGCAATATAATGCCTCGTTTTGTGCCAGACAGTTTTTACTTTTGTTAAGGTATTGGCTTCTGAAGAAGTATCAATTTGACACGAAATATATAGAGCATGTTATAACAAAGGTGGCTCATCCCAAAAAAAAATATTCATTTTTCGGACAAATTTTTTTTGGTTATTTTTTTATGGTGTGGCATTAAAAAACACAATCAGTCCTTAATTTTCACCTTCCCCCCACCAACCCCTACTTTTTAATAGCATTTTATATTTTTTAACCCCAGTCGATAGCTGATCAATTAACACTTGATCAACTATCCCCGCCAGGGGTCTACCGGTGTCACTTCTCACCCCGTAAACAGCACGGAGTAGGGATGGGAGCATTCTCCTGTCTCTCTTGCAATAAACTGTATCTCCTTCTTACACAGTTTTCGGGAAAATTTCGGCCATTATTATTGTTTGTACATCGATTGCAGTAGTGACGTTTACAATTATCATTTTATCATTTCCGTGTAATTCTCAAGTAACTTTATTATAAATCTGCAGTGCACCAAATTTGAATTCTTTTTGCTTTACTGATTATTTCCTTCAGATGCTCCAACCATTGCCTTTAATCTTTACTACTCCTCTTCTCAAACAGCCTGTACTTTTGCCAAAAACAATATTTCCCAATCTGCATTATCAAATGCTTCTTCCAGGTCTACAAAGGCAATATATTTATATCAAGCCTTCTTTCTCTTACTGTTATAAGTACCACCACTGCTTCTCTCATTCCTTGTCTAAATCTAATTTGATCTTCTTCCAGGCAATTCTGTGTTGCTTCTTATCGTATTTTTTATTATGGTGAACAGAATCTTGACCACATGACTCTCTACACTTAGTGTCCTGTGCTGGTTCCTTTTTCACATGTTCACTGCTTTTGAAACAAACTTTTGCCCCTTTGATATAAACTCACTTGGCAGCTCTTCTGATTAATAACATTTTACAGTCAGTTAAAACAGTTCTGTAATGTTTCACTAAATTTTTTCCACTGTTCCACTGTTAGATTTATCTACACCAGGAGTTTTTCCTTGTATAAATTCTTCAAGTGCTTTCTCAAATTTTTTACTTAAAATTGGACAGGCCCAGGTCATTTACGGTTTCTTTTATCCGTAATCCTTTCCCCTCCAGGATACAATTTCTTAAAGTATAGATTTTCCAGTGTTTAATGTTTAGCAATGTGTTCCCTTTTCAGTCATAAATATTCATTGTTGTCCTTTATGACTTTACCTTTTGTTCCTGGTTTTTCTTACCATCAAATATTGCATGGTGTGTCATAATAAGGAATAAAAAATACAAAAAGCAAACACCAAACATATGCTTATATAGGTATATAGCAAGGTGTGGCTCATAAACAAAAGTTGCCATTTTTTTATTACATGTAAGAAAAATTAAGCTGACTCATCATGGAATAATTCTTGGAGCAGTAGTACAAGTTTTAAAAATCTTTAAAAATAAAATTAGATTGGCCTGTTTGAGTATTACAATAAGTGCTAAGTACTAATCAGTTTTAGAACATAAAACTAGATGAATAAATCAACCAAAATAAATATCGAAATAACTACTTATTTGTGTGCATTATGAAATTGAAACCTGTATAATATACAGATAAAGACATAGATAAAACAATAGCCCACAAAAAAGTTATAGGATGTTAAAGGGTCCACATGATATTGGATTAAAAAAATTACATTCATTATCACCTTTAGTATATTAGGTATTAGGTATAGATATGTGTGGTCACTCACCTTTACTTGTAGGACGTTTTCCTAGATATAGTACTTTTATAACTTAATACAAACTATTAGAAACTATAGACATACCATCAGTTTAGGTACTCTTAATGACAAAAATTATATAAAAACATAATATATAATATATACTTCAGGTTATTAGGTTATTACAAGATACAACAGAACAACGATGAGCGAACAATAAAAAGAAGGCTTTTACTAACACAAACAGATGAGCTATATTACCAACGTGTGCTTTACTTACTTCTCTGTTTATGTTTTATCTTCACCGGCTTCAAAAAGGTATCACCTATATCAATTTTTTATATATTGTATATGTTATCGTATACGAAATGCGAATGTATACTTTTATGTTTACAAGAATTAAATTAAAACAAACATTTCAAAACTGAAAAAATGTTAATATCTGTTTTGTTTTCAAAACTGCTGTGCTTTTAACTTTTTAAATATGTACGTATTCTTCTTATTTTATATCTAAAACATGATGGAATTCCTTAGCAGTTTTTTACATCTAATTTAGTTAAATGTGTATGCCTATCATAGACAACACAATACTTAAGATTTTGTGAGTATAATTTTCAATGTCGTCCAAGAATATGTATTAAAGTGTTTCTATTTAGAGGGAGATTTGATAAACTGCTTTGTTCCAATCCCGCAAGAAACCGTCCAAGAACAGTTACAATCATACGCAATACGCAATACATAAATCTAGTGATGGGTTGTTATTTAACAGTCTGTTATTTTTTATCTGTTGCCGAGCCGCAACAGTAACAACCTGTTGTGGATATATATATATATATATATATATATATATATATATATATATATATATATATATATATATATATATATATATATATATATATATATATATAGATATATATATATATATATATATATATATATATATATATATATATATATATATATTTATATAACAGGATACAGGAGGACCAGAAACACTACAGCAAAATCTATTTGCGCTTGCGCTTTACACTCGGATTCGTATCTGTTTCTGTTGCACTGCAACTAGCTACGATGAATCAACATCGGTTTTCATGCGCAACTGCTATAACAGGATGAATGGACATGAGACTGAGAATTGGGTATAGAGTATAGGGTGGACTTTACTTCATAACATAATACTTAACACTTTATACTAGTATACAGTGTGCTCACAGCTTTGGGAACGTAGGATCGTCGCTACAATGAAAATGTTAAATTTTAACAGGTTGTTGGTGGGGATACGGCATACAGACGGAAACGGACACTGCTACTACTAATCGCTGAAACTTCAAAAATCTCAGGAACAGTACCAATTTTAATGAAATTATAAAAATATTCCCTGTACCCGGTATAGTTGAAACCAAACACACTTCACCTATAGGTAGAGAGACAAAAATAGTGTTAATTTAAAAAATATGTATTTATTTTATTTTTTGCTTACAATCATTCATGTATTTCATATAACTCTCATTTTCAAGGATAATATGGCTATATAAGTTTTCAAGCTCAATGCTCAACTAATATTTAATTAGTAAAGAAAATTCGAAAAAAAATTTTCATTGTTGATTTTTTTACCAAATTATTATTAGTGATAAATACTTTAAAAAAACCTTCATCATTTTTTTTTATACAAAATTTATTAATTGTTTTAAACATAGAACAAAAAACTGTTTTATTTTAAACATTATATAGTTGCATAGTAAAGTAAACAATTTAAATTATGGTTCAGATAATTAGAGGTATCTAAAGTTTTTGCTCTATCCACATTGTTTCTGAATTATTTTTATCTTTTTATTCAAATTAATCACCTTCACACCTCAGGCCGGATCAACTGATAGTTACATCGCCCGGGGATTGAACCCGTGTAGTAGCGAATCTCCTTTACCCAACTACACCACCGGACAGGTTCAGCTACTGCTACTACGTCTACATGGAATTCTTAATAATTCATAGTTCATGCTATTATTTTGAACCTGTTTAATTTAACTGTTATTTCTAAGTAACAGTAACTGTTGCGACCTGTTACAGCAATATAACAGTTTTTACCATCGCTACATAAATAGCGTTCCAACCTTTGACTAGATATCAGAGAACAGACTGGGCACATAGCCGAATTGTTTGAAGCCAGCATTCAAGAGACTCTATGTTTACATTCGGTCCTCTGCTCTGATTGGGTGGTGGCTCAAGCGTTGCCGCTATGTAATAATTCATCCTTAAATCGCCGAAAATAACGACAAGTTGAGAATGATAAATTTATTACTTTTCTGTTACTTAAGACAGTACACTTACATTAAGGCTTATTTATGAATGAAAATATTTACTAACGTTATATTACTTGGTTTCTCCCTTCTTTATGTGAATATAACCAGAAAACTCAATTTAAAATCTTTATCTTGCTGCATGTGAAGTATTTAGATTTGTATTAATCGACAGTTGTGGCTTGTATTTGTCTGTGAATAGTATGCAAGTATAATGAGAACTTATTTTTGTGTTACCTTGATTGGCAATAAAGGTTTTGAGTTTTGTTTTTGCAAAATGATGAAAAAATGTATTGGTTGTAGAAGATTATCTGGGGATGTGGCAACGATGTCTCTGCATGCGTAAGAACATTGCTGTTTGCGATTTTCAGTGGCGGCACGTCAGTTTGGCACTGTTTTTAGGTTTCCATCTACTAAAAAAGGAGATAAACATGGTGCGCTGCCTTAAATAGAAAATCGGATACGCTGCCGAAATATTCTTATTGATGTTCACAGCATTTTAATAAAGACTTTTAGTATTTACCCAAGTGGAAGAGGGGTATTAAAAACGCAGTTTTAAGTTCTCCAGTGCCTTCTACTTCTGGAACGAATAAGCTCTTGCTCATGCGGAAAGAAGGTGAAGAATTCTTCTTAGCTTTCTATTTTGTAAACCTTTATTATTGTTAAAATTAATAAATTACCCGATAAAAATTGCAGTCATAGTTTTGAAGAAAATAGAGATAAATCACCGTTATCATCAACTCTCACTGCCTTGGAACTATCATGTTCAACAGGTGCAGCACTTGGCAGTCCTCCTGAATTAACATCAAAAGCTAACATTACTCCAGGTCAAAGTAAGTTAATATGCCTGGACTTAGAATTGAGGGAAAAATACTATAAACCATTTAAAAAAAATTATACTCCGTTCCTGAAAACTTATCGTCCATTTTTTAGGAAAAAAACTTCGTTATTTTGTAGATATTTCCAGTTTATCAGAAACTCCAAAAACATATTTAAAAAATGGTCTATTGCTAAACGAGTAATAAAAAACAAAAGAGGAAAATAAATATATTGCGCCAACATAAAAGACGCCTTAAGAGTTTGGCGCTAAAAATCGCTGATTGAGCATTTTAAAAGTCGTATTGCTTTTACGGAAAATACAGAAACATCCGTGAACGTCTCATTTTTGAGTGTTATTGAATTTATATCATTGCTTGTAATATTTTAGGCCTCTTTACCCACACAAATAGATCTGATTAAACAGATTTTAAAATGTCCACAACGGAACTATTCACCAGACGTAAGGTCGTTTGCTATTACCCTAAATTTTTATCCGAACAAAGCTTATAATTACGTTCGAGAAAAATTTATGAAATCTTTGCCACATCCTCGAACAATTTCTAAATTGTTCCTGGATTCTGCAAAGAAGCATTAGCGGTTTTGGATTCAAAAAGATAAGAAGCAGCTGAAAAAGTTCGCAAAATACTTTGTTAAATACCTAGTCATCGACGAGATGTTCATAAGACGTCAAGTTGAGTGGACAGGAAAAAAGTTTTGTGGTAACGTAGATATTGGCGTGGATATGAATAGTTTAAACGAGCTTCCAGTGGCTAAAGAAGTTTTGCTTTTCTTATTAGTTGCTTTAAATCGCCACTGGTAAGTTCCAGTGGGTTATTTCTTCCTAGCTGGCATTTCTCGTGAAGAAAAAGCAAGCCTATTATTTAATTGGGCTGTAAGTTTTATCCATCAAGCAAGAATAGTCGTTACTTCCGTAAGTTTTGATGGAGCACCTGCTAAATATAAGCATGATTAAATGTTTGGGAGCAAATTTAAATACATTTATTCAAGAAGGTTTAAAGGCTTATTTGCCGCATCCTGTAACCAATGAAAATGTATATATTTTCCTAGATGTTTGCCACATTATGTAATTATTAAGAAATTATCCCGCAAGTTGTAGATCTATAAAACATGGCAGCAGACAAATCAGGTGGTCATTTCTAGAAAAACTGGTAGAGCTGCAAGGTTTCTTTTTTAAATTTTTGTTGAAAACACTTTTTATTGAATTTGCATAGAAAAAACTCGCTTGTGACGAGATCACAACATTACAACATTGAGACTTTCGAACATTTTATTCGAGAAATCATTTCTATAAAAATTCACTACCATAACGCACTTGCTGCCTCCAGACTTTTTAGTTAATAGTGTACTTAAATAATGTATAGGTAGTTAAACATCTTTTAAATTTAATTTTATTATTTTAATCGTATTTACGAAAATTTCAATCCTAATTCTCGAGACGCCTATGGTGTCGAGGACCGTGTAAACAAACATTTTATTCTGTTGGTTTCAAACATTACAACGCATGGCATTTGGTGATGCCTGGTCTATCCGTAGGTAGATAGTCAAAGTTCCAACCGACAGATGACCGCAAGAAATCAGATGCACATGACTTCCATCATAAAATAAATTATAGCCAATCAGACGATGCCTTTCCCCTCCATGCATCGCGGGCTTTTTAAAATACCTTTGGAAGAGATCAGTTTTATGTCACCTTAATTATGACCTTGTTTTCTCCTAATCTTAAAAATTAAGAGTAAAACCACATTTCAACAAAAAACAAAAGCACATATTGTGTGTGTTTTATATGGAGTGAAATCTAAATATATACTCGTACATTTATACCTACTTTATCATATTCAAAATGTTGCTGAATCTGAATTGATTCATATGCCAGAAATTTAAGTAATTCATATAACTGTTTAGCTTGGGTACTTCATTATTTTATTAGATTTTTTATTATGTAGAATAAATGTTATTCTTGTGTGTGTGACGTCAGATTGCACTGGCTGCGGTATGGTTACCATTCACACATTTTAAAATATGTTAATCTTATTCATATATGTAAATACCTGCTTTCTGTTAATTTTACAATATTTATAATAGAATTAATGTATGTTCTAAATTTAGAAGTTAAATGATCGGTGTAATAAGAAAATGAAATATTTGTGCGAAACGTGTCTGTGGTAAGACATAGAACATTTACAGAGTTACTAAAACTTTCATAGAACAATTCATCGTTTCTTATTGTTGAAATCAAATTACTACTTTGTTGCGATATACTTTTATAATTCATTTTTAGCGAATTTTTTTTTTAAATCGCTAATGAGGAGATCTGTGTTTATATATATATATATATATATATATATATATATATATATATATATATATATATATATATATATATATATATATATATTTATATATATAATGGACCGATCTTGATCAAATTTGGTAAGTACCTTCCTTTTGCAAGTGTCTCGGATAAGTTCGTTATCCAGGAAAATCGGACCAGGTTTTCCCGGAAAATTTTGTATTTTCTTTCTAAAAAAAATCATATCTCCGTAAATAACAAAGTAAGGGCAACCAAGGGTAAATTCCTGGCTGGTGAGTGAGTGCCGAGACGAGACGAGCGACCTGGCTGGGCAGAATGAGGTGACCCTCATCTGGGTGCCGGGTCACTCGGGGGTCAAAGGCAATGAAGAAGCTGACAGTCTCGCAAAGAGGGGGTCAGCAGAACCATTTATGGGACCAGAACCGGCTCTGGGCGTGTCAAAGAGCACTGCCAGGGGAGCCATTAAGTCCTGGGTCAGAAACCAACACAAGGTGTACTGGGCGGACTGTCCAGGGCTCAGACATGGGAAGTCAATAATTGACGGACCCAGTTCAAAGAGAGCTGTGGAGCTGCTAAACCTTAGCAGAGGACAGCTCAGAAACACAACAGGTCTCTTGACGGGACACATGGCCGTCAAGAAACACCTACATAAAATGGGGCGGTTCGAAGGGGACCTCGCATGCAGACTCTGCGGCGAGGGGGAGGAATCAGCCCAGCACATCTTGTGCGAGTGTATAGCTCTGGACCGGAAAAGACAACTGATCTACGGTCACTCTAGACCGGAGACAGAGCAATATAAAACTTCACCCTACCAATCGCTGTGCAGACTAGTTCAAGGCACAGTGATTTTGGAATGGGTGGAGTAAGACTAGGGGTATGCACAATCAACCAAGGGTTGCGGTGCTATCGGGGCGGCAAGGCCGCGGACGAGCCCTGAGGGAACGAAAAAAAAAAAAAAAAGGGCAACCAAATTTCGTACACGTGTTTGTATTATAAAGAGTGAACTCTGTACCAAATTTTGGGTCCCTAGCTTTAAAGACAAGGAAGTTATGGGCAGTTAAAGAAACAAATGTTGGGTTTGCCTCAAAACGTCAAACTCGCAATTTTAAACGTCAAAATTGGCAATGTTTAGGCAAAGAACGTGAACCAAATACCGACTGTGAAAAGAAAATGTTGCAAGAAGAGTGTTCTGCAAACCCTTAAGTTTCAGATTCAACCGTCATTGCCCTTCATTTTACTAAAATATTTACAGAATATTCATTTCAAATAGACCCTTTCTCTGATGCTTTGGCTGTCAGTTTAGTTAAGTTGTTGCCTTTTTGGATATTTATTTGTAGGTTTAGTGAAGTTTATGGTTTAACGGTCTATAAGTTTTTATCTAATTTTCGTAGAAAAAATTTGTTAATGCATTTTTGCATTTTTCATCGAAATATGATGCGTTTATAAGAAAAAAATCTGGACGCAGTAAGTGCGTTTTGGTAGCGAATTTTCGGTAAATTTGCAGTAGCTCCCGAACGCTTTTCAAAAAACTGTTTTCAGAAACCTGCCTAGGGACCCCCTGGATCCACAAAACCCAAGAAAAATGTCTTGTTCATACCCCGCAAGGAAGTTACGGGACCAGGAGTGAGTAGGGGTGCATAACTTTTTTTTAGCTGAATTTCGTAGAACAAATTCGTTAATGCATTTTTTATCGAAATATGATGCGTTTGTAAGAAAAAAATCTGGACGCAGTAAGTGCGTTTTGGTAGCGAATTTTCGGTAAATTTGCAGTTTAGTTCCCAAACGCTTTTCAAAAAACTGTTTTCAGAAACCTGCTTAGGCTTATATTATATTATATAATGAGCATCCATAGGTAATCAAAATTATGCATAAGTATTCATTGTTATTAATTACAGGAGGTTGTAGTCAACATTTAATTAGATAAAAGAGATTACAACTCACAACTTTAAAATGTGAAGATTTAATAATGTATAACATATATAGAAATGGCTTATATTCTTATATTATCTCCCGTTAATACGTTCAAACTTCAAAAAGCAGTGGTTAGCAATCGCCACAATCCCCTCTAGGATTCTGATTGGCTGTTTATTCTATGCTGGAAGTCATGTGCATCGTGCATCTGTATTGGACGATCACTACGGCGTTCCAATTAAACCTGTGTTTGTTCATGAACCGTTTCAGAACGGTCATTTCAATAGCTATTCCAAATCAAAAACTTTCGTCAGCTGTTTAATGGTTTGTTACTATTTGTTTGCTTTTGAACTAACCTTAAACGTTTAAATGGGTTTGTGATTTTAAATTTAATAATACATTTTGTAAATACCCCTTTCACTAAGTGAAGACTGGAACCTGTGATGAGCACTGATAAGTACATTTGGAGAAACCGAAATCACCACAACACATCTTTTTAACGACCTGGCGATCGTTTCACTAACAAAGTTAGCGTCACCAGAGGATAAAAAATTGTAAACTACTTTCAACTAAAGACAGTGACGGATCATAAGGCCCCAGGCGCAACCCGATCTGGAGGCCCCCCCATTGACCGTATAATAAGAAAACAAAATTATGATATTCTTTATTTTTGGAAACACAAAAATAAAAAACTATTCGCAAGTACAAAAAAAATCACATTCAATGGTAAAAAAATCACAGGTAAATTCTGCATCATATTTTTTAGTATTACTAATTAATAAAGAGATGTTTGTTTAAAGCTAAACTTTTCTTACCTTCATGCTTGCGAGCTTATCAATAATTGATTTATAATCTAACAACTGAACAACATAATTTTCATGTTCTATAATCATGAGTGACAAATTACTCAAACAAAATTGGCTTAGTGAATTACGTAAATAATAAATAATTCTTAACCTGTTTAATTACAGAGAATGAACGTTCACTGCTGGCATTGCAGGTAGGCATTGTCAAAAAGATTCTTAAAATAGCTTCTATATTAGCAAATGTAGACTGGAGTCCGTTAATTTATAATTTATACATATCGACAAATTTAATGAAATGGAAAACTTCATTTTTAATAGTAGATTATACCACGAGTCAATAATGATAGCTATTATTCCGGAGGAATATTTACGAACCGAGCCGCGAAAGCGGCGAGGGAGTAACATTCCGAGGTAATAATAGCCATTATTGCGAGTAGTATAACTCTACTTTATCTACGACTAATTCATTAAATTGAAACTTTTAATGAACAACTTTATTTGTTAATAATATTAAAATTAGTAATAGTACAATTAATAAACTGAATTGGTTGTGAACTATCATTAACTTTGGAAGACTTTTCAAAACAAATATTTGGAATTCCAGCTGCTGCAAAGGAAGAAGATGCTTCATTACTATTTATCTGTTTAGCAATAGTATCTGCTGTTGCTGTCTTGTTTCTCATAGACCGATTAATGTAACATTCAGCTACCTGTGTAGTCAACCCTGCCTACTATGATTTCAGGAATAAGGTTGGTTCTCTATATTATGCGATGCGTTAGAGATGTCAAAAAAAATACTTTGAGAAGTTATTCAGAATTTTATTCTAACTGCAGATACCGAGCTTCAAGTCAAAATTCGGATTTTTACTTTTTTGTTAATTTTTAGGCAGTCCAAATTTTCCATCACATTTTAACAGGTGGATTGCTATGGAAACAAATTAGCACCTTGTAAAATATTGCAATAAATGTCAAATTGACATTAACTTCCGATTTTTACTTTTTCGTAAATTTTTAGGCAGAGTCCAAATTTTCCATCACATTTTAACAGGTAGAATGTCATGGAAACAAATTAGCACCTTGTAAAATATTGTAATAAATGTCAAATTGACATTAACTGTAAGTCTGACAGCAGAATACCTGTTGAACGTCTCAGTGTAAGAGAAAAAATTTAATTAACAAGATTGTTTGGTGATGGTGTTCGAAATAGCAGAGAAGTTGCTGATGAATTCAATCGGAAACATCCACAGAGAAATCCAATTAGGCGCGGAACTGCAGCAGCTCTGAATGTACGATTTTCTCAAACGGGAAGTGTGGTGAACGGTGAACAATCCCTCGGCTGTTAGAAATCGAAGAGTAGTGATGATAGCATAATCTTGGCTCCAACTCAAGCCAATCCCCAGATGAGTTTACGTCAAAGGACTGTTGCATTGGATGTAAGTAGAAAAAAAAATCATAAGATGCCTTTTGCGTCATAAAATAAAGCCTTTCGAGCCAAAGCTTCTGCACTCGTTGAGAGAAGGTGATGAGCTGAAAGGATTATATTATTGCCTTTGCGCCCAAGGTCACTTTCTGGAAGATACAAAATTTTTAAGTAACATTTTATTTACGGATGAGGCAACATTGACTACCAATAATGGAATAGCATCTGCCCAAAATTCCAGATATTGATCTGCTGAAAACCCTCACTGGGTTATCAATTGTAAAGCCAAGTATTCACAAAAAGTTAATAGGTGGTGTGGAATTTTAGGGGATAGAATAATTGGTCCTGTTTTTTTTGACAACACCTTGAACGCAGATCGATTGCTTCATTTTTTTAAATAATTAATTATGGGGCTATATCGAAGGTATGCCTATCAACGTGCGACAAGATATGTATTTTCAATTAGACAGTGCAACCACTCACAACTCTGTTAGTCAGAAATTGGCTAAATCTACATTTTCTATCAAGATGAATTGGCGGGAATAGTCCTTTTGAACAGTGGCCTTCTCGGTTTCCTGACATTATGCCACTAGAATTCTATTTCTGGGGTTCTGTTAAGCAAATAAGGTGTACAAAGAAAAGCTCCAGAGGCGCAAGGAACTTTGCGAGAAACTAGGGTGGTTTGCCGTGAAATAAATATAGCAGAACTAAGAAAAGTTGCCAGCAATAATCGTAAATGGATCGAAAAATGCATCAGACTTGAAGGTGAGCTAGTTGAAGCAGACTAAATTTAATAATTTTATATGCAAGTTAATTATACTTTTGTTAGAGTTTATGTTTAAGTTGAGTTGAATAAATCACGTACCATTGATCTCTTCTGATATTGACGATCATTATTGTTTCCATGGCAATCTACCTGTTAAAATTTGGACTCTAAAAATTGACAAAAAAAGTAAAAATTCGAATTTTGACTTGAAATTTCGTATCTGCAGTTAGAATTGAATTCTGAATAACTTTTTAAAGTAACTTTTTTTAATATCTCTAACGCATCATGAAATATAAAGAACCAGCCCTATTCCTGAAATCATAGTAGGCTGGGTCACCATCTGACATTTGAAGTGGGTAGGCTATTCAAACAGCTTAATGACGTTTTACATCTGCAGCGCAGGATCGAATCAAATAATTAAAATTGTAAGTACAAACCGATATCCACCAAATAAAATATATTAATCTCATCTGGTTCATGGGAATTGGAGTATTCAATTTCAACATTGGAAAAAGTAATGGAAGAGTGCTTCGCCAAAAATATATGAGACTTAACCTGAAAATATTAGATTTGCACAATCAAACCAATTAAAGTATTAAACAGTAAATGTGTTTCAGTCTCATATAATTCTATTACTTTTTATTTAAACAAAGAAAAAGTTCAACATTTACCTGATCTCGCTGAAATCATAAGCGAGAGATTGAAGGTTTTACCGAATTTTAACTTTGATATTCGACTTTGTGATTTCCTGTATCGTATTATTGATGTTCTTAAATGTGGTAATAAGGAGCTGCCATGTGACAATGAATTGGTGAAGCTTATTATACATACTATGTCAAAAGGCTATGAGCCACCATCTGAGTTTGTATGTTGGAGTGATTTTTTTTGTCTCCCTCAGGGCTCGTCCGCGGCCTCGCCGCCCCGATAGCACTGCAACCTTTGGTTTATTGTGCATGCCCTTAGTCTTTTTAATCCACCCACTTCAAATTCACTGTGCCTTGAACTAGTCTGCACAGCGATTGGTAGGGTGAAGTTTTATAATGCTGTCTCCGGTCTAGACTGACCGTAGATCAGTTGACTTCTGCGGTCCAGAGCTTTACACTCGCACAAAATGTGCTGGGCTGATTCCTTCCCATCGTCTGCATGCGAGGTCCCCCTCGAACCGCCCCATTTTATGCAGGTGTTTCTTGACGGCCATGTGTCCCGTCAAGAGACCTGTTATGTTTCTTAGCTGTCCTCTGCTAAGATTTAGCAGCTCTACAGCTCTCTTTGAACTGGGTTCGTCAATTATTGACTTCCCATATCTGAGCCCTGGGCAATCTGCCCAGTACATCTTGTGTTGGTTTCTGACCCCTGTCTGTGCTCTTTGTCACGCTCAGAGCCGGTTCTGGTCCCATAAATGGTTCTGCCGACCCTCTCTTAGCGAGACTATCAGCTTCTTAATTGCCTTTGACCGCAGAGTGACTCGGCACCCAGATGAGGGTGACCTCATTCTGCCCAGCCAGGTCGCTCGTCTCGTCTCGGCACTCACTTACCAGCCAAAAATTTACCTGTGGGCCACTTAGGGCTGCCTGTGGCTAAGAGTATCCGCTTGTTGGTGTAGCCCCTCGTCTTGTTCTCCCGCACACAGTGCAGGATGGTGTTGCATGGACTCCGAGGGAAATACTATGACTTACCCTCGGTCCTTCCGAATAAACGCCTGCCCCCGTCGCACGCTCCCCGCCGGATCCATCCGTGAACCAGACGAGCGCGTCCCGTGGTATGCCTGGCGTCTCCTCCCGCCACGCCTCCCGGTCGGGGATTTCCACTGTAAAGTTGTTTTCCCTGCAGATCTTCTTGGATCTTGCCTAGTTTTTGTTTGGCACTGGATTGTGTCACCTTAGGCCACCAGACCAGTGCTGCGTACGTTAACGATGGTCTGACCACCCTTGTGTACAGCCAGTGTGTTGGATTGCTTACACTTACACACAAATACTTAGTCGCTTCAGAGAAATACACACCATAAACAATAGCCCATCTTAGCAGCCATCTTGGATTACGTCATCCACCATCCGTGGAATAAATAATACACAATCAGACTTTTTCCTTCTCCATGCATCACTGGCTTTTTAAAATACCTTTTTCCTAAACTTAAAAATTATAAGTAAAACCACAACACAAAAAGCTAAATTATCTAGAGGAATTCATTGAATCATCCCTTAAAAGTTTTAATTACAAATTTAAGAAGCTGATTGAAAATATTTTGCCATTTTGTAGGCTAATTAGTGATTTTAAATATATATGCTGAAATTTCTACATAAATATTGGTATGGGCATATTTTTAATCACTAATTAACCTGCAAAATATTATATATATATATATATATATATTTATATATATATATATATATATATATATATATATATATATATATATATATATATATATATATATATATATATATATATATATATATATATATATATATATATATATATATATATATATATATATATATATAATGTGTGTGTTGTTTATGTGGGTTGGAATCTAAATATATACTCGTACATTTATAGGGAAGGAATGGACCAGCGCTGAGAATTTACAAAAATTGTTGGTTGGTTATCTACAGTCTCTATTTAAAACATTTTGTGTGAATTGGAGCTGTCGCGACAACATACTACCTGGTTCCGCACCGAGATGGCTATCCTGTCGCACATCTTACAATGTTCTAGTAGGCTGGCTGCCTTAGCTGTATTACTTTAATAGGTGTGTTCCTGCTATAATTAGTATAGCGCACTGACGAGCTCTAATTACAGCGAAACCGCCCTGCGTTTCTAATTATGATGAGAATACATCTAGCCTTACATATGTTTACGCTTCTCAAAGTGTTCACAGTTACCCCATTTAAGAATTTATGTGGGGCAATTGTAAACAACGTTGATTATGTATAATAGGTGTGTTCTCGCTATAATTAGTATAGCGCACTGACGAGCTCTAATTACAGTGAAACCGCTCTGCGTTTCTAATTATGGTGAGAATACATCTAGCCTTACATATGTTTACACTTCTCAAAGTGTTCACAGTTACCCATTCAAGAATTTATGTGGAGCAATTGTAAACAACGTTGATTATGTATAATCACTTTAACTTTTATGTTTACACATTACAACATAAATGCAAGTCAGAACATTTAATAAGTACTCACATATTTTTAATAATTCCTCCAAATACTTGAATCCTGTACCACTATTGTTTTGCGGCGGCAACAGCTGAATGAAATGTCAAGGTCATAGGAGCCAAAGATAAATGCCCCAGTTAAGCGTTTTTAATTATGGTGAGAATACATCTAGCCTTACATATGTTTACACTTCTCAAAGTGTTCACAGTTACCCCATTCAAGAATTTATGTGGGGAAATTGTAAACAACGTTGATTATGTATAATCACTTTAAGTTTCATATTTACACATTACAACACAAATGCAAGTCAGAACATTTGATAAGTACTGACATATTTTTAATAATTCCTCCAAATACATGAATTCTGTACTATTGTTTTGCGGTGGCAACAGCTAATCGAAATGTCAAGGTCATAAGTGTCAAAGATAAATGCCACAGTTAAGCATCTCTAATTATGGTGAGAATACATCTAGCTTTACATATGTTTACACTTCTCAAAGTGTTCACAGTTACCCCATTCAAGAATTTATGTGGGGAAATTGTAAACAACGTTGATGATGTATAATCACGTTAACTTTCATGTTTACACATTACAACACAAATGCAAGTCAGAATATTTGATAACTACTCACATATTTTTAATAATTCCTCCAAATACTTGAATCCTGTACCACTATTGTTTTGCGTTGGCAACAGCTGATCGAAATGTCAAGGTCATAAGTGTCAAAGATAAATGCCACAGTTAAGCGTTTCTAATTATAGTGAGAATACATCTAGCCTTACATATGTTTACACTTGTGTTCACAGTTACCCCATTCAAGAATTTATGTGGGGAAATTGTAAACAACGTTGATTATGTATAATCACTTTAACTTTCATGTTTACACATTACAACACAAATTCAAGTCAACATATTTGATAAGTACTTACATATTTTTAATAATTCCTCCAAATACTTGAATCCTGTACCACTATTGTTTTGTGGTGACAACAGTTGATCGAAATGTCAAGGTCATAAGTAATAGTAATAGTAATTTTTATTTGGCAAATAAATCATACAATGTATTACACATAGAAGCTTTGCTTGTGCGTGTGATTAATAAAATTTCAATATAAATGTCCAATAGTTAATAACGCCAAAAGTATTTGAAACTGTCACCTTAAAATGTTCTTAAGGAAATTAATTAGAAAAACACAGTTATCCTTTCCACCAATACTTCTGCCATATCCACATTATTCACTCTCTATTTTACATACATAAAATTTCAATATATACAAAGATAAATGCCACAGTTAAGCAAAATGTCAATTATTGTGCATTTGAACTATGAATGATAGAAAATGAAATTAATGGAGATAGCAGACCTATCAAGCAAGAAGAAATATTTATTTCTCTGCACGCCCCGCATTTACATTTCTACCGCCTTATAGATTTTTAGTTTAATTATTTATAGCACACCATCCAGTACACTAAGCATTATGTATTAGATGCAATTCTCTTTTCCTATGAACACTATGTCATCTGCATACCCTACCAAATAAAACTATTGTCAATTTATTTTGATTTCTGCTGTCTTTTCTTTCAGTCTATTTAGGATCTTATCTATGACTAAATTGCACACATATTGTGAAAATGGGTATTCTTTCTCTATTTTAACTTCAATTTCATACCCATCAATTATGTCTAATAGGATACCTTGATTTTTGTATATATTGAGTATAATGCGCCTATCCCTCCAAACCAATCTAGCGTCTTCCATTATATGAAAATATCTTCCAATCCATATTATCAAATGCTTTTTTCAGGTCTGCCAAAGCTATTCTCAAGCCCATTTTCTGGTATTGTTGTAAAACAACTACGTTTCTAGTTTATCGGTCAGGTCTAAATCCGAGCTGATCTTCATCTAGGCAACTTTCAATTTTGCTTCTTATTCTATTTTCTCGCCTAACTTAACTGAATCCTCACCACATGACTTTATACACTCATTCACCGTTCACCGTTTTTAGAATAGTAATACCTTTACTTTTCATAAACTAGCTTAGCAATTTTTTCCTTAAATACCTTGATGCCCTGGTACCCACACGTTGTGAACATTATCATAACCGATGATAAAACGTGGGTACATCACTACAGGCAGCAATTGCAACAAGTCAGTGTGGAGTGGCGAAGGAGGGGTGAAGCAGCCCCGGTGAAAGACAAGACAGCTGTCAAGGTGCTTTTTGATCAATGTAGCGTTTTGCTAATTGATTCTTTGCACGAACGTCGCACCATCAATGCGGCATACTATAGCGACCTTTTGTGAGGCTAAATGTGCTTACCATCGCAAGACTGACTAAACAGTGCAAGATGTGTTTCTTCACTATTTTTAGGTGCTGATATTGCTTTTTTAAAATCATGTAAACAGAAGTCGGTTTTTCCTAATTTCATTAATTTCAATGTTAAAATTTCTAACAACACAAAAGTTGGTCAAAAAGTTTTAAAGTGTGCTAAGCAAAAATGGTTAGATTTAGAAAGGCAATATCTTTACTCGAAACGTAGTGAATTAGAAATACAAGCTTATAGTTTGTTTAAAAAGTTAACATTTAATTTAGGTAACGTAGAGTATGATGAATGGTGCAATTTTCAGAGGAACATGTTTGTAGTTATAAACGCTAAGTTAATTAAGAAAATCAATATCCAGAATAAAAAACTAAAAAAACTTGTAAACGATCAGATTAAAATTGAAAAATCAGTTCCTCGGAGAATTGACCTTGTAGAAAATCTTTCTTCGCAGTCGTTTAACAAAAATGAGATGGACCTCTTAAACAGAGGGTTAAAATTCGGATTACAGTCACAAAAAGAAGCACTTTTAGATGTCGTTGCCAGTATAGAAACGGGAATTAAAAAATTACCGGATTCTTCAAAAAACTTTATTCGTGAAGCATGTAAAAAGAAAATAATCCTACAAAAAACAAAAATTATAATCAAATGAAAATAGTCAAACGATTGCGAGAAAAGGATTGTTTTTATATTAAGGCGGATAAAGGCAATAAAGTTGTGATAATGGACAAAAGTGATTATAAAGAGCGAGTGAGTAATGCAATAGAGTCAGGGCCGTATAGAAAATTAGATAAAAATCCGTTACCAAGAATGATTAACGAAGTTAAAAACAGTTTAAAAAAATGTCCAAATCTCATAACAAAGGATTTAAGAACACGTTTACAAGTTTCTAATCCGAAAGTCCCCAAAAAATATTGTCTCCCGAAAATCCATAAACCGGGAAAATTAATGAGGCCTATCATTTCGGCTATAGATTCTCCAACATATAACTTGGCAAAGTGGTTGTCAAACGAGTTTAAAAGACTACCTATTAAACAGAAAAGTTGTTCGGTGCTAAATTCTCTTGATTTTATTGATAAAATTAAAGATGTTAAATTATTGGAAGGAGAGATTTTGATGTCATTCGACGTGACGTCATTATTTCCTAGTGTACCCACAAAACAAACGTTGGACTATTTGGAAGAATTATTAAAATTGAACAATATAAGTCAAGACGTCTGCAAAGAATATTTAACTCTAACTAGCCTTTGTATAAAACAAAATATTTTCCAATTTAACAATGAGTTCTTTGAACAAACTGAAGGCACAGCTATGGGCAATCCATTATCGCCTTTTATTCCAGATTTGTTTATGAGTAGATTTGAGACGGATTTAAAAAATAAAAGTGGGTATTTCCCTAGAGTTTGGTGTCGTTATGTCGATGATATTTTTGCAGTGTTTGACACAAAAACATGTAAGGTAGAAGAATTTACTGAAAAACTAAATAGTCAATTTGATTCAATAAAATTTACCCACGAAATAGAAATTAACGATAAACTTTCGTTCCTAGATGTACTAGTTATTAAAAATAAAAATAAAGGCTCGCTTGAATTTGATGTCTATAGGAAGGAAACGGCTACTATTAATTATATTCCTAATGACTCACATCATACGTTTGCACAAAAAACGTCTAGTTTCAATTTCTTAGTAAATAGATTGATAAATTTTCCGTTGAGTAAAAATAGATTTAATACAGAATTAAAATACATAAAACATGTGGCGAGATATAACGGTTACTCGGATGGTTTAATAGACAAATTAGTTAACAAACACAGAACAAAGAAGTTGATATCTGAATGTACGACATTTAAGAATGATAAAATCGAGAAAAAATTTGTATGTTTACCTTATGAACCACGAATCACAAAGGGTTTGGAAAGTATTTTTAAGAAAGCCGATTTACATTTGACGT
This sequence comes from Tillus elongatus, assembly GCA_964006375.1. Taxonomy (NCBI): domain Eukaryota; kingdom Metazoa; phylum Arthropoda; class Insecta; order Coleoptera; family Cleridae; genus Tillus; species Tillus elongatus. The sequence continues at coordinate 196,893,356 of OZ023263.1, forward strand.
TTTCGACGAAAAGTAATTTAAAAAATTTGTTGGGTAATACGAAAGACAAAGACAAAGTCACTGAAATGTCCGGAATTTATGAGATTAGTTGCAAAGATTGTGATCTTAAATACGTGGGCCAAACTAGGAGAAACATAGCCACCAGATTTCGTGAACATCTCGCACAGTTACGATATGGTACGGTAGACAAATCTTGTGTGGCACAACATATATGGGATAATAACCACCACATTGACAAAGAAAATTTGAAACTTGTCAAAAATGTCAGACATCAAACTATGCTTGATTCATTAGAAAGTATTTTTATATTAAGGTCTATTAAGAACAAAACTTAATTAAATCGTGCGGCACCTGTAATTTCTAGCCCATTGTTTGCTCTTTGCATTTGAACGCTTAAATACTCATAATTAGTCTGGTTGAATAATAAATTGTCAATAACTCGACCGGTTTATACATATACTAATCACTATGTTTGTCTTGATTTAAATACCTGTGCGGTTTTTGTATCTTTGTAGTCAATATAAAGATTTTCACGTAGAATTAAAATCAATATATAGTTTTTGTGTAGCATTTTAGTTGAACTATTTTTACTTTGTTAAAGGTAACACGGTGAGACAGACATCTGGGTTTTAGTTTTCTATTTTTAAAAGAGATGATTTGAGTTTATGTTGTTTATCTCACCAGATGTCTTTTATCGGCATAAACCAATATCCACATAGTAAATTTCTAGATCGAAAGGAAACGTGCTGTTTCTTTAAAGAACGCCGGTCCTTTTTAAACCTATATTAGATAAGGGTCATAAATTTGTCGACCAAAAGATTAAAGCAGGTCTCCGACCTGTTTCACTGCGCAATAAACAAACGACCGTTCTTGGACGACAACTTTCCTTCGGACTAGTTCGTTTTCTTTGACGCGATATAAATATACGGGATCTAGTTTTTTATGTTAGAATTTTTCTTCCTCTGAAGATGTTGACTTGGTCAACGAAACGATCGTAAGGTCTCTGAAATATGTGTTGTGGTGATTTGGGTGTTCTCCAAGTGTACTTATAAGTGTACTTATGTGTTTCTTCTTCAAAACGGCATTATACGGCAGCGCTCTCACGCCAGTCCTCACTTATTGCCCTGCGATTTTCATCCCAAACTCGAAAAGCGCCGTGAGACAAACGATTCACTGATGACGGAGCAATTCACGTGCAATTGGCCACTGACTGAACCTTATTCAGTTTACAACAGTATTACAAAGCTTCTGATATGCTGCGAAAAATGCTTTTTTAAAGGAGATTACATAGAAAAATAATATGTACTTGCTTTTTGCGTAGAAAATAGAAAAATCACAAAAAAGTCTCGTTAATATGTGATCCACCCTCATATACAATCCTGGAAGAAAGAAAATAAAATTTTTACTCATTGACTGCGAGTTAATGATGTTACATACGCGGACTACAAATATTAAAACACAATGTTTCATTTGATATACACTTTATTTGTTTAAATAATTTTTACTACAAGTCCAGCAGCGATAGTAACGCCACCTACACGAAGTGTGATCCTACCTAACTCTTTGCAATCGCTGTAGAGTTCAATTGCAATTGGTCTGGATAATTGTATTTCTACAATTGCACTTGTGTTGTTTCCCAGATACCTGGGGTGTTTTTTTACTATTTCACCTGTACTTTTATTTAATTGAGATACTAATTTTGAGATCACAGCTGGTTCTATAAGAGACTGGTGGTGCAGTACTACCTAAAAAATAAAAACAGTTTCCTTTAGTGTCGGCTATTATTTTAGGTGACTTCAATGTCAACATTAATGGAGATTCCAGTGATCAGTGTAATTGGAAAACACTATAGGTGATATGGGTTATAAACAAACAGTGGTAATAAAGATATATACTCATTTGCGTATAAGTGGTAATGAATATCTCATTGGTTTAGTAAAGGCAGTGCTTATAAATTAATCAAAACATAAAATAGTAACATCCCGAAACATAATCCTTTTTTAACATAAATAAATATAAACACAATAATCAAATCCAAATACCCAAACTATCCAACCATCAAGTGCCTAACATTATACAGTCTGTCTATAATAACAATATTATTACACCACACACCATTCCCTCCCCATTGGATGCAATCTGTTCTGAAAAATGTTTGTGCTAGGACCTCTTCATTTCATTGGGTAGAGCATTCCACTCATTAAAAACCCTATTATATATACTTATGGCTTTAGGGGGACTTTGCTTGAATGGTTGAGGTCCTATTTATCTGATCGTCAGCAGAGTGTTCAACTTGGTCATATTAGCTCTGGGTACCAACATATTCACCATGGTGTTCCGCAGGGGTCTGTTCTTGGCCCACTGCTGTTTTTACTTTATATTAATGACCGGTCTATGTTGAAAATTAAGGGTCATATGACTATCTATGCTGATGATATAACCATCTTGTGGAGTAGTGATAGTGTTGGAGCACTGGAGCGCACTGTGGCAGAGGATATGAAGATGATAGAAAACTGGTTCATTTCAAACCTGTTAACTTTGAATGTCTCTAAGACTAATATCATGCATTTCAAATGTAGTCTGCCTGCTGTGACTCTAGCAGCTGAGGAACTTGGAAGGAGAGCTATGTTAGGTTTCTGGGACTATACATTGATCAATCGTTAAAATTTGAAACACATATAAATCATCTATGTAAGAAGCTTTCATCAGGTTGTCACACACTAAGAGTTGTTTCAAAAAGCTTGGACAAGAGTACATCTAGAAGTGTTTACTTCTCACTTGTGGAGTCCCATCTAAGGCATGGCATTTGTTACTGGGGCTCCTGTGCAAGTTGTCGTTTCAATTCTGTATTTATTCTGCAGAAAAGAGCCCTCAGATATTTGTGTGGGGTTAGTGTCCGTGACTCTTGTAGACCTTTATTTGTTTCTGAGCGGATATTGACCCTACCGTCTGTTTGTTTTGGAGACTGCATGCCTTATGCATGAAAAATATAAAGATGAAATCAGGTCAGTGTCTTCTCATGATACAAGAACAAAAACTGCATTCCTCTTCCATTAATATATAATAGTAAGAAGATATTTAACCAGATACCACTAAACTCGAGGAGGATTGGTGACATTCAAATTTTTGTGACATAGAAATTTTTAGGAAAGAGCGTAAGGAATTTTTAATTGCAAAATGTTATTATTCAATAGATGAATTTTGCACTACTGTGACAGATTCGATTGGTGTTGTTTGGGAGTTTTCATTTGGACTGCTTTCTGTATATTGTGTGTTTATATTATATTGTTAGTTAGCTGTGTATTTATGTTTATATTGTTTTTTATATTGTTATTTATATATAGTTATACTAGTTACTTAGGCCCTTATATTACTATTTGTTGTGAACTGATGTGTTTTGTGTGTTTTGTTTCTTTAACGTCAGTCCAAAATTTGGATTGCAGATGTAGGATTATGAGGTCACAAAATATACCTAGTTTGTGCTTACGAAACAAAATGGTGCTGGCGGCATGCAGTTTGTGTTGTTACTTGTGTCAAAGCGATAGTCGACGGTCGTGTTGGTACGAGAGGACCTTTTCAATTCATTAATTGTTGTCCTTACTTGCTGAAACCATTTTCATGCTATATACAGATATAGAGGCTTCCTTTCTGGCTTCACAAGTGCAGTAAATGGCAAAACTGGTTGCAGAAAAGAAAACAAGCCCTTGTGAAGCCAGAGAAGAAGTTTCTACATCTGTATTTAATATACTTTTTCATTGAGTACATTTTATGACAACTGAACAACATAATCAAAGGCAGGCATTGAGGCTCTGATATATAAAAATTTCATTAACACCACATTTAAAAATACTTACTGAATATCCTCTGGTGATTGGCACCTTTACGTTGAATACAACAATTCTAGCTTGTAATCTGCTGGTTACTGGGACAGGATATTGTGGATCGCACAAGACATCACCTACAGATACTTTCTGCATATCTATACCTGCTATAGATATGACAACCTGATCGCCAGCAAACACCACATTCTGAGAGACTTCATCTATCGTCAAAGATTTCACCACAGCCAGTTCTTTACTGGGACACACCATGATACGATCACCTGTATTTAATGTACCCGTTTCCACACGTCCAGAGATACAGAATGCTGATCCAGTGCCCTACAGATTAATTAAATTATATCAATATTGCTAATGGTAATAACAATAGTCATCATTTAAGGCTAACAGATGCAAAAGTGTGTACAAGGTAAGCGCCAAAATTTCTCAGCCTGATGTAGATACAGCACCCAGGATATCACAGTGTGTCAAAATTTGGTAAGACGAGTCTTGTTAGCCTTGGGAAAAAGAAAAAATGGATTTTATGTCAATTAGTTTTGTCCGGGCCTGATTCTGTATAACATTACCCTTAATGATAGCTTAAATAGACACAATAGTCGCTATTGGTCTGACAGTAACCCCCATTGGATTGAATAAATTAAGACCCAGTATCCTCACAAGCTGAACGTAAGGCCGGAATTGTTAGTCCTCATGTAATTTGACCCTTCTCCTTTGCACTGGATGTAACAGGTCCACGCTATGCAAGATTATTAAGAGGAGATTTTGTGCAGGGAATGGTTCAAAATGTTTACCCCAATGTCTACTTTCAGCAAAATGATGCCCCACCTCATTTCAGACGAAAGGTAAGGGAATACCTTAGTGTGACATTTGATAACCGACGGATAGGCAGAAGAGGACTAATTGAGTGGCCAGCTATTTCTCCAGACTTGTCTCCACTTGATTGGTTGTTTTGTGGTTATTTAAAAAACGTTGTTTACAATGGTTGGTCTGTGAATTTGGAACAGTTGCAAGATCGAATTGAGATTACCTTTCAACAAGTGCCTACACTACACAGATCACTACAAAACTTGATTCACTAGTTCGACAGAAGGCTTTAGTATTGTCAAGAAGTTCAAATGCCTCAATTTAGATAAGGGAATACCTTAATGTGACATTTGATAACCGACGGCTAGGCAGAAGAGCACTAATTGAGTGGCCAGCGAGTTCGCCCGATTGGTCTCCACCTGATTTTTTTTCTGTGGTCATTTAAGAAGCATTGTTCACAATGATCGGTCTGCACATTTGGAACAGTTGCAAACCGAATTGTGATTATCTTTCAACAAGGGCCTACACTACACAGATCACTACAAAACTCGATTCATCAGTTTGACAGAAGGCTTTGCTATTGTCAAGAAGTTCAAAGGGCTTAATTTAGACATCTTCTTTAATAAAGTAAGATGTTACCATTCTTCCAAATAAATTTCATGAAACGCCGATTGTTTTCTTTCTTGCCAAAGGTAATTTTAAAAAAAGTGTGTTATGGAAGTGAATTTTTATAAAAATGCTTTGATTAGCCAATGGTGATAAATTTAAACTATGAACAGGCAGGAAAGAAATTTCCTAACCTTACTAATGTGGTCCATTATATTAATGTTTCATAATCTTCTTTTCAATTTGCCTGAATACACGATCTGCTGGAAGAAATTACCTATCATTGGCAATACAATTTTCACTTGTTCAATATGTGTGAGAGCTTCCTGTGATAACCAATGCCATAGCATGGACATCACAGAATTTTTATTCTGCCCCCCACAGCGATCTGCGAATAGTCTCACTGTTTTAATTTATGAATTGCTTCCATCAGGGAATCTGTTTCCACACACAGGTATGAAAAAAACATTATCTGAATTTAATTTGCTTTTGGAAGTGCCTTTGACAACAGTGAAGTTGCAATAATTGATATGTTGACTGAAATAACCAGCTTGGACTAGAAGTTTTGGAAGAATCAAGATTTTCTGACAATCATAAGAAAAGATTGTGACATGATTTATTTCGTTTTTCTTTTGAGATTTTCGGTTCACAGAGAACAATACTAATTTCACCCATAGCTCTTAACTAACTTATGATTTCTAAGTAATCAAAAATAGTTGCTATGATAATTTAATCATCACAAGTTTTTTTTCTCCCTCAGGGCTCGTCCGCGGCCTTGCCGCCCCGATAGCACTGCAACCTTTGGTTGATTGTGCATACCCTTAGTCTTACTCCACCCACTCCAAAATCACTGTGCCTTGAACTAGTCTGCACAGCGATTGGTAGGGTGAAGTTTTATATTGCTCTGTCTCCGGTCTAGACTGACCGTAGATCAGTTATCTTTTGCGGTCCAGAGCTTTACACTCGCACAAGATGTGCTGTGCTGATTCCTCCCCCTCGCCGCAGAGTCTGCATGCGAGGTCCCCTTCGAACCACCCCATTTTATGCAGATGTTTCTTGACGGCCATGTGTCCCGTCAAGAGACCTGTTGTTTCTGAGCTGTCCTCTGCTAAGATTTAGCAGCTCCACAGCTTTCTTTGAACTGGGTCCGTCAATTATTGACTTCCCATGTCTGAGCCCTGGACAGTCCGCCCAGTACACCTTGTGTTGGTTTCTGACCCAGGACTTAATGACTCCCCTGGCAATGCTCTTTGTCACGCCCAGATCGGGTTCTGGTTCTATAAATGGTTCTGCTGACCCTCTCTTCGCGAGACTGTCAGCTTCTTCATTGCCTTTGACCCCGTAGTGACCCGGCACCCAGATGAGGGTCACCTTATTCTGCCCGGCCAGGTCGCTCATCTTGTCTCGGCACTCACTCACCAGCCAGGAATTTACCTGTGGGCTACTTAGTAACGTAAGGGCTGCCTGGCTGTCTGTGGCTATGAGGATCCATTTGGTGGTGCCTTTCCTCTTGTTCTCCCGCACACAGTGCAGGATGGTATACATTTCGGCGTGAAACACCGTTGCATGGGCTCCGAGGGAAATACTATACTTACCCTCGGTCCTTCCGAGTAAACACCTGTCCCCGTCCCACGCTCCCCGCCGGATCCGTCTGTGAACCAAACGAGCGCGTCCTGTGGTATTCCCGGCGTCTCCTCCCGCCATGCCTCGCGGTTGTTGATTTCCACTGTAAAGAAGTTTTTACTGCACATTCGCGGGCTCGCGAAGTCTGACCTCATTTCAAGCAATGACTCCTTCACGATCTCCGGAATTTTGCAGTGGCCCCTGAAGCCTGGGTTGATCTTCAGTCTACCATTGCAGGCTAGTCTGTATAGTCCTAGCCTGGCGTCACCCATAATAACTAAGTGTAGGGGGGGCAGATCCAGAAAGACCTCCATGGCGGCTGTTGGGGTTGAAGACATGGCCCCTGTGATGCCTAGGCATGCCATCCTTTGGATCTTGCCTAGTTTTTGTTTGGCACTGGATTGTCACCTTAGGCCACCAGACCAGTGTCGCATATGTTAACGATGGTCTGACCACCCTTGTGTACAGCCAGTTGACCATACTAGGTCTTAGTCCCCACGTTTTTCCATATAGCCGCCTAGTGACGGCTAAGGTCATGACTGCCTTATGCAGTATTTTTCCAATGTGACCATTCCAGGTTAGCTTAGAGTCCAATACAACCCCCAGATATTTTACCTCCCTGGCCATTGGAATGCTCCTACCATATAGAGTGAGAGTTCTGTGGCTTTCACACTTCCTCCTCCTCGTAAACGGCACGACGGTTGTTTTCTCGGGGCTCACCCCGAGCCCTTGAGCAACCGTCCACCCTTCCACCACTTTCAGTGCAGTCTGCATGCGCTCCCACACTGCCTGTGTGACCTTTCCTCGGATTATGATGACAATGTCGTCCGCATAGCCCTGTACCTCATACCCCCCTTCCGAGAGCCTCCCCAGCAGGCCGTCCACGACTAGGCACCAGAGCAAGGGAGACAGAACGCTCCCCTGCGGACACCCTGCCAGCAGAGTCCCTCCCGCGAGTGAGGTGAACACCGCCCTGTCCCTGAGCATGGAACCGATACACCTGCAGCAGGTCTCCTCTATTCCACGCTCCTGGACAGCTGCCAGAACCGATACGAACGAGGTGTTGCTAAAGGCCCCCTCTATGTCTAGGAAGGCCCCCAACGCCACCTCCCTGTTCTCCAGCGTCACAAGTTTGATAACATACAAAGACTGGTGTGGTTCCGAAGAATCTTCTAGAGAACATTAAAGAAACTAGGGCTTGGAGAGCACATTCATATCCTGTCCAATTTCTACAAAGTGTATGTGTTATGACATAACATACTCATTTATGTATTTACTCTTATTATACTTATAATAATAATGTCCAATTAATCTTATATTTGACAGACAATGCTTACCTTAAATGTGTCATTTATTGATAACCTGAGAGGTTTTGTAATTGGTCGTGGAGGAGACTTAAAATTATCTGAAATAATTCAGCATTAAATTGTGCCACATATCACGATAAATATTTTACCTATAACATCCAATAATGTGGGGCCGCTATACCAAGAAAGCAATTCATTTTCCGTAGGGATCTGCGTCAGGTTCTGCCCGGTCAATCCACTACAAGGTATAAACGTGACATCCTTATCCCTGAAGCCTGCTTGTTTAAGAAAACTCTTCAGTTTGTGCACAATTTCATCAAACCTCTCCTTAGACCATGATACAGTATCGAGCTTGTTAATACCAACTGCTAACTGACTGACACCCAGTGATCTAACCAGAAGAGCATGCTCTCTGGTTTGGCCACCAAGATCAAAACCTGTCTCAAATTCACCCCTGGTTGCATCTACCACCAGGAGAGCTACATCAGCTTGACCAGCACCACATATCATGTTTGGAATGAAGTCTTTGTGACCAGGTGCATCAAGAAGAGTAATCTACAAAGACAAAAAAAAATATTAAGATTACTGTTAACATTTTTACAATTCAAAGCAACTATGTTAAAACTGGAACCTGTGATGAGCACTGATAAGTACACTTGGAGAACCCAAAAAAAGTCTGGACGCAGCAAGTGCGTTATGGTAGTGAATTTTCATAAAAATGTTTTTAATTGCAAATATGTGTGTTTCCTTTTTAAGAAAGCAGGCATCAATTTTGGTTACCAGTATAACCTATATAGTAAAAACAATATGCCATGTTTCATAAAAATAACTTTATTGTGTGAAAATGTACAAAAATTTCCAAAAGTAAACTTAAAGTGTTCCCGGAAAAACTCGTTTTTTGGTCAACCTTATAGGTTAATAGCAAATTGAGCTATTCAAATTTGAAGCATTTAATGACAATTCGCTACCATAATGCACTTGCTGCGTCCCGAATTTCTTTTCTTACAAACATGCATCGCTGAAAAATTCAAAAATGCAATAACATAAGGCGTGCTTGATTAAAAAAAAAAGAAGAAAATTTGTATCACCAACGACTTATGGGCCATCCTGTGATTGTAGAAATATTTTTTTTAAGATGTAGCTCAAGACACCCTATAATTAATATATACAAATTTTCTTCATATCTTGTATAATAACGGATATATTGAGCTTTATTGATTTTTTACGAAAATTCGACAAAAATTATATACCATTAAACGATAAACTCTAAAGCTAAGGCTACTGCCAAGCATCAGAGAAAGGGTCTATTTGAAATGAATTTTCTGGAAACATTTTAGTAAAATGAAGGACAATGACGATTGAAACTAAGACTTCAGAGTTTGTAAAACATCCTTCTTGAGACATTTGATTTCCATATCCCGTATTAGATTCAAGTTCTTTGCCTAAATGTTGCCGATTTTGACGTTTTAAATCGCAACTTTGACGTTTTGAGAAAAACCCCAATTTATTTTTCTTTAAATGCCTATAACTTTTTTGTCTTTTGACCTACATAGCTAAATTTTGGTAGGTAGCTTACCTATAAGGATATTAACTAGCGTACCAAATTTGGTTGCCCTTACTTTGTTAATTCCGGAGATATAAATTTTTTTCAAAAGAAAACACAAAATTTTCCGGGAAAACCTGGGCAGATTTTCCTGGCTAACGAACTTATCCAAGCCATTTGCAAAAGGAATTTTTCCACCAAATTTAGTCAAAATCGGCCTATTATTTTTTGAGTTATCGGTGTGATACATATATATATATATATATATATATATATATATATATATATATATATATATATATATATATATATATATATATATATATATATATATATATAAACATATAAAAATTGAAACTGACCCCGGATATGTGTTCTCGGGGGCCTAGTTCGCGGTCATTTGAAGAAATTTTTTCAAAATTCAAAAGTCGGGATCTCCTCATTAGTGAATTTTTTTTAAGAAAATTCACTAATAATTACAACACATATTTTAAAAAGACCTTACGATCGTTTCACTGACCACGTCAGCATCATCAGAGGATGAACAATTCTGAGAACTTAATTCAAAGCAAGTTAATTAGTCTACAAGGACATTAATGATTGCAGTATTAGAAAATAAAATACCACTTTGCAACGAAGAAAGACGACTGATAGCACTGCCATCTTAAAATCTGTCATCCTCCCAGATTTTTGCTGTAAGAGCTGTCTCAGATACTGTCACTAAACATAACGTCAATCTGATTTGTTGGGTTCCATTTCATCTGAGCGATAACAGACTTTACACAACTGTTCATATTATGTGCATTTTTTCTAGGAAAATTCGCAAAAGTGTAAAAGCTTGGAGGTTGGAGAAAATGTTGTCAAAATAATGTCCATAGTGGTGGAATAATGATTTAAATGAATCTTCTGGGAAAGGTATCTCTACAAATCCTCCAAAATTACACAATTAAAGAAATTTCAGGTCACTGAGATGATCAAATCTGCAGTTAATTTGCTGCTGAATTTGATCTATGATTTTGTAGAAAAGGCGGCGATAAGAAGTTTGAAGGTCTCCCACATTATCAGTGCGCAGACGCTTTCTTCGTGGCTCCACTTTTCCTAATTCCATTGTTTTTTCCAGAACGTATCAAATTCATTCCTTTTTTGAATTATAATGGATTTAAATTCACTAATTTTCTTCAGGCAAAAACCAATGTCATTTGTTTTACATAGCAATATGTTAAATACATTATCTGAAAACGGAAATATTTCCGAAAATATATTAAGTAAAAAATTAAAATTAAAGTCTCTTTTCAGACCATCCAAAAATTCTCTAGAACTATTTATTGTTTCTGCATCCCAATTTTTGCTATTTTCTATTATGTTTTCAAAAAGTTCAATTAATGATTCATGGTGTTCAAATATAGTTCACACAAGTCTGCCGTTGTAGTTCCATCGGGTTGCAGCTACTTTGGGTAAACGTTTTTTAACAATTGAGTCTAAGGCTTGTGTGCGCTTCATAGATTTGGAAAAAAAGCAGCTATTCCACTTAGGGTAGCAAAAAACACCTTACATTCTTTAATATGGTTTATGGGATAAAATTAAATTAAATTTATGAGCACAACAGTGTACAAATAGAGCACTGGAAAACGTTTCCTGCACTTTAGCTTGAAGTCCTCCTAAATGTCTGGCTTTAACAGCAGCCCCATCATAGCTTTGGGCAATTAATTTATTATCAGTCTCCTCAATATCTTTCATAATATTAAGCACAATTTTATATAGAGTGTTTGCGGTACAATCTTCTGTCACATTTTTAAAGTCTAAAAATCTTTCTTGCTCCCATCCATTTTTACATAGCGTATTACTACTGATAGTTGACTTAAATTAGTTACGTCGGTTGTTTCATCTAGAACAATAGCAATTAAACGAGTCTGTTTAATTTCAGATTTAATTCTGTTCAAAACAATAGTGGCAGCAGCCGCAATTAAGTCATTCTGAATGCGAAAACGTTAGACTGTTCCAAGTGATTTTTTAAACAAAGGTCGTATTTGGCTACTAAAGAAACTAGGTCTTGAAAGTTTCCTCTATTTGCAGATGTAGTTGTTTCGTCATGACTCCTGAACCCCAATTCATGCTGACCAAGAAAACACACAACATCAATAAGTCTTTTTAATATGTTTCTGTTTTTATCAAACAGTTCATTGTGTTGGCGATGACTAATTTCTATCTGCTTGTCAACCGCGTGTTCAATTCGCGTTTCCAAAGACACTTAATTTTAAAATGGTCTGTAAATGCGCTTTAGACATAACATGTCTCTTTACTACTTTATGTAGATTATTCAAGTCGGAAAACCCACTTTTATTCCACAAGCCCTTTTCAGTCACAAATAGACTACCAGGCCAACAACACAGTTTATTCCTGTTAACCATTCATATTGTTTATAAGTTTTTTCTGGGTTGAAATGTCAAATACATGTTTTAATTCTTGTATTTACGTTTTTTAGAGTAGGTTTCGGCCTACCTTTATTAATAAAAGCAAGTTTTTCAGCAAACGATAAAGCTGAAAATCCTTTGGTTATCAAAAAACACACGACACAATCAGAGTTATTATTACCACTTGTTCGTAAAGTTTGTAAATTCCCACCCCCACCGATGCTGCTGTTAAAAGCTGATCTAGTTGCAGCCATATTAATAATCATAAAATGTCAATGTATTTAACTTAGTCAACTGCTTATATCTACGAAATAATCAGCGACATTCACTCTGTACGTGCATCGGGTCTTCCAACACGTTCTACATGTTGAATTACACGTACATCATGTCGAGCATCGAGCAAGGGTTTCTCATTATGTGGCCTGCTGACTACGTGTATTTAACCGAAGTCATTGCATCCACTCGTAGTATCAAGTTCATGCTGTTGGTTGGCGGTCGCGTTTACTGGGACGACGTCCTTGCTAAGAGCGCAGAGCGTATATACAAGTACAGTATGAAGCATAATAAATAATTATGTGTGAGCTTGCGAATTAAAAATTGTAATAGATAAATTAGTTTTTGAATTTGAAATTTAATATTTAAAATACAAAATGGATTTTAAATAATGCGGTTTAATACAAATTACTTTTAAGTAGGTAGTTGGTCGTTATTTTAAGGGAAGCAATACTTCCCTTGCTTCCATGGACCACACTAATACATACATATATATATATATATATATATATATATATATATATATATATATATATATATATATATATATATATATATATATATATATATACTATTATGATGATAATGCTGGACTTTTCGTGACTTTAATTGTTATATAAGGCTTTAATAGATATTAATTTTAACTGGATAGTATTAATTTTCGTAAATTTCATTAATTAATTAAGTATGTTAAATATATATCTTAATATCTGATGTATATATATATATATATATATATATATATATATATATATATATATATATATATATATATATATATATATATATATATATATATATATAATGATTGTTGAAATAAACGAGTTTATATTTTATTTATATGTGTTTAAATCTGCCCGGCTATTTACTCCATACAGCTAGGGTATGTAGTGAGTTTTTATTTCCCCACAATTTAAAACCAGCATATTTTTTTAAAATATCCTCAAATAATAATACTGTGTTAGATTCTGTGTATGTTTGATTTAATTCTACTAAATTTATACTGATAAAAATTTAACAAATAACATAACGCCACTACTTAATCAATAAATTATTTAAAAGTTACTTGAGCTCTTTTATTTATGTTGTATCTTTGATCAAAAAAAAATAATTTCTTTGCGCTTTTTCGAATTGGTGAATTTAAAATATAACTGAATTTCTTATTTTATATATTATATAAACAAATTAAAGGTTAATATACATTAGTGATACAACTTTTCTTTGTTTTATGTTTATTGACTAATTTTTCCACTAAGCAGACAAAGTGACCATTATACTTAGCTACATTTTTAATATATTCAGGTTCTCTGTTGAATCTTTCTTTACTTAAGGGAAACTGTATTAATCTATGAACCAGAAATCTCAAACTAGTGTTTTTTTTTGTGGAAAACTATGATGTGAGTCAAGCGAAATGTAACTCACATTGTAGTTTGCTTTCCATCAATGTCAAATTCTAAAGTGTCCTATTTTTATGACTAAGCCATGAAGAAAAGGTCATTTGTTATCACTTATATTTCATGAGTGAATATAGAGTCAAATTTACTGTTTAATTTGGCAATAAAATCATCTACTTTGTATACATTTGTATTAAATACTACAAAAACATCATCCGCATAACAAAACCATAGTCTAGGAAAATAATCATTTTCATTTGATAGGTCTGTTTCAAATCTACTCATGAAAAGGTCTGCAATGAATGGGGAAAGGGGGATGTCAAATTCTAAAGTGTCCTATTTTTATGACTAAGCCATAAAGAAAAGGTCATTTGTTACAATTTATATTTCATGAGTGAATATAGAGTCGAATTCACTGTTTAATTTGGCAATAAACTCATCTACTTTGTATACATTTGTTTTAAATACTACAAAAACATCGTCCACATAACAAAACCATAATCTAGGAAAATAGTCATTTTCACTTGCTAGGTCTGTTTCAAATCTACTCATGAAAAGGTCTACAATGAATGGGGAAAGGGGGTTGCCCATTGCTGTGCGGTGGGCTTGTTAATTGCTGTGCCATGGGTTTGTTCAAAAAATGCATTATTGAATTGAAAAATATTCTGATCATGCAAAGACTCATGAACTATAAACAACATAGATGAAGAGGTCTGCAAAGAATATATAAATTTAACAAATCATTGCATGTATCAGAATATTCTTCAATTTTATAATATTTTTTTTTTGCAAACCCATGGCACAGCAATGGGCAACTGACTTTCCCCATTCATTGTAGATCTTTCCATGAGTAGATTTGAAACAGACCTAGCAAATGAAAATGACTATTTTCCTAGAGCATGTGGATTATGTGGACGATGTTTTTGCACTATTTAATACAAATGTATTCAAAATAAATGATTTTATTGCCAAATTAAATTGTGAATTTGACTCTATTAAATGCACCCATGAAACAGAAATTAATAACAAATTACCTTTTCTTTATGTATTAGTCATAAAAAATAGAAGCACCTTAGAATTTGACATCCATGGAAAGCAAACTATTACTGTGAGTTACCTTTCGGCTGACTCACATCATAGTTTTCCACAATAAAAACCTGCTAGCTGAATTTTATGGTTCATAGATTAATACAGTTTCCCTTAAATAAAGAAAGATACAACAGAGAACTTGAATATATTAAAAACGTAGCTAATTATAATGGTCACTCTGTCTGCTTTGTGGAAAAATTAGGTCAATAAACATAAAACGAAGAAAACGTTAGCGGAATCTCCGACTTTCAGAATATATAAATCAGACAAAACCTTTGTCTGTGTACCATTTGAATAACATATCACGTAAGATTTTAATAGCATTTTTAAGAAAGCCAATTTACAGCTAACATTTTCTACAAATCATACATTAAAAACTTTGCTAGGTAACCCAAAGGATAAAGATAAAACCACAGAAATGTCAGGAATCTATTAAATAAGGATTGTGAGCTTAAATATGGTGGAGAAACTAAAAGAACTATTGAAACTATATTTAAAGAACATTTAGCACAATCGAGACATGTCAGTATTGATAAATCATGTATTGCTCAGCATCTTTTGAAAAATAATCATCATGTAGATAGGGAAAATCTAAAGTTAAGAAAAAATGTGAGGCGGTCGCAACAGATGCTTACAAAAGTATATATATATATATATATATATATATATATATATATATATATATATATATATATATATATATATATATATGTATATATATTTATATATATATATATATATATATATATATATATATATATACATATATATATATATATATATATATATATATATATATATATATATATATATATATGTATATATATTTATATATATATATATATATATATATATATATATACATATATATATATATATATATATATATATATGTATATATATATATATACATACATATATATATATATATATATATATATATATATATATATATATATATATATATATTTATATATATATATATATATATATATATATATATATATATATATATATATATATATATATACATATATATATATATATATATATATATATATATATATATATATATATATATATATATATATATATATATATATATATATATATATATATATTGCTATAGATAGCAAATATGTCAGAAAATTAGAAACATTATTGTGGAGTAAAACGGGCCATGAACATAAAATTAATACGTCCTAATATTTAAATGCCCTGTATAATTGAGAGTGTAAAATATTTTAGGTTTAAATAAGGAATAGCAAGGCAGCTAAAAGAATACAGAACAATGATTTCTTTTTTACATGTAGTACGTTTTAAGTTCACTAAGCAAAAGTCGTTGGAATACAATAGAACACAGAACAATAGCCTTGTTTTTATTTATAGAGTTTTAACAGAATACAATAATTTTATTTTATCCTTAGGCAGTAAGTACATGTATAGTATTAAGTTAAAAATACGTTTTTTGTCAATACCAATTATAAGAAAAGATGCAGTGTTAGTTGATAGGGATATATATTTTTTTGTGGTTGTTTCAAAAGAGTGCAACGAACAAGAAGTTGGACAATGGGAAAATCAAGGCCCATGAACTTTGTTTTACCCAGGTACAGCGAGAAAAGATTTTTTGTAACACAGGTGTAGTTTATTTTAAGGAGACGGCGGCAGGTCGATGAGGACGATTCGTAAATGAACTGCGGCAAGTGAAACTTGAATTCGTTTGACGTACGGCGACACTGTAAATATGGAAGTTGAGAACTAAACTTGAAAGGCAAGTGCTTCATAATAAAATCATATTCAGTTTGAAATGGGAAAAATAAATGAATGAGTATCTGGTACACGGTTTGTTAAGACCGTTTTAAATTAAATGGAAATTAAAAATCCAAACAGTAGATCAAATGGAAAGCAATAAGTACACATCAAATGGAAGAAGCAATTAGACAACATTCAGTAAGTCGTTTTATGAACTTTATCGTAATAAATGTGCAGACTTTCTTCTATAGTGTGAATAGTTTTTAAGAATATTTTTATCCCATTGATGATTTTAATGTATCTTTAGCTCACTAAGGGGGATATTAGATAAAGGCCGAATGGCTAGATCATAGTTAGTTAATTCATTGTTTTAAATAAATTTGATTTGTATTGATTTATCGACAATCAGCGAAGATAAATTTGATATAACCTTTTTTAATAGAAATTTGTGAATTTAATCAATCAGAAATAAAACATATTAGATTGTACTTACATAATATGTTCAATTTTGACCTCAAATCAAACAAATATTAGTTATATAAAAAAGTGAGGCTATTTTTCACCGTTAATTAAAAGTAAAATGAAAAGAACCCAATTAAATATAATTTTTTTTTTGAAACTTCCAAACACTCAGGAGTACTGTAATTTATAAAAACGATATATTAAACAAGAATGCTAACCCAAGCACAGAACCCTACACATGAGATGAGAGAAAAATTTAAAATCACAGCAGTAAGTAAACAATTTGTGGCATAATTTCAGGATCATCAATGTTAGCGTTTTTTTTTAAATAAAGACGCAAATTGAATTCTCATGCTCCACAATTAAAAGTGCTAAGGAAACCACAAAATACCATAGCATACATACATACATACATATATATATATATATATATATATATATATATATATATATATATATATATATATATATATATATATATATAAAAACATGGTTTTACCAAAGTAGGTATGCAATTTTGATTACAGGGATTAAGGCTCAAGAGTATGCGCCTGTCTGCATACCTTCTAGAGGACGCTGTTCACAACAGCTTGGCAACTAACATTTAATAGTAGCTTTAGCTTTTATTTGCTTAGTTTATTCATCCCTCTCTGATGATGCTAACTTTGTTAGCGAAACGATCGTCAGATCTAAAAACTGTATTGTGATGAATTGGGTTCTCCAAATTGCCCCCTTCGAAGAAAATGTCTAAAATATAAGTATAAAAATATCTAAATATATAATACACATGACATAAATAAAAATACTGAATATAATGAAAATAATCAGAAAATACTACAATCAACTCACCACTTTTGTCTTTGATTCAAACTGAGATCTTCCCACATCCATGGTTATACCTCTCGTTCTTTCTTCACCTGTTTCATCTAGAACCCATGCATACATAAAACTTTGTTTCCCTAACTTCTTACTTTCTTGTTCATATTTGTGCATTGTCTTTTTATTTACCTTTAAGAGGGCAAAAATATATACTATTTATTTAATATTAGAAAGAAAAAAATACATACCTGCCCCAGTGACCACAGCAGGTGTCCCATCAATGTTGATTTACCAGCGTCAACATGTCCTATAACGATCATGTGTATGTGCTCTTTTGAACCAGACCTTTCATTCTTAAATACCTCTTCTGCATTCACTTTATTTTCTTTCTTGGCGCTTTTCACCTCATCAGATATTGCTTCACTCGCCTGGGCCATAACTGGAGTGACTCTTCCAGAAGCAGGTGAATTTGACCTTGACGTGTTTAAACGATTGACATCCTTCTGACTCAAATCGAAACCTTTTGTAATATTCGTAGTGTTCTTACCACCAGAAGCTACGATTTTTACACTGGGCGTATCCCCTTCACATGGCAAGATGGTTTTTGGGACGGCTGCTTTATTTTAGATAAAGAGCAGTAGACAAAACAATAAACAATTTGTACTATCCAACAAAACGCAATAGAAAATGTGTAAATTTGTACTATCATCATACTTTGAAAAATACAGAATAAGAAACTTTATATTTACTGAGTATATACACGCATCAAACATAAAACCCCCTATCATTAAGAGCTGTAAACAAAAAAACTTAAGCAAATATTAAAAAAATAAATTAATTAAAAGTAACTAACTTTTTCATTACAAATAAATTATACAACTATCCTTAAACTCTGGTCATTAAAATACACATATAGTTAGCTTGCAGTAACTAAACCTAATGACAGGTACAGGGTGATTCTTTATAATGTCGCCCCCCTTTAACTTTGTTATTTGAAGTGTCCCAAAAAAATTGAAAGTATGGTTATGTAGGTGCTAAAAAATACTTTTTTTCTATGTATAGAAAAATTTGAAAAATGATCATTATACAGGGAAAACCAAAAAGTTCATTTTTTTCAATGGATCACCCTATATATGAATTTATTTTTCGATTCCTCGTAAAATTCTAAGCATAATTTATATAACATACTGTATACTTAAAATGAATAGTTTTTGAAATATTCACATTTGAAACGTTATCATCAAATATTTTATTAAACAACTGTTACAAATCAAGAAGTCTTAGGATACCATGCTTTTAATTGAAAACAAATAACTGACAGTGACATTCTTCCAATATTGTTGTAGTTGTATTGTTTAGTAAGTAAAAATGCCGTACTCAGACAGAGAAAGAAGAGTTATTTTAAGTTATTATATTAAAAATAATTTAAATTGTCGCGCTGCCATTAGAAATATGATAGAAGATAATCCCGGTATGCATGTCCCAAATCGAAAAACGTTCACATATATCGGAAGTTTCAAGAAACGTCAAATTTACAAAGAAGAAAAAGAACTGCTGTGAACGTAGATGAAAATGCAGAATTGAATATTTTACTTGCTATAGAAAAGAATCCAAACAATTCCATAAGAAACATTTCAAAGACATTACGAGCATCACAAGAAAATATTCAGCGAACTTCATACAGTAAAGTCCAAACAATGTTAAGAAAATGGAATCTAAAGCTATATAAGATCAAACCCACTACAAAGCTTACCCAAATGCAAAAAGATGATCGGGTCGCATTTTGTCAACTGATTCTCGACAGAATAAACATAAATAACAATTTTTTGAAAATAGTTATATGGACTGATGAGTTACCTTTTCTACTAGTGGCGTGTTTAACCGAAAAAATACCAGACAATGGGCAAGAGAGAATCTACATTCTTATAGGGAATTTAAGTTCCAAGGGCGACAATCCGTAAATGTGTGGTGTGGTATCTTGGGCGATCGAGTTATCGGTCCATATTTTTTTGATACTGTTTTAAATGGAGGCCGCTATTTAGATTTCTTGGAAAACGAGTTCGAAGAATATTTAGACGATTTGTCTTTAAA
Source organism: Tillus elongatus (assembly GCA_964006375.1). Taxonomy (NCBI): domain Eukaryota; kingdom Metazoa; phylum Arthropoda; class Insecta; order Coleoptera; family Cleridae; genus Tillus; species Tillus elongatus. Next base: position 196,913,369 of record OZ023263.1, read on the forward strand.
TATATTACAAAATATAATTTTTAACAGAATGGAGCACCCCCTCGCAACATTCGTGCTGTGCTTAATTACCCAAATGAAAGGTTTCCTGAATGGATTGAAAGAAATGCGCCAATTAAATGGCCTGCAAACAGCCCCCATTTTACACCTATGGGTGCGTTTCTTTGGGGTTATATAAAAAAACTGTGTATACGACCACCAAATTGAAAATAAATTATTAATTTAAATGAAAATAACCCAGCATTCATAACAGATTCATTAGATAAAATGTGAAGAACCCTTATACAATGTGTTGAAGAAAATGGAGGCCCGGTAGAGCATCTTTATATTTAATTAGAAACTGTTTTTGTTATATTATTTATTGTTAGATTTCTTGATTTGTAACAGTTGTTTTGGTTTAATAAAATTTGTGATGATAACGTTTCAAATGCGAATATCCTAGGACTTCTTGATTTGTAACAGTTGTTTAATAAAATATTTGATGATAACGTTACAAATGCGAATATTTCAAAAACTATTCATTTTAAGTATACAGTATGTTATATAAATTATGCTTAGAATTTTACGAGGAATCGAAAAATAAATTCATATATAGGGTGATCCATTGAAAAAAAATGAACTTTTTGGTTTTCCCTGTATACTGATCATTTTTCTATTTTTTTTATGCATAGAAAAAAGTATTTTTCAGCACCTACATAACCATACTTTCAATTTTTTTGGGACACTTCAAATAACAAAGTTAAAGGGGTCGACATTATAAAGAATCACCCTGTACAGTTAAAGAAAAAACAAAATAAACAACTTATTTGATTTCTTTCTTTAAAATGCAATAGCATACTTCCAAGAAGTTTGAAAGGCAGCTTTTAATAAATATTTCTGAAAACATTTACTTCAAATAAAATATTTATCCAAAATAAGTACAATTTTCTATAAAAATTTCAAAATAAATAAATCTGTACATTTACAAATCAAATAAAAGTAAAACAATTTATAATCAACCTGAGATTATTAAAAAATACAAATCCAAGATCTGTATTCACAGCCATGTGTAAATTATTTACTGTACATAAAAATATCAGATTAATCTGATATGTAACAATTTAAAATACTGCTAATTTAAAATATTAAAACAGTATATATCAATGTCTTTTTAAATGTCTTCTAATTTCATCGTCAGGTGATAGAGAATTAAAATTGAACCTCGCTATTTTTCTGGTATGAATATCTCTATCTTCATAAGTTTCCAGAACCCTTGCTTTTCGCTTATAATTTCTGCATAAAACTTTGCCGAATGCAGATGGAACTTTCGAATATAAAATTTTCATTTTCAAAATATCAGTCGTACTTAAAGTACAAGGTAGTTTACTTTTATTTTCCATGGTTTCTGCATCACAATCGATAAAGTATATATCGAAATTTTCTTCAGTCTTGGTTTTCTTATGTTTTAAAACGGCAGGCATGCTAATTGTGGACTTGAGGGCTTTCGTTAGATCAATATCCCAGTTTTCCGAAACTATGCTTTTAGGCGTACCCAATAAGTTGGTAGAATTTGACAGTTTTAATTGGTTAAACTTATCAAACATATCTGTATCTGATTTATTGAGTTTTTTATGAAAAAATTCTTTAGCTGGGCATGGTTTGAGATTACCTTCAATGTAACCTGATGATTGTGGAAACCCATTCGCTTTCGAATTTGATGCAGTATCATTTTCTAAAATATTTAATTTCTCAGGGGTAGATTCAAGATGGCCTATAATTAAATCTGATAAGCTACTGGGTTCTTCCTTTGTTGTGGTAAAATTTAACTGATTTTTGGAGAAATATTTGTTACCAGGAGAATCAAGTTTCTTGACACTTTGCTTAACAGGTGAAACATTCAAATGATTTTCAACTAAATCTGATAACCTGCCAAAATCAACAGTATCAACCTCAATATTTTCAAAGTCTTTAGGCTTCTTAGCATTACAAGCAACATTTAGTTTTGGAATAAAGAAATTATTCGATATATTGAGTTTGTCACCATTTAATTTTCTTTCTGCTTCTATCTTTAAATTTTTCTTGTCTTTAAATACATTGTTCTTGTCATTTTTAATCTTTTCAGACTGACTTTCTTTGGGATTTAATTTCAATGTAGAAACACAGAAATTGTTAGGTTTTACCTTCTCTTCAGCAGCCAATTTTCCTTCCCTAATATCCAACTGGGGGACGATGAATTTATTTGAATTTTGTTTAATACCATTGCAATTTTTTACATTCAAATTTACTTTGGGAATTTCATATAAAGACGCAGTATTTTTCAAAGTATGGTTAATAGTTACATTCTCACTATTTAAATTAACACCAAAACTTAATCTATTTTCAAACTGGCATGTTAAATCTTACCTTACAGAAAAACCAAACGTAAAAAAAACATGAAAAAGAAAAAAAAACATATATAAATACATTAAATACAATAAGAATTAATAGACAGTGAAATTGTACCAGGAATATTGTAGTTTATTTTTAACTCCACCTTGACAAATCAATGTTTGGTTATTGTTACATAAATTTTAAAATTCAACTAACAGAAATAGGCTATATAATCTATTAATTATCAATTCGAAAGTTACACTAGGATGCATGTATATAGGGTGGCACATTGAAAACGAAACAGACTGATTTGCGTCCAGGGATTTTTTTTTAAGAAACGCTGAAACACGTCAATTTTAATATTGAGGGGGACATGTTTTGACATAAAACTAAACTTTGTCACATTAACCCCTTAAGGGTGGTGATAACAACTCTTATATTTTAAATAGGTAACATGGGTCGAGTGTTACATCATTTGAAAGCTCTTTCTTTTCTTAATTCAGCACACTAATTTTTTCGGAAGTTTTATCAACTCGTTTAAAAATTATTCACAGTTGAAGATGCACAAACGCATTTCACTCTACAGTCAATCGCCATAATTGTCGTCATTGGGCAGATTATAATCCAAGAAATTTTCACGAAGTCCAAACCCAAACTCCACAGAAATTGAATGCCTGGACTGGCATTTTTGGAAACCATTTAATCGGACCAATTTTTCTTGATGGCAATTTGAGTGGCAAAACGTATTTGGAGTTACTAGAAGATATCGTTTACCCTCTACTAATTGACATTGTTGAAAATGATGGATCGCTATCAAGAAAATCAATTAGTGTTTCAGCAAGATGGAGCTCCTCCGCATTTTTCACAACATGTTAGGAAGTTTTTGAATAAAGAGTTTCCAGAGCAATGGACTGAGCGTAGAGGTGCTATTGAGTGGTCCCCTAGATCACCGAATTTAACTCCTTTAGACTTCTTTCTATGGGGACATTTAAAGAGTAGAATTTTCGCAACAGAACCGGAGTCTGAAAGAATTACGACGACGCATTGTTGAAGAATGCTGTTTAATAACTCCACAAATGCTCCAGAATGTCAGAACTAGTTTTGAACAAAATTTGTACTTTTGTATGGAAGCTGGTGGTTAACAATTTGAACACTTGCTTAACTGAATAAACATTTTTGATCGTTTGGTTTTGTTTTTTAGTTTTTTTAACGAAAAATTGACTAATGAGGAATTTGCACATTTTTTTATTCTCCTCTTATTCAATTATTCAATCAATTGCCATATAAAATTAAAATTTTTAACAAACAGTTTTCCTGTAAAAAAATATAGAAAATCCAAATAATTGTCTCTGCGCCAAAACGCAGCCGTAAACAAAAACGGCCTACTGTGACGTCACGCTCCGGTATCGGCCAAACGAGTCTCGCTTACTCACACAGTGATCCTCACCTCACCATTAGTGTTTATGCGACTTACGTGTGCCGGATAGTTATTGTTATCAACTTATATTATTGTTAATATCTATATACTCGTATTAATTATTTTAAGAAACGGTACAGTCTTATAGTATGGCTACAGAAGTTGGATTTGTCCAAGGACAATCTGATAATTTACCAAAAACATATGTACTAGCAATGTTTGCGTTTTTACTAAACAACCTGAATTTCATGGGTGCTGAGCTAAAAGGAGTGAAAGCTGGGAGGTATGTGTCTGATATGAACCTTATTTTATCCTGTAAATATTTTTGTTGGATTTTATGTAGTAATTTCTCATAAAATATAATGTAAATAAAAGCATAACCTCAAAATGTTCTCCACTCAAATAATATACAAGAAAAATGTATATTTGTTGTAGATCTGCTCGTGAAAGTTATGGATACAATGCTGTCGGCTAGGTGCAGGTAAAACGAGACGGTGATGTTTGTATTGTATGATCATCTTCACAGATGTGCAAAGTAGATGTTACACCAACTGGACTTTTCAGGTCCCTCTTCATAGCTAAATACCATTTCTTCCTGATTTTCTCATCCTTAGGTACATCAAAGAATAATTTGTTGGGGGTAGTTATTGTTGTGGAAGTACATTTGGACACTATACAGACAAGGTTAAATGGCGATGTCCGCGTATCACGCAGATGTACCGGATTGTGACATCACAAACCTCTTCACCAATCAGATCGCGTTTTCGCCCACCCTGTCTTTTTGAATTATATTCAATATTTCAATAATTACTTACTAATTAGTGGTTCACTTTAGGGGGATTTATTTGTAGACATATATTTTTAGAGTATTTTGCTGTACTTTAAATACGATTTTCATCAAAAGTAAATTATATGCAACTTCCTCATTAGTGCATTTCTTATCACAATGAATGAAACACATTCTTGCAACTCCAACTGTGAATAATTTTTAAACGAGTTGATAAAACTTCCAAAAAAATTAGTGTGCTGAATTCAGAAAAGAAAGAGCTTTCAAATGATGTAACACTCGGCCCATGTTCCCTATTTAAAATATAAGGGTTGTTATCACCACCCTTAAGGGGTTGTATGTATAGTTTAAGGATGTAAAATCTAATTTAAACCAACTACTTGGACCCCGCCAGGGAACTAGAGAAATAGCACATAAAATAAATTGAACTTGAACACTCAAAGCGTCTCTCGCAAAAACTACCCTTTTTAGATTTGATGTAACATTCAAATCCCGCGATCACATTGAACCCTGTTAAACGCGTTTGCACGCACGATACTTTTACTATTAGCCCGTTGTTCTGTAAAACATTAGGTGATTTACATACATTTTATACAGGGTGTTGGAATAAAACATTGAAAACTTTTAAACTGCAGAGGCTCCCGCCTCATTTTTTTTCTTGAATTTCAACTAAGAATATGTTGAAATAGGACCAAAGCTACAAGATGGTGTTTGAATTTTCGGTTTATCCTTTTAGTGAATATTCTTGAAAAAATTCACTAATGAAGAGATCGTGACTTTTAAATCTTGAAAAAATTTCTTCAAACAAGCGCGAACTGGACCCCTAGAATCCATATCCGGGGTCAGTTTCAGTTTATATATATATATATATATATATATATATATATATATATATATATATATATATATATATATATATATATATATATATATATTAAAAATTGTGGCATAGCCGTTTGTTCTAAAATAAAAACTCTTTATTAATTGCCGAGCTGCTTTCAGAATAATTTATTCCAGGCTATAACAGGAAAGAACAAAAAATTACAATTTACATAGGAAAAATACAAAGGTTTTAAATATTTACTATAACACGAGTTTAATTCAACTGATTATTAAACAACAACAAAAAAACGCATTCAGAGAGGTTTTTGTTTATATTATTGGTAAAAAAAAATAGAGGTCCCATGTACAATTTTTGTGAAATTTTGGTAATTAATAATCAATGTTTCATAAGTTATGGTAAAAAACAAATGTTTTCGGATTTTCGTGAAAAAATTGTTTGCAAATTTTCATTATTTTTTTTTGTGTGAATAATCATATCTTGGTAGGTAGGTGAATAGCTTAAAGAAGTTTGTTGGCCAGGAAAGACCAGTTTTTCGGGAACATTTTAAGTTAATTTTCGGAAAATGTTTGTATTTTTCAAACAATGAAGTTATTTTGACGAAATATGGTACATTGTTTCCACTATATAGGTTATCCTGATAACCAAATTGGATGCCTGCTTTCGTTAAAAAAAGACCTATTTGCTATTAAAAACATTTTAATGAAAATTCACTACCATAACGCACTTGCTGCATCCAGACATTTTATGTATAGGATGATTACCAAAAGAGAGGTTTTCTGTTTTTGTATATAACTTTTTTACTCATCGACCGATTCTTGTCATGGAGCGCCCATACTGAAACCGAAGTTTCAGACAGAAACGCTCAGTTAATATAATCGACGCAGAATGAACGATACATATACAGTGTGGCATCAAAAGTAATCCAGCTCCTAATTGTTTAAAAAATTTTGTTTAACAGCAGAATTGACTGGAAATCAAGTTGCTTATTGTTTCTCGTCTCTATAGGTTAAAAGTTGTCATTAAAACAACTCAATTACAAATGACTTGTTTCCAAAGGACACTCATTCACGCTCTCATCTGAAAATGCTCGTAACTAAGGTAACTGATATCGCCATCGGTCCATCGTCAGTTTATGAATCGATTAGACGTTCCTAAAAGCAGAGAAATCTCTTCAATTGATTACCCTCATCTCTCACGCGAGGGAAAAGCACCAAACTGATCTGAGATAAATGCGGCATATCGTTAATTGCTGGCAATATCGCAAATATTAAATGATAAATCCCATTCAAGTATGAAAAACAATATCATGTAAATGTCCATCACGGCTTGCCCTACATGTAGTCACTCATCAATGTATGAATGACTTTTACGCACACTTGTCCCTCCATTTGTCCAATGACACGCCGTATTTCATTCTGCAGTTCTGGTATGGTTCAAGGATTGTTTTCATGAACCTGCGATTTCAGATACCCCCAAAGAAAGAAGTCGCATGGAGTTAGATCACATGACCTCGCCGGCCAGTTCTGGTCCTGGTTGCGCGAGAGGACTCAGCCTGGAAATTTCTCATGGCAATCGTCTCATAGACAGTGTGGCAGGTAGTGCCATCCTGCTAGAACCATACGTCTTCAGTATCAACACCACTCAAATAGAGCCTAAAAAATTTCACAATGATGGTGCAGTAACATTCTCCATTCACTGTTGGAGATTTCTATCCTCATTTTGGAAGAAGTAAGGCCCGGTTACTCCACCTCCCCAAACTCCACACCAGACAATGATACACTGCAGATGCTTTCCCCTTGCATGGATTTCTTCAGGGTTATCTGTTGCCCAGATATGACAGTTCTGTTTGTGTATGAAACCATCTAAGTGAAAATGGGTCTCGTCACGAAAGATGATTCTGTTCAGAAAATCGTTGTTCGCATGTTGCCTTTCCAGAACCCATTCAACGCACTGTCTCCTAAGCATATGACCGGTTGCATTCAGTTGTTGTGTTAAATAAATTTTGTAGGCATGCATGCGGAGTTCTTTTATAAGAATTCGCTGAAAAGAGCTGCTTGTAATGCCTAACTGTTGTAAACGGCGACGAATGGATCTTGTTGGACTCACGGCAACACTGTCTTCCACAAGGGCGACATTCTGACGAGACCGGCTGGATCGAGCGCGCTCAGGCGTTTTAATGCTTGCAGTCGCACCAGTTGCATCAATTTTCTTCATTAATCTACGAACTGTGGACTCCTTAGGCGCATTGTTATGACCGAGAATTGTACGAAGCTTCCGCACAGTTTCTGCAAAACACTCACCATACTTAGATGCGTTTTAACAATTAAAACTAGTAAATAATCGGAATGAGCACGGGTGACCAAACTCATAGACAGTGTCGCCAACCCAACAACAAAACAATAGCGTGCAATTCAAATCCACCGTTTTTGTTGGGACACCTCTATAAGATCACCTCGCCGATGCCATACTTCCACACGTATTGACGATGTGGAAGTAATATTTGACTGTGGTGAGAACTGAACCTAGTAATCTCAATACAGTGAACCAACTTCACCTACCCTGTTACTGAGATTGTCAAGTAGCACATATTTTTCACTCCTTTAGGAAACAATATTCTTGGTAAATTTCATTAACTAAAACACTTAGACTTGATAGTCACCTTTGTCCTTTTTCTCTGGTTTACTTTTGGCTTGAGTTTTATCTAAAAGTGCGTTCAGTGATCTTTCTACATTATAATCGTATTGTAGCAAAGTCTTAGTCATTTCGTTCTTTGTGATATTTGTTGAACCCAATGTTTCCTTTATAATGTCTATACACGACAACAATTTTGATTTGTTTTCCTCTGAAAGTTCAGAAACCTAAAAAAAAAGACAGGGATGAAAATTTTTTACCATGCATGATTATTTAAACTTCAAATCGAACAATACACTTATAGACGTAAAAAAAAGTCAAATTGTTTTTTTTTTTAACGATTTTAGCATGTCTCTATTATAACCCATTTTTGGGCTATAGCTGTCCACATATGACCTGACAAATAACTACTGGAAGAAAAGGATGCTTCTTCTCGTTGATAAGTAAGTAAGTAAGTACAATCTTTATTTGCAATAAGAAAAAACATTACAAATAGTGTCAGCAGGTATGTGCCTGTATAAAAAATAACAAATAAGCCACATGCAAAATAAGGATACCACCGGTTATGAGCAAGTATACATAAAAACTCAAACATAAAACTACAATCAGATAAGTATCAAAGGTTAAATATAAATATAAAACGAAACATGAAACACAAACACCTAATATCCAAAATACAGGAATGACAACTAACAAAAGAAAAGTGAGTACCATACTCACAAATTAAGATATTCGTCCAGCGAATAAATCGTTACTTTCAGCGAATATTGCTTTATCTCTCTCTAAAAAGCCTTGATGTCCAAATTCGTATAAGAAATAGGAAGCTTGTTATAGAGTCTAGCTCCGATATAGTCAATTCCCTGTTGTGTCCGCTTCAATCGATGCAAAGGTGTTTGCAACCCCTTCCTATTTCTTGTGTTGTAGTCATGGTACACATCATTTGTTCTAAAGTCACCTATATGTTGATGCACGTATATCAAACAGTTATACACAAACAAAGATGTAACAGTCAATATTCCAAGTTCCCTAAATGAATCCCTACATGAATCAAGCAAACCGAGCCCGCACAACACTCTCACTGCCCTCTTCTGCAGAACAAAAACACCATGAGCTTCCACAGAATTTCCCCAGAACACAATCCCATAGTTTGCAGCACTGTGAAAATGTGCAAAGTAGGCTGACCTCGCTGCCTGCAGATTCACCATATTTTCGACGACCCTTATGGAATAAATGGCGCAGGTAAGTTTATGTTTAAGCTGACTTACATGATCACTCCATTTCAAATCGCTGTCCATATATATGCCGAGAAACTTTATACTCTTGGGTGGTACTTCATTAAAAATCATGGTCTGAGTTTTGTCATCATTCAATTTCAATCTGTTTGATGTCATCCAACGTTTTGCATCAGCCATGGTGTTTCGACATTTATCAACAATATTTTCCGCCATAGTGTCCCTCAAAACAAAAGTTGTAACGTCCACATACAGATATGAACTACAGCATGGTAAGTTTGCAACTAGGTCATTCATATATATAACAAACAGAATAGGTCCCAAAACGGAACCTTGGGGCACTCCATGCTTAACAAAATGTGGCCTCGAAATTTGATTGTTCCACGTAACTATCTGCTGACGCTCCGCCAGATATGATCTCAGAAGTTCTAATGGTGTACCTCTAATTCCATAAAAAAAGAGCTTATCCAATAAAACCTGATGTTGAACTGTATCAAAGGCCCTTGACAGGTCGCAGCAAGCGATCATCGTTTCTTCATTCTCATCTTGAGCCTCTAAAATATTCTGAATTACACTATTGATTGTAATGATGGTAGAATTATTCTCTCTATAACCATGTTGCTGGTTACACAATATTTTCTATTTTTCGAAGAAGCACATTAATCTTGCTTTTATAACAATATTTTTGCAAATATCGGAATAACAGATATGGGACGGTAGCTCTCACATTCTTCACAGTTTCCTTTTCTATAAAGAGGAACCAGCTTTGCAAATTTTAATTTGCAAGGAAACACACCCTCAAGTAGACCCCTGTTTATAATTATAACTAGAGGTACCAATACCAATACCTACGAACAAGTTAAAAACGAAATACCGGATTAACAAATAAATGTTATAGATCCCCACCATTTAAAATAGATCAGCACATATTCTATAATCTACCTTGTTATTACCTAAAAGATTATTTAGAGATCTCGCAACAACTAACTTGTTTTGATCAGATTAGACCGACTTAGAACTAAACAGGTATGAAATATACACAGATGGGTCAAAAACATAAGAGGGTATAGCTTGTGCATTTTATGATAAGCATATAACATAGGCAAAATGTTTAAGTTATTATTATTATTATTATTATTATTAATGCAGACATAATACAGATGCCAGGGGTCTTTACTGTACATATACAAGAACCAACATTTTGCTACATATTGCGAAATTATTATTGTGATTGAATGGATTAAGAAGAAACAAACTGTGAAATCAAATAAATATGTGAACAAGTCTCTTAAAGATTTAGTTAAAAAAGTTTAACGAATCGAGGTGCCTCTTGAACACATTCACATTTGCAGCACTGGCCACATCCTCCGGCAGAAAGTTCCAGTCATCGAATGCCCTGTTAGCGAAGAAATTCAGACGATGAGATGTTCTAAATCGTTATTTACTAAACTCAAGGCTGTGCCCGCAGCGCCTGGAACTTCTGTCACTAGTCACAAATGATGTGGCATCGGACGAAAAAAGGTTGTGTGTGATACGAAACATCTGTATCAAATCGGCTCTCCTCAGTCTACATTCCAGGGGCTGAATGTTCATTAGCTGAAGGCGTTGTTCATAAGGCAGAGCGCTGAATCCACTTAGCCATCATCAAGCGTTATGTTGGACTCTGTTGAGTGATTTCATATCTCCGATCAACATCGGTGCCTAGGCCGCAACTCCGAATTCCAGATGGGGACTTACATATGTCGAATAGAGCTTAGCGGCGAACTGAGGATCAGGATGCAGTTAAATAAGAAGTCAATATTTTCATCCAAACCTATAGCTATAATAGAAACAATAAAATATATTATCAACTTGGATAGCGACCATTTTACAATTATATCAGGCAGTTGGAGCCTGATTAGAATGATCGTGAACATCCATACACAGCCAGTCAGCAACTACCTATTCGGGAAACTGTGTACGACTCTACAAATCTTAAGTATGAAAAATAAAAGGGTTGTTTTTGTTTGGCTAAGAGGTCATTGTTGAATTGGTTACAATAAAAGGGTGACTCATATGGCTAAAAAAAAGTATTTTTTATTTATTATATTTCCCAAAAGATTTACAAAATCCATAACAGGAATATATAGCTCCAGTAAACAATTTGGCATCACACAAATATTATATATGACTGGGAGCGAAATGAAACGACCCTATTGAGAGCCGATCTCTGCTGGTACTCTGACGGCTCCGAAACCAATATGGGAGTAGGAGCCGGCGCATATGGGGGCAGCACCGATGCTAGACTATCAGCTAGCCTCGGCAAGTACGCAACCATACACCAGGCAGAAGTGTATGCCATCGAGATGTGTGCAAGGGAAAGTATAAAAAACCAGTGCACACACAAATCGATAAGGATATATGCAGATAGCCAAGCTGCAATAAAGGCTCTTGGTTCCTACCAGTGTAATTCAAAAACGGATGGAGTTGTAAATTTGTAAATCTGCCCTTAACGAACTGGGCAGCTGTAATGAGGTGTCGCTGGTCTGGATACTGAGTCACTTGGACCATGATGGCAATGTTGCGACCGACGCGCCTGCCAGCAGTGGTGCCCAGAGAGACTTTGTCGGACCAGAACCGGTGCTGGGGATAACATCTTGCACAGCAAAACGCACCTTAAAGACCTGGACAGAAAGAATGACAATCCAGTATTGGCAAAATCTTCCAAGATTAGCTCACTCTAAGGTCTTCCAAAATGGCCTGTCTGAGTCAAGGGCTAAAAAACTTCTAGAGTTGAACAGACAACAACTGAGTACTCTAGTCGGCCTGTATACAGGACACTGCCGCTTGCGTCACCACATGCACCGTATTGGAGTCGGTCAGGAGACCGAGTGCCAGCTGTGTATGGAGAGTTATGAGACAGCAGAGCACGTACGTGCAGGTATCTAGTCCTGTCCGCTGCCGGACAGGACTAGATACCTGCTCTTTGGCAAGATAAAGCTTGCTCCGGAGGATCTGGATCAACTTTTGCCCACAAAGATTATCGTTGTTTACATTTACATAAAATGTAAACAACAACTTTATAACTCATTAATTCATACAATACTTCATTTCTTAAAGTTTATGTTTTAAATGCCTTTTATTTATCAGAAATGCTTTCACTTTTTTTTAATTTCACTATGTTATCACTTTCTTTAATTTTTGTGGGAAGTTCATTAAACGACCTGGCAGCTTGGAACGTAACTTTCTTTTTTCCTAATTTAGTTGCTGTAGATAGCAGATGAATTTCCTCTCGTTTCCTTGTTTGATAATTATGTATATCATAATTATAATTAAATTTAACATAGTTTTCTATTAAATTATTTTTCATTTTGTATATTAGGTCAACACTGTCTACAAAGATCAACTCATTTATATTAAAAACTTTCAGTTCATTATATAGAACATTTGTTAAGGCTCTTCGATTTTTTTTGAAATAATATTTTTATTGCCTTATTTTGACATTTTTGTAGTTTCTCTAGGTCTAGAGATCTAGCTTGTACCCAGAATGAAGCTAAGTAGCTTAAATGTGATTGCGCATAGGCATAATATATCTTATACTGTACATTTGTGTTGAAGTAGCCGGCATTTTTTCTTAAAACTAAAACAGACATTAGAAATTTGTGTTCTTAAATTGTCAATATGTTTCCCAAAATTTAGTCTATTATCCCTATCACTATTCCTAAATATTTAGCCTCTTGTACTTCTTTTAACACATCATCACACATTTTAAGCTGATATTGGGAATTACATTTTAGTCAATTTTCTTAAAAAAAATTCACTAATGAGGAGATCCCGACTTTTGAATTTTGAAAAAATTTCTTCAAATGACCGCGAACTAGGCCCCCTAGAACACATATCCGGGGTCCGTTTCAATTTTTATATGTTTATATATATATATATATATATATATATATATATATATATATATATATATATATATATATATATATATATATATATATATATATATATATATATATATATATATATATATATATATTTATATATATATATATATATATATATATATATATATATATATATATATATATATATATATATATATATATATGTATCACACCGATAACTCAAAAAATAATAGGCCGATTTTGACTAAATTTGGTGGAAAAATTCCTTTTGCAAATGGCTTGGATAAGTTCGTTAGCCAGGAAAATCTGCCCAGGTTTTCCCGGAAAATTTTGTGTTTTCTTTCGAAAAAAATTTATATCTCCGGAATTAACAAAGTAAGGGCAACCAAATTTGGTACGCTAGTTAATATCCTTATTGGTAAGCCACCTACCAAAATTTAGCTATGTAGGTCAAAAGACAAAAAAGTTATAGGCATTTAAAGAAAAATAAATTGGGGTTTTCCTCAAAACGTCAAAGTTGCGATTTAAAACGTCAAAATCGGCAACATTTAGGCAAAGAACTTGAATCTAATACGGGATATGGAAATCAAATGTCTCAAGAAGGATCTTTTACAAAGTCTGAAGTCTTAGTTTCAACCGTCATTGTCCTTCATTTTACTAAAATGTTTCCAGAAAATTCATTTCAAATAGACCCTTTCTCGGATGCTTGGCAGTAGTCTTAGCTTTAGAGTTTATCGTTTAATGGTATATTATTTTTGTCGAATTTTCGTAAAAAATCAATAAAGCTCAATATATCCGTTATTATACAAGATATGAAGAAAATTTGTATATATTAATTATAGGGTGTCTTGAGCTACATCTTAAAAAAATATTTCTACAATCACAGGATGGCCCATAAGTCGTTGGTGATACAAATTTTCTTTTTTTTTTTAATCAAACACGCCTTATGTTATTGAATTTTTGAATTTTTCAGCGATGCATGTTTGTAAGAAAAGAAATTCGGGACGCAGCAAGTGCGTTATGGTAGCGAATTTTCATTAAATGCTTCAAATTTGAATAGCTCAATTTGCTATTAACCTATAAGGTAGACCAAGAAACGAGTTTTTCCGGGAACACTTTAAGTTTACTTTTGGAAATTTTTGTACATTTTCACACAATAAAGTTATTTTTATGAAACATGGCACATTGTTTTTACTATATAGGTTATACTGGTAACCAAAATTGATGCCTGCTTTCTTAAAAAGGAAACACACATATTTGCAATTAAAAACATTTTTATGAAAATTCACTACCATAACGCACTTGCTGCGTCCAGAGTTTTTTGTTGAAGATAACAAAGTTATACTTGTCACTATTGAGTTCGATTCTATTATCACAAGTCCATGAGTATATAACATTCAGGTCACTTTGTGCTTTTAAGATGATTTTTTCCATTTTCCCCGAGTAGAGAATCATTGTGTCATCAGCGTAGAGTTCTAAATTTCCTAATACGTTGCATTTCCCTCATTGGTGTAAATTAAGAACATGATTGGTCCCAGAATTGATCCCTGAGGCACTCCGAATTTAATAAGCTGTTTCTCACTATTTACATTTTTAATTTCCATGTATTGATACCTGTCGGCCAAATAGCTCTTGAAAATTTCCAGGGTAGGTGCACAAACTCCTATTGACTCTAATTTATTTAATAGTATCTCATGATCAACTACATCGAAGGCTTTAGATAGATCAAGGAAGACTGCTATCATACTCTGTATATTGTCAATATTCTTATATATAAATTCCATTGCTGTCATAATAGCTGTTTGAGTTCCTCGTTTATTTAAAAATGCATTCTGATTTTTAGTTATTATGTTACCTCTCAAAAATTCCATTAAGCTGTTTTTAATACATACTCAAAGATTTTTGCAAATACATTCAATGTTGTAGTGGGTCGATAATTAAATGGGTCTTCCTTTGGTCCTTTTTTATGGGCAGGTATTGCCTTCCTACCTTGAGTTTGTTAGGGGAACATTCATTTTCTGGATTATTATTTATTAATTTTTAAATTATTGGTGATATTTCTTCTCTAATATATTTTATTACCTTTGTCTTAATTTCATCCTCTCCTGGCGAAGCTTTAAGCTTCAAATTAGATATTATACTACTTATTTATTTTGATGTTGTGGATCTTAAGTACAGATATGATTTATTGTTTGCTTCCATTGTCTTGCGTTTTATCTTATTTCTCCAACACTAATAAAGTGGTTGTTTAATATATTCGCAATTTCTTTGGGTTATATGTTTTGCTGGTTATTAGTTGTAATCTTCTTTACTGGTGTTTTTTCGCAGTCTTTACCTATTGAACTGTTTTATATTTTCCATTGTTCGTGAATTGAATTTCCAGCATTATTAAATTTATGTTCCATATGTTTCCGTTTACTTTCCTTTATCATTTTTTTTTAGCTGTTTATTAATTTCTTTAAATTGGTTAATATCTTGTCTTTTATGTTTCATGTTTACATAGGCTTTATCTCTCTCCTTCATTTTTTTCTTCATGATATGATTAAACCAGTCCTCATTTATGTTATTTGTATATTTTCTTTTCCTTATTGTTGTGACCTTTCTAATTTCATCCTTTATAATGTCCGAGAGGGTCTTAAAATCATTAATTTGTGCAGAATTTAATTTTTCTTTATCATTTTCACTTAGTTTTGTATAGTTTATTATTTTCGACGAACACTCTTACTCATCTATAGAAATATAATCAGATTCTGTTTGTAATTTTATAGTCAATAATTGATGATCGGAGATACAGTGGTCTAGCATTTTTATTTTAGAGATACACTCAAGATTGGTTATGTCATGGTCTAAAATACATTTCTTACCAGAGACTTGATCAGTTCTTGTAGCGGATTCCTTATTTCTCTTATTAAGAGTCTTATATCCGTTTGACTTCAAACAGTTTGCGTAATCTTTGCATGTTGGGTCATTATCCAATAGATATATATTAAAGTCACCAATAATTAGTGATTTCTTTGATGATAGTATATTATCCTGAAGTTCCAGAAATTCTTTATTTGTTTTTTTATATACACTATATATGTTTAAATTTAGTTGCATTATTTCTATATGCAAGATATGATTTAAATTCTCATTTACCTTTGTTTTTATTTTAAAGTCTATATTATTAATAATAACAAATTGAAGCCCCTCGTTCTCGATTTTTACATTGACAGACGAAGTCCCATGGGACTTCTGGTTATGGTCTTTATTAGAGATCTATTGTTAAAGTTTACTTGGGTGGATATTCCGGAGTGATTAAATGAAATTCCAAGTAAATTGAAAGATAATCTATTTACAAAAGAAAACAAAGGGATTCCGTTTACTAGAAATTATGTACAAAGTAGTTATGAGGAACCAGAGGCAGAGGGCGTTCGGTGACTTTAACAAAGATATTTACAGATGATACGGAGGGTGGGTCACGCGACAACTTCTGCAACGGTCGGGGTCTTGATACGCAGTTCGGGGTAGCAAGAAAATCTATTAAAGGAAGTTACTCCCTGATGGCAATGCAGGGGGTGGCCACCCGGAGGGCTGTTTTTAACTGGGACCGATGGCGCATTCACCACAACGATACCGACATAAATCCTGCTAGCTTAGCCACTAACCCTTGCGATCCCGGGAACCAGAACTCGGGAATGCAGTTCCCTAGTTCTGCAGGCCTGTCCATAAACGCCGGATACCTGGGCCTAATGAAATCAAACAGAGCCACTTGGCTAATATCACGGTTGCTACCCCGCGACCTGGCGCACCTGCTATTCTACTTTTACCGCTGCGCGGTCGGGCCTTCCACTTTGATCCAATCTCGGTACCTAGTAATAGAGGAATACCGTAAAGCAGTTACGCTAACGGAATGTTCTCGATCTCAACAGTTCACGTACACAACCAGCGAACGGCGGTGGGGCTACTGAACTTCTCTCTGCGATATGCGACCGGCTTGACGCCGGCCGGTGTAACCCTCCTTCCACCGGTCGACGTGCCAGAGGGCACGATCGCGTCTTCAACGCGAGCCCGCTGCACTCGGGTAGATATAAAATATATTTACTAGTGAACAATTGCAGTCACTTAACCCTCTGTAAACTGGATGACTGCAGTCTTTGATTGTTAATTAGGCTAGTTAATCTTTCCCGGCTTATCAACTTCGTGACAATGCCAGGACTGTTGGATAATCATTTCTATTTCCTCTTGTTTATGTCTAATGCTATGTGTGTTTATATAGAATATATTTAAATTTTGATTCTTTTGAGAAATTTCTAGTTCTTTATGTTTGTTAAATCATGAAGGCTGTTGATTTTTATTGGTTTCGAGTCCTCAGTTTTTCTTATTAATATTGCATCGTCTTTTACCCAAAGGTACTTGTAGTTGAGTTCCATTTTTAGCTTTTTGGCTTCCTTCATTACCTCGAGGTTATGTTTTGTTAGTTCGAGTTGAATAAAGATTTTATCGTTTTCTTCATAATTCATGTCTTCTGTGGTGACCCTTTTCTTGCAATAAAACACCTTTCTTTGTCTTCTTTCTCTTCGAACTCTACCTTAATTGGTGGTTTGTTACCAATGGTTTTTCTTCCCAATCAGAATGCTTTGAAATATCCCACTTTGATTTCCAGTTTATTTATTACTTTTGTCATTACATCTGCCGTATTTTCGTTTTCTGAAAGAACCTGAATTCCAGTCATTATCAACTTTCTTTCCACTTTTTGTTGATCTCTTGCTTGTTTTTCAACTTTCAATACACTAACCTTTTATTTAAATAAATAAATAAATAAATTTATTTATTTAAATAAATGCACAGCTAAGTGAAGAAATTATATCTCTTAAAAAAGAGGTTAGTATATTGAAAGATAAAAAACAAGCAAGATATTTCTTCTTGTTTTATTAATTTTGCATAGTCTGTCATATTTAGCATCCATTTACTTATTAACTCATTCATCAAGTCTAAAAGGGTTGTATTTTGTGTATACTTAACCTCACTTTTATCACTCTGTTTACATTTCCACTTCTCTCCATCCGATTTTTTATTTTCATCGCTGAGCTTATTTAGCTGATTTTAACTTATGCCTTCACACTCTATGTGAAACCATTTTTCAGATTTTATACACGGTATACAGTACTTATGTATTTTTACCACAGCTGCCACACATCGACGCCATTTTGTCGTTAGTTACTTAAATGCTATACAAGCAGAAGGTATTTATTAAATTGATCATAAAAAAAGATAACTTTAACAAACAAACAAAAACTGAAAAAAAATGAAATAAAAAAATAATAAGAATGGTAATAATAAAACACAAAATTATAAAATACAAATCAAAATTAATAGAAAAATAAATTACAAAAATTATTTATAGTAAAAATCAAATAGAATCATGTTAAACTACCAGGATTTTTACATCTGGATACAAAATTTTGCAATTGTCCAACATTATCCAATCCCAATTCTTTTACTGGTCGGATTTCTACTTTTGTTAAGTATGTGGTAATGAAGGTGCAGTTTCTGCTTAAATAACAAAGCAGACAAGTCTCCCTCTTGTTCTGGTGTTTTACTAGATAATATCAGCGCCTCTGCAATGTAGGTTTGCAAATGGAGTGAATCCAAAATGACCTTTGAATTCCTAAAGCTGTGGCTCCTTTGCTCTTTTCCGCCATAGACAATTTGCATGTTTTTTTTTTCTTATCACATCTGATAGATATCCCACAAAAATGATTTTTTAATATTTGTTTCATTTCACATATTACAACAAAAAAATGCAAAAAATATTTGAAAATGCACATTTCATAATTGATTTCAAACACCACTATTTTGCCGCCATGATCTGTAACGTCGCGGGACAGTACAACAGTCAACAATGAACTGGTTTTTCTGTGTTTACATTCCGTGTTGCAAGTTATTGATTGAATCTTGGCTTCTGCACGTGATTTTATTTAATAAATGGAAAATAAAGCTCATAAATACTGTATAGTACCAATGTGTACAAGTACTACTATAAAAACTCCAGAAAAACTATTTTTTATTGTTCCAAAAGTGGTTCAAATTAGAATTCAATGGTGCAAAGCTATAAAGCGGGATCAAAGGAAAAATCCACAGTTATCTGAGAAAAGCGCCTTATATTGTTGTGAAAACCATTTTAATGTAAGTATCTCCTCATTTTCACAATGAATATTAGTGATATAAGGTTAAAGTTCTTATCATATGTCATTAAGTTAGGTTGTAATATCCATGTGGTCAAGGTATATTTATCTGTACATATTAAGTATTAACTTTGCATATTACTCTAAGTATTAACAACCACATACACACGCTAACACACTAGCAAGCTAAGTAAATTCCCCAATGATGTATAAACACTTATCGACCAATATATCTCTTAATCTTTTACCAAATTGTTTATCGTCCCGCTCTGCTCTCAGATCCTCAGGCAAGCTGTTGTAAATTAGCTTTCCAGTGTACAATGGCGACTTTTTTTACATACACGAATGAAAATTAATTATCCATACTTAATTCAGACAACATTGTTCTATCAAAACATATGGTAGATTTGAGGTTATGTTGTTGTCATGTCATATTGACTTCATTCAAAGCAAAACATATTACAAATGACATGAATAAGTACATGCTATAGCTGGGTAAATATCTGTTCAACTAGCATTGAGTTATTTACACATACCTTTCAGCTTTTACTCATTTTATTTCAGCACTTATGAGGTATTGATTTTCACTAAATAATGATGTCATCATAAATGACTCAAGTCTTGCCAAATTTTCTGATTGCGCCTGTT
Source organism: Tillus elongatus (assembly GCA_964006375.1). Lineage (NCBI taxonomy): Eukaryota > Metazoa > Arthropoda > Insecta > Coleoptera > Cleridae > Tillus > Tillus elongatus. Next base: position 196,933,331 of record OZ023263.1, read on the forward strand.
AAAAACCTTTGTCCCCCATTTTATTACCCACACTTTACACCATTCAACTAGAAGAAACACAATCAACCATAAAATTCACCACGATGTTGAGAAATAAGCGACCATATTTATTATACCATAAGGCAAATGTAAACACGATATTTATTTGTTATCCAACTACATCACGACCAATAGCAGAACGTTCACAGTCACATGATAAGTCGAATTTTATTTTATTTTAAAAGTCTTTTTGTGTCCACTTTATATGTTTTTGGGTATTTTCATGTATGTTATAATGTTCTATGTATGAAAAGCTATTAGGTAAATGTTAAATTCATATAATGTCTATTATACAGGCTAAATAGACAGCATGTGTAGACATCCTCAAAGTACATTTTTTCCACCCGATGAACATGTTATATAAAATGTGATTGAGAAATTCATGCGATCAACCCCGCTCATATAATAATTGTAATTTTTGATAACCTCATGTCTGTCAACATAATCAAACTCCTTTTTCATTTTGTCCCAACACTTGCACCAGTCCCAATGATTACCACCCATATAACCTGAAGCCATTAGGACTGGCTTGTTATCGAATCACTTGGTCATTATGAGGTCTCTGTCTACACTCACGAGTCCTTCACAGCAACCACTTTTTTCCTGATCGGGTCACTTGAGATTAGAGATTTGAATATCTTTACTCGATTCCTGCATGACACTCTTGCACAGGTTGAGTAAACATAACATAACATAACTTTTGGTGCCTGCTAGTTTCGCTCTTGTAAATATCAGATAAAAATCAGGCGCGGGCAACCAATGATCTATTATATATTAAACATATTCAAACAATATTCAGACAAAGTCATATAATATGTGACAAGCAAGGTATGTTACAAGAATCTCTAATTTTCTAGCTTTGTATGTATGTATAATGAATATGAGATGGCTTCAGGAGATGCATCTACGTCAATTCACCACAGGCTTTATAAGTTCATGTTGCAGCACATATTGAACTGTAAAAAATTAGTTAAAAAGTAACTAGAATGGCAAAGACAACCTTTGAGACATAATTTTACCTTTCTCTTGTTTCACTTTAATTTCCTTTTTTGGATTTTACACCTTTTCATCATATTTTTCCTTCTCTTTTTTATTTCCCCCCTTTTTGTACATGTATTTTTTCTCCTTTTTTTTTCTTATCAAAATATTTAGGATTAGGGATTAAAAAAGGGATACTTTGTCGCCTAGGGACCCGCCAAGGTTCACAAAACAAACAGACGTGGGCCATGGTAAGGAAGGATATACAAAAGGCCAGACAATAGAAGTTGTTTACAACTGTAAATAAAAAACATATATGTAAATTAACTCTAAAGAATTAATAATAATAATAATTATTATATATATATATATATATATATATATATATATATATATATATATATATATATATATATATATATATATATATATATATATATATATATAATATATAGGGTGGCGCATTGAAAACGAAACGGACCGATTTGCGTCTAGATAATTTTTTTTTTAAGAAACGCTGAAACACGTCAATTTTGATTTTAAGGGGGGCATGTTTTGACATAAAACTCAACTTTGTCACATCAACCCCTTAATTTTAATATATTTTAAATAGGGAACATGGGTCGAGTGTTACATCATTTGAAAGCTTTTTCTTTTCTGAATTCAGCACAGTAATTTTTTTGGAAGTTTTATCAACTCGTTTAAAAATTATTCACAGTTAAAGATGCAAAAACGCATTTCACTCATTCCGATAAGAAATGTGCTGATAGTCAATGTTTTGTTGGTTTGTAAACATAAAATTGACTATCAGAACATTTCTTATCGGAATGAGAGAAATACGGTTTATTATTTCAGTTTATCGGTCGGTTTGATACTTGATAGTACTACCGAAAAATAATTTCACAATGGTGTATTCTGTAGAAGAGTTGAAATAATTACTCTTTTTCTTAAAAACATGTTTTGACATAAAACTCAACTTTGTCACATTAACCCCTTAAGGGTGGTGATAACAACCCATATATTTTAAATAGGGAACATGGGTCGAGTGTTACATCATTTGAAAGCTCTTTCTTTTCTGAATTCAGCACACTCATTTTTTTTGAAGTTTTATCAACTCGTTTAAAAATTATTCACAGTTGTAGGTGCAAAAACGCATTTCACTCATTTCGATAAGAAATGTACTGATAGTCGATGTTTTGTTGGTTTGTAAACAAAAAATTGATTCTCAGAACATTTCTTATCGGAATGAGAGAAATGCGGTTTATTATTTCAGTTTATTGGTCGGTTTGATACCTGATAGTACTACCGAAAATTAATTTCACAATGGTCTATTCTGTAGAAGAAAGAGTGAAAATAATTACTCTTTTTTTTCAAAACCGATGATTGTGCCAACCGTACCGCAAATTTGTTTAATGAACGACATCCGAACAGACATGTTAACAGAAAATACATTTTGGAGTTAGTTGCAAAGTTTCAACAAAGTGGTTCAATAGCCAACAAAAAACGGGACCCGGAACGTGAATTTCCGGTTAGAAATGAGACTACTGAGATTGAAGTTTTAGGACAAATTACTGCAGACCCAACTTTGAGCATGAGGAAATTGGCCACTGCTTCAAACATCAAAAGAAGAACTATTCAGCGAATATTGAAGCATAATAAATTTCACCCGTATAAAATTAATCTTGTACAACAACTGAATGATGATTTTGATCGGCGGCTGGAGTTTTGTGAAGTTATGACTGCACGAATAGCTGATAACGGAAACTTTCTGTTCAATATCTGTTTTTCAGACGAGTGTACGTTTTTATTAAACTATACAGTCAATCGTCATAATTGTCGTTATTGGACAGATAATAATCCAAGACATTTTCACGAAGTCCACACTCAAACTCCACAGAAATTGAATGTCTGAACTGGCATTTTTGGAGACCGTTTAATCGGACCAATTTTTCTTGATGACAATTTGAGTGGCGAAACGTATTTGGAGTTACTAGAGGATATCGTTTACCCTCTACTAATTGACATTGTTGAAAATGATGATGGCTATCAAGAACATTAATTAGTGTTTCAACAAGATGGAGCTCCTCCGCATTTTCCACAACGTGTTAGGGAGTTTTTGAACAGAGAGTTTCCAGGACAATGGATTGAGTGTATAGGTGCTATTGAGTGGCCCCCTAGATCACCGGATTTAACTCCTTTAGACTTCTTTCTATGTGGCCATTTAAAAGGTAGAATTTATGCAATAGAACCGGAGTCTCTGGAAGAATTACGACGACGCATTGTTGAAAAATGCCGTCTAATACCTCCACAAATGCTCCAGAATGTCAGAGCTCGTTTTGAACAAAATTTGTACTTTTGTATGGAAGCTGGTGGTCAAAAATTGAACACCTACTTAACTGAATAAACATTTTTAAACCTTTGGTTTTGTTTTTTTAGTTTTTTTTAACGAAACATTGACTAATTAGTGCATTTCTTATCATTCATTCATTTTTAAACGAGTTGATAAAACTTCCAAAAAAATTAGTGTGCTGAATTCAGAAAAGAAAGAGCTTTCAAATAATGTAACACTCGACCCATGTTCCCTATTTAAAATATAAGAGCTGTTATCACCACCCTTAAGGGGTTGATGTGACAAAGTTGAGTTTTATGTCCCCCTCAATGTTAAAATTGACGTGTTTCAGCGTTTCTTAAAAAAATAATTCTCTGGACGCAAATCGGTCTGTTTCGTTTTCAGTGCGCCACCCTGTATATATATATATATATATATATATATATATATATATATATATATATATATATATATATATATATATATATATATAATTTTTACTCACATATGGATACACAAGCACGTAACTACATTTAGATGATCAAAAAAATAAATAAAAAAAATTTATAATGTAATTTGTTTTCATTTAAAAATCTAATCAGCAAAATGTAGATGCTTCTACATTTAAACCCATTCAAGTGAATTATGTTGAAGGGACAAAGTATATTTATTAATTGTAATGACCGGAAAAACTTTCTTCTTGCTTCTGTATAAAGTGGACAAGCAAGTAATATGTGATTTAAATCCACCTCGGTTTATCTACCTATAGCGTTCTAAAACTTGGTACAATCTCGAGTCACAGTATCCACGTTTGTGCATACCACATTAAGAATCATAGCTTCCACATAGCTGTGATAATTTATTCGCTTCAGAAAGACATTTTCATTGAATGAATTTAGAGCCCATGACTTGACCACAAAGAAAATATTTGTATTCCTGTACCCATAAACTTTTGAAATCTTATATTACTCGAGTTTTACTGAAAAAATGTCAATTTTCACCAAAGCACCCGTTATTTATTCCCGACCCCCTTAAACGATCTTACTCAAAAACAACTTGAAGCGTTCCTTTGTCGGGTGCTAACTGGATACCAAATTTGAAGATGACATCTCAATTCATTCGAAAGTTATTGCGCCTATTAACAGACAGACGTACATGAAGACAGACCGACCGAGTGACAAAATTTTCGTTCCAGAATCAAGTTTTCTATGTGTTTGGAGACTTTTTATGCCGTTTTAGCAACAAAAAAAATGGCAACATTTTTGTCAACAATATTCCACCCTCACACATTGAACCTCTAATTTAATTTCAGCACAGAATAGCAGATGTTTGATGAAATTCAAAGTTTTCTAATAAATAAACCCTAAAATGTTATGTTACTCGAGGTTTAACGAAAAAAATTCAATTTTCACCAAATCACCCCCAACTCACCCCCTACCCCCTAAAGTGATTTTACCCAAAATTGTGATGTTTGATGAAATTAAAAGTTTTCTAATAAATAAAAAAAAATTAAATTTTTTGTCGGCGATGCGATACGTTAAGACGATGTGGAAGTAAAATTATTAAACACAAAACAAAATAAACTAAGAAGTTAAACACGTGATCACAATCAATTAACTTGTTTAAACACAAAGCAAATGACAAAAATATATATTGCAGCTTTCAATAAGAATAATGTCACTGACAAAAATCTATAATTTTCTAGAAATTTTTAATTAATCTGTTAAGATCTAGATGTCAGCATATACTCTTAAAACCATTATATATATATATATATATATATATATATATATATATATATATATATATATATATATATATATATATATATACAGGGTCGCTGATAAGTCTGGAAACGGTCGATTATCCGGGAAAATATACAAGGTGTCGAAAAAAGTTTTATACAAAAGTTTTTGGGTTCTTCAATGTCTACTAGGCGGTGATAATTTCATTTATACAGGGTTGGTCATACAGGCGTGGCACACCAATATTAATTTTTTTTTAATGGAACACCCTATATATTATTCGATATTTCAATCCTTCTCTTAATTTTGAGCAACATTTATCAGAAGCATGATGTACATAAACTCAATCAAGCATGATGTACATAAACTCAATCGTTTCCGGGTAAAAAAATAAATAAAAATAAACGCTATTGTTTTTAAAATCTATTGGATGAAGAACAAAAATAAATGAAAAGTAGAATATCTCTTGAAAACAATCTGTGAGTGTGAAAAGAACCGGTTGCGATGTTTTTAACATTGTTTGAAATCCTATTTTATAAGATGTTCAAAGTGTTCTCCATTGACCTCCTGACAATAATGAATTCGCTTAACAAAACATTGCACTGCATTTACAAGAGCGTTTTGAGGAATGTTATTAATTTCATGCACAATCCTTGCTTGCAACTCTTCAATATTCTGCGGTCTATTTTGGTAAATTAAATTTTTTACATGACCCCACAAAAAAAAGTCAAGCGGCGTCATGTCGGGAGACCTAGCTGGCCATTCAATAGTTACCCTGCGCCCTATCCATCTGCCAGGAAAGGTTTGATTCAGATATTCCCGTACCTCAATTCCAAAATGAGGGGGTGCCCCATCCTGCTGAAACCATATTTCTTCCGCTGGTAGATTTGGGTCGTTATTGTTCGGAAATAATCGACTAACGTCTGGAACAATTGATTCTTGCAAAAGTGTCAAATATCGAGCAGAGTTCAAATTACCGTGTATAAAATAAGGTCCTATGATATGTCCACCAATAATAGCACACCAAACATTTACTTTTTGCGGTCTTTGGGTGTGAATTTGTTCCATCCAATGTGGGTTTTCGTCTGACCAGTACCTACAGTTGTGTCGGTTGACTTGTCCATTCAAACAAAATGTAGATTCGTCGGAAAACAAAATGTGGTTGGCAAAGTTAAAATTTTGGCGTAACTTCTCCATAATAAGTTCACAGAACTCGATTCTGCGATCAAAATCGTCTTCACTCAGTTCTTACAATAAATGAATTTTATATGGAGGGAACTTTTCCCGCTTCGTAATCTTTTCAATTGAATATCGACTCATATTGTGATTTAAAGCCAATTGCTGTGCCGAAGTTTTCGGATTTTCCACCACATCCAATATTACATTCAAAGAATTTTCTTCATTTGTAACGGTTACTGGCCTTCCAGTTCTAGGTTTATCCTTGATACCGCCAGTTTCGTGAAAACGATGCAAAGTTTTCGAAACTGTGGATTTGGAGATCGATTCCCGCTCAGGATGCAACTCATTGAATATAATCACCACTTGAGCAAAACTTCGTGTTCTATCACCGTACCCTATCATCATTAAAATTTCGATACGTTCGGTTTCACTTAAACTTGCCATTTTGCACAAAAACTGTTGACACTAAATTACTAATGTTTCAAAACTGTTGACACTGAATGAATGTTTGACATTCGTTGTCCTGGAAACATTTTAAAACAAAAGAATAATACTGCGTTTCTTATGGGCATCTTATCTTATCTTGGGATTCCAAACAATGTTAAAAACATCGCAACCGGTTCTTTTTACACTCACAGATTGTTTTCAAGAGATATTCTACTTTTCATTTATTTTTGTTCTTCATCCAATAGATTTTAAAAACAGTAGCGTTTATTTTTATTTATTTTTTTACCCGGAAACGATTGAGTTTAGGTACATTATGCTTCTCATAAATGTTGCTCAAAATTAAGGGAAGGATTGAAATATCGAATAATATATAGGGTGTTCCATTAAAAAAAATTAATATTGGTGTGCCACGCCTGTATGACCAACCCTGTATAAATAAAATTATCACCGCCTAGTAGACATTAAAGAACCCAAAAACTTTTGTATAAAACTTTTTTCGACACCTTGTATATTTTCCCGGATAATCGACCGTTTCCAGACTTATCAGCGACCCTGTATATATATATATATATATATATATATATATATATATATATATATATATATATATATATATATATATATATATATATATATATATATATATATATATATATACACGTCCATAAATGTGTACATCCTGACCAAAGTAGCAAAAACCTTTGACACTGCATGAAAAATAAACAGTTGAATCTCCACAAATGTGGGGTTAAGCGATTTCTTTTGTTCCAAATAATCTGATCACAATGTGTAGTTTCGGTCAGAACAGATTCTTTTTGTTTACTATCAAACTTTAACCTACTTCACTACACCTACCAAATCTGTAATTCCCTTTCTCATCTGAATCACAAAATATTTATTATTAATTTGATTGGATCACCTCAAATGACAGGATATCATCATAAAGCGATGACACACACAGCGGTTCATGTCGATTCGGAGGTCTATTCAACCGCCGAATCGGCGCATATGTTTGTACATTCAAATGATTCCAGATACATACTACGGCAAATGTCGCCTGGTGGTTGAACAGCCGAGTTGGCACGTCATCTACGCCAAGAAACGCGTGCGATTTTATTGCTGGAGCGGCAATTATTTACACTGTTTTGTATGAACGCACGCACGCACGCACGCACGCACGCACGCACGCACGCACGCACGCACGCACGCACGCACGCACGCACGCACGCACGCACGCACGCACGCACGCACGCACGCACGCACGCACGCACGCACGCACGCACCCACACACACACCCCCACCCCCCCCACCCCCACCCCCACCCCCACCCCCACCCCACACACACACACACACACACACACACACACACACACACACACACACACACACACACACACACACACACACACACACACACACACACACACACACCCACACACACACACACACACACACACACACACACACACACACACACACACACACACACACACACACACACACACACACACACACACACACACCACACACACACACACACACACACACACACACACACACACACACACACACACACACACACACACACACACACACACACACACACACACACACACACACACACACACACACACACACACACACACACACACACACACACACACACACACACACACACACACACACACACACACACACACACACACACACACACACACACACACACACACACACACACACACACACACACACACACACACACACACACACACACACACACACACACACACACACACACACACACACACACACACACACACACACACACACACACACACACACACACACACACACACACACACACACACACACACACACACACACACACACACACACACACACACACACACACACACACACACACACACACACACACACACACACACACACACACACACACACACACACACACACACACACACACACACACACACACACACACACACACACACACACACACACACACACACACACACACACACACACACACACACACACACACACACACACACACACACACACACACACACACACACACACACACACACACACACACACACACACACACACACACACACACACACACACACACACACACACACACACACACACACACACACACACACACACACACACACACACACACACACACACACACACACACACACACACACACACACACACACACACACACACACACACACACACACACACACACACACACACACACACACACACACACACACACACACACACACACACACACACACACACACACACACACCGGTTTATAACGAGCAGTTGTTTCAAGTAATGATTTTTAGTAAATTTTTATTTAAAAAAAATCACTAATAGAGGTATCGATGGTGAAAACTTGCAAAAATTTTTTCAAATGAGCGCGAACTAGGACCCCTAGAACCCATATCCGAGGTCAGTTTCAATATTTATATGTTTATATATATATATATATATATATATATATATATATATATATATATATATATATATATATATATATATATGTATTCATCCGATAACTCAAAAAATAATTGACCGATTTCGATGAAACTCAGCAAGTGCCTTTATAAGTACACTTGGAGAGCCCAAATCACCACAACACCTTTTAAAAAGACCTGACGATCGTTTCACTAACCAAGTTAGCGTCATCAGAGGATGAAACATTCTAAATACTTAAAAAACTAACATCAACTTATATACCGGATCTCAGGTAAAGAGATCGAACCGAGATGAGACACTAGTCGTAGGCAAATTCCACAGTGTATTGTATTTTTATCGCCTGACCAGGTCTTTGCGCTATCCTTATTGCTTTATCTAAAAGTGTCCATCTGTAACAGTCTTGAGAAAGTTCAACGACCGCTAAATTAACAACGGTTCCTTTGGCGGCAATAACTGTATACTTGTTATCGGTAAAAACGTGCCGAAAACGTGGGAATTTTATTTAGCAAAGTAATCTATCAAGTGACTCGTAATTGGCGCTGGTGCACTGTTCATACATTCTTTGTTGCAACTATATTTCGCAATATATACGCTCTCAAACCCATTCAGCTGACCTGGTTTTTTAACATTTCTTATTAATTTCAGATTTTCTTTATCAACGTGATGATTACTATCCTAAATATGTCGGGCGACGGCAGACTTATCTACAGTACCGTAACGTAATTGGGATATGTGTTCTTTGAATCTGATTCCAATCGATCTTTTTGTTTGTCCGACGTATTTAAGATTACAATCTTTACAACTTATTTCATAAATTCCCGACATTTTTTCCGCGCTATCCTTGTCTTTTGGATTACCTAGCAAGTTTTTTAAAGTATTTGTTGTTGAAAATGCTACCTGTAAGTCGACTTTTTTAAAAATGTTGTCTAGACCCCTCGTGATTCTAGGTTCAAATGGTAAGCAAACAAAGTTTTTTTCCGATTTTTCTCTTCTGAACGTCGTTGATTCCGTCACCATTTTCTTTGTTTTCTGTTTGTTGATTAATTTTTCCACTAAGCCAGCACAAAAAATGGCCAGTCTGAATTTTTTAGTAAATCGGTTAATTAATTTTCCTTTAAACAAAAGTAGATACACCAAAGAATTAAATTATACTAGGAACGTGGCCGAACATAACGGATACACTGCTGGCTTAGTGGAAAAATTAATCAACAAACAGAAAACAAAGAAAATGGTGACGGAATCAACGACGTTCAGAAGAGAAAAATCGGAAAAAAACTTTGTTTGCTTACCATTTGAACCTAGAATCACGAGGGGTCTAGACAACATTTTTAAAAAAGTCGACTTACAGCTAACATTTTCAACAACAAATACTTTAAAAAACTTGCTAGGTAATCCAAAAGACAAGGATAGCGCGGAAAAAATGTCGGGAATATATGAAATAAGTTGTAAAGATTGTAATCTTAAATACGTCGGACAAACAAAAAGATCGATTGGAATCAGATTCAAAGAACACATATCCCAATTACGTTACGGTACTGTAGATAAGTCTGCCGTCGCCCGACATATTTGGGATAGTAATCATCACGTTGATAAAGAAAATCTGAAATTACTAAAAAATGTTAAAAAACCAGGTCAGCTGAATGGGTTTGAGAGCGTATATATTGCGAAATATAGTTGCAACAAAGAATGTATGAACAGTGCACCAGCGCCAATTACGAGTCACTTGATAGATTACTTTGCTAAATAAAATTCCCACGTTTTCGGCACGTTTTTACCGATAACAAGTATACAGTTATTGCCGCCAAAGGAACCGTTGTTAATTTAGCGGTCGTTGAACTTTCTCAAGACTATTACAGATGGACACTTTTAGATAAAGCAATAAGGATAGCGCAAAGACATGGTCAGGCGATAAAAATACAATACACTGTGGAATTTGCCTACTACTAGTGTCTCATCTCGGTTCGATCTCTTTACCTGAGATCCGGTATATAAGTTGATGTTAGTTTTTTAAGTATTTAGAATGTTTCATCCTCTGATGACGCTAACTTGGTTAGTGAAACGATCGTCAGGTCTTTTTAAAATGTGTTGTGGTGATTTGGGCTCTCCAAGTGTACTTATCAGTGCTCATCACAGGTTCCAATCTTCATTAAGTGCCTTTATTTTATTAATGGCTTGGATGAGTTCGTTAGCCAGGAAAATCGGACAGGGTTTTCCGGGAAAATTTTGAGTTTTCTTTCGAAAAAAAAAGTTTCCCCGAAAATTACAAAGCTGTTATAATGAAATTTAATGGATATGTTGCCTTGGGAGAGACCTTACTACGTGCCAAAATTCAACTTTCTAAGTTTATAGAAAATTGAATTATTCAAATTTTGGTGGACGAATGCAGCGTTTGATACCTGGAAGTGTCTACTATTCCAGTACGAAAACACATTTTAGTCACTGTAGTAGTATTGATTCTATAGAGGTTAGAAACGAACGTCTTTTTTTCTCTAATATTTATTTCGCCGATAACAATGTGACGAGAAACACGAGCAATGGATCAATGTGAAATTTCTTGTTAAAAAAAAAAAAAACTCTGAGTATTATAAGTTGTTGAAAGAGGCTTATGGTGAGAATTCTCTATCTCGTGCGCGTGTTTTCGAATGGTATAAACGGTTTTCTGAAGGCCGAGAGAGCACCGAAGATGACCAACGTCCAGGTCGACCTGTCTGTTTCAACTCCGCAAACAGTGACAAAATCAATGAAATTGTGCGCGGAGATCGTCGTATGAGCATTCGGATGATTGCTGAAACTGTAAGCGCCGATAAAGAAACTTTCAGAAAAATTTTACGTGACGAACTGAACATGAAGAAAGTCTGCACGAAGTTGGTTCCAAAAAATTTGACCACTGACCAAAAGCTCGTCCGTCAACAGATCTGCTCAGATTTTCTTGAGAGGTTTGATGAAGAGCCTTAATTGATGGAGAACATCATCACTTGCGATGAAACCGGGATATTCCAATACGATGCTGAAACTAGCGGCAATCCATGCACTGGAAAATTCCTGCATCCCCAAGAATGAAAAAAGCAAGGATGTCGAAATCAAAATTTAAAGCCATGCTAATAGTCTTTTTCGACATCAACGGCATCGTGATGACTGAGTGGGTTCCAGAGGGTCAAACTATAAACCAAACTTATCATTTGAAAGTTTTGGCAACACTGCGAGAGCGAGTTCATAAGAAGCGGCCGGAGTTGTGGAAAAACAAGTTGTGGATCTTGCACCAGGACAACACACCAGCCCATAACACGCTCACTGTGAAGCGTTACTTAGCTGCTAGACACACTCCAGTGCTCAAACACGCACCGTACTCGCCAGATTTAGCGCCCTGTGAGTTTTTACTGTTTCTGAAGATCAAGTCTGCCTTAGAAGGAACCCGGTTCGAGTCGATGGAAGAGGTGAAGCGAAAATTGGCGGAGCTCCTAAATGCTCTTACAAAAGAAGACTTCAAGCATTGCTTTGACCAATGGAAAAAACAAATGGAATGGTGTGTAGCGAGGGGAGGGGAGTACATTGAAAGGGAGCATTCGGTTGTAGAATAATTTTCAAAATAAAACTCTTTTTCATAAGCAGTCTCGTTAATTAATAGCCAATCTTAAATACGTTGGGCAGACTAAGAGAACCATTGAGACTAGATTTCGTGAACATCTGGCACAGCTGAGATACGTTAGTGTAGACAAGTCATGCGTAGCCAGAGCTGGGCAGTACCCGGGTAAAAATACCCAAAAATGTACCCGCGTACATTTTTTCAGTACTCGATACCCGGTACCCAGTACATTGGAATCAATTGTACTCGGTACCCGATTCCTCAAATACTCTCTATTAGTACCCGATACTCGCATCGCATGTTCGAGTACATTATTCTCGGGTACTTGAACAAGATCAAGCTCGTCTGAATTTGCAGAGTTTGTCGTAATAGTTTTATTAGTTACTGAACAATTACACGACAACGTTCGGGTTCGGCGGACGAGATCACCACTAGTGAGAAGGTTACACATACGGGGTGGTTTTACGTAACTATTATTATTGTGTTGAACGCGGTCATTGATTGATTGTATCGTATCTTATTGTAAATTTGTTTTTTTGAAGTCAAAGGCGTTACTACAGTTTAAGGTAAGTAAGAGATTTATCTAATATGGGTATCAAATGAAAAGACTTGACTAGTATGATACTGTATTGTACAGGGTGTTTCGCTATTTGACCAATGGACATCTTCGTTAATAATGGGTTTACAGAGACGTTTAAATTAGCAAAGTTTCCGTATTTTTCCTGAACCATCATCAAAATGAAATCAGAAAAAAACAACTGAGCATCAACAGTGATATTTTTAGCCGTTCAAACCATAGATATACCGTATAGGAAGGCTATTAGAATCGTCAAAAAAAAAAGTTTTTCTATTTTTACTGAAAATGATTTATTTGGGTCAAAAATAACCTAACTACAAAATATTATATTGGTGTCTGTCTGTCGGTCTGCATGTCGGAAGCACGATATCTCAAAAACTGCTTAACCAATTTTAACCAAATTTGGCACAAAAATTCTGTGGCACCCGCAGTTTTCAAATTTAGATAGGCAATGAAATTCCAACGGGGTTCCAAACTTGATTATAAATTCATATAAACACAAAAATAAGTTATGACAACCAACTTTAGTTTTCAAAACACCTATTTTCTTATTTCATTTTTGAGATGAATTCTAAACATAAAACATATGTGATCGTGTAACAGGGTGACCCCAGCTATGACAATCAACTTTATTTTTTTCACATGGAAACAACTCTGTTTTTGAAACTTTTGCCTTTGAAAATTGAGATTTTTCAACTTAACACACTGTTGGTCTTGTAGATTCTGAATTTTGAACGGATTGAACAGGGTTCTCAGCAATTTTTTAATACTAAATTCCCTGACATTTCTAGGTTTTTCCTGACACATTTTTTTAAAATTCCCTGACATTTCCAGGTTTTTCAGGTTTTCCCTGACGCTGAGAACCCTGTTGAAATAGGCAAAAACGGCTTACGAGTTCCTATCTTATTACTTTTCGATTTAAGCTTAATTTTAGCCTTATCCAAAAATGTTTGACTGTTCCTATGTCGAAATTGATATTAATGGATTTCATTAAAATAGGTTCAAATGAAAGCTTATCAAAAAGTAACATGAGGACACGTAAGCCGTTCAGAATCTACAGTGTGTTAAAGTTGAAAAATCCCTATTTTCAAACGACAGTATTTCAAAAACAGTTGCAATTAGGTATAGAACATCCTACATGAAATGTGTTTAAAATTTACCGGGTGAACTATTTAAAAAACTGTCTCCACTTACTTAATATTACTTCTGCTGATGCTGATGTTCAGTTGTTTTTTTCTGATTTAATTTTATGATGGTTCAGGAAAATACTGAAACTTTGCTAATTTAAACTTTTCTCTAAACCCATTGATAACGAAGATATGAATTGGTCAAAATATAGCAGGACACCCTGTACACTATGACAAATTTCAAATCTAAAATGGCCTAAGATAAAACAAACTGTTTAATGAGAAATATAAATTAGGGAAATAAAAACTAAAAACTTGGAAAATAATGAGTAAAAAAAATTTCATGATCTTCAGCTAGTGCATGCCTTGTTTTGTTAACTTCTAATTCTTGGGATTCTTCTCTAACCGAGAATTATTTTTTTTCTGTGTTTTTTTTGGCAACATTTTAATATTGTATTTTATTGTAATAATTACAAAAAAGAAATACGATTATTGTATTTCTTTACTTATAGGACCTGGACCATGGAGATTTTAAGTGATGCAGAACCAGATCCTTTCCATAATTCATCAGAAAGTGATGAAGACTATGTCCCTAAGACTAAAAAGCCATCCATATCAACCAAAATATCAGACTATTTTAAAAATCTTCAGCCATCGACTTCGACTTCTAGGTACACTGAAAGCATGCATTTCAATGTTTCCGATGTAGAAATAGTTGCTGGTCCGACTAGCCCCACTTCTGCTACGGCATCCACAATATCCACATCCACATCTTTATCAACTACGACTGAAGTTAGTAACATTGGAAAGTGCAAGAACACCCCAATGCTGGACGGAACATTTTTCTTGGTTGAAACGTGTGACAAGAATTCGCATGTCGAAGCTGTTTGCCAGTTATGTCTTCCTTCAAAAAAAATTATTAAGGGCTCTGCGGAAAGTACGACAAATTTTGTTAAGCATCTAAAAAGAGTGCATGGAAACAAATCCTATGATGACTATCTCAAACACAAAGAGAAATTAAAACACAGCAAAAGCAAGTTGAAGGGTACTAATTCGAGAATTGGTCTAGCAGGTACAAAATCCAAGCAAGCAAAATTGAGTATCATAAATTCAAAAAGTGTGGTCACGCTGGTCACGCAGAAGGAGTTTGAAAAAAGAATAGTGTATTTCATTGTTAACACTATGTCCGCTGTGTCAATCATCGAAAATGAAAGTTTTCTAAGGTTGTTCGATGGAATGAACGTTAATGTCCCCCGAAGAAAAGCGGCAATGAGACTTATTAATGAGATGTATAATTCTCATACAGAGAATCTTAAAAAAGAAATTCAAAAGCAGGACTATGTTTGCAGCACCGCTGACATATGGTCCACCAAAACAAGAAGTTTCATGGGGGTTACATTGCATTGGATAGACGCAAACTTGGAGAGAAAGTCAGTAGCTTTGGCTTGCAAAAGATTCACTGGCACCCATGACTACAAGAACATTGGAGAAATGCTTGAAAACATCAATTTGAATTTTAATATTAGATCAGCCCAAATAGTCGCGACAGTAACGGACAATGGTTCGAATTTTGTTAAAGCCTTCCGTGAATTCTCGGTTACAGAAGAATCCCAAAGATTAGAAGTTAACAAAACCAGACATGGACTAGATGAAGATAATGAAGAAGAAGAAGATCAGATGAATGAAATTGAATATGATGAAGAAGAAGTTACAGTCCATGAAATCGAAGTTTCAAATACACTTGATAATGACAATAGAACAATAATGCTACCAGCGCATATTCGTTGTGCCAGTCATACGTTAAATTTAATTGCCACGACCGATTGCAAAAATGCAATTCAATCAAATCTTACACTAAGAACGCGACATACACAAGTTTTTTCAAAATGTAATATCTTATGGGCAAAAGCAGGCAGACCCAAAAGTGCTGAAATAATCAAAGTGGTTTTGGGACATACTCTAAGTTATCCAGGAATAACAAGATGGAATTCCTATTTTGATTCGGTTTCCCAGATCTTGAACGTAAAAGCAAAACTTCCGGCTCTTTGTCAGCGGCTAAATATTAAACATTTTAAGGAAACCGAATTGCAGTTTCTCGAAGAGTACTGTATAGTATTGAAACCTCTTGCTTTAACACTCGACGTTTTGCAAGGACAGGATTGTGTTTATTATGGATACTTGCTGCCCAGTCTTCTTTCTCTAAGAAATAAATGGGAAAAATTAAAGCTCCAGTGTATGAGTTCCAATGGTGAATTACTTTTAAGAACATGTATGGATAGTTTAAATAGAAGGTTTTCCGACATACTTAATTTGACTTCAGAGTCTGCAATTATTTCTGCAGTTGTTCATCCCAAATTTAAGTTGCGATGGTTTAATGTTTTAAAAACCCCAAAATATTCTCTGGACGCTATAAAGAAGTTGGTAATCGGAGCCGCGGAACAACTATATATTGACGATGACGATAATGGCAGCGAAAGTGCAGGTTCTAGCGATACAACACCTGATGACTTCTTTGATTTTAATGAACCCGAACCCAAAACATCTAAACACGTTATGTTTACGAATACCTCTCAACCTGCCACTGAAAAGGAAGCGGTGAAAACATCAAAAATTGAGCTACAGCTATACAAATATCTTGATGACAAAAGAAGCGGAATAAATAGCTTGAACGATTACCCAATAATAAAAAAAATATTTTTGAGGTATAATACTTGTTTACCTTCGTCTGCACCAGTGGAACGATTATTTTCTTTTGCGTCAATAGTGAATAGTCCACGGCGAAACGCTCTCAGCGATTCGAGTTTCGAAAAATTGGTGATAATGAAGGCCAATAAAGTAACGCAATAAAATAACAGCTGGTATTTTTAGGATTCCTTTTTGTTTTGTTTTTCAAGTTATTTTACAATATTAAAAACACTTTAGTAGAATATTTTGTTTATTTTAGGATTCTCTTTTTTGTTTTGTTTTTCAAGTTATTCCTTAATATTAAAAACACTTTTTGTAGAAAATTTAGTTTATTTTGCTTTTGCATAAGCATAACCCAAACATAAATTTTTGCCAAATGTACTCTAAAATAAGTACCCGAAAAGTTCGGGTACTTGTACTCCGGGTACTGTACTCTGAGTACTTTTTAGCAGGTAAAGTACTCGGTACTTTGTACTCTTTCCTTAATTATGACATGTACCCTGTACCCGGTACTCGAGTACATTTTCTCAGTACCCGGCACAGCTCTGTGCGTAGCACAACATATTTGAGGTAATAACCACCGCATTGATAAAGAAAATCTGAAACTTATCAAAAATGTTAAGACGGCTAGCGGAGCTGGATGCGTACGAAAGTATTTCTATTTCTAGGACAATAAGAAACAAAAGTTCATTAAACCGAGCCCCGCCACTGGTTTGTAGTGCTCTGTTTCCGCTGTGTTTCATGCAGATAAACATTCCGAAACCTGTCAGGTAAAGTGATAAAGAAAGTTCAAAACTTCGTCCGGCAATTAAAATACAATACACTAAAAAATTTGCCTGCAATTTAGTCTCTCTCTCTCCCGGTATCGTTCTTTACCTAAGATTCAGTATAAAATGTGATGTTAGTAGTAAAGTAGTTTTATGACGAATTTCGAATATTTCATTCTCGGATGACGCTAACTTTGTTAGTGAAACGATCGTCAGGTCTTTAAAAAGATGTGTTGTGGTGATTTTGGTTCTCGAAGTGTACTTCTCAGTGCTCATCACAGGTTCAAATCTTCCCTTACACAACGTATGGTCAGTTTCCTTTAAGGTAATTAATGCTAAAGTTCCAAAATAGGGTATAGTATTTAATATAGGGCCTATATTATATCTATCTAGAAGTTGTACTTTAGTAGAGTATGTTTTGACAAATAGTAAAGATATTTCTGTGAATGTACACCATGTGACAAAAATTACTGATCATTCCATTGTTAGTTTAAACTTTGCTTCGGTTTCAAGAGTAGAGTGTGATGATACAGAAATTGTAACCAGAAGGATGAATGATGACTCTGTCCGTAATATATGTTTGGAGTTGATTGATAATTCATGGAATTTCGACAGCATAGATGTAGACGTTATTTTTAAGGATATTGTAGATTAATGTAGGATAGTTTTAGACAGATTTGCTCCTCTTGTTACATATAGGGTCGCTAATAAACAGGTTCCTTGGTATGATCAAGAGCTTAAGCGTAAAGCAAAAGAGAAGGACTGCACCTATAAAAATTTTAAGACATTTGTGGGAGATACACGTGAGCATTTGTGGACTGTATACAAGTTGTATAGGAACGAGTTTGTAAATCTGCTAAAGGATAAAAAAAGGAAATATTTTATAAGAAAATTGACTCAAATAGAGGTAATTCGAAGGACATGTGGAGAACACTAAAAACCCTGTACAAAGCTGAAGGTGATGCGGTGAACTTTCTGGATTTCAACTTCGGCTGTGATGGTAGGGTTTCTTTTGCAGCAACGAGAAAGGAGGCATGTGCAAAATTCAATGTATATTTTGTAAATAGTATCAATGTGATTGTAGATTCAATTCCAGTGTGTTGTCCTTGGTCTCATGAGGGTTATCCCTTGGTTGCATGTTCTTTTGTTGACTTTGAGCCTGTGACTCTGGCTGATCTGAATAAATATGTAAACATGATGAAAAAAGGTAGCATCACAGAGATCCTCAGCACAGAGTTTTTGAGCGTAACCTTTAGAGTGATTGGTCATGTAATTTTGAATTTTATTAATGTCTTCCTTAAATATGGTGCTTTTCCGGAGGCCCTTAAATGCAGTACAATTATACCAATTTCAAAGGGAGAGAAAGATGTTTGCCCTGTGAATACTCTACCGAGTGTTGAGAAGCTATTGGAACATTTTGTATATTGTCAGTTAATCGATTGTTTTTAAAAAAACAAACTGTTTGTTGGTTATCAGTCTGGGTTTACAAAGCATCATTCTTGCAAGACTGCTTTGCAGCTGACGATTTCTAAGTGGAAGGAAGCAATAGATCAAGGGAAATATGTACTAGCTGTGTTTGTTGATCTTAAGAGAGCTTTTAAAACAATCGACTGGGATATTCTTCTACGGAAGCTGGGATATTATGGTATTGGTGGAAATGTTAGGATGGCTGAGACAATACTTGACGGGCAGTACACAGAGGACCAGGTTAGAGAAAGAAATATCAGACGAGGTGGTGTGCTGCACTGGAGTTCCTCAGGGGAGTATACTCGGACCCCTACTTTTTATCATTTACATGAATGATATTAATTTTAGTGGAGATTTTGAACATATAAGTTTGTTTGCTGACGACACATTGATTGCCTGTACTGGAGACAATGTTGCAAATATGGTTACAAGAATAAAGTTCTTGATAGGTTTGCTGCATACCTGCATGTGAACAGACTGAGGTTGAATGCGAGCAAAACAAAAGCTATGTTATTGGGTAGTAAGTATAGGCTAAAGAAGATAGATTGTAATAATGTAACTTTGATGAAAAACAAGAGGATAGAATTTGTAAAATAAATGAAATATTTGGGTTTTGTTTTAGATGAGGCACTCAGCTTTAAGAGTCACTCTGAGTACATAAGAAAGAAAATAAGGAAAAAAATATTTTTGTTCAGCAGACTCAGTCACAATTTGTCAATGTATGCTAGTATCACGGTGTATCGCACACTGTTACAACCTCATTTTGATTACTGTGCTACCTTGCTTCACGTGATGGATCTGAACTATCTCAATGTGTTACAGAAACTGCAGAATCGTGGAATGCGAATTGTCTTAAAAGTGAGCAGATATACACCTATAAAATTGATGCTAGCGACTTTGAACTGGCAATGCGTTGCAGATAGACTGTACTATTTGACGATGATATTTGTTTTTAAACTTGCGAAGAATCTGTTGCCAGCCTATTTCGATTCATTTCTGGTTTTTAACAGAGACATTCACCAATATGATACAAGGGGTGCTGATGGTCTGCACATATATAGAACCTATACAAGCGGAGCAATGATGTCAGTGTTTTTTTAGAGGTATCAGCGAGTTTAATAGCTTACCTGATGATTTAAGAAATTGTGGTACATTGGGTTTATTTAGGAGGAAACTTTTTCTGTTATTGGTGTTGAGAGCACATGTATGATTAAATGTTAATTTGTTTGTATGTATTAGGATTTCCTATATTAAAATAAACTTATTATTATTATTATATTATAGGTACAATCAAACAATTTTGATTAAACAGGAGCTTACCAGGCTTGTCCAATCTTATTACTTATTTCACAAAATCACTTTAAACACTATTTCTATAATTGGTACAACAAGTACTGCATCAGTTGGGCCTGACAGCTATGACTTATAAAATGAGAAACTGTTGCACCATGATGTGTAAACTTGAGTCATTCAGCTGATATTATAATGAAATGTTTTCTATGCTACTTTACATGTCACAGTGGTGTTTAAAATTCATTAACCTATTTCACGATATTAGGTAGCTATGTATAAAACAAGATTAGATAATATTATATCAAAATTAGCTATAGTTGGTGAACATTTTTATTTATTATTGTGATTAATAAAACTGCTCACAAAGGTGAAAGTGTTAATATGTGGCAAAAATTTCAGTTTTAAGGTTGGACAAATAAACATTTTAGATTAAGGTACGTAGTTATTTTTTTACCCATTTAATAGTCGAAAGAAACAAGTTTACCCTACTTATGAAATTAAGTAAGTTATATAAAAAAACTCGGTGAATTTTCAGATAACCTCACGGACAGTTTTAGATAAAGAGACTGCTGATAAATAGTCTGATATCTTACATACATGTTGCCACTATTTTTACCGTTTGGTTCCGTCTCTTTGCCGAGTTATTTACATTATAACTTTTTAAACACTTAAAATTTTTCCCACAGCAACATACTGAATGTGTAAACCACAAAACAAATATTGTGATATCAACCCCTAAGAAGGTTACAAAACCAGAGGAAAATAGGAGTTTAAACAGGCTTTAAACGAAGTGTAGCTGCAAAATGTGAAAAAGGTAGCTTACAAAGGTCCAACTAAACTGTTTTTTCACATTTTTTATTCAAATTTCCGTTTAATTTTCATCCCCGCCCAGCATCCCTACTTACCCCTGGTCCCATAGCTTTTTTAGGAGTTGTTTCCAAAACATTTTTCTTGTGGTATATGCATCCAGGGGTGGTCCTAAGCATGTTCCTGAAAAAAATGTTCAGAAAGCTGCCAGTGAGGTCATCTGCAAATTTACCAAAAAATAATTTAAACTGGTAAGACTAAATGCATTCTGACCATCTTTAGATTAGACTAGATTCACTGTGATTGGGCTATTCCAGTTCCTTCAACTCACATCTAATTGCTTAAATTTCACCAGAAGACGATATTTTTGAGGGTAAAAGTTGGTTTGACAGGGTGTATTGCCATCTGAGTAATGTCACTTGCCCCTTTCGAAGCCAAAAGACAGATAACCTCTTTCAGAGCTTGTCTGCACCCGCCATCCGCCACTGTTTGAGTCAAGGCAGTATCAGGAAATCCTGCACCCGCACAGCTTCCAAGTAGTGCCAGTGCTAGACTCAAGGCGACATCCCATCAAGTCCCGCTCCCGAGCTTCACCCAAGCTAGGTCGTCCATCTGTTTCTAAGAACACAGTGGAGGCCTCAAACTCTGGGTGTATACCACTAATCAGTGATGTCAACCCTCTCCGGATCGTCTGGACACACTCCCGACAGCGGTCTACCCAAGGCAGTATTATGTGAAACCCCGCTCCCGAGTAACAGCCAAGCGACATCAATTGTCCATTTCTAAGCACACAGTGGAGGCCTCAAAATCCAGGTGCATATCACTCACCAGATATATGCATGCCCTCCAGGCTCACCCTGACCAGACCTCCGCCAGTGTTTGATAGACTCGAGGCGATATCATGAAGTCCCGCTCTCAAGCAGCGTCCAAGTGGGGTCGTTAGTGTGTTTCGAAGCTCATGGAGCAGGCCTCAATCGCCAGGTGTAATCCACCCCTAGATATCTCATCCCTCCTCCGGGTTTGTTTAGACCCGATACCTGCCAGTGTTTGTTTAAATTTTATCCAACAAATTGAGCTCCCTGCAGGAGAAGATATTTTTGAGAGTGAAAGGGTTTGACAGGTGTACTGCCATCTGAGTGAAGTCGCTTGCCAGTTTCGAAGCTCAAAGAGAGATCACCTCTCTCCGAGTTCGTCTGGACACGAGATCCATCAGTGTATGACTCGAGGCGGTATCATTAACTGATAAATTGACAGTAGAAAAGTTCTAGAATATTCCAGGGATTCCCAGTCGATGTGAGCTTTATATTAAATGTAATGTTTAGGAGGGGAAGGGGTGTTGCTGAACAGAACCGTACTGGAAAATTGTTTAAAAAGTATGTAATGTGTAAAAAACTTTAAATGTATATAACTTGGCAAAGGCAAGAGAACAAAAGTTAAGAATAGGGTCAGCGTGCATATAAGATACCAAACTTTATCTATCAGCGGTAATCTTTGAATTGAGGGTGTCACACGGCGCATCCTAAACGGCACAGCCAAGATATGAAACAGAAACGTAAATACCACATACAGTATTGTCGGGTTGTACTTGTTTTCATTGAATAAGATGTAATAAATATTTTATACTTTTTAATATATTTTTGCCTGTATCAAATACATCTAAAAATAGGTCCAACAGCATCTACAAAAAATGTAAAAAAACATAATATTGTTACATGAGCTGTGTTTATTGGTTAAATTTGCAGAGAACCAGGTGAACGCTTTTTAGTGAATTTTCTTCGAAAAAAACCACTATTGGCGAGATCCCGACTTTTGAGTTTTATAAAAAAAATTAAATGAGGACCCCTAGAACCCACATCGGGGGTCAGTTTTTTATAAGTTTATATATATATATATATATATATATATATATATATATATATATATCACAGCGATAAGACAAAAAATAATACGCCGATTTCGATAAAGTTTGGCATGTGCCTTCCTATTGTAAGTGACTTGGATAAGTTCGTTAGCCAGGAAAATCAGAACCGGTATTCCAGGAAAATTTTGTTTTCTATCGAAAAAAATGTTCTCAAAAAATAAAACAGCTGTGGTAACCAAATTTGGTAGGTAGGTTTGTGAGATAAGGAGTAGACTATAAACTAACATTTTTATTTATTTCTATGTTACAAGCAAAAAGTTTAAAAAAATATGTTTTGTGCCACATTATTTCTATCAAAATTCACTACCATAACGCACTTGCTACGTCAAGACTTTTAGAACAAACTTTTCAGAAACATGCTTAGAAACCCCCTCCCTCCCACTGGATGCACAAACCACAAGAAAAATTCGTTAATTTGCATGCTGATGACCTCCTGGACAGTTTGAGATGAAACGACTGCTGATACATAAAGTTTGGTATCTTATATGCACGCTGACAGTAATGTTACCTTTTGTTCGCTTGCCTTTACAGAGTTATTGACATGTCAAGTTTTTTACACATTACATACTTTAAACAATTTCTCAGCAGCTGGTAGATAAAGTTTGGTAACTCGCATGCACGCTGACACTATTCTTACCTTTTGTTCTCTTGCGTTTGCCGAGTTATTTGCATGCAAAGTTTTTTACACATTACATACTTTTTAAACAATATCTCAGCAGCTGGTAGATAAAGTTTGGTATCTCAGCGTACGTGCGAAATACCAAACTTTGTCTATTAGCAGCTGAGAAATTGTTTAAAGTATGTAATGTGTAAAAACTTTACATGAAAATAACTCGGCAAACGCAAGAGAACAAAAGGTAAGAATAGTAACAGCGTATGTGCGAGATATCAAACTTTATCTATCAGCTGCTGAGAAATTGTTTAAAGTATGTAATGTGTAAAAAACTTGACATGTCAATAACTCGGTAAAGGCAAGCGAACAAAAGGTAACATTACTGTCAGCGTGCATGTAAGATACCAAACTTTATGTATCAGCAGTCGTTTCATCTCAAACTGTCCAGGAGGTTATTAGCATGCAAATTAACGAATTTTCCTTGTGGTTTGTGCACCCAGGGGGGTGGGGGGGTGGTGTGGTGTTGTGGTGTTCTAAGCATGTTTCTGAAAAGTTTTTTCTAAAAGTCTTTTTTGAACTTTTTGCTTGTAACATAGAAATAAAAATGTTAGTTTATATTCTACTTCTTATCTCACAAACCTACCTACAAAATTTGGTTGCCACAGCTGTTTTATTTTTTGAGAATTTTTTTTTTTGATAGAAAACAAAATTTTCCTGGAATACCGGTTCTGATTTTCCTGGCTAACGAACTTATCCAAGTCACTTACAATAGAAAGGCACATGCCAAACTTTATCAAAATCGGCGTATTATTTTTTGTCTTATTGCTGTGAGATATATATATATATATATATATATATATATATATATATATATATATATATATATATATATATATATATATATATATATATATATATAACTTATAAAAATTGAAACTCACTCCGGATGTGAGTTCTAGGGGTCCTAGTACTTCACTAAAAAGCGTTCGGCTGGTTCTCTGCAAATTTAACCAATAAACACTTAAATGTAACAATATTATGTTTTTTTACATTTTTTGTAGATGCTGTTGGAGCTATTTTTAGATGTTTTTGATACAGGCAAAAATATATTAAAAAGTATAAAATATTTATTAGATCTTATTAAATGAAAGAACTACAACCTGACAACACTGTATACGGTATTATCGTTTCTGTTTTATATCTTGGCTCCGCCGTTTAGGATGCGCCGTGTGACAGCCTCAATTCAAAGATTACCCTATCAGCAGTCGTTTTATATAATACTGCGCGGGAGGTGATCTGCAAATTCACTTGATAATGATACATTTTTGTACTTTTACTGGATTTGCATTTATCTCAATCTATCATATTAGTTCATGACTGTGTAGTATAGTTTTATCTTTTAATTTTACAAATGTGTTAAATCTTTATAGTTTTTGAAAAACATATGGTTAACTATGTAATGACCATATTACTTATAATGATTAAATTAAAATGTTTGCATGTTGATGTAAAAAGTCCAAATCATGAATGAAATTCAACAACATTACTGACCGCTTGTTCTACCTCTCCATCATCGTCCTCTTTTATATCCTTTTCAGTTTGAACAAATTCTCCTATTCTGCACTCTCTTGAATTATCCCTGTTGTAAAGATACTGAGCCCCATCACTTGGTGAAGGTGAAACATAATAATCATCATCCACAGAATGGCCGTATACATCATCATATCCCTGATAATCTGTAACATACTTAAAAAGTAAACATACCATCTTAACACTATATTTGGTAACATACCATCAGAATAGTCCATATTCCTTATATCCCTGTGCCTCGACATTTTGTGTGTTTTCTTAAAACTATGATTTTTTAAAATTAAATAGGATTCGAAATGAATTATATTTTTGACCAAGTTTTTTGACCTCGATTAAATTTTATAAATTTCTTTTTTGCTTCTAAATTGCGCATCATTGTAACATTCAAACAGTACGAAAACTAAGAGTTAATACATGAATCTGAAATTATAAGAAACTTACGATTGTAATTATAATTTATTTACTGTATAAACATACGGGATACGGGAAAACCAAATCCAAATCTACCGTTAAATTCGGAAATTATTAATTACAAATTCCACTTTCCAAAATTCGTCACTTGTCAAGCTGTCCAGTATCGACGTTTAAAATAATGTCAACTGTCAGCTTTGACAACTGACACTGACACGAAATTTCTATTGTCTTCTTTTTTATAACAATTAAAATCTGACCGTTGTGTAATTAATACTATTAGTGTCCAAAAACACAATATACATAACACTGCTTCATTATAAATTACAACACTATTTACCATTAGCAAATTTCGTATTTATTTCAAATGAATAAAACTCCATACGCCATTTTCTCTAAAAACCAAATGGGATTTTTGAAAATTGTTTTATTCGTTAGATTAAGGACTGAAAGGCTTGAGCTTTGGTAATTTTTAAAATTATTATCACACATGTAGATGGCGCTTCGAGCAAAGAAACTTTTCGATCCTCAGATCATTGAAATAGGTTGTATAATAGAACTTGTATTTACATAATGAAATGCATACTATTGAACAACCGTAGTCAGGTTACTGTACAACTTCCGGTTTTGCCGGCAATTACATTTTTTTGGTTCAAATAAAACAAACTGTATTAATTTTGTTTTACAGTCGGAAATGTCATACATTTTTAGACATTTTAGTGAATTTTCGTAGAAAAAATTCACTAATGGGGAGATCCCGACTTTTGAATTTTGAAAAAATTTTTGCAAATGAGCGCGAACTAGGACCCCTAGAACCCATAACCGGGGTGAG
Organism: Tillus elongatus; assembly: GCA_964006375.1. Taxonomy (NCBI): domain Eukaryota; kingdom Metazoa; phylum Arthropoda; class Insecta; order Coleoptera; family Cleridae; genus Tillus; species Tillus elongatus. The sequence continues at coordinate 196,960,238 of OZ023263.1, forward strand.
TTTCAATTTTTATATACATATATATATATATATATATATATATATATATATATATATATATATATATATATATATATATATATATATATATATATATATATATATATATATATATATATATATATATATATATATATATATATATATATATATATATATATATATATATATATATATATATATATATATATATATATATATATATGTATCACACCGATAACTCAAAAAATAATAGGCCGATTTTGATAAAATTTGGCATGTACCTTTCTTTTGTAAATGGCTTGGATAAGTTCGTTAGTCAGGAAAATCGGACGAGGTTTTCCGGGAAAATTTTGAGTTTTCATTCGAAAAAAATTCTTATCTCAAAAAGTAATAATCCGATTTTAATAAAATTTGGCATGTACCTTCCTTTTGTAAATGGCTTTGACAAATTTGTTAGTCAGGAAAATCGGACGAGGTTTTCCGGGAAAATTTTGAGTTTTCATTCGAAAAAAATTTTTATCTCAAAGAATAATGGGCCGATTTTAATAAAATTTGGCACGTACCTTCCTTTTGTAAATTGCTTTGATAAGTTCGTTAATCAGAAAAATCGGAGGAGATTTTCTGAAAAAATTTTGAGTTTTCATTTGAAAAAAATTTTTTCTTAAAAAATAAAAAATCAATGATAACCAAATTTGGTAGGTAGGTTAACGATATTAAAAGTAAACTATACACCAAAATTTAGATTTCTATCTTACAAGAAAAAAAAGTTATAATAAAATATTTTGTGCCAGATCATTTCTATGAAAATTCACTATCATAACGCACTTGCTGCGTGTCATATGTATGTTGTTTGTGAGCGTGTCCATATGTATGTTGGTTGTGAGCGAGCCATCTGATTTTTATGTCAACACCTGACATGATCAGTTGACAGGCAGAACGATCATGGTGGCTCGAGATAGAAACGCTTGTACAAACTGTAACACATTTAAAGACAATAAATATTAAGTTATATGTTACAAATCGTTTTGTGCCAACACGAATATAACATGGTGTCAGGTGTGGTTTCTCAGGCTATCTGATTTTACCGAGAAATCTAGAGTCCCGCTTAATAAAGGCTAGTCTAAGTACTGGATTACAGTCATTTGAGATTTAAGATGGAGTCTTATTTCAAACCGCCAGCAACACTAACTGATTATGATGTTAAAAACTGGGGTTTATGGAAACAGAAGTTTGACATTTATATAAAAGCTGCAGGGAAAGAAAATGTATCAGAAGATGTTAAAATAGCTATATTACTAAATTGCATAGGTGATGAAGGGCTAGATGTATATAATACGTTCACAGAAGATCAAAAAAGCACATTGCAAAAACTGTTAGATGCGTATGATCAGTATTTTTTACCCAAAAAGAATATTCCAATGGAAACTTATAAATTCAATAATTTACTACAACGTGAAGGGCAAACAATAGAACAATATGTCACAGAATTGAAAAAACAGGCCAAATTATGTGAATTTCAGTGTCAAAAATCAGAGTGCAGGGAAAGCTATGAAAACCGTATGATTCGTGATCGTCTGATAGTAGGAATTAATGACAAACAGATACAGGCAAGGCTAATTCGAGAAGAAGAATGTGATGTAAATAAAATAATTGATTACTGCAAATCAATCAGTCTAAGTAAAGACCACATAAAAACTTTAACAAAAGACATGGAAAGTATTAATGTAGATACTATCAACACCGGGCAAATGAAGATCAAGTGGGTAATCCTGTGTTTAAAGTGCCTCTTTAGTAAACATACAATTCGGGCGAGATCGGAACGTGAACTGGACGCGGGACGATGTGCACTGTTGCCAGATGAGTATAAGCAAGGGTCATTTTAAATATAGAAGGCAATCGAGGGGTGAATAAATGTTTTCATAATGTAAATAAATGATAGTATTGCGTCATGTACATAGATCGATATTTGACATATTTTACGTAAAGCAGTAGGAAAACGGAAATGTAAACAGTTAATTTTCAGCAATTGTGGTCTAGTGGGAAAAACGTGATATAGAAGGAAATCAAGGGGTCAAAAAATGTTTTTATAATTTTAATAAATTAAAATATGGCGTAATCTACATAAATCGATATTTGACATATTTTGCGGAAAGCAGTAGGAAAACGTAAATGTAAACAGTTAATTTTCAGCCTCAGGGGCGAAAACGTGTGCCTCTCCACCCTTTTTTGGTACATCAGTAACATCAACAGAGGTTGTGCCATTGTGATTGAGCAAGGTAATCTGCACATTCCACCATTCCCAGGGGGCGTAAAGCCGTCGGTCCCGTGCCCCATGCGTTGTTGGGCACGTTATAGACCCAAATTCCCCGGACAGTGAGGTGAATGAATGACACTTTAGTAAAGTCAATGAAGCAATTTCCGTTGCGAATTGCCGATGATAAATACAACTGTATATGCTACTATCAAACGGTAACCAGTATATTATTTCGAAAAATCGCAATGTAATCGCATGGTAATGAAGCAATTTCCAGCGACAACTGTCGATGATAAACAAAACCGAGAAAATGGCTCAAAATGGGCTTACCTTCGGAATGTCCGTTTATATTTTACTTTCCAACCTTAAATGAGTCAGAAAAGTCAATGAAGCAATTTCCGTTGCAAATTGCCGATGATAAATACAACTGTATATGCTAATATCAAACTGTAACCAGTATATTATTTCGAAAAATCGCAATGTAATCGCATGGTAATGAAGCAATTTCCACCGACAACTGTCGATGATAAACAAAACCGAGAAAATGGTTCAAAATGGGCTTACCTTCGGAGTGTCCGTTTATATTTTACTTTCCAACCTTAAATGAGTCAGAAAAGTCAATGAAGCAATTTCCGTTGCGAATTGCCGATGATAAATACAACTGTATATGCTAATATCAAACGGTAACCAGTATATTATTTCGAGAAATCGCAATGTAATCGCATGGTAATGAAGCAATTTCCAGCGACAACTGTCTATGATAAAGAAAACCGAGAAAATGGCTCAAAATGGGCTTACCTTCGGAGTGTCCGTTTATATTTTACTTTCCAACCTTAAATGAGTCAGAAAAGTCAATGAAGCAATTTCCGTTGCGAATTGCCGATGATAAATACAACTGTATATGCTAATATCAAACGGTAACCAGTATATTATTTCGAAAAATCGCAATGTAATCATTTAAGGTTGGAAAGTAAAATATAAACGGACACTCCGAAGGTAAGCCCATTTTGAGCCATTTTCTCGGTTTTCTTTATCATAGACAGTTGTCGCTGGAAATTGCTTCATTACCATGCGATTACATTGCGATTTTTCGAAATAATATACTGGTTACAGTTTGATATTAGCATATACAGTTGTATTTATCATCGGCAATTCGCAACGGAAATTGCTTCATTGACTTTACTAAAGTGTCATTCATTCACCTCACTGTCCGGGGAATTTGGGTCTTTAACGTGCCCAACATCGCATGGGCACGGGACCGACGGCTTTACGCCCCCTGGGAATGGTGGAACGTGCAGATTACCTTGCTCAATCACAATGGCACAACCTCTGTTGATGTTACTGATGTACCAAAAAAGCGAGGAGAGGCACACGTTTTTCCCCCCGAGGCTGAAAATTCACTGTTTACATTTCCGTTTACCTACTGCTTTCCGCAAAATATGTCAAATATCGATTTATGTAGATGATGCCATATTTTAATTTATTAAAATTATAAAAACATTTGTTCACCCCTTGATTTCCTTCTATATCACGTTTTTCCCCCTAGACCACAATTGCTGAAAATTAACTGTTTACATTTCCGTTTTCCTACTGCTTTAAGCAAAATATGTCAAATATCGATCTATGTACATGACGCAATACTATCATTTATTTACATTATGAAAACATTTGTTCACCCCTTGATTGCCTTCTATATTTAAAATGACCCTTGCTTATACTCATCTGGCAACAGTGCACATCGTCCCGCGTCCAGTTCACGTTCCAATCTCGCCCGAATTGTATGTTTACTAAAGAGGCACTTTAAACACAGGATTACCATCAAGTGTTCTAAATGTTTGTATGAACATATCAAGAATAGATGTCCTGCTTTTAGAAAGCGATGTGCTGTTTGCAACAAGGTTGGACATTTTGCAAAAGCATGCAACACAAATGGACAGACCAGTAACTATCAAGATCCCAACAACGTGGTGGAAAAGACACATATTAGGGAAATAAAAGAAGAAACGGAAGAAAAGAACATCAGGCAACTATTTTTAAACGAATGCTCCACAGGGCCTTCAGAGTCATGGTATGAAAGCATTTTGGTGGAAAATCTCAAGGTAAAGTTTAAACTCGATTCTGGATCAGACTGCAGTATTTTACCAAAAAGAATATTTGAAAAGGTGAATTCTGGCTCACTTTTAAAAAAAGGTAATATCACTCTTGTATCTTATGGAAACTTTAAATCTAAACCATTAGGTGAAGTGACTTTGTGCTGTAGATTTAAGAATAAGACTAGAAATATAAGTTTTGTAATTGTAGATCTGGACACAGAACCTTTACTTGGTCTTAAAGATTGTTTAGACTTTAACTTAGTTTGTAGACTTTATAGTGTAAATAATTTTCCTCAAACAAAAGATGACATTTTTGAAGCTTACAAAGAGGTTTTTCAGGGAGTAGGAAAAATACCTGGTCTTGTTTCAATTAAATTATCAGAGGATGCTAAACCTACAGTGCAATATCAAAGAAAAGTACCTTTGTCTTTACATGATAAACTTAAAGAAACATTAGATTCATTAGAAGGTAAAAAAATCATTCAAAAGGTTGATTATCCAACAAGTTGGGTAAATAGTTTAATGATAGTCGAAAAACCTGATAAATCACTTAGGCTCTGTATTAATCCTAAACCCTTAAATAAGTATATTTGCAGGGAATACTTTTTAATACCTACTGCTAATGATATATTGAGTAGATTAGCAGGTAAAACTATTTTCTCAGTTATATATATGAAAGAAGGTTTTTGGCAGTTACAATTGGATGATAAGAGTGCAGATTTATGTGTTTTTAATTCACCTTTTGGTAGATATAGATTTAATCGTCTACCATTTGGAATATCCAGTGCTCCGGAAATCTTCCAACGAAAATGCTTTGAAATTTTTGGAGATATACCAGGAGTGGAGATATATTTTGATGCCCTTATTATATCAGGTAAAGATCAAGTAAGTCATGACACCGCTTTAAAAGAAGTCTTAGAAAGAGCTTTAAAAATGGGTGTTAAATTTAATTTTCAAAAATTTCAATTCAAATTAATAAAAGTTAATTTTTTGGGACAAATTATATCAAGTGAAGGAGTTCAGCCAGATCTTAACAATATAAAAGCGGTTTTGGCTATTGAATCACCAAAGCAAAAATCTGAAGTATTGAGAATTTTGGGAATGCTCAAATTTTTTGCTAAATTCATACCTAACCTCTCAGAACTCACAACAAATTTGAGAGAACTTACTAGAAAAGATGTACACTTTAGTTGGACAAGTAAACATGAACTTGAACTTAATAAATTAAAAAACCTTGTATCAAAATCCCCAGTTTTACAAATATTCAATCCTAATTTGCCCATTGTGGTCCAGTGTTATGCCTCGAGTGAAGGATTAGGATGTTGTATTATAGTCAGGTCAACCTGTAGCTTTCGCATCTAGATGCCTAACAAAATCTGAAAAACGCTGGGCTCAAATTGAAAAAGAGCTTCTGGCAATTGCCTTTGCATTTGAAAAATTTCATAACTTATTATATGGATATAAAGTAACAGTTCAAACAGATCACAAACCTTTAATACCCATATTTTCAAAAAATCTTGATAAGGTAACGGCAAGATTACAAAGAATGCTATTGAGATTACTAAAATATGAAATAAACATTACATACTTACCAGGAAAAGACATGCTTATAGCAGATATATTATCTCGTTCTTACATAAAAGATCCTGTTGAAATTGACCCTGATATGGAGTATATAGTTCATTCTCTCTACAATAACGTCTCTATGTCGGAAGAAAAAAAAAGATTGTTTAAAAAAGAAATTGCTTTAGATTCCACTTTATCACAGATAAAAAATTTTTGCTTGTCCTCATGGCCAACTAATGATAAAACTTTAAATAGTGAATTAAAAACCTATTATAAACTCAGAGATAATATATATCTTTCTAATAATTTATTATTTATGAATTAAAAAGTAATTGTTCCAAAGTCCCTACAAAAAAATATTTTAAAATTAGTCCATGAAGCTCATTTTGGAATCGAAAAAACAAAACAAAGAGCGAGAGAAATTTTATATTGGCCAAAAATGTCAAAAGATATTGAAGACTTTATTAATAATTGTGAGACATGTCAAAGAAATAGACGATCATTACAAAAAGAAACTCTTCATCCTCATGAAATGCCTAAACGTAATTGGCAATATCTGTACTCTGATTTTTTTGAATTTAATAATAAGAGCTATATTCTAATTGTAGACGCTTATTCTAACTGGATTGAAATAAAACAAACTAAAGGTAAAACTGCCCACGATGTTATAGAATTTTGTAAAGAGAAATTTGCGCAGTTTGGTGTACCAGATACATTATTTTCTGACAACATGCCTTATAACAGTCATAAATTTAAAACTTTTGCACAAGAGTGGAATTTCCAGTTGGTATTTAGTAGTCCACATCACCATCAATCAAATGGACTTGCAGAACGATATGTCGGTATTATTAAAGATATGCTTAAAAAAGCAACCTCAGAAGATGATCTGTCTGTCTTTATTATGGAATATCATGCTACACCCATTCCTCACATGGGATACTCCCCAGCTCAAATATTTCTAGGTAGAAACATAAAAACTAAATTACCAGTGTCAGAGAAGGCTCTTGAACCAATCTCCATTGATCCCCAACAAATTTATGTTAAATTAGAAAAGAAAACTTTTAAACAGAAACACTATTATGATAAAAATGCTAAAAATCTGCCTGAATTAATCCCAGATGAAGATATAGTGATCCAAAAAGGAAAACTATGGGAAAAAGGAAAAGTAATTAGCAAGGTCAATGACAGGTCATACATTGTTGAAGATTCATTTGGTAACAAATACAGAAGAAATAGAACATTTTTGAACAAAACCAACTTAAATTTTGAATTATATGATCACTCTTCCCCTTTGTATGACATTATTCATAAATCCAATCACAGTACTGAGTCTAATGAATCAACTCAAATAAGTCCAGAGTCTCCATCTACAAACCTTAATACAAGTATGATGGATCCTAATATAAATAATGAAGAAAATATTGAATACATTAATATTCCTAGTGATCATGAAATTGAAACAGACCATCTTAATATGTTACCCACTAATGAATTTGTTATAAAGGGAGATGGCAATATAGGATATATTGATGCTTCCCATAACAATCAAAGTAACCTAAACCATTCTAAGAGAGCACGCTGTTCCCCAGCTTATTTAAATGATTATGTTACTGATTACACTAGTGAATCTGATTAAATGAATGTATTGATTATTCGTATTTATTGTTATTTTTGTTTTCTTAAGGGAAAGCGTGTCATATGTATGTTGTTTGTGAGCGAGCCATCTCATGTCCATATGTATGTTGGTTGTGAGCGAGCCATCTGATTTTTATGTCAACACCTCACATGATCAGTTGACAGGCAGAACGATCATGGTGGCTCGAGATAGAAACGCTTGTACAAACTGTAACACATTTAAAGACAATAAATATTAAGTTATATGTTACAAATCGTTTTGTGCCAACACGAATATAACACTGCGTCCCGAGATTTTATTTTTAAAATACAACTATATGTCTATAAAATTGAAATTGTATACAGATAATAGAAAACTACTGTATGTATGATGAAAAGATAAGTTTACATTATTAGGTTACCCAAAAAAAATCATGAGACCGAGCTGGCCAGCTACTGATAATTTTATTAGTACCCAACCACCTTCCAGAAAGTCTCTTGTGTAAATAGTTTTGTTCCGTGATTATATTAAGAGGAGATGCCCCATCATTTAAATCCATAAAATATTATTGAATAAGTTATTATTCTCCTCATAAAGCACTGATGACTGAATTTGCGCTGCTAGGCTTAGTAGATAAACTTTATAAGGACAATAATTATTTGTCTCAAAAATCCTTTGCCAAAACGCGATGGAAACTTTTGAATGCGCTTGTTATTATTTTAGGGATGTGTGAGCATCATTGTTAACGAATTTAAAAAAAATCGCTAATGAGATCTGTGATGCTTACACATCCCTAAATAATAACAAGTGTGTGTGTGTGTGTCACACCTATCACTCAAAAAATAATGGGCCGACTTTGCTAAAATTTGGCATGTACCTTCCTTTTGTAAGTGGCTTGGACAAGTTCGTTAGCCAGCAAAATCTAACCAGGCTTTCCGGGAAAATTTTGGGTTTTCTCTCGGAAAAATGTTTATCTCCAAAAATAAAATAGCTATGGTAATTAAATTTGGTACACAAGTTTATGACATTAAGAGGAAACGATATACAAAAATTTAGATTTCTATGTTACAGGGAAGAAAGTTACACAAAAATATTTGGTGCCAGATCATTTCTATGGAAATTCACTACCATAACGCACTTGCTGCGTCCAGACTTTTTATTGAGTGTATAACTGCAGTTTCGCTGAAGTTCTCAGCTTAGATTCAATAAAATAGTTTAAATCAATTTGTTTATTTAAGTTGACAATGGATTTACATCAAATATCGGCCTCCACAATATCATACTATCCGTTTTAGCTTTATTTCAGTTTGAAATAGGTTTTCTTCTGTTTTATATGAATAAATTTCTTTACATTTTTCTGACAATTATAAGATAAATAAAATGTGCATATACTTCTTCTGTATAATACAATATGAACTAATTCCTCAAATATGTTACAAATATTTTTAGTATTTTCAATTTATTGAGCCGGTATCTACCTATAAGAAATTATATAACGTATTCAAAAAGTAAACATGACCTTGAAAACTTAATATCCAAGATTTAAGTTTTCTGAAATTTTGCATTGTATTACTAAAATATTTGTAATAGGTAGTGTTATTAGTTTTTGTATTGTTTTAGAAGTGATACATATCTGTATTTTAAAACATTAAAAAAGCATTCTAGAGAGGGTATCATGACTTTGATCAGAAACATTCCCACAACTTTCTGAAACGTTTCAACGAAACAAATTTTAGGTATAGGACATGGGGTGTTTTTTTGCTATGAATGAGAAACATTTAGGTAACTTACTGGTCGTTGTTTCATGTTTCTAAAGACCATTTCTGATACGTTTTCTAGATATTGTACTATGTAGTGAAGATAGAAATAGATTTTCAACCTTAGAATTAGGTCCAAGCAGTTTTGAATAGCAGGAAAAATGTTAGTTTTTTGCAGAAAGGTTCCTAGTGGCACTCCTAGAATTTTGGTGTAGCAATGGTGAAGGCAGGAAGTCAGATCTAATCTGATCCCATAAAGTTAATTGGCTGCGATCCTATCGATGATTTTGCCTGAAAAAAATGAAAACACTTAACTGCCTAGTAAATTTTTTGACCATAGGTTAGGTTAGGTTTGTATGTGAGTGGGCCATATCGGCCCTCCACCGCGACCTTAAGGTCTATTGTGGCTCACGCCTAAAGTCTATATTTCGCCCAACAAATCCAGCCTCCTGCAGAGGTCGATAATCTTTGTGGGCGAAAGTTGATCCAGGTCTTCTGGAGCAAGCTTTACCTTGCCAAAGAGCAGGTATCTAGTCCTGTCCGCTGCCGGACAGTAACACAGCACATGCTCTGCTGTTTCTTCACTCTCCATGCACAGCCGGCACTCGGTCTCCTGACCGACCCCAATACGGTGCATGTGGTGCCGCAAGCGGCAGTGCCCTGTATACAGGCCGACTAGAGTTCTCAGTTGTTGTCTGTTCAACTCTAGAAGCTTTTTAGCCCTTGACTCAGACAGGCCATTTATGAAGGCCTTAGAGTGGGCTAATCCTGGAAGATTTTGCCAATATTGGATTGTCATTCTTTCTATCCAGGTCTTTAAGGTGCGTTTTGCTGTGCAAGATGTTATCCCCAGCACCGGTTCTGGTCCAACAAAGTCACTCTGGGCCCCACTCTTGGCAAGCGCGTCGGCCGCAACATTGCCGTCATGGTCCGAGTGACCCGGTATCCAGACCAGCGACACCTCATTACAGCTGCCCAATTCGTTAAGGGCAGATTTATAACTCCATACCGTCTTTGAATTACACCGGTAGGAACCAAGAGCCTTTATTGCAGCTTGGCTATCTGCATATATCTTTATCGATTTGTTTGTGCACAGGTCTTTTAAACTTTCCCTTGCACACATCTCGATGGCATACACTTCTGCCTGGTGTATGGTTGCGTACTTGCCGAGGCTAGCTGAAAGTCTAGCATCGGTGCTGCCCCCATATGCGCCGGCTCCTACTCCCAAATTGGTTTTGGAGCCGTCAGAGTACCAGCAGAGGTCCGCTCTCAACAGGGTCGATTGATTCCGGTCCCAGTCCTCCCTTTCCGGGAGGACGGTCTTGAAAGACAGATCTCTGCTGATTTTTGTAGGCATCAAGTCTGAGACCATTCCCAGTATCCTGTGACAATCACTGTCATCAAGGAGACCGGACCCTCTCAGATTGACTTCCCTCGGCATGTTATCTGCCGTTTGTTTTAGTCTGTACGTTGTCCACCTCGCCACCCTCTCCAACCATATGTGAAGTGGGGGAATATTGAGGAGGACCTCCAGAGCGGCTGATGGTGCGGTGCTTATCGCTCCCGTTATCATCAGACAAGCTTGTCTCTGTAGATGAGCTAGTTTGGCCCTCGCGATACCACGAAGTACCTTAGGCCACCAAACTATGGCTCCATATGTTATCATTGGCCTGATAACCACTACATAGAGCCAGTACATCTGTTGGGGGTTTGTTCCCCAGTTGTTACCACAGATTCTCCGGCAGGTCCACAGGACCATAAGGATGGATAAAAAAAAACTGATCATAAACTCCGCCTTTGTTTCAACTCTGAAGCTGGTATAATCACCAGAACGCCCTGTCTGTCTACCAATCTTATAGATATCACTCACATGATAGGTTGACTCAATATAATATTGAAGATCCTAATCTTTACAAGACAGTTGCCATCTACTGACAAATTGAGAGGCTTTCTGTGGTATATCAGCACCTACAGTCACTCAGCTTTATTACCCCAAGAACAGCATCAAAACTGGTACCTGCAGAGGTTAACCCAAAACTTAATATCTGAGCAAGAGATCCATGTAAAGTAGATCGATGAGACACACCAGGAGATCGGTGGGGCAGACCAGCAGATCAATGAGGTGCACAAACAGATTGGTGAGGAATACTTGTTTCAGCATTAGAATGAGATGGAGCACTGATTCTTACACTTTGCATAGCAGGTACAAAAGGCAGCTGCAAGTTAGAATCCCCCATCACCGATCCAGATTGAGATGCTGGTCTATGGGGTGACCTTACACCAGGCCTCCCCTCAGATGGCAGATAACCAGCGCCCGCAGAGAGCAACCTCACCACATCCATGTTGCTCTCTCACAGACACCTCACAGGAATGGGCTTCAAAACCAGCTTTGATAGTTGTGTCCATATTCTACCAGAGAGACTGAACTGACGTCAGCCATTCCTATTTGAGAGTTGACATCATGATATCAATGTTTCCATCATTTGAAAGTAGAAAGTCTGGACGCAGCAAGTGCGTTATGGTAGTGAATTTTCAGAGCAATGATCTGGTACCACATATTTTATTATAACTTTCTTTTCTTGCAACTCAGAAATCTAAATTTTGCTGTATAGCTTACTTTTTATATCGTAAAGCTACCTACCAAATTTGGTTATCATAGCTTTTTTATTTTTTGAGTTAAGAATTTTTTTCGAACGAAAACTCAAAATTTTCTCGGGAAACCTCGCCTGATTTTCCTGGATAACGGACTTATCCAAGCCACTTACAAATGGAAGGTACATGCCAAATCTGATCAGAATCGGCCCATTATTTTTTGAGTTATCTGTGTGATCCAAACTTTTGAATTTTGAAGAAAATTTTGTTGAGCACAGACTAGGACCCCTAGAACCCATATATATATATATATATATATATATATATATATATATATATATATATATATATATATATATATATATATATATATATATATATATATATATATATATATATATATATATATATATATATATATATATATAAACAAACATATAGACCATGAAACTGATCCCGGATATGGGTTCTAGGGGTCCTAGTCTGTGCTCAACAAAATTTTCTTCAAAATTCAAAAGTTTGGATCTCCCCATTAGTGAATTTTTTCTACAAAAATTCACTAAAAGACAGAATTGAGAGCTGACCCAATACATTCAAAGCAAAATAACTTAACAATTCTCTCCCTGAGAACAACTGCTCTCATTTCAGAGGACGACAAACCACATCATCCCTGGCAGTAGTAAGCATGGCAGCCATCACAAGCCTGTCATTGGAGGATTCCTGCTTGCTACAAACTTTGCAAGTCATAATTGTTGTTTTAGGACACCGGTATATTATATACGTGCAGAATACTAAAATCACTTCAAAATTTATTAAAAGAAACAAGAGATTAGTCATTATTATCAGTTCAATGTTAACTGTTAAGGTTTTTTAACAAAAGTCACTTTAACTATTCCCAAATTTCACTTCAAACATCCTGAAAAATAATGCCTTCGAAGTGAAAATAAAAAGTCTGGACGCATCAAGTGCGTTATGGTAGTGAATTTTCATAAAAACATTTTAACTAGCAAATATGTGTTTTTTTAAAGAACGCATGGATCAAATTTGGTTACCAGTATAACCTATATAGTAGAAAGAATGTACCATATTCCATCAAAATAACTTGATTATTTGAAAGTGTAAAAATTTTTCGAAGATAAGCTAAAAATGGTCTGGAAAAAAATAGTTTCCCGGCCAACGAACCTTATAGGTTAATAGCAAATTGAGCTATTCAAATTTGAAGCATTTAATAAAAATTCGCTACCATTACGCACTTGTTGCGTCCCGAATTTCTTTTCTTTCTTTCCTTTCCTTTTTTTATTCAAAAATCCAAGACAGGCCAAAGGCCCAATTACATGGATAAATCTACATCTAACACTAAATAATACAAAATCTAGAAAAATTTAAGAGAGAGTTAACTCTTTAAGCTGCTTTTCGAAGGCTCTTGTACTACCAAAATCCATAAAGACGTCAAGGGGTATTTTATTGTAGTTAGAACACATAAAATAAACTGGAGATTTTACTAGAATATTAGTTCTGGGCGTAGGAAGGGAGGTGTCCGTACAACGGGTATGGTGAGGAAATTGGGGTGCCCGGAAAGGTAACAAAGAAAGAAGCTCCGGAGAGTCAACAAACCCATGAATCAGTTTGTACAAGAATGAGAGTCCCATGATAATTCTTCTTTTATCAAGAGACATAAGGTTGAATCTACTAAGGAGAATTTCTTGGGAGATGCCACGTGGAGGATACATGTCTTACAAACATGCATTATAATTTTGTGGTCGAAATTCAATACATTAAAGATCAGTTTAGAACTGGTATGGACCGGGCGACTTCGACTATCTAATTAAAACAAATCATTGTTTAATCTATTTGAACTGAGCCGATTTTCCTAAAGGTCGCTACAATAACGTACTGGCTGCGTCCCAAATTTGTCTTTCGTTAATGGTCTGTATTACGTAGAGTAAAGCCTAGCTTAACATGCTAAAATGCCCCAATACCGCAAAGCATTTGAATTTGATTAAACTGAAATCCTTATTTGCGAAATAGGTATTTGTATATATTAAAAGTTCTGTATTATGGAAAAAAGTTACTGAAATTTACCTGAAAGAAGAAAAATATAGTAAAATGATTATTTAAAAAAAGTAACTTGCTCTCAGCCGGTCACCCATCCAATTAATATTCGATCCGATGTACTCAACCTGGTATTGCTGTTGCCTGTTTGAAATTATTTATTTTAGGGATCTTAGTGAAGTGCTGCATTTACAAAAAACTACTGCCAAATCATCAGAGAATGGGTCTATTTGAAATGAATTTTCTGCAAATATTTTAGTAAAACGAAGGAAAATGATAGTTGAAGCTGTAACTTAAGGCTTTGTAAAACACATTTATTATGAAATTTGCTTTACATAGACCGTATTTCTTTCAGGTTCTCCATCTAACAATTGCAAATTTTGACGTTTCAAATCGCAACTATGACATTTAAAGAAGATAAACTAAACATTTTTCAAAGTAATTTTTCGACCTTTTTGCATCAAGTAAACCTAATCTTTATCTGTATTATACAATAGATCTTGTTATCCACACAAAATATTTTGGTTTTGTGCATTTCTCTGGTAATCAGTGGCACCCAATTTTTTTTTTAAACGTCTATAATTTTTTTTTGCTTTCAACCTAGAGATCTTAATTTTGTCACGTAGTGTAAGTTTAATAGCGTAAACCCAACTGCCAAATTTGGTTGCCATAGCTTTGTTATTTTCAGAGATACAACAATTTTCTGAAAGAGAATCCAAAATTTTCCAGGAAAAACCGGTCCGATTTCCCTCGCTAACGAACTTATCCAACCCACTTGCAAAAGAAAGGCACCTACCAAACTTCATCAAAATTATTCCATTATTTTTTGAGTTATCAGTACGAAAAAAAAAATATTTTAAATTGACTAATGATGAGATTCATGTTTATATATATATATATATATATATATATATATATATATATATATATATATATATATATATATATATATATATATATATATATATATATATAGGGTGTCCCACGTCGAGTAATGTATTAGATTATTTCCGAAAATATACATTTTTGAGTGCTGAAAATTTGTATACAGGGGTTTCCGAAGATGCTCTATTTAATGGAAATAATTTCCAAAATGGCGGACTTCCGGTTACATCGTTATTTCAAAGAGAAAGAATAACTCATTTATTTCGAATGGAACAGCCTGTATATTATCTTCTCATTGAATAGAGCAGATAATTCTCTTTCAAACTGTATTAGCAGTCCCTATACCTAAAGGTGATAATTGTCGAGATATTTGCGGTTTACCAAAAAAAAAAAAGACAAATTTAGGAGTATGTCTAAAATCTGTATGAATTCTAAGAGTGCTGTGTGATGTTTGACATTTTCACGTTTATTGTCAGTGTTATATTTCTGTCATTCACAACGTGAGTTATTTTGTCTTTGTTGTCTGAATTAATAGGAATTCTACCATATAATGGATAATGCCAGCTATTCAAACGAATAATTGCTGAATTTATTTTATTTTCAGGGAGAATGCAATAGAGTGGTCAGCAGAACATGTTGGCTGTTTAATGATAGGTATCCAGAGTCCTCGCGAATGACTGCATTGAAATTCAGACGTTATGAAACCAATTTCTTGAGAACGGGAAGTTGGACGAATAAACAAACATCAAGATCAGTTCCACTTACAGAAGACGAAGACACACAAATTTCTGTGTTGCCTTATTTCGAAGCTCATCCAGAGGCGTCAATACGTTCAGCTGAACATGACATGAACATAGCACGTTCCTCCATACCGAGAATATTGTCCAAGCATAAGATGCATAATTATAAATTTATAAGTGTACAAGCTCTCGAACCGAACGACCCAGCCCACCGAATTGAATTTTTTCACACTCTCCTTGAAAGACACCACAATGATCCTTTATTTCTGAAAAGCATAATTTGGACCGACGAAACAAAGATGTCCCATGAAGGAATATTTAACAGACATAATATTCACTACTGGGCTCAAGACTATCCTCATGTCAAAAGAGAACGCTGTTTTCAGAGAAAATTCAGCTTTAACTTGTTTGCTCTTCTGATGGATGATAACATATCGTACTGCATTTACGATAATAATCTGACAGCTGTGCAATACCTAGAGATTTCGCGAACCACTGTCTCTGATTTCTTGGACAACTTACTCCGTATGTGAATTGTTGGTATCAACTGAATGGGGCTCCTGCGCATTATTCAGCAGGGGTGAGGAGATTTTTAAATGGTGAATTCAGAGGTGGATGGGACACGGCGGAACATATAATTGGCCCCCACGGTCACCCGACCTCACTCTGGGTTTTTACCTATGGGGTAAATTGAAATCAGATGTTTATGCGAGTACACTCAACACTACGCAAGAACTTGAAGATAGAGCCTGTAATTGTTTGGATAATATTGATCCCGCAGAAATACGGCGTACAACAAGTGAAGGAGTTGTAATACGCTTAGAGCGATGTATTAGTGCGAATGGTACACAATTTGAACAATATCAATCATGAGTGTCTTAGCTAGTCATAGTCATTTTCAACTTTCAATACTTTTGCTTATTCTCTGTTATTTGTTGCAATATCATAAATATTAAATTATTATTATTATTATTTTTTGTTAAACCACAAATATCTCGACAATTATCAACTTTAGGTATAGGGAATGCTAATACAGTTTGAAAGAGACTTATCTGCTCTATTCACTGAGGATAATACGCAGGGTGTTCCATTTGAAATAAATGAGTTATTCTAGTTTAAAGCACACCAAATTCTAATACATCCTACCAAACACCCTGTATATAAAACAATTTTTCCTCACAATCATGTCAAAGCTTAATGGCCTTGGAACGTGTCTGACAAATTAAAGAATTTTCAGCATCCTAACAAGACACAAAATCACCTTCATTAAGTCAGCCTCCCCTTGAACAGAATTCTCAAATAACTTGACATAATTCGAAAACAGTTGAAGATAGGGTGAGCATACCTTAATAACTTTTAACCTAAAATTAGACGAGTATTCTAAAAATGCAACAATGAAATAACGATGTTTATATCTATTTACGGTGTACCCGGAAGTCCGCCATTTTGGAAATTATTTCCATTAAATAGAGCATCTTCGGAAACCCCCGAATACAAATTTTCAGCACTCAAAAATGTATATTTTCGGAAATAATCTAATACATTACTCGACGTGGGACACCTGTATATATGAACACGAATCTCGTCATTAGTGAATATATTTTTTTAATTCATTAATAATGTGACTGTATCAACTTTGAATTACAAAACTTCACTAATCTGATGCTACAAATCATAAATTTATAGAACAATTCCAGTAATTAAACTAAAATTAAGTAAATGCACAGCAGAAAATTAAGAACTTTATTTAAAAAACATATTTATATATTGGAATACCCTATTGGTTATCTAAAGATATAAATGTTGACAGACTTTAAATTTAATAGTAATTAATATAATTAATAAAAAAATGTCAAACCTCAAATAAGAATGGGTAATAAATCAAGCTGCATACTAAATTATTTATTGTACTTTGCAATTAGTTCTTTTCTAATAAACCTATATATACAAATAATATACAGTATTTAAAATTCGAGTATTATTATGTTACACTAATTTTACACCTTAGAAATCTACTTTATGGCCTTGAAAATCACATTATCATCACTCTTAGCTCTGGTAGCTCTATATACATCACGTTCTACATCAGGATATTTGGTTGGCAGTATTGGAGAATGTACATTTACTTTAGCATGGTACCTGAAAAAAATAATATAACTAGACAAATTATACACACTGAAGTCAAAATAATGAGATATCAAGTGGCAATCAACTAAAGTGATAAAGGGTGTTTTTTCCAAGACTTAATAACTTTGTAAGTACTGAGACATGGATACACAATTACACAGGTAAGACGACAACCATTTAATACAATATTCAATCAAAAAACAACACATTATTATAACAACAACCCTAAAGCACCACCAATGACAGGAATAATAAAAATACACAAAACGGGATACCCAATAAGACCACTCATCAACTTCAAAGATGCACCTTCATACAAAATAACAAAAGAAATGGACCAAGTACTAAAACAAGAAATACAACTGGAAAACAAATTTAACATAAAAAACTCCATAGAACTAGTGCATAAACTAGAAAACATAAACGTAAACAAAAACACAAGACTTGCCTCATTTGACATAACAAATATGTACACCATTATACCAATTAATGAAACTACAAATATAATCAAAAATAAAATGCAAAATAACAACAAAAAACAACAAATCAGCGATATTTAACATCATATTAAAACAAAATTACTTTGAGTTCAACGGAGAATACTACATCCAAGAAGACAGACTACCAATGGGATCTTCACTATCAAGCATCATGGCAGAAATATACATACAACAGTTAGAAGATACAATCAACATCATCATAAAAGAGACAGACTCAAACAACAAATGGATAAGACACGTCGATGATATATTAATAATATACGACAATCAAAAAACCAACATAGACAATATCCTCGAAAAAAAAAAAACCAAATTAACAAAAACATAAGATTTACAATAGAAAAAGAATCAAACAACACCATCAATTTCCTAGACTTGACACTAATCAGAAAAGAAAACCAGAATGAATACAAAATATACAGAAAACCCACATAAACAGACATCATTATACCTAAACACTCACTACACCCACACACACACAAAATGAATCAAATATAATTACAATACTTTTAAATTGCTTTGTTGCCACTGGTACACGAACCATTATATTCATTTAGTAACACAGCCATTGTATTTGTACCGTAATATATATATATATATATGTATATATATATATATATATATATATATATATATATATATATATATATATATATATATATATATATATATATATATTATAATTATTTGCTTCTCAGAGTTTTTCTGAACACTTATAATTTTTAACCAATAACCAAACATATCAAAGACAAATTATTCATCTTAGACATTGACACTCGACACTCCAGCAGCTGTGTCAACTATATTGCAGTGAAAAAAAAAACAGCCACAATAGAGTTCAGTGGGTGTGATATTTAAATTGTGTTCGTTTTAAGTTTCAAGGAGCTTGTACTGTCACAAATTAAAAAGGTACCCCAACAGTCAATGTTTGCAACGTGTAGCATAATGTGAGTGTAGTTCGCATACAAGAAAGGTAGCGATCTCATGACACAAATAGTTCAGTGAGACACAGAGGCAATTGTTAGCTGGTTGTTCAGTTGATGAAAACTTTACAGAGAAAAATATCTAATGTCTATACACCCAAATCTCATCTGACTTAGTATTGACCGGCCTTGTCTAGGTGACAAAAATAAGTACATTTTTGATAACTGTCTGCTTATCTGTCTAATTAATTGAGTATCTGTGATTCTGACCCACCATGTCATGCCGATAAATTATCACTCAAAATAAATATGGTAAATGGCTGAATATTTTACACATACCTTATACCGGCAATATCGACTTCATAGTCTCCATTGAGTACATATTCATTATTGACTGCTTGAGGAACTCCATTCTCATCAATGTTGTGAATGAAACCCAGGCACACCTATAAAAAATAAAGCAAAATAATTCACATAAGTAACACTTATATGGCCCACTCAAATCTGAGGTTGTTATGTAACAGCATGCAAAATGTCCACAGCTCCAGCGGAAGGAAAAGATTGTTGGCTTGGACTAAACTTTCTTAGTATCAAATCAAAGTTTAGGTTGCCAGGTAACGGTCTACAAAATGCGAGGTCTCAGTTTCGATTTGAGGTCAAAGTAACACATCATTGAACAAATTTCTCACTATTAACTCAAAGTTTAGATTGTTATGCAACAGAGTAACAGCCTGCAAAATGAGAGGTCTATGTTTCGATTTCAGGTCAAAGCAACATATTGTTCAACACATTTCTCAATATCAAAACTAATTTTCTAGTAATAATAAGCAGGGTCACTAATAATAATTAAAAATAAATAAATAATAATAATAATAATAATAATAAAAATAGTACCTATATATAAAACTTACGTGTTTTTTAAATGTATATCCATAACCGGTTGTTGTGCAAGTGCCTACATATTTACCATTTCTATAAATTGGTTCACCTCCCCAAGGCCAAAGGTCTGTCTCATGACAATGGTCATCTAGAATTAGTTGGATATACATTCGTTTAATTCCTTCTTTCTTTTGTTTCAGCAACGCATCTCTACCAATGAAATCCACTTTTTTCTAGAAAAAAATATAATAAACCGTTAGAATGTAGATCAATGCAGATAGGGGAAAGAAAAAGGAAACACATTATGCTGTTTTACTAATAGAGATACTGAACGTTAGTGGTTTTCAAACTTTACAGCAGGTGGCTGTGTGAACGAAAAGAAACAGGAAAAATCCCCTTAACAAAAAAGAGAAAAAAAAATGTTGTTGGATAAATTACCTACAAAAAATTAGTGAAGGGAAGGGGGAAAATGTATTATTTAGACGAAACTTGGCCAAATCAGGGGCATACTATCTCAAAGGTGTGACAAGATTGGCAAATAAAAAGCATCAACAACCTTTTCTATAAGGCTTTACACATGTTTGAAAGCATTAGGTAACAAACGACGGAGGCTCATAATAACTCATATAAGGAGTGATGCTGGTTTCTTGCAAAACGGGTGATTACTCTTAGAGGCCAAGAAAACTAGCGACTACCATGAAGAAATGGACGCACAGAAATTAGAAAGTTGGTGTTCAAAGATTTTACCAAACCTTGAGCCAAATTCAAGCTTGGCAATGGACAATGCTCCCTAAGAAGTCGACCAATGGAGCCTTCACCGACAATTGCATCGAGAAAACGTGACATTATCTATTCTTTTCATATCTTGCTTAGTCAAACTCCAGCTTTCTGCGCCATACACTACCACACTCCACCTTTCAGAAGATTCCACACAACTTTTATACGTCGTCAGTCATCATAACCATGAATCTGTCTCCAGCAGCTCTCCTCATTTCATTGTAGCTTGTGCACTTCATCAATTGTGCCAGGTTTTCCAGAAGTTTTTCCTTTGGTTTACCTCTTTTTCAAGTATGTGTCTTTCAGATAATGCCGTCAAAAAGTTATTATATCGCAGAATATTTCCAATAAATTTTGCCTTCCTCCTCTTACTCTTTTTAGCAAGCATCTCTTTTCTCTCACCTCTTCTAGCACACTTTTATTCATCCTTCTATTAGTGTATCATGTCTTTGTCATTCTTTTTCTTAGATAGATTGATAGCTTTATTTCACAGATACCAGTTACACAATTATTATGTTCCTAGTTCGTGATATTGTCAAAAAAATTACATGTCTATCAATTAATACAAAAAATTGTAAACTATAGTGCACAAGGTAAAAATAAAAATAAGTAAGATATAAAAAACTATATACATACTAAAATCAACATAAATGAAAAATGTCGTCAAATAAATTACGAGAACTCGTCAAGGAAATAACATCCCTTCTGAAGAAGGCAATCTTTCAAAGATTTTTAAAAAACACTAAATGTGTTTAAACTTCTAATTTCACTAGGCAGGGCATTACAAAAACGACGACCATTATAAAATTTTCTGGTAAAAGGCCGTTGAGTGAGCATTGGATAGCAAAACCTGGCATCTTGTATCATAAGCATGTATTGCTCTGTTCCGAAAAAACGTGGTGTGATTCCTATACACAAAGCAACACAACTCGTAGATGTATGTATCGTAAACAGTTAGAATATTGAGACGTCCGAATAAAGGTTTACAAGAATCACGAAATACAACACCACCAATAATTCTAACAATACACTTTTGTATGCGAAAAACATGTTTTACCTCCGAAACACCTCCCAAAACAGAATGCCATACTGCACAAGGGAATGAAAGCATGCATGGTGCATATTCAAAACAACTCCCGCACTATAGACACTGCTCACCGATTTTATGGCATAACAACATTTTTCAGTTTGCCACACAAAAACTCGACATTGCATATCACAGTTAATTACCACACCTAACATCTTTACAGTTAGCGAAAAATCATCTGGTAAATTACAAATACTTGCTGAGCGTCCTGACCTAGAGAGTAGTCTCACAGTTTTGTCTGTATTCAAATCTAGTATATTTTTATCAGCCCATAAAATTACCCCATTATGCACCAAATCAGCGGGAGCAATCATTGGGTCAAAGGTTTTTGATTTAATTAGAATACTAGTATCATTCGCATAACACGTAATAGTTATATTATTAATGCATTTAAGAAAGAGGGACAGGTCATTTGCATACACCAGGTAAAGCAGTGGGCCCAAAATAGAACCCTGCAGAACACCCACGTTTATAGACATTGCTTCACTGACGGCATCATTGACAACTTAACTCTATGAGTTCTGTCTTGCAAATATGATGAAATTAGCTGCAACGGCAATCCTCTAACACCATATCGATATAACTTATATAGCAAGATTTCGTGCACTACACAATTGAAAGCGCTTGAAAAATCAATAAACAACCCCATACAATTAATCTTTCTGTCTACAGCACCTATGATTTGGCACACAAAATCACATACAGGAGTATCCATGCATCTACCCCGAATAAAACAATGCTGCAACGACGTAAAAATATTATTTTTATTAAAGAATGCAACAAATTGGCTGTTAATAGCCTGCTCAAAAATTTTCGAAATTTTCTTATCTCCACATTTCAAAAGCTTCTATTCTCTGCATATCCTGCTTAGTCAAAGTACACCTTTCACTTCATACACTACAACATTTCTTCACTCTCTACAAGTTTAGTACACAGGCCACCACCATTGTCAATATACATGAGTATTGTGCAGATTGGAAATCACGTTTTTGACTTTTCTGGCCTACTGGAAACAATCTTAGGTACTAGGTTAATATCTAATAACATCTTTCACAGTTCTTCTCGTAGTTGCTTGATATAATGGAGTGAGATCATTACTGATATTAGCCTGTTGGTTAGCCAATCTAAGTTTGTTACACAAAGTATTAAGCGCATTTAATCCTGATTCTTGAAAACTATCTTCATCGGACGAGGCTATGAAGCATATCTGTGCTTCCCAACCCTCACAGCCTTAGAAAAACTGTATTCCACTTCAATCTTGACCAACATATCACTGACTCTTTTCTGTCGCACTTTATATGCTCATTCAGGTAATCTCACTTTGATTCTGGTATGTTATATGCAATAACGTTTCTGCTGCGAGAAATTCGATCTTGCATCTCTGACATGAACTTTTAGTCTTTGAGCATTTTATTTAAACCAGTGGACTGTCCCAACGAAGCCACCTTGTTTTTAAGAGTAATAACAGATTTTTGTAGAACACAAATCTGCTTCAGCAAAGCAGGCAAGGTTATAAAGCCTGAACGGCAGGAATCACACAAATATATGTCCCATTCTTCAGGGCAATAAACTTCAATTCAGTGACTGTGAGCTCAGAATAACCAGAATGATAAGTACACTTGGAGAAACCCAAATCACCACAACACATCTTTTTAAAGACCTAATCATCGTTTCGCTAACAACATTAGCTTTATCAAAGGAAGAAATATTCTGGATTCACATAAATATATTAAGGGCTTCACTCAGTAATGGATATTTCATCCTCTGATGAAGCTAACATTGTTAACGAAACAATCGTTAACTCTTTTAAAAGATGTGTTGTGGTGATTTAGGTTTCTCCAAGTGTACATATTAGTGGTCATCACAGGTTCCAATCTTCACTTAGTGAACCAGAATGACATGACATATTACATCCAACAGTTAATTTCTTCATACTAAGAGTTTCATCATCAGGTTTAATATTGTATTCAAGCACGACATTTTCTCCAGGACATCTTGTTTTTACAGGTACAAACAGTTTTAAATGTACTAATCTAAACAAAGTAGGAAGAACTACAGATGATAAGCTGCTATGAGTGAACAAAAAGCTATACAGGGTGGAGCGTGAAGACCTTAGGGCATCCGTAAATGGAGAAATATCCGTATTTAAAATCTGAAAATTTACACATCAAGGGTTTAGATGATGACAAAAACATCTAAAATATTGGCGACGCCATGACACCTCCGGTTATACCGGAAGTCGCCATTAATTTGCTTATTTTAAATAGAATTGGATTCTGCATCAAATTTTGAGTGATCTATTACTAACATACCATACCCTTAAAAGCGACCCTTTCAGAGATTTTTTTGTTGTTGGAAAATCATGTATGCACTGTAACAGCCATATCTTCGCTAATGTTTAAGCTAGATGACTGAAGCTTGTTTCTGGTAATGTCTTATAGCTGACAGACAAAAAAGTTATATTGAGGGTTAGAAATTAAGCGAGCAATCTAGAAAATTTCAATCATAAATAACTTCAATATTTTAAATGGAACACTCTGTATTTTCTAGCATTATTTAATTCATATTTTTATTGCTTTTCGATTTGTATTAGTATTCCCTATACCTAAGGTTGATAGTTTTCAAGATATGCACTCCTTTGTTCATTCGGTAATGCAAAGTGAATTTCTTAAGTGAGGTAGAAACAAGCAGGCCAAAAAATCAACAAGTTTGCAGGTAATCTGTCAAATTATGTGACAAGTTAATCAATAAAATTATTTCCAAGCAAAAAAACATTATTCAAATAAATAAAACAAGAAATAACCTTTAAAATATCAAAAATAACAATCGAATAATTTTATTATGTATCACTAGTTCTAATAAACCGAAAACTAAGAACGAAAATTGACAGAGAAAGCTACAAAGTATTTTCAAAAGTGCTACCATTCACTCCTAAGCATTTGTTAACCCTTTTTAAGACTTCCTTATTTGTAACTTTTTCGATGACTTCAAGCTTCAAGGAATTACAGGCCAGCAGCACTCTAGCTAGCATATCTTCCTAAGTGGTTGCTGGAAGTGCAAATACTTTATCTTTAATGTACCTCTATATGCTAAAATCAAGCGGGGTCAAATCAGGCGAGCGAGGAGGCCATAGATGAGGACCATTGTTAGCAATCCACCTATCATCAAATGTTTGATACAAAATCCTCGCAGCCTGATTAAAATTGTGTGGTGGCGCGCAATCTTGTTGGTACCAACAATCTTCTTCGTTTATTGTCTCTAATGCGGGCAAAATAACTTCTCGTAGAATATCACAATAGCCACCCTCAGTTAAATTTTCATCGTAAAATTCTAACCCAATAATTCTATTGTTTTTAATAGCACAAAACACATTGACCGCCCATCAGTCTTGAAAGTGAACCTCCCTTGTAACTTGGAGATTCTCGTGAGACCAGTAACGGCTGTTATGATGATTAAATAATGTATTTTTTGAAAACTTTGATTCACCACACAAGATTATTTTCTTTGAGAAGTTATTGTCCTCTTGCATCTTTAAAAGAAACCATTCACAAAATTGTACTCTATTAATGAGATCGGTTGGTTTTAAGTTTTGGATTAAATGATATGAAAAAAGTTTCCACTTACGTTTTTTTAAAACTCTGTGAACACTCCTGGTGGAAAATATTTAACTCTTTTCCACAGTCTCTCAACGAAGCATCGAATAGGCCGCAAAAAAATCTAAAACGTTTATCTGGATTTCTTCATCATCAGTGACAGGCTTCAGTTTTTGAATTGTCGGTCTAAATGACCCAAATTGCGCACAGTTCTTCAATACTCTTTGTAGGATATCACGAGTTGGTCTTGGTCTATCAGGATATCTTTCCGCAAACACACGACATGTTCTGTCAACTACCCATTGACACTCCCCATAAATAAACACTAAATTTAAAAAATCGTTATTTGTGTAGCCCAAATAAGATATGATTTTGCAAATACTTCTCCAAACTTGTTAATAATATGAATAAGTTTAAACCAGTTAAGAAAAAAATACAACAATTTTGACAAGTAAGTCATGTACTTGTGAATTTTTTTTAGGCTTGCTTTTGCCGTAGCCTGCTTTTTAAGGAGACCACAATTAATGAAATTTAAACAAATGGCGAATATCTTTAAAACTATCAACTTTAGGTATAGGAAATGCTAATACAAGTCGAAAGGCAATAAAAAGATGAACTAAATAATGGTATAAAATACAGGCTGTTCCATTTAAAATATTGAAGTTATTTATGATTGAAATTTTCTAGATTGCTCGCTTAGTTTCTAACACTCAGTATATTTTTTAAAACTTTTTTGCTCAAAACAAACTGTCAGCCATAAGACATTACCAGAAACAAGTTTCAGCCCTCTAGATTAAACATTAGCGAAGATATTGCTGTTACAGTGCATACATGATTTTCCAAAAAAATGCAGAAAAATCAAGATATCTCTGAAACGGTCGCTTTTAAGGGTATGGTATGTTAGTAATAGATCACTCAAAACTTGATTCAGAATCCGCAAATTATAAAAAATTACATGTCCTATTTAAAATAAGCAAATTAATGGCGACTTCCGGTATAACCGGGAGTGTCATGGCATCGCCAATATTTTAGATGTTTTTGTCATCATCTAAAACCTTGATATGTAAATTTTGAAATTTTAAATACGGCTATTTCTTCATTTAGGGCTGTCCTAAGGTCTTCACGCTCCACTCTATATAGATAATGAAATTACACACACTGACTTCAATTGTCTAAGCTACAACCAAATTTTCCAATGCAAAGTATCAACTTCAAAAGCCAAAACTCTTAGCTACACAACTAAATGAGTCTCACTAAAAACAATCACTTCCAACGCAGTGAAAATCATCAATTAATATGCTTATGTTGCTTCTGCCATGCTTTAAATTTACTATCTTTAAAAATAAAAAAGTTATTGTATGTTATTAAATGTGAGACAGCTGGTGTTCATATGAAAGGTTTAGACGGTCATAAGTGTATGAAATACTCAGTTCTCGGATTGATTTACTGGAAATCAAACACGGGACCCTTTGGTCAGGCACATGCTGTTAGCACTGCCCCACCAAGGCTGCAAATCTTAATAATGTAACTTACACCAAACTTAACACGCCATACTCTTCCACATTCTAAAGGTGTTGTGCGTGTATCCAGATCTTGTCCCCAGAATGCATAGAATTTCTCAACTCGTAGCGATCTTGTTGCATAATATCCAGCATGTTTTATTCCATACTTTTCTCCAGCTGCTATCAAACTGGAGTATACATGTAGGGCAAACTGTAAGAAATATATTCAAGTATATATATATATATATATATATATATATATATATATATATATATATATATATATATATATATATATATAAACAGTTCCACAATTCATAATGTCATCTGATCATGAAACTATTTAAAGCAATTACTTGGAAAAAAGGCTATTACCTCATTTGGTATATACATAACATAACCCAACTCCCCCGTATGTGTAAGATTCATGGTTCTAATACCATTGGCAAGACCCACATCCAACATTTTGAATGTGAAAAATGGGAAGTTTTTTGGATTCAGATCAGTATCAGTCAGTTCAGACAGCAATGTTCTGGTGAATGGTCCCATAATGCAGAGGGCAGTAAACATACTGGTTACATCTGATATTGCTACAGATGGCGGAAGATGCTTCTGTAACCAAACCTTGCACCTTGTCTGTTGAATTGTTGGGGCTATCATCATGTAACTGCAAAAAATAATGTCTATAATCTATAAATATATAGATAATACATGAGCGAAAAAAGACTTTGATAAAATTTGAAAGGTACAATGAACAGACAAAATAAAAAGTTCATTATGTCCTTGGAACATATAAACCATGTATTTTTTGTATCCTACCATTAAATAATATCAAACATAAGGACCATAGAAATCAGCTACAGTATGTCCGGTTGTAATGAACCTCAAGGGACTAGCAAAAACAGTTCGCTATGAGTCAAAGGTTAAGAAATGAACTACTTTCTTGAGGAACTCAATTTTTAGGTTGCATATGTAACAAATTTTTTAAATTTACTTAACGAATAATTGATTTTAGTTTTTTACCAAACCTAACCTCATTGATATAAAATTCCACATTGGCTGATTTACTTAGAACACTCTGCGGAATAGTATTCCTCGATTGCAGAAAATGACGTCAATGTTTTGAATTGCGTCAGACATAGCTGGAGCTGGTATTAATTCGTTGCTTTCAATGTCTTTGTATCAATTAAATCATTTGTAGAAAACACAGAAACTGCAACAGCATTGTCATCTAAAAATCCTACATGCACAGGTCGTCATCCACGCGGACGTATATATTCAAACTAAAATAACCAATAAGAGTAAGAGCTCCCTCAACATTATTCGTTATTTTCGCTTTGACCTTTTTCAGCCATTTGACTAAGGGTAGCTTTTAATCTTCATTAAATTCATCTTTACCCTTGAGGAATGTGCCATTTTAAAGACAATTGGGAATTGTTTCTTGTGATACCTTCTGCCATGCTATATGGCTAAAGTTTGTTGGTTTTAACAGATTTACTGTGAAATTTTCTTTTCCACTGTAAACTGAGTTTATCATTTTTAAAATGACAAGTCGCTAGTGATGGCTTTTAGGCTATGGATAACACACTGTTCCATGGGCTGTTAGAGAATGTAATCCGCAGGGCTAAACTGTCCCTGTGGACATGCCGTAGAATATGTGGAAATAACTGGGGAACAAACCCCCAACAGATGTACTGGCTCTATGTAGTGGTTATCAGACCAATGATAAAATATGGAGCCATAGTTTGGTGGCTCAAGGCACTTCGTGGTATCGCGAGGGCCAAACTGGCTCATCTACAGAGACAATGCTGTCTGATGATAACGGGAGCGATAAACACCGCACCATCAGCCGCTCTGGAGGTCCTCCTTTTTTTTTTGTTCCCTCAGGGCTCCTCCGCGGCCTTGCCGCCCCGATAGCACCGCAACCCTTGGAGGTCCTCCTTAATATTCCACCTCTTCACATATGTCTGTCAAAATAACCAATAAGAGTAAGAGCTCCCTCAACATTATTCGTTATTTTCGCTTTGACCTTTTTCAGCCATTTGACTAAGGGTAGCTTTTAATCTTCATTAAATTCATCTTTACCCTTGAGGAATGTGCCATTTTAAAGACAACAAAATGGCCGACAGGGAAGGTAGTGAATTGAGTGATAGTGATAAAAATTGCAATTATTGTGATACAAGTGCACTAAAATTTGTTAGTTGCCAAAAATGTAAACTCATTTACCATCCTAGTTGTGGTAGAAGAAAGAAAGTTTGCTGTGAAACACCACTTTCTGTAGAAAACACCACTATAACAACACACAATAACACAAACACTGAATTCCAAGAGGATGCATACAATTTCCTAAAACAGCTGGTGGTAGAAATGAAAGTTAGCAATAAACTGCTGATGGAAAAGGTAACTAAATTGGAAGAGGATGTTACAAGGGAACATAATAATTGTGTTAAATTACAAATTTTAAATAAACAGCTGGAAAATAAACTAAATCACATTACTTTATCAAGAAATGATAAAGAAAATAGCAGTAGACGGCAGATAAGTTCAGATAGACAGACAAAAAATTGGACGGATAAAAATGAAATCCACATAAACAAATACAATGAACAAACAAAAAATGACACCCAAATAAATAATAAAGATGATTCCAGGAAAAACTACATGGAAATCAAAATGGCTCAAGAAAAAGTTATGGACAAATGCATTGGTTTGAATGATAATATGCACTTACTACCACAGGAAAAAGAAAAAGAGGAAAATATCTGGAAAACTGTTATAAATAAGAAGAAATTTAAAAATAGGTCAACAATCAGTATTGGAGAAGATACAGATGAAGCAAATACAGCACAGTTCTTGGGAAATGAACCAAAAATTTGGCTGTTTATATCAAGAGTAAATAAAAATGTAACATCGGACATTATACAGCAATATTTGCAGGCAAAGGATATTGCAAAAGGAAAGGATTTTATAGTTGAAGAACTCAAACTTAAGCGTGCAGATAGTAAGGGCTTTAAAATTGGAGCTGATGTGACCCTAAAAGAAGAAATATATAAACCCACATTTTGGCCTAGGGGTGTAGCTTTCTCGAAGTTTACATTTCCCAGAACTACACAATCGAAAGGAAATTTTTCTGTGGGTCAAGTTCCACAGATAATCATCTAACATCTTATACAAATAAACAACATGCTCCTCTGTTTGCTGTACTTAACTTGAATATTCAATCAATCAGTAGGAAAGTGGATGAATTAGAGCTATTCTTGAAAAAGCGTAGTGACATTCAAGTTGTCTGTTTGACAGAACACTGGTTAGTCAAGACTGCACTGAAGCATGTAACTTTTGAAGACTTTGAAATTGGCAGTTACTTTACCCGCAATACATTTGAGCATGGCGGAGTGCTTACAATGGTAAGGAAGAATGTACAGTTTCAAAACATAGATAATTACTTAGAAACTTCATTGGAGAAGCACTATGAAATATGTGGTATTTATATCAAAATGATGAACTGTATAATCCTTACAGTATACAGGTCGCCAATTGGTGATATTGACATCTTAATAGAAAAACTAGAGAGTACACTGTTAAAGCTGACTAAAGTCTTTAAGGCAAACATAATCATCGCAGGTGATTGGAATCAAGATTTTGGACACACGGATAATTCATCATCAAAAAAGAAACTCCTCAAAATGCTTCAGTCTTTTAATATTTCTCATTTATTTGAAGAACCAACACATTTTACAAGTACAAGTTCCAAATGCTTGGATAATATATTTACAGATATCTCAAAGCAGCACATAAAAACTGAAACACTAAATTTACACATCTCTGACCATCTTGGACAGGTGCTTACCTACAAAAAAAAAGGTTATCAGACAAAGTTTTACAGAAACACACAAAAGATACTTTACTGAAGAAAACTTAAAACGGTTTGCGTGTCATATGTGTTCTGTTGACTGGGAGGCCTACTTTGCCAACAGTGATCCGCAGACAAATTTCTCCAGATTTCATGAGTTCTTCCTTATGTGCTACAACGAATATTTTCCCGAAAGAAAATCTAGGATAAAAACTCAAACACTAAAGGTAAACTGGTATACCAATGAATTGAAAGGTCTTAAAAACAGGCTGGATGCACTCTACACAATATGGTTGGTGAAAAGAGATAACGAGTCATTAATGGCATACCAAACCTACCGAGACTGCTATCGCGACAAAGTTCAAGCGGCAAAGGCTGAAGGGGTTGCCATGGCTATTCAGCAAGCGGAAGACAAGCAAAAAGCTGCATGGAAGATTATAAAGGGTGAAACACAAGAAAAACGTAAACAGTTACCTTCATTAACACCAGAAGCATGTAATAGTTATTTTGCTAATATAAGTAAAAATATTTTTCAACAAATAAACGGAAATAATATAGTACCACGAACATATATTAAGACCAAAGTTATTAATACAATGAATTCATTTTATCTGCGGGAGGTGACGTCGCTGGAGGTTCGGAGAGTGGTATGTGCCTTGAAAGCCAAAATAACGCCAGACTGTTATGGAATAAATGTAAAATTTTTAAAAACAGTTATTTACAGCATACTAGATCCAATAACAGCTTTAGTAAATGAATGTTTGCAGGCTGGCCTGTTTCCAGAGGAACTTAAGAAAGCAGACGTAAGTATGGCATATAAGGGTGGCAATGTTGCCTCTTTGGATAGCTTTAGACCTATTTCCATTTCGCCAGCACTTTCAAAAATATTTGAGTACGTAATAAAGCAACAGCTTGAAGAATATTTAGAAGCAAAAGATTTTCTCAGTGAGGAGCTTCATGGCTTTCGAGGAGGTAAATCAACAGTCACTGCTCTGGTAAACACAACAAATAAATTAAGTGAGGCGCTGGACTCTGGCAATATGGCACAATGCATATATTGTGATTTACATAAGGCATTTGACACAGTATCACATGAGATATTACTAACCAAATTGGAACACTATGGCATTAGGGGTTTGCCACTGAGGCTCTTTAAGTCATACCTTACCAACCGATACCAAAGAGTGAAGCTAAATGGACAGTACTCGAGTTGGCAGACACAAACATGCGGTATACCTCAGGGTTCGCTGCTAGGGCCTCTCCTATTCATTATATACACAAATGATCTTCCAGAAAACGTTTCGTCTGATGCAGTTTCTCTCTATGCAGACGATACCTCATTTGTAAACATTGGCAGAAATGAAGCTGAACTTAATGAGAGAAGAAATATCACAATGTCGGAAGCAGGAGAATGGTTTAGAAATAATAAACTGAAACTCAATGTAAACAAAACAAAAGTCTTGAATATCAGCTCCCACCAAACGCAACCAAGACAAAAACAATCTGTGAAATTTCTTGGTGTATATATACAATCAGATTTTCGCTGGTCAATGCACATTGAAAAGCTCCAGGGCACATTGGCGTCGTGTCTGTATCTGTTGAGGCGTCTGATGAACATCAGTAATTACCAGACAGTGTTGACAGCTTATCATGCATGTTTCCAAAGTAGGGCTACCTATGGTATCCTAATATGGGGGAGTAGCCCTGGAGTGTCTGAAATATTTCTGCAACAGAAAGCTGCAGTAAGAATAATCTGTTCAGTAGACAGACGTACAAGTTGTAGAACCTTATTCACGAAGACAGGCATACTTACCATCTTTTCAGCATATATTTTGGAAAGTGTCTTATATACTTACCAACATCAAGAGGACTACAACCAAAACGGTGATTACCACAAATATGGTACCCGAGGCAGACAGAACATATCCATTCCTTATCATAGAATAAAAAGAGCTGAAACCGGGGTGAATTGCTGGGGTGTCAAGTTCTTCAATAAAATCCCCCAGAATATAAGATCAAAACATAAGCGAGAATTTAGGAGAAATGTGAAAAACACTCTTATGAAGTATGCATTTTATTCTTTAAGTGAATACCTCAATATGGACATTGAGTGGATAGAGTAGAGCCACTAGAGACAACATAAGATGCCATTTTTTTTTATATGTGTAAATTTGTTTCTTTTGTCTTTTGTATTTTTGTTTGTTTTTGATGTTTATTTCACAATTTTAGTTCTATAATCTTATATTTGGTATTTGTTTGACAAGGCTGTGTAATTTTTGCCACAATAAATATTATTATTATTATTATTATGGCTGGAGAGGGTGGCGAGGTGGACAACATACAGATTAAAACAAACAGCCGACAGCATGCCGAAGGCAATCAGTCTGGGAGGGTCCGGACTACTTGATGACATTGAGGGTCATGAGATTCTGGGAATGGTCCCAGACTTGATGCCTACAAACATCAGTAGACATCTGTCTTCCAAGACCGTCATCCCGGAAAGGGAGGTCTGGGAACGGAATCAAACGACCCTATTGAGAGCTGATCTCTGCTGGTATGCTGACGGCTCCAAAACCAATATGGGAGTAGGAGCCGGCGCATATGGGGGCAACACCGATGCTAGACTATCAACTAGCCTCGGCAAGTACGCAACCATACACCAGGCAAAAGTGTATGCCATCGAGATGTGTGCAAGGGAAAGTATAGGAAACCAGTGCACACACAAATTGATAAAGATATATACAGATAGCCACGCTGCAATAAATGCTCTTGGTTCCTACCATTGCAATTCAAAAACGGTATGGAGTTGTAAATCTGCCCTCAACGAACTGGGCAGCTGTAATGAGGTGTCACTGGTCTGGATATCGGGTCACTCGGACCATGATGGCATGGTTGCGGCCGACGAGATGCCAGGAGTGGTGTCCAGATGGACTTTATTGGACCAGAACCGGTGCTGGAGATAACATCATGCACAGCAAAACGTACCTTAAAGACCTGGACAGAAAGAATGACAAGCCAGCAATGGCAAAATCTGCCAGGATTAGCTCATTCTAAGGCCTTCATAAATGGCCTATCTGAGTCAAGGGCTAAAAAACTTCTAGAGTTAAACAGACAACAACTAAGTACTCTAGTCGGCCTGTATACAGGACACTGCCACTTGCGTCACCACATGCACCGTATTGGAGTCGGTCAGGAGAACGAGTGTCGGCTGTGTATGGATAGTTACGAGACAGCAGAGCACGTACTGTGTTCTTCTCCGGCGGCGGACAGGACTAGATACCTGCTCTTTGGCAAGACAAAGCTTGCTCCGGAAGATCTGGATCAACTTGCGCCCACAAAGATTATCGACCTCTGCAGGAGGCTTTGTTGGGCGAAATATAGACCATTAGACGTGAGCCACAATAGACCTTATGGTCGCGGTGGAGGGACCGGTATGGCCCACTCACATTCAAACTTAACCTAAAGGTTGTTAAGAAGGATGCTGTGATCCACGGAGTCAAAGGCTTTACTTAAGTCAAGAAATGTTATTTCTACCTTATCTTTTTTTTTCAAAGCCATAGAGTAGGTCGGCCACTACCTGTGAATATGGATTATGAAGATTTAAAAATAATGTGTGATGCGGCTCTCTTCTACTTCAATGCTTTTCAGCATACATGCTGCCTCACATCCATTAAAATTTACTTGTGCATCAAAGCAAACCATATCTCGCATTTTTCATTAGAAAAAAATTATGTCACAGCATAGTTTAGGTAATCTTGTACAATAGCTTACCAAAATAACCAATGACACAAATACGTGATTCTATTATTATTATTATTATTATTATTATTATTATTATGTTCAATAATAATGTTCATTATTATAAATTTAAGTATAAATTAAAATTGTTTTTGCTCAAGAATCAATAGGTAGAGGTTGGTTTCCATGTGGTGGGCATTGATGTTAGGGTGTTTTGTGTGGTTCCATTGTTAGTTTGAGTTTTGGCTTTTAGTTGCGACTCCTCAGAAATTTAGGCATTCTTTAATTTAGATTCTTCTTCAGATTTACTTTTTAATTTTATTTTTTGTTTTTCTTTGCTGAAGATTCACAGTTATGTATAACGTGCCCTGTTTCCACTGACGGTTGGGGATGAGTATGAATAGCTCTGCTATACTTTGCCCTTTCCTGGTGGTGGTTGTGGGGTTGTAATAAGAATTATAATTTAGTTGATAAAGGCGATATTTATGTATTTATTTATTAGTTATTTATTTCTTATTATGATAAGAGCAGGGTCATATATTTGTTTATAACAGACGCCTACCATGAGGTAAATAAAAAAGTTCGGGAGGGAGCAGGTGCGTTATGGTAGTGAATGTTCAACTGAATATCTAAATAAGACTTTTGTCCTTTTATAGTCTCGAACTTGGACGTTGTTGATACTGTCCTTCGTTATATGGCCGGAATAAGGCCAGCTTCTTATTGTTTATTGTTATCATGCTGTATCATTGAGTCCTGCGGTTACACATGGCTGGTATCGACTCAGCTTCTTACTGTTCATTGATTAAACACTGTGTCGTTCTCTTATTGTTTATTGTTTTTTTGTATTTCTTGATAGTCTATTACCTTAGGTGTTGTTATATGGCGTAATTTTAAAATGAGAGACAACTGTCAAAATACTGCTTGAAGTG
Source organism: Tillus elongatus (assembly GCA_964006375.1). Lineage (NCBI taxonomy): Eukaryota > Metazoa > Arthropoda > Insecta > Coleoptera > Cleridae > Tillus > Tillus elongatus. The sequence goes on from OZ023263.1 coordinate 196,995,679, forward strand.
AACAATGCGTTCATAAGACTCCAAACTGATGAAATGTATCAACCGTCAACAGTTGAACGCCTAAACTCAGCTTTCGAAGCATGATGAATGCAGCCATTGTTTTTTTGTTTAATTATAGGCAATCAATAGTATTTAGAAAATTAGTAAACAGAAACAAATCAAAATGCAATAAGATTCACTTACTGATTTTTGGAAAGTCTGGCAAGGGAACAATCATTTTCATAACCACCGTATTTGTTTTGCATACCAGTGTGAATAATACTACCGACTGGCACATCAACATCATTTGAACAAACAAACTGAAGAGCATCAACAACTTCATTACCTTTTGACTATAAAAAAAGCAGTAAGTTAAAAAAAAGAGATGCTGCAGTAACGCTAGCTGAACTTACCCATAAGTCTACTTTTGTAAAGGAAGAATAATCACTAATTCCCACACCTTCTCTGCAGGCATAATACTCAGTAGCTACTTGATCAAACCACGGTGGTTTTCCAAACGTGTCTGTCTTAGCTGTTCTATATGGCGTTGACCAATCACTCAATTCATCTTCTAAATGAATGGAAAATAAACAGTTTTTCATTTTATCACCAATAGAGAGGGTAACATAATTTCAAGTTGTTTATAAAATATACAAAATAATATGCATACTCATGTTTAAAATTACGCAAAAACATTTATGTATACTTAAAGCTGTACACATCAAACGATTCCAAGAGTAACTACCTAAGCATCTCAAATTTTTCTTTGTACTTTATCGTCGACCTAATACCGACACCAGGGAGCAGTTTCACGTCACTATCCTGGAAATTTTGCCGGGCCCCTGCCTTTCTGTAAGGAGGGTAGGGATCTTTAAAGTACCCAACATCTCATTTGGGTATTTAACTATTAACATACAGATCAATCACAACAACTCACCATAAGTACACTTTTGGAGAACCATTGGCGCTAACTTTTTTAGGGAAATAACTGTCAAAGATTTAAAAATGTGTTGTAGTGAATAGGGTTCTCCAAAAGTGTACTTATCAGTGCTCATCACAGGTTGCAATCGTCACTTAGTGAACTCACCATGCACGAAGGTATATTGAAATTTATTTAGTTAGCCTGGAAATTTTCTAGCAAGCTAAACTGAATTTAGTTGCTACGGTAACAATTATAATGTTTTATAAATAGGAGACCTCCAAAAAACACTTTTTGAAAACGGCATATCTGAGAGAAGGGAATATTTTGATAAAAAATACTTTCGGTTAGTTGCCAAGTATTTATTTTTTGAAGGGGCATCGGCCAAAGAAATTTTTAATGATATAGTAGGTGATCAATCCTCCTTAAGCGTTTGGTCACCTTGTCATAATGGACAAAACATGGGTTCATTACTATAATCGAGCAGCAAATTCAAAGCAGGAGTGTTGGTTGGCCACTTGAATATCCTGGAACTTATTCCATTGGATTTACTAGCCAAACCAACAGATCACAAGCCAGCTAAACTGGACTTTATAGTCCCATTTGACGTTTGACCGCCAAACATGAGATAAAGACACTGAAAGGCCGACAAACAACTGATCCGTATGGTACAGACAGGTCAAAACAAATGGAGAGAGTAGGACTGGGATCAAGAGGACCTAACTTCAGACTCCCAAGTCCCTAGGAACAACGTCCACCATGGCCCAAGCAGAAATGCTTGCTATAAAGCTCTGTATACAGGAGTACATACACAGAAGACTCAGAAATACAGAAATTTATATCGTTTCAGACAGCACTAAAGACACCGAAACCATTTCAAACTGAGCCTTAACTGACTGGGACTGCAAAAAATCCTTGAAGCAACTGGCTACAAACAATAAACTAACTTTGATGTGGGTACCAGGGCATCAATTGAAGGAAATGAGTAAGCAAGTAGCCTTGCAAAAAGGGCATCAATAACACCATTATATGGTCCAGAGCTCTATTGTGGCTTAACAAAAAGCTATGTAAGAAATTAACTTGATACATGGGAAAAGAACCAAATGCTGCCATACTGTAGGAGAATACCAGGCTTAATGCAGGCAAAACGGTTCATAACCATATTAACAGAGAAGCCTGAACTGCTCCTTGAATTGAACAGGAATGACTTGAGAAAAATCACAGGACACTTCCCAGTAAGGTATATCACCTTGTGAAGATAGTTAAGGTGGACAGTGAAAACTGCAGATATTGCACCGATGCAGCAGAAACAATAGAACATTTGCTATGTGACTGCATAGCTCAGTTCTGCAAAAGGCTAAAATCCTTTGGAGGGGTGACCGTAACACCTCAGGAAATAGGTAAAATAGCTCCCTACATAAAAAGTCTGAACTTTTTGGGCCACTATTATAAAATACAGTCAAACGCAAAAGACCCATTGGAGTTGCAGCGCTGAGAGGCCAAAGGTCTATACGACTCATTAAGCAATCTTAAAATTACAATGATTCAGAGACTAAAAAGCAAACGAAAGTGTGAAAATATTCGGGTTCTCCACAATCCAAAAAAATCTGTGTTCAAATGTCTGGGACAAAGATAGGATAATTCTGCTAGATTTTCTGGAACAAGATAGAACTGCCACGGAAGCATACTTTAGTGAGCTGCAATAATGCCGCGGAAAACTGGTAAAAGTTGTGCTCTCTTTGGAAGACAGCGCCCCCCTGCTCACAAGTAGTTACACTGCAAACAATTGATAAAATTGGTTCTGAATTGGTTAACCACTCGCCATATTCTACGGATTTAGCACCATTGGACTATTACTTATTCCAAAAGATCAGAAAACATTGGACAGGTACTTGATTTTCAACAAACAACGAAGTCTTATGTGCCATTGAGGAGTGGTTTGAAGACCAGGATAAATCATTTCTTAAAAGTATTACGTATTCCTTTATAAATGTTCTGCTAAATGTGTAAAACTTAGGAGATATTAGTTGAATAAACAACATTTTGAAAGATAGTGAGATGGACGACAGGGTCGCCATCTTAGTGAGGAACTGAGTAGTATGTTGTAAGAACAGCTTCAATTAACACAAAATGTTATAAATAGAGACTGTATACAACCAACCACCAATTTTGTAAATTGTCAGCCCTGGCTCATTCTCTGGGACATGTTCTAGGAGGCTGACTTCCTTCGCCATATTACTTTTAGGTGCGTTCTCAGTGTAGCACACCGACAAGCTCTAATTACAGCGAATCCGGTCTGCATTTTTAATTAGGGTGATAATACATCCAGCCTTACATACTGGAATTACTGAAAAAATGGGCCAGGGCTGACAATTCACAAAATTGTTGGTTGGTTGTACACAGCCTCTATTTATAACATTTTGTGTTAATTTAAACTGTCGTAAGGACATACTACCTGGTTCCACACCGAGATGGCGACCCTGTCGTACATCTCACAATGTTTTAAAATTTTACTTGGCTCTATTAGAGCTTGTCAGTGTGCTATACTAATTAGTCTACACAAATACATAATCTACACCCTTGTAAACTCGATCTCACTTAACACCCCAAAAACCTAATCAACAAACAAAACCTCTTAGGCAAACAGTACCAACGAACACACAACCCATCTCAAAAGATCCAAATAACCACCCTCACTACTCAAACCAACTATGAAGAAAAATAGACAAGTGGAACCAAACGATGACATCCATAACGAAATCCAACAAACAGAAATCATGGTCCATAGCCAGAACCCTCATACATCTCAGCCACAACCGAATTATTCAATCACTAAAAACCACCACCAGCCTCACCACAAACGACATCGACAAAACCAATGAATTAGCCTCTACTTACATAAATAACCATAATCTCACACAAAACCTTTCAGATCCCCAAACAATAAACAATGTAGAACAAACAGTTGTAACTTTCAGAAATACTCAAGACCCCACCTTAGCTACAAGCTACCGTCCATAAACCTATTGCCAGCAGTGTCAAAAATACTAGAAAAATTATTACTAAAGCGTCTAAACAAAATAGAAAAATAAAATAAAATAATCATCTCCGAGTAATTCGGATTTAGAGCAAAGAAAAGCAGGACCCTACAGTTAGCACGAATAACAGACTATATTTCAGTCAACTGTAACATAAATAAAAATACAGCTCTCCTCACCCTAGATATTGAGAAAGCATTTGACACTGCCTGGCACAATGGACTTATTTACTAACTAATCAGATATATATCCCAGCATACCATACAAAAATTGTTTATTCATTCTTATCACGGAGAACCTTTCAAGTAAAACGCAACTACACGCTATCAAATAAACACATAATTACAGCCGGGGTTCCCCAAGGAACCGTCTTATCACCTACCTTTTCCTGTTCTACATTAACGATATTCCTACTACCCAACAAACCAAACTGGCTTTATTTGCAGATGACACAGCAATCCTATCAGAATCGACAAAAGCATCACAAGCAATAAAATACCTCCAAAACCACATCAATCTCCTAGAAACTTACTTCAGAAAATGGAAAATGCAAATCAATGATGACAAAACAAAAACAACGATTTTTAGATGAAAAAAATACAACAACAGAACTGACCCCTTACCCAACGGTCCCATCATAAACCACACCCAAATAACAGTAACAGACACCATACTATTTTAGGATAACACTTGATAGAAGACTCACCTTCAATGATCACATAACCAAAACAACAAACAAAGCAAAATGCACACTGACCACTCTCTACTCAATTTTCAATGGACAAAATTCCCTAGATACAAATATCAAACTAAATGTCTACAAAACCTACATAAGACCCCTTCTCCTATACGGCTGCCCAGTATACAGTAGCAATCACAAAACAAACATTAAAAAACTCTAACCCATACATAATAGAACCTTAAAAATTATCCTCAAAAAACCACAAAACACTTCCACAAGACTCATAGACAACCTATCCCACCCAGCTCAGCTAAAATACTAAACATCACTACAAAATTCTTCTCCCACACTGCCAAACAAATGGATACCGCCAAGCATCTAGGCACCCTAAACCAGATTAGATAGATTTTATTGTGAGTGGGATATTTCAGTCCTTCACTGCGACCTTAGGTCTATTGTGGCTCACGTCTAATTATTTAGATTTCACCCATCAATTCCAGCTCCCTGAGGAAGTCGATCTTTTCTTGAGGGTGAGAGTTTGTTTGGCAGGTGTACTGCCATCTGAGTAAAGTCGCTTGCCCGTTTCGAAGCTCAAAGAGAGATAACCTCTCTCCGAGTTCGTCTGGACCCGACATCCGTTAGTGTTTGCCTCGAGGCGGTATCATGAAATCCCGCTCTGGAGCAGCATCTAATCTCCAGTTGTAATCCACCCCTAGAGATCTCAGCTCCCCTCAGGCTATTCCAAACCTGACACCTAACAGTGTTAAGACTCAAGGCAACATCCCATCGAGTCCCGCTCTCGAGCATCACCCCAGCGAGGCCGTTTGCCCGTTTTGTAGCACACAGTATGGGCTCCAAACTCCGGGTATTTACCACTCATCAGAGATCAGAGCCCCCCGGGACGTTTAGACACACGACACACGCCAGGGCTCAATCCAGGGCGGTATCATCTGGAACCCCGCTCCCGAGTAACAACCAAGCGAGGCCAATTGTCAGTCTCTGAGGCCACAGTGGAGACGCCAAACTCCGGGTGCATATCACTCCCCAGAGATGTCTGCCTCCCCCCAGCCTCACCTGCACCAGACCCCCGCCAGTGTTTTATTGATTCGAGGCAGTATCATGAAGTCCCGCCCTCAAGCAGCATCCAGGCAGGGTCGTTAGCCTGTATCGATGCTCACAGAGTAGGCCCAAGTCTCCAGGTGTAATCCACCCCTAGAGACCCCAGCCACCTCCGGGTTCGTCCAGGTCCAACACCTGCCAGCGTTAGCTTAAATTTCACCCAACAAATCGAGCTTCCGACAGGAGACGACACCTGCGAGGTGAAACTTTGTTTGGCAGATGTACTGCCATCTGAGCAAAGTCGCTTGTCCGTCTCAAAGCTCAAAGAGAGATAACCTCTCTCCGAGTTCGTCTGGACCAGACATCCGTCAGTGTTTGACTCGGTGCAGTATCATGAAGTCCTGCATCCGAGCAGCATCCAAGTGAGGTCGTTTGTCCGATTCGAAGCTCACAGAAGAGGCCTCAACCCTTAGATTTATTCTACCCCTAAAGATCTCAGCTCTCCTCCGGGTTCGTCTAGACCCAACACCCACCAGTGCTAGACTCAAGGCGACATCCCATCGAGCCCCGCTCCCGAGCATCACACAAGCGAGGCCGTCCGCCCGTTCCGAAGCACACAGTGGGGGCCCCAAACTCCGGGTGTTTACCACTCATCAGAGTTGTCAACCCCCTCCGGGTCATCTAGATACACGACACCCGCCAGCACTCAACTCAAGGCGGCACCCATCCGGAACCCCGCTCCCGAGTAACAACCAAGCACGGGCAACCATTCATTTCTAAGTCCAGAGTGGAGGCCTCAAAATCCGGCTGTACATCACTCCCCAGAGATATCCGCCTCCCTTCAGGCCCACATGGACAAGACCCCCGCCAGTGTTTGATTCCAATTAGTCGCCTTTTACGACAGGCAAGAGTTACCTTGGGCCTATTTTTTTAGTTAGTCCCCGGACCCACACGGGACCACCCTAAACCAACACAACGTGCACTTTAAAATAAAATACAAACTCCCACACCAAATACTATTAACATAACAGTTACCAACCCAATCCATTAACAAAACCTTAAACATTACACTGCTAACTCCATTTTTAACTAACATCGTGGCCTACAAAAATTATTCATATATGGTTCCATAATAAACTTCAATCACAACAGAATATTACACCACCCATATTAAGATCATCTCGTTTTTTGGCACTCATTTTCCAGAAAAAAATAATATTATAGGATAAAACCTTCTTTTTTAAAAATTTAAAATGGTAGATTGTACACATAAATATAGGTGCTAACATAAATTATTATTCTATCTAAGACATTGAGGTGTCTAACCGCCTCAAAATGTATTATATATAAACACCTGTAAATAAAAAGTTTCTGTATTGCATTATTGATGTACTAATTACAGTGAGAAAACACCTATAAAGTAATACGGCTAGGGCAGAACATGTTCTAAAAGGCTGGCTTCCTTAGAAGTATCACTTTATAGGTGTGTTCTCGCTGTAGTTAGTATAGCGCACTGAGAGCTCTGATTAGAGCGAAACCTGTCTGTGTTTCTAATTATGGTGAGAATACATCTAGCTTTACAAATAAAATTTTGTTTTAAAAATTAATACCCACATGTGAAGAACAATAATAGTAAAAAAGTACATATCCTGATAATGAGAGACATAGCATTATTGGTCACCAGCTATTAAGGGCTTTCAACATTTTTTTGGGGCAGATAAAAATCTTCAATACAAGTAACAGTGGACTAAACTTTGATGTTATCAGTGTATATGAAATGAGGTACCCCTAAAATGCGTATAATAATAGTAATAATTAATAAACTTTATTGACACCCCCCCCCACCCTCAGAGAAACATATGTTTCTTTGTAAGGCAGGTCAAGTATGCCTAACAATAGCACATATAGAGTTCCAATAAAGTTGATGAAAACACTAAACACAAAAGGCCCAAGAATGGAGCCACAAGGAACTCTAGATGACGCATTATAAAAAACAAAATAAAACTTACCATTTTCAGGATAACTAGAATCAAACCATGTTGGCCTTTCATATCCCATCACTTGACCAAACACTGCACCTGCCTCCCTCAGTTTTGGATATACAGGCGACATTCTTAGATTTCTGCCAGTCTGGAACTCGTGGAGAGGATAAATAAGGCCATAGTGCATACCAGGTACCTCCTTGACACGGTCTCTAAGGAATTTTCTGTTATTGTGGAGCCCAAGGAAACGGGACACTTCCAGCTCATACATGTCAAAAGAGGTTTCACCTGACACAATAAGCTCAGCAGTAGCCCGACCCACACCTCCAGCTGCTGAGATACCGACTGTTTTCATACCAGCTGCTATTAGATAGTTCCTGACCTGTGGGGTAATCAATTTTTTTTTTAGGCTCAAAACATTAATATTTTAATGCATTACGCATGAATACATAATTAAACAGGTAGGTCAATAATCAGTGCTTGCAAATCATTGTATAGGGCATGTAAGTTTGGTCTGTAAATATACTAAAATACTGTTACAGACTACTTAAGTGTTAGTACATTATTGTAATTATCACAAACCTCAGGAAAATTATATATATATATATATATATATATATATATATATATATATATATATATATATATATATATATATATATATATATATATATATATATATAAGGAGAAAGGTTTAAGGGCAAAGCCGCAAGGAGACAACCGCAAACACGTGTTTCAGGCTAATTAGCCATCATCAGTACGGTATAGCCAGGTGAAGATGGTAACACTCTGGATGAAGATGGAAAAATATACGGAGTACCAACAGGCAACCAGTGCACAATTGCAGCAACATTTGGAAGACCCTCAATCCGTACTGATGATGGCTAATTAGCCTGAAACACGTGTTTGCGGTTGTCTCCTTGCGGCTTTGCCCTTAAACCTTTCTCCTTGTATAGTACATAAATGCCGTGTTATCAATCCTGTTTAGTTAATATATATATATATATATATATATATATATATATATATATATATATATATATATATATGAGTTGAAAATTGCGTTTAAGAACATAAAATTCTTTAACTAGTATAGAAGATTACATACTAGTGAGGATAATAATAATAAGTACAAGGTAATAAAAAAAAAACTTGAACGTAAACTTAAACAAGAAAAAAAAACATAATTATTATGCTGGTATCATTTCACACTCTAATAACAAAAATAAGATTCTCTGTGAACTTGTAAATACTCATTTAAATAAAAAAGCTAAAACCAAAACAGAGATTAAATTAAACATAAATAACGAAATAATGACTGACAAGCATTTAATATCGAATTCATTTGCAAGGTACTTTGCCTGTGGGGTCGAAGAAAAATTGACTGCTCATTTTGTTGTTCTTAACTATAAATAGTGTACAACCTCCATAATGGTTCGCAATAGTTTTTATTTTTATCGAGTGACGGGACACTGAAACGACAAACATTATTCATAAACTTAAAAATAAAATATGCACTGGCTTAGATGATATTGCAATCACTGTGATTAAACAGGTTTCCGAATTAATATCTCCTTATCTAACGGTAATCATGAATACCTCGCTTAAGTTAGGTCAGTTTGCCCTGAAATTGAGAAATGCCAAAGGGGTACCAATATATAAAAAAGACGATCTGCTCTTGATGGAAAACTACCGATCTGTAATGGTCTTGAGTCCGTTTTCCAAAATTATAGAAAGCATTATGCATAACAGGATGACAGACTTTCTAAGTAAAAATAACGTGTTGTCTCCTAGTCGGTATGGTTTTCACGGGGGATATTTCACCGAACTGGGATGCGCAGACATGGTACAGCATATTGCGGATTGTGTTCAGAAAACGTATCACACTGTGGGCTTATTTTTTGACATGTCTCGCGCTTTTGACACCATTAATTGTACTTACCTAGAAAGAAAATTAAATGGGGTCGGATTTAGGGGACCTGTTAGTGATTGGCTTGTGTAATTTGTAAGAGACACGCGATTAGTAGTCTCAGTGGACGGTGTTAGATCTGATGAATATTAAGTAAAGCTGGGCGCTCCACAGGGAAGGGTCCTGGGACCGCTTATGTTTATGTTGTATGTAGATGATCTTCCCAACTATCTGACAGGTGGGAGGTTGTTTATGTACGCGGATGACATAGCAATCATAGTTTCGGATCCGGTATTGTCCGATGTTATACATAAGGTGGATAGTATTTTGTTACACTTTGGTCAGTGGTGCTGCAGCAATCACCTGATTGTAAATAGTTCTAAGACAGTTTGTGTAGAGCTTATGGGAAGATGTTGAGAGCCCTCTATAGATATTAATTTTCATTTTAGTGGTAACTATATTACCTTAAGTAACTCCACCAACTTTTTAGGTTGCATTTTAGATAATAGGCTTTCATGGGAGATCCAGATAAAGGGTATATCGAACAAATTGGGTAAGGCCTATTTTTTCATCATGAAGCTGAAGAACACCTTAACTGAAACTTCTCTCATTGTGTATTTTGCTTTAGTGTATAGTGTGCTGGCATACAACATAACAGTGTGGGGGCATGTCAATGATATACACAGGGTTTTCGTATGCCAAAAACGAATAATCCGCCTGATTTTTGAACTACAACAAAGAGAATCATGCAGGACTACTTTTAAGACAAAAAAAAAAAAAAAAACTGATGACAGTCATATGTATAAACTTTTGAGTTTCACATATACATGCAGGAACAGGTTTATCGAAAACAGTGTAGTTCACAGCTACACTACCCGAGCAAGAAATGATATCCACTTGCCAAATAACCAGGATATGACATACAAGAAATCACTTGTATATGCTGGCCGATTTTATTTTAATATGCTTCCTCGGGAGATTAAGGATGCAGATACACAGAGCTGCTTTAAACACAAGTTAAAATCATTTTTGGTTGACAATTCTTTTTATAATATCAGTGAATTTACTGAAAGGTGCACAGGTCTGATCAATGGAGAGAATGAAGGTAATGGTTGTAAAAATAGCACCGTTGTGACTGTAAATTTAGGTTTAATGTAAACTGATTGTATATTTTTGTAGTTGGTTCTGTATGTAAAGTGGTGTTACTTTTGAAATCTGTTTTTGTAATTATTTAAGACTGACATTTTATGTTTATCTAATTCTTTGACATGCTTGTAGTATGAATGTACTTGATCAAAGGCTAATAAAATTATTATCTATCTATATATATTGTAATTAATTGTAAAACTTATCACCAGTATAAAGTACTGCTTTGAGTTCATATATAAAGTCTACTAAAAAGTCTGGAGGCAGCAAGCGCGTTATGGTAGTGAATTTTCCAAATATTTTTTAGAACTTTTTTTGTTGTAACATAGAAATATAAATTTTGGTGTATAGTTTACTTTTTATATCATAAACCCACCTACCAAATTTAGTTATCATAGCTTTTTTATCTTTTGAGATAATTTTTTTTTCAAAACCTGGTCGGATTTGCCTGGCTAACGAACTTATCCAAGCCACTTACGAAAGAAAGGTATGCCAAATTTTATCAAAATCTGCCATATATATATATATATATATATATATATATATATATATATATATATATATATATATATATATATATATATATATATATATATATGTATATATATAGTGAGCCTGGGTTTAGCAGATTTAACGAATTTCTCATTTAACAAGCAAATTTTGGTGATTTTAAAGGACTTGTGTAAGAAACAATGCTAAAATGTATCTGATTTAACGAGGCTGCTTTTCAGGCGATTTCGTTTTAGCAGGATAATTATTGTGCTGACCCGTTCGCATTTTTATTGGGATACACAGATGTGTGAAAGTAAACAAAAGGGGTTCGTCTTTCTGCGAATTTCGCTGTATCTCTAAATATATGACCATTCAGGCACCCTAGAACTAGATGCACATGTTTCTTGATTGTGACATGACACTAATGGGTAATAAATTTTATTGTACACAACACAAGACAAAATATTTATGGGTTCTTCCACTCACACAATGATAGAGTCCCTTTTACCACTTGAAATCAACGTTTATTAGTTCGTTACAACTGTACATTTGTGTGGTTTTTTTTGTATTTGTTTAAATCTTGAAACTTGCACCTTATTCCTATCAGGTCCGTGTCCGGTATTAAAAGGAAACGTCTTACTATCGAAGAGGAAATGTCGATATTAAAATAAGTGAAAACGGGAACGAAAAAAAGTGCTGTTTGTAGGCAGTACGATATTGCATCGTCTATATTATCAACAATTTTAAAGTGCGAGAATGTTATTGTCCAGGCTAGTGGTTCCAACACTATTATTAGCAAGAGACAATTCGGAAAACAACCGACATGGAGAACTTGGACAAAGCATTGTTTGATTGGTTCAAATATCAGAGACCCTCAAACATTGCTATAAGTCTATTTCTCCAGGAGAAAGCTGTTTCTCTTGGTAGAGAAATGGGATATGGAGATAATTTCCAGTGGTCTACAAGTTGTATTTCTCGTTTTAAACAAAAACATTCAATTAATTCAGGAAAAGTTTCTGGGGAAGCGAAATCTGTAAATAAGAAGTCACACTGATTGGCTTCAAAATACCTTCCCACAAATATCCGAGGAATATCAGGCATGTGATGTCTTCAATGCAGACTAGACAGTACTTTTTAACAAAATGTTGCCGGACAAAATTCTAATATTCGAAAACAAAAAATGTGTTGCTGGGAAGTTATCCAAAGAGCGACTGACTATACTAGTTTGTGTATTATGACGGTTCTGAGTTTCGAAGACTATTTGTTACTGGCAAAGCACAAAACTAAGTTGGTTTAAGAATGTAAAGAGTTTGTCGGTGAAATATGTTGCTAATAAAAAGGCATGGGTGACTGGTGATATTTTAAAAATCGAAGTAGAAGGTTGGGATAGAGAACTGGAACGAAATGATAGAAAAATGTTGCTTGTGGTGGATAATTGTGCGGCACATCCACAATTGACGAGTTTGACGAACATCAAACTAGTTTTTCTGCCACCTAATACCACATTTGTACTGCAGCTTTTAGATCAGCGAATTATCAACTCTACTCATTGCTAAGTACTATGTGTATGCAAAATAGAGGTCCAAACATCACAGTTTTTTTAACGAAATAACATTATATCAGCTTAAATATAGATTTCATCACTTTCTAATAACATAGAAAAGCTAATCCTTCTTAAAAAAAATGTTGTTTTATGGTTACGAAAAACTATGTTTAATAATACACTTTATTAAAACAAAACAAAAAGAAACATTACACATCCGTTCCATATTTTTCGCAGAGTTTTATTATACACTATTCCACATACTTTAAATCTTCCTTTTTTTTCTTGACACACACCTTACCAACGGGTTCCTTTGACCCATAAAAGCTGCTTGTATTCTGCTACCACTGTGGCATTGATCCTGACATCTTTCTATTTTTGAATGAAGTCTTTACAAAGTCAGCGTAACTTGCTTTGATTGAATATTTTCTATAACAGCCACAATAGTTTCAAATGACCTTGGTGAGGCCAACAACAAGCTACATACAGCATCTTCCTCCCTAATGTCTACACCAGTTGCTCTCAATTGACCCAACGTTGTTTCAAATTTCATTAGAAAATCTTCAAATTTCTCATTTTCTTGAAATTTCATTGGTTTCGTCCTTAAAAACATTTGCCTTGGTATGCACCTTTTTTCATACATTTCTTTTAAACTCTTCCACATAGCATATGCGGTTTCTTTATTCATAATTATATCAATCTGGGAATCCTCAATACATTGAACAATAATTGACTTACATTTATTATTCTTCTCTTTCGCTTCTTGTTTGTTCTTATATTTTCATCTACCTTTAGCATCATTTTCACAATCTTCATCACTATTTACATCATCATTTTCTCAAAAAAAAAGGGAACTTGAAAATGGCCGGTGCTGGTATTGGTATAATGAAAACTACAAGTGTGAAAAATACTTTCAACATAGATTTGTTGAATGGAAATAACTATCAAGCATGGAAATTTCGAGTATTAGGCATTTTAACGCAGCGAAACGTTGTTCCTTTTTTTATATTTCAACAACACACCACGAGGGCTTACAGCCTAAATACTATAAGTGTCGAAAAGGAGGAAAGAGGCAGCTTGTGAATTCTGGACTTGAAGGTTTGGAGGACAAGGAAAAACCTGTGCCGGCAAGGAATTCCACAACTTGGAAGTCCTCGACACAAAAGAGCGTGCATAACGGACAGTAAAAGGGTGCATTCGCTCTGTTCCCCTGGTAGATCTGTTGGGGGCAGCAGGTGGAGGAACTATGGAAGAAAGCTCCTCTGAGCAGTGGCCGTGCAGATATCTATTAAACAGAGAGGTCAACAACGGCACGTCGGTGGGCAAGAGATGGCAGCCTTTGCGTGAGGGTAGGGTCACCAATGAGACGTATAGCTCTCTTCTGAATGGAGTCCGGGATAGCACGTGTAGAAGCTGCAGCGGTACCCCAGATGTAGGAGCAGTATTCGAGGTTTGGCCTTATTTGTGAAGTATATAAGGTATAGAGATGAGCTGGTGAGAGATTTCGATCCACAGAAATGCCAACAAGTGAAAAGGACTCATTACTTTGAATAACTTGGTTGCTCATTGTGATGGGTCTAGGGCTGTTGTATCTCTTATGAGATAGAAAGCAAGACTGAGATTTGGTGGAGTTGCCTTGTACAAGATTTCTACTTCCCTAGTCTAATATTTTTTTGAGATCCACAGAGACAGAACCCTCAATGAGTCTGCGATCCTCATCTAATTGGGCTAAAGAGACAGGCTTAGAATATTGTATATTTGAGTGGAGGGTGCTGTCGTCCGCGTAACTGTGAACTGGGTTGGATGTGCTAGAGAGGAAGTCATTGATGTGGAGCAGAAACAAAGTAGGTGCTGAAGCTGAACCTTGAGGGACCCCTGCATTAATTGGATACAGTTTAGAGGAATGGCCATCCACGACAACAGAAATGCTCCGGTTGGAGAGGAAATTTGCTGTCCAGGTACAGAGTTTTTGTGGTAGGCCATAGGCCGGGAGTTTACTAAGCAGCGCTGCGTGCCAGACCTGGTCGAATGCTTTGGATATGTCTAGAGCGACAATCTGGGATTCACCGTGTAGTTCCATAGACTTGTTCCAAGAATGGGTGACAAAAGAATGGAGGTCGCCAGTTAATCTGCGCTGACGGAATCTATACTGCCTGTCATGGATTAGACTGTGTTTTTCAAGAAATTTTTGTAATTCGGTGTTTATATACTTTTCCATCACTTTAGAGACGACTAAAAGGAGATAAATAGGCCTGTAGTTGCTAGGAAGCGCTTTGGATCCTTTTTTTGGGAACGGGTTGTACTCAAGCAGTTTTCCAGTTATTAGGGAATATGCCTCTATTGTAAGATGCCTGAAACAGACGAGTCAGGACAGGAACAAGTTCTGGTGTGCATTTTTTGAGAACAATTGCTGGAATCTCGTCAAGGCCAGAGGCTTTCCTGGTATTAAGAGAAGAGAGCATCTTTCGTACTTTTTTAGTTTTGAAAATGATATCCGTCATTTTATGCGTGACATTGGGGACTGTTGGTGGTTGAACATTTGGAGGTGGGTTGAAAGTAGAATTGCCGGCGAACAACGAGGCAAAAAGTTCAGCCCTGCCCAGGGCGGTAGAAACAATGTCATCCCCCGAAACAAGAGGTGGGAACGTGCTCTTGCAGAAATTATTCCCAATAGATTTAGCAAGAGTCTAGAAGGGTTTGCTGCCGTTGGAGCTTGAGAGGACTTTGTTTTTGATGTGGTTATTAAACAAGTTTTTTGCCTCAGAAAGAATGCGGACATAGCAGTTTCTTGTGTCGTTAAATGCTTGACGGTTTTCTTGACTGGGATTGTGTAGAAGCGTTTTGTAAGCTTTGATCTTTTTAAGTCTGGCCTTGTCACAGGATTTAGAGAACCAGGGCTTTTGAGGGGCTGAAGAGGTTTTCTGTGTACGTTGAATAAATAATTCCATGCCAGCTTGGATAATTTTGGTGACGTTTTGTGACATATCAGACGGGTCAGGATGAGAGAAGCAGACAGACGCCCATGGAAATGAGGAAAAGTAATCCCGCATTTCGTGCCAGTTCGCGGATATGTAGTGCCAAACGATACGTGGGTATGATGACTGTGTGACCTCGGGTTGCATTGCGCAGGAAGCAGTGACCATGCCGTGGTCTGAGCGACAGGGGGGGGGGGGGGGGGGCTAATATCTTATAGCATTCAGGTTTTTTAGTAAGGAGGAGATCCAAGGAATTTGAGCTGTGTGTTGGGATGCGAGTAAAGTAAGTAGGTTGCTGAACCACATTAGCTAAATAATTGCTGACTGCAAAGGCCTTCGCTGCCCTCCCTTGTGGATCGGTTTTTGAAGATCCTAGCCATTCTTTATTATGGACATTGAAGTCACTAAGAATAGTGACCTCGGAGAAAGGATATTCAGAAATCAGATGGGCGTTTTTTTCAGAAAGGTAGTCGAAGAGCTGGACAAAGTTGTTGTCAGAAGGTGACCAGTAAATACAACACATGAATTTAGTTGCAGCCCCGAGAGAGAGTTTCATCCAAAGTATGTTTTTTCTTCCAGCTTCTAAATTCGGGATTATGGTGCAGATTGCTACGGACGTATGCGCAAACGCGTCCCAGCAATCTAAAGGAAGTAAGGAGCTCATACCCCGGGAAATTATGTGATTAGTGGCTGTTTTGGCACTGATTTGGGTTTCAGTTAGGAATAGGAGTTGGGGCCTATTAGCCTGGAGGAAATGGTGGACGGAGTTCAGGTTAGAATTTAGGCTACATATATTCGAGGATATGTTAAATCTTGATGCCGGCGCCCCCTGCACACCCCTCTCCCGGAGATCCGAATGGAGGGGTATTTTATCTCCGGAATCTTTTGTACAAGGAGGAACCATAATCATTTTTGTTTATAAGGGTAACCGACTTATACACCAGAACCGGAAACGTCTGTTGGGAGTTCACCACCCTTGATGTAAGGGGTGGTACCTCCTCGGCCGTGAAAAAGATCCTTTACTATCATGTAAAGGAAAAGTCCACTACCACCTGCCTGTGATTAAATGATTGTTACAGAATATAAAGCTGAAGATTATGCTGATGACAAAAAGAATCAAGAACAAAAATTAGACTAATGACAATCCTGTCTTAACAGGTAACAACTCTAACAATTGGAAATGTTCCGGTACCTTGGGAATATTATTACAGATAATGGTAAATGTGGCAAAGAACTGAAAAGGCGGATCATCGTGCCAAAAAAATCCAATATAAAAATACCCCACTTAGTAAAAACATTTTGACTTAAACCTGAGAAAGATGTTCATCGAGACATACATATGGAGTGTTTATAGTGTATACAGCGAAAAGCTTGACAAGAAGATAATACAAGCTTTTGAAATCTGGACATGCACAAAAGTGCTAGGAAGGTTAGAGAAGAAATATGCTTGAAGAAAGAAATTAAGAGAAAGGCAAAATTTGTTGGAACTATTCTGACATATAATAACTTTCTGATGATATTATTTGAAGGACACCTTAGTAGACAAAAGAAAGAGGAGGATCTAGGGAAAATCATCTGGAGAATATGGTCCAATTGATGAAGTACGAAAGTTACAATGAAATGAAAACCACTGTTAGAGACAGCATATCATGGTTAGCACGAAAAGGTGATATCGCCTTTAGACTGTGATGATGATGATAGTAAATCAAAGATTGTCACCATAACAGAAATATTCCTTTTGAATGAATTCATTTGTTCATTTCATATGCCGTATTGAAATATTTCTTTTGAATGAATGTATTTGTTCACTTCATATGCCACATTGAAATATTACTTTAGCATTTTCTATTTTTCTTTATATTAATATAAATAATGCACCCTTTATGACAATCAGAACATGCAGACGCTTACCTCTGGAGCCTCTCCAACTATCCATTTGCAATCAGGACTAAAAGCCTCAGGTCCATTACATAATTTATCTAAAACCGCATTGCCTAGACTTGGAATTCGATGAAGTAATTGTTCTAGCAGAATATGGAAGTGATCCCAGTCTTGAGGTAAACTCCTATCTCTACTGCTGGCTGAAAGTTGATTACTTAATATTAGAAGGGGACTAAACATTTCAGCGAGAAAAGTAGATCCAATTTAGAAAATTAGAAATTAGTTATTGTGAATTTAAATATTCAATGCTTGTCTAATAAAATAGAAGAGACTTTTTTTTTATTTCAACAACACACCACGAGGGCTTACAGCCTAAATACTATCGTACCGTGGGTGTCGACAAGGAGGAAAGAGGCAATATGTTAATTCTGGACTTGAAGGTTTAGAGGTTCGGAGGAGAAGGAAAAACATGTGCCGGCAAGTAATTCCACAACTTGGAAGTCCTCGGGACAAACGAGCGGGCATAACAAGATGTTCTATGTCTGGTGACCTGGACAGTAAAAGGGTGCATTCGCTCTGTTCCCCTGGTAGATCTGTTGGGGACAGCAGGTGGAGGAACTATGGAAGAAAGCTCCTCTGAGCAGTGCCCGTGCAGATATCTATAAAAGAGAGAGAGGTCACCAACGGCACGTCGGTGGGCAAGGGATGGCAGCCTTTGGGTGAGGGTAGGGTCACCGATGAGACGTATAGCTCTCTTCTGAATGGAGTCCAGGATAGCGAGTGTAGAAGCGGCAGCAGCACCCCAGATGTGGGAGCAGTATTCGAGGTTTGGTCTTATTTGTGAAGTGTATAAAGTATAGAGATTAGCTGGTGAAAAGTATTTGCGAGCCCGGAAGAGGAAACCTAATTTCTTAGCAGCCGCTTCTGCAATTGATGTGACATGTTGGTGCCAATTGAGATTGCGATCCACAGAGATGCCAACAAGTGAAAAGGACTCATTACTTTGAATAACTTGGTTGTTTATTGTGATGGGTCTAGGGCTGGTGTATCTCTTATGAGAAAGAAAGCAAGACTGTGATTTGGTGGGGTTGAATTGTACAAGATTTCTGCTAATCTAATTGGGTTAAAGAGACAGGCTTAGAATATTGTATATTTGAGTGTAGGGTGCTGTCGTCCATGTAACTGTGAACCGGGTTGGATGTGCTAGAGAGGAGGTCATTGATGTGGAGAAGAAACAAAGTAGGGGCTAAAGCTGAACCTTGAGGAACTCCTGCATTAATTGGATACAGTTTAGAGGAATGGCCATCCACGACAACAGAAATACTCTGGTTGGAGAGGAAATTTACTGTCCACATACAGAGTTTTGGTGGAAGGCCATAGGCTGGTAGTTGCTAGGAAGCGCTTTCGATCCTTTCTTGGGGACGGGTTGTACTCGAGCAGTTTTCCAGTTACTAGGGAATATGCCTCTATTGTAAGATGTCTGAAACAGATGAGTCAGGACAGGAGCAAGTTCTGGTGAGCACTTTTTGAGAACAATTGCTGGGATCTCGTCAAAGCCAGAGGCTTTCCTGGTATTAAGAGAAGAGAGCATCTTTCGTACCTTTTTAGTTTTGAAAATGATATCCGCCATTTTATGCGCGACATTGGGGACTGCTGGTGGTTGAACATTTGGAGGTGGGTTGAGAGTAGAATTGCCGGGGGAACAACGAGGCAAAAAGTTTAGCCTTGTCCAGGGCGGTAGAAACAATTTCATCCCCTGGGACAAGAGGTGGGAATGTGCTATTGCAGAAATTATTCCCAATAGATTTAGCAAGAGTCCAGAAGGGTTTGCTGCCGTTGGAGCTTAAGAGGACTTTGTTTTTGATGTGGTTATTAAACGAGTTTTTTGCCTCAGAAAGTATGCGGACATAGCGGTTTCTTGCGTCGTTAAATGCTTGGCGGTTTTCTTGACTGGGATTGTGTAGAAGCTTTTTGTGAGCTTTGACCTTTTTAAGTCTGGCCTTGTCACAGGATTTAGAGAACCAGGGCTTTTGAGTGGTTGCAGAGGTTTTCTGTGTATGTGGAATAAATAATGCCATGCCAGCTTGGATAATTTTGGTGACGTTTTGTGAGATATCAGAGGGGTCAGGATAAGAGCAGCAGACAGACGCCCATGGAACTGAGGAAAAATAATCTCGCATTTCGTCTCAGTTCGCGGAGTTGTAGTGCCAAACGATACGTGGGTGTGATGACTGTGTGACCTCGGGTTGCATTGCGCAGGAAGCAGTGACCATGCCGTGGTCTAAGCGACCCAGGGGGGGCGGTGACTGATATCTTATAGCAGTCAGGATTTGTAGTAAGAAGGAGATCCAAGGAATTTGAGCTGTGTGTTGGAATGCGAGGAAAGTAAGTAGGTTGCCGAACCATATTGGCCAAAAAATTGCTGACTGCAAAGGCCTCCACTGCTCTTCCTTGTGGATCGGTTTTTGAAGATCCTAGCCATTCCTTATTATGGACATTGAAGTCACCAAGAATAGTGACCTCGGAGGAAGGATATTCAGAAATCAGATGGTCGGTTTTTTCAGAAAGGTAGTCAAAGAGCTGGACAAAGTTGTTGTCAGAAGGTGACCGGTAAATGCAACAGATGAATTTAGTTGCAGCCCCGAGAGAGAGTTTTATCCATAGTATGTCTTTTCTTCCAGCTTCTAAAATGGGGAGTCTGGTGCAGGGTAGATTGCTACGGACGTATGCGCACACGCCTCCATGCAATCTAAAAGAAGTAAGCTCATACCCCAGAAAATTAAGGTGATTAGTGGCTGTTTTGGCACTGATTTGAGTTTCGGTGAGGAAAAGAAGTTGGGGCCTATTGGCCTGGAGGAAATGGTGGACGGAGTTCAGGTTAGAATTTAGGCCACATATATTCGAGAAGGATATTGTAAATCACATTAAACTTGTTGCTCAACAGAACACTGGTTATCACATACTATAGTAAAACAGCATACACTAAAAAACTATAAAGTAAGCACATATTTTTGCTAAGTCTATTTGGACACGGAGGAGTACTTGTAATGATGGAGGAAAACATTGCGACAAAAGATATTAGCCAATAGCTCGACGCATCACAAGAAAAGGTTTTTAAAATCGCAGGTACATTAATCAGGAATTTTAATCCTATAATTTTGGTGGTTTATCATTCTCCAATACGGGGCTTAGATGTTTTTGTTTGAAAACTGGAACAATCTTTGATTAACTTATCTTGTTACACAAAGAGCAATATATCTTTGTAGTGGGATACTATAATATAAACTTTATAAATACAGTGGTGATGCATCCAAAGTCAGCTATTTGAAGAACCATCTCACGTAACTAAGACATTTGCCACTTGCATAAATGATATATTTTCAGATATTAGTCACGATTAACACTGAAACCATCAACACTCACATATTGTATACTCCTGAACTAGACAGGATGAAGAATACTCTGGACGCCCTTTACATCATATGATTACATAAACGTGATGATGAGTCTCATAATGCATATCAAGTATATAGAACATGGTATAAGCAAGAAATTAAAAAAGTCTGGGCACAGCAAGTGCGTTATGGAAGTGAATTTTCATTAAAATGTTTTTAATAGCAAATGCAAGCAGGCACCAATCTGATACCGGTATAGCCTATGTAGTAGAAACAATGTACCAAAATTACTAATTGTTTGAAAATGTACAAAAATTTTCCGAAAATAAACTTAAAATGTTGGTTTCCTAGCCAACAAACCTTAGGTTAATAGCAAATTGAGTTATTGAAATTTGAATAATTTAATGAAAATTCGCTATCAAAACGCACTTACGGTGTCTCGATTTTTTTCTTACAAACATGCATATTTCGATAAAAATGCAAAAATGCATTAACAAATTTGTTCTATGAAAATTAGCTAAAAGTTATAAACCATTAAATCATAAACTTAACTATACAGCCAAAGCATCAACCTAACTAAACCTACAACCAAAGCATCAGATAAACTTAAAATGTTAGGTTCCTAGCCAACAAACCTTAGGTTAATAGCAAATTGAGTTATTAAAATTTGAAGAATTTAATGAAAATTCGCTATCAAAACGCACTTACGGTGTCTTGATTTTTTCCTTACAAACATGCATAATATTTCGATAAAAAATGCAAAAATGCATTAACAAATTTGATCTATGAAAATTAGCTAAAAATTATAGACCATTAAACCATAAACTTAACTATACAGCCAAAGCATCAACTTAACTAAACCTACAGCCAAAGCATCAGATAAACTTAAAATGTTAGTTTCCTAGCCAACAACCCTGAGGTTAATAGCAAATTGAGTTATTGAAATTTCAAGAATTTAATGAAAATTCGCTATCAAAACGCACTTACGGTGCCTAGATTTTTTTCGTACAAACATGCATAATATTTCGATAAAAAATGCAGAAATGCATTAACGAATTTGTTCTATGAAAATTAGCAAAAAATTATAGACTGTTAAACCATAAACTCAACTAAACCCACAGCCAAAGCATCAACTTAACTAAACCTACAGCCGGAGCATCAGAGAAAGGGTCCATTTGAAATGAATTTTCTGTACATATTTTAGTAAAATGAAGGCCAATGACGGCTGAAGCTGAAACTTAAGGGTTCGCAGAACACTCTTCTTGTAACATTTTCTTTTCATAATCCGTATTTGTTTCACGTTATTTGCCCAAATAATGCCAATTTTGACGTTTCAAATCGCCACTTTGACATTTTGAGGAAATCTCCATTTTTTTTCTTTACCTGCCTATAACTTTTTTGTCTTTAAACTTAGAGACCTACATTTTGATATACAGTTCACTTTTTATTATGCAAACTTGCGCGCTAAATTTGGTTGCCCTTACTTTGTTATTTCCGGAGATATAATTTTTTCTGAAAGAAAACAACACTTTCCGAGACAACCTGGGCCGAAAACCACTTATAACTGCCAGATAAATCAACAGAGATTGCAATGACTACTTCCTTAGCCTACACAGATACTAGTCAAGACACAGGGATCAGAGATAGTAGAACAATTACCTGTACCTGTCGCGAACATTCACTGATTTTATCTTAGGAAGGTAACGCAAGCGGAGATCCTGGAGGCAGTTAAAGCAATAGATAGATAGATAGGTGCTTTATTGTCCAAAGATAAAACTCTTATTGACAAGCAAAGTGTTAACATATAAAAGTAAAAGGTGTCAAAATATAAAAATATAAGTTCACAACAAATAGTAATATAAGGGCCTAAGTAACTAGTATAACTATATATAAATAACAATATAAAAAACAATATAAACATAAATACACAGCTAACTAACAATATAATAAAAACACACAATATATAGAAAGCAGTCCAAATGAAAACTCCCAAACAACACCAATCGAATCTGTCACAGTAGTGCATCATTACAAAATTCATCTATTGAATAATAACATTTTGCAATTAAAAATTCCCTAAGCTATTTCCTAAAACTTTCAATGTCACCAATCCTCCTCAAGTTTAGTGGTATCTGGTTAAATATCTTCTTACTATTATATATTAACGACTTCTTTAATAATGATGTGGACGGTATAGGAAGAGGAATGCAGTTCTTTTGTCTTCTATCACGAGAAGAAACTGACCTGATTTCATTTTTGTATTTTTCATGCATAACACATGCAGTCTCCAAAACAAAGAGAGACGGTAGGGTCAATATCCGCTCAGAAACAAATAAAGGTCTACAAGAGTCACGGACACTAACCCCACATAAATATCTGATGGCTCTTTTCTGCAGAATATACACAGAATTGAAAAGATAACCTGCACAAGAGCCCCAGTAACAAATGCCATGTCTTAGATGGGACTCCACAAGTGAGAAGTAAACACTTCTAGATGTACTTTTGTCCAAGCTTTATGAAACAACTCTTAGTGTGTGACAACCTGATGAAAGCTTCTTACATAGATGATTTATATGTGTTTCAAATTTTAACGATTGATCAATGTATAGTCCCAAAAACCTAACACAGCTCCTCTTCCCAAGTTCCTCAGCTGCTAGAGTCACAGCAGACATACTACATTTAAAATGCATGATATTAGTCTTAGAGACATTCAAAGTTAACAGATTTGAAATGAACCAGTTTTCTATCATCTTCATATCCTCTGCCACAGTGCGCTCCAGTGCTCCAACACTATCACTACTCCACAAGATGGTTATATCATCAGCATAGATAGTCATATGACCCTTAATTTTCAACATACACAGGTCATTAATATAGAGTAAAAACAGCAGTGGGCCAAGAACAGACCCCTGCGGAACACCATGGTGAATATGTTGGTACCCAGAGCTAATATGACCAAGTTCAACACTCTGCTGACGATCAGATAAATAGGACCTCAACCATTCAAGCAAAGTCCCCTAAAGCCATAAGTAGGAAGTTTGCCTAACAGTATCCCATGGTCAACACAATCAAATGCTTTAGTGAGATCACAGAATACAGCTGCAGCCACCTGATTGTTATTAAGCGAAAGGTACAGATTTTCAAGAAAAGAAAATATTGCATCATTTGTACCTTTTTTTAGGTTGAAATCAAAACTGGGAAGATGTTAGGATCTTGTGTTTACAAAGAAATACCTGTATTCTATTTTTAATTAATTTCTCAACTATTTTAGAGATGGTAGGAAGTAGAGACAGAGCACGAAAACTA
Organism: Tillus elongatus; assembly: GCA_964006375.1. Taxonomy (NCBI): domain Eukaryota; kingdom Metazoa; phylum Arthropoda; class Insecta; order Coleoptera; family Cleridae; genus Tillus; species Tillus elongatus. Next base: position 197,019,985 of record OZ023263.1, read on the forward strand.
TTTGGAGAATCTGTTTCACCTCCTTTATATGCAAATATATCAAAGTCAACAACAGACTTCAGTGGAATGTCAACAAAATTTCTAAAAGAAATGATACACACTATGACAATAAAATAGTGTGTTTTAAGAGAAAATCTCTTTATTTTATTTAGAATATCCCGTTCAAGTAGGAGGTTAATGCCTGGAGCAAAATTAGATGGGCCATTAACAGCTTTAATCCATTCAAATCCCCAGAATTCGATGCAATTATGCCCATCATGCTCCAAAATAGACATACTGGCGCCGGCGCTTACCCTCATTATGAGGGCCAGCCTGGCTCTGGAGTATATTCGGAGGGCATGGAGTCTGGCCAGGGTTGTATTCATTCCTAAACCTGGGCGTCCAGCAGACCAGGAGAAGTTCCTGAGGCCAATAAGTCTCATGTCCTTCTTGCTAAAAACAATAGAAAAACTGCTCGACCGGCACATTAGAGGTGGTGTACTGGAAGCATATCCCCTACACTGTAGGCAGTATGCATACAGAGTAGGAGTCTCAACAGAAACAGCACTGAACCAACTGGTGCTGAAACTGGAGAATACCCTGGAGAACAGGGAGGTGGTGTTGGGGGCCTTCCTAGACATAGAGGAACACCTCATTCGGATCGGTACTGCCAGCTGTCAGGGAGCGGGGAATAGACGAGACCTGCTGCAGGTGGATCAGTTCCATGCTCAGGGACAGGGCGGTGTTCACCTCACTCGCGGGAGAGACTCTGCTGGCGGGGGTCGCGGCGGGGTGTCCGCAGGGGAGCGTTCTGTCTCCCTTGCTCTGGTGACTAGTCGTGGATGGCCTGCTAGGGAGGTTCTCGGGAGGGGGTACGAGGTACAAGGCTATGCGGACAACATTGTCATCATAGTCTGAGGAAAGGTTACACAGTCAGTGTAAGAGCGCATGCAGACAGCACTGAAAGTGGTGGAAAGGTGGACAGTTCGCCAAGGGCGCGGGGTGAGCCTCGAGAAAGCAACCGTCATACCGTTTACGAGGACGAGAAAGTGGGAGAGCCACAGAACTCTCACTCTGTACGGTAGAAACATCCCAATGGCCAGGGAGGTAAAATATCTTGGGGTCATATTGCACACTAAGCTAACCTGGAATGGTCACGTTGAAAAAATACTGCGTAAGGCAGTTATGACCCTAGCCTTCAATATGGAAAAACGTGGGGACTAAGACCTATTATGGCCCACTAGCTGTACACAAGGGTGGTCAGACCATCGTTAACATACGCGGCACTGGTCTGGTGGCCTAAGGTGACACAATCCAGTGCCAAACAAAAACTAGGCAAGATCCAAAGGATGGCTTGTCTCAGCATCACAGGGGCCATGACGTCAACCCCAACAGCCCCCATGGAGGTGTTGCTGGATCTGCCTCCCCTATACTTAGTTATCATGGGGGAGGCCAGGCTAGGACTATATAGACTAGCCTGCAATGATAGATTGAAGATCAACCGAGGCTGCAGGGGCCACTGTAAAATTCAGGAGATCGTGAAGGAGCCCATGCTTGAAATGAGGTCAGATTTCGCGAGCCCGCGAATCTGACCGCGAGGGATGGCGGGTGGAGAGGCCGGGCCTATCACGGGACGCGCTCGCTTGGTTCACGGACGGATCCGACGGTGAGCGTGGGTCGGGGGCAGGCGCTTATTTGGAAGGACCGAGGGTAAGTTACGGTATTTCCTCGGAGCTCATGCAACAGTCTTTCAGGCCGAAATCTACACCATCTTGCATTGCGTGCGAGAGAACAAGAGAAGGGGCTACACCAACAAGCGGATTCTCATACCCACAGACAGCCAGGCAGCCCTTAAGGCCCTAAGTAGCCCACAGGTAAATTCCAGGCAGGTAAGTGAATGCCGAGACGAGACGAGCGACCTGGCTGGTCTGAATGAGGTCACCCTCATCTGGGTGCTGGGTCACTCGGGGGTCAAAGGCAATGAAGAAGCTGACAGTCTCGTGAAGAGAGGATCAGCAGAACCATTTATGAGACTAGAACCGATCCTGGGCGTGACGACGAGCACTGCCAGGGGATCCATTAAGTCCTGGCTCAGAAACGAACATAATGTGTACTGGGCAGACTGTCCAGGGCTCAGACATGAAGGAGAAGGACCGCTAAGAGAGTTCAAGGTCGGTCAGGTGACAAAAAAGTGATGAAAATTGAGGAACCCAGTTCAAAGAGAGCTGTGGAGCTGCTAAATCTTAGCAGAGGACAGCTCAGGAACATAACAGGACACGTGGCTGTCAGGAAACACCTGCATAAAATGGAGCGGTTTGAGGGGGACCTGGCATGCAGACTCTGCGGCGAGGGGGAGGAATCAGCCCAGCACATCTTGTGCGAGTGTAAAGCTCTGGACCGCAAAAGACAAATGATCTATGGACAGCCTAGACTGGAGACAGAGCAATATAAAACTTCACCCTACCAATTGTTTTGCAGACTAGTTCAAGGCACAGTGATTTTGGAATGGATGGAATAGAAAAGACAAAGAGCATACACAATAAGTCAAAGACTGCGGTACTGTCTGTGCGGCAAAGACGCCGACGAGCCCTAAGGGGAAAAAAAAAGAAGAAAAAACCTAATTATTTTATTTAGAATATTCCATTAGAGTAGTGGGTTAATGCCACCAGCCTCGTAAATTATACCACCGTTCGAGTAGCGGGCGAATGTCATCAGCCCGTAAATGATACCACCATTCAAGTAGGAGGCTAATGTCACCAGCCCGAAGTTACCACCATTTAAGTAGGAGACTAATGCTACTAGCCCCAAATACAACACCGTTCTAGATAGGGGCCCATGAAGTTGCAGAATACCTTCCATTCTACAGGGCAAGCCCAAAATCGTCTTAAGAAGTTTTACCAGCTCTGAGTGGTCATTTCTCGTTTCATTCTGGAAATAAAGCCCTATCACATCCCCTAAATGGCAAAACCCAACGTTAAGTAAAATTGGCTTAATCTGAATGTTTTCTTCAATTTATATTTCAATTTATTATATAATTTTTTTCTTCAGTTTGTCATCAAGTATCATTTTGCTTTGTTAATTAATTACATTGTCAACATTCAATATTCTATTTCACAATAAATGATGTAAACCTTTCTCTTTTCCTTTTATACAGTCCCACCCCACATACAGGCAACAATGGCAAGAATTCAGCCCTATTTAATTTATATCCCGTGCTCAAGTTACTTATATTTGATCTATTTATTTATTATTTTGTTTTAATGACTACAAATGACAATGCATTTTAAAAATTAGCCAGTCATAATTAATAATAAAAGAAAGTTACAACAGAAAGTAAAAAATAAGGGTACCTGGTATTTTTCCATCTTCAAAAGCAGGCTTGGCAACAGGTTCAAACCCTCCAGCTAATAATCTACCATGGTTTTCCCTGAAATATATATGGCCATCTTGATCTCTGACAACTAAAAAATATATCAAGTTAGACCATTTAATTTTTTATAATTACCTTGGATAATGACAATAATATTTTTTAAAAGATCATAACTTGTTCACTTATCTATTTAGCGTTTTATATGTTCTCACGATTAAAATATTTTTATAAGAGATAACGACGTCTTCTAAATTCAGTATATAAAATATACTATTTTAAAAATCTCTATATATGTATAAAGAAATTTCCTGACTCATAAACGCTCAGCAGACTATGAAAGTTAGACATGAGATTTACAGGACATGTTCATTTAAATTAGTAAAAGTGTACTACTTACACACCCTGTATATTCATACAAAAATTGTTTCCAATAGGTTACTAGCTTTCATTAGACACCCCACTCGATAGGGAAAATTTTTCATTTTTTTTTCATGTTTGACCTCCCCCATTATTACCCGTAAGTATTTGATTAATTTATCCATATCTAAAAATGGGCATTAGCCCATAATAAGTCAAGTCTCTAGCTTATAGCGTTTAGCTCCTAGATCTTGTAACAAACATATACACCAGAGTGGGCCTATGAGTGTTCTATTTCCAAGTTTGGTTGGTTTGGTCCACTCCTAGAGATCTCAGCTAACCGCCGGGTTCGTCTAGACCCGACACCCACCAGTGCTAGACCCAAGGCGACATCTCACAGAGTCCTGGTCCCAAGCAGTACCCAAGCGAAGTCGTTTGTCCCTTTCAAAGCACACAGTGGGGGCCTCAAAATCCTGTTGTATACCACTCTCCAGAGATCTCAAGTCTCTCCGGGTCGTTTAGACATGACACCCACCAGCGCTTAACCTAAGGCGGTATTATCTGGAACCCCGCCCCCGAGTAACCACTAATCTAACCACTACGGTCTTTATACATACCATAATGGGCCAGTCAAATAAGGGGTCGGTCTTGGAAATAACTGTTGGAAAGCTAATTATTGTTTTGATTGGTTTATTTGACATCAAATAGAAGTATCCTAGGTTTGTAAGGTGTCTTGACCGCCGCTCTAGTCAGGAAGTTAAAAAATCTGCATAATTTTCTGACATTTTTTAGTATTTTGCTTGTGCCTCCAAAACTGTGCACTTTAGCGAATACTTTATTATTATAAAAATTAAAGAACATTAAATTCTCCATTAAATAAGGACCCTAATTAATCAGGTCGGTCAAGTAGTATGCCTGAAATCGACGGTGAAAAAACAGTGATTTTTACTAGCTTTTCAAAAAAAAAAAACCCGCATTATAGTGACTTTCAATCGTCCGTTACACGGAAACGACCATTCTAAATGAAGAAACGTCTGGACCGAAAGTTGTAGAGCATCAAATTGTGTGTTCAATGAGTACCTTAAAATTTGAATTTGGTTATCACATACGGAGAAATTTCAAAATTTTCTAAGCTCATCATATGCAAAATAATGAAATTAGGTGACATGAATATAATTTTCTGAGAATCAGTATTGTATACAGGGTTCCCACTAAAAACAGCATATCAATTTCCCTAACATTCCCCTGATTTTCCTGACATGCCAAAATCTATTTCCCTGACTTTAATCTTCTACAATTTACCCCCACAATGGGTAACACACTACTACAGAATACAGTAGGTCTCTGCGTCATGGCGGAAAACACACTACCCCATTTCAAATACGAAGCGACCAATGAATGCAAAATTAAAAAACAAAACAATTATGGTCGTTTTGTGGAAAAAAAAAAATAATTAAATAACACACAAAAAGCAAACAGAATTATTTATCATAAAAAGGAAACGAATAATTTTTCTCTGACAGGGATAAAAATTCCCTGACTCTTAGTCAATTCTCACAATTTTCTCCAATTTTTCCCTGACAAAAGTTTTTCTTCTAGAAATTCCCTGACTTTTCCCGGTTTTCCAGACGAGTGGGAACCCTGTGTATATTACACATTGCACTGTTACGTTCCACTACATAGCAGGAATGTGGAGATGTGTTATACAGACACACACACACACACAAAAATAAAGTATCTGAGAAAGCTAGAGCTGAAAGAAAAAATGTATTAAAAATTAAACAAGAAAAAACAGCAAAAGTACTATACACAGAGTTCGTCTATATTGTTCAACACCACAGGGTAGTTCAATGACACAAGTCAGTCCAATTGTAAAAATAAAACTCTGGACGCAGCAAGTGCGTTATGGTAGTGAATTTTCATAAAAATGTTTTTATTGCAAATATGTGTGTTTTCTTTTTAAGAAAGCAGGCATCAATTTTGGTTACCAGTATAACCTATATAGTAAAAACAATGTGCCATGTTTCATAAAAATAACTTTATTGTGTGAAAATGTACAAAAATTTCCAAAAGTAAACTTAAAGTGTTCCCGGAAAAACTCGTTTCTTGGTCAACCTTATAGATTAATAGCAAATTGGGCTATTCAAATATGAAACATTTGATCAAAATTCGCTACCATAACGCACTTGCTGCATCCAGAATTTATTTTCTTACAAACATGCATTATATTTCGATGGAAAATGCAAAAATGCAATAACATAAGGCGTGCTTGATTAAAAAAAAAAAAAAAAAAGAAAATTTGTATCACCAACGACTTATGGGCAAGCCTGTGATTGTAGAAATATTTTTTTAAGATGTAGCTCAAGACCCCCTATAATTAATATATACAATTTTTTTTCATATCTTGTATAATAACGGATATATTGAGCTTTATTGATTTTTTACGAAAATTCGACAAAAATTATATACCATTAAACGATAAACTCTATAGCTAAGACTACTGCCAAGCATTAGAGAAAGGGTCTATTTGAAATGAATTTTCTGGAAACATTTTAGTAAAATGAAGAACAATGACGGTTGAAACTAAGACTTCAGGGTTTGTGAAACATCCTTCTTGAGACATTTGATTTCCATAGCCCGTATTAGATTCAAGTTATTTGCCTAAATGTTGCCGATTTTGACGTTTTAAATCGCAATTTTGACGTTTTGAGGAAAACCCCAATTTATTTTTCTTTAAATGCCTATAACTTTTTTTGTCTTTTGACCTACATAGCTAAATTTTGGTAGCTAACTTACCTATAAGGATCTAAACCCGCGTACTAAATTTGGTTGCCCTTACTTTGTTAATTCCGGAGTTATGATTTTTTTTGCAAAAGAAAACACAAAATTTTCCGGGAAAACCTGGGCAGATTTTCCTGGCTAACGAACTTATCCAAGCCATTTGCAAAAGGAATTTATTTACCAAATTTAATCAAAATCGGCCTATTATTTTTTGAGTTATCGGTGTGATACATATATATATATATATATATATATATATATATATATATATATATATATATATATATATATATATATATATATATATATATATATATATATATATATATATATATATATATATATATATATATATATAACATATAAAAATTGAAACTGACCCCGGATATGTATTCTGGGGGGCCTAATTAGCGCTCATTTGAAGAAATTTTTTCCAAATTTAAAAGTCGAGATCTCCTCATTTGTGAATTTTTTAAAGAAAATTCACTAATAACAAGGCAATATAAATAACAAAATTATTTAACTGAAGGTAATTCAGTTGCTATTTTAAATAACTTAAGGTAATTAAATCTTAATCATAACTCAAGGTTATTAAACTCTAAAAATAACTCAATTTTTAAAAATACAATAGTTATTGCTGGTTTCTGCAGAATCCTTTACATAGGTTCGATTTCAAAATCATTAATAGCAATTGTTAAGCAACAGGAAAACAGAGATTGCTTGATCAATTTTCAATAACTGAAATGTTCCATACCAATAAATTGAAGTCCATTTAATTACGTCCGAAGTCGTCCACAATTATATGGCAATTGATAATGTACATATAAACAAAAAATCACTTGATATATTTTAAAGCAATAAAATGTTCCCATTAATAAATTAGTCTATTACTTCCGCATCGTCACAACATGTGGAAGTATCGCATCGGCAACAAAAATTTCAAAAACTGTTTTTCGCTTAAACGTCGTAAAAAGTGTCAAAACATATAGAAAACATGATCTGGGGACATTTTTTTTTATCTGTCAGTCTGTATGTCTGTTTGTAGCCACATTAACTTTAGAACGAATTTCGATATAGTCTTCAAATTTGGTAAACAGTTAGCACTCGACAAACGAACGGTTCAGATTATTTTTGGGTAAAATCGCTCCAGGGGGTAGGCGATGGGGGGTGATTTGGTGAAAATTGACATTTGTTCGTTAAAACTCGAGTAATATGGTGAATGGTATTTTTTATACTCTTGGTTTGGGGGGTGACAAGGACAAGATTGCCAAAGTCCTCAGAGTCGGGAAGACTGCATCCGAGAGAAAACCACAACCGGTCAAGATTGTGTGTGAAAATCCAGAGCTTGTTGCTAAGGCTATCAAGAATAAAAATAAATTACGTGGAACGACCCACTCTATCTCACATGATCAGACAAGGATGCAGTAGGATGCTTATAAGCTGGTGAAAAAAGAACTCATGGATAGACAGGAGAAGGGCGAGGCTGATCTGACAATTAAGTATATTTCTGGTGTTCCTTCCGAGTGGGCGAAAAAACGAGCCACGTCCCCATTAAGTGTATACTACCAAAACGTTAGTGGACTGAGAACCAAAATTCCAGAATTGTGCAGGGCTGTGGGTAGTTCCTGTTATGACATTATTATCTTGGTTGAGAGTGAGGATTTTTCTGATAGTGAACTACAGTGCAGTCCTTACAACATTTTTAGATGTGATAAATCCAGTTATATGAGTCACAAGGTGATTACATTAAATCTTCCACGGTGAAGTTAGATACTCGGAAGGTGGAGCAATTGTTTGTGAGATGTCACATTGGTTCTGTTAAACTCACTATTGGGGTTGTGTATATTCCGCCTACTTCATCATCTGATCTATATATTACGCACTGTAAGACTACTGAATATGTTATGCAGAGATATCCACAACATGAAGTGTACCTTTTTAGAGATTACAATTTACCTGAAGCTCTTTGGTCTAATGATGAGCAGGGCGTACTGGTTGACTGCCCTGTCTCATCTGCAGCTGTTTATCTTGCAGTGTCATTTGGTTGCCTTAAACTCTTCCAGATCAACCAGTTGTCAAATGGTGGAGATGTTTTCTTGGATTTGATGTTTGCTAGTTCAGCAAATTCATCAGTGGGCCTGGCGGCTGATCCTATTTTTGGAGACTGCACCCATCACAGGAGTATGAATGTTACATACAATTGCAGAACATATCGTTTGACACCCTTCACAGTGAGGAGTACTATTATGACTTTCATGGAGCCGATTATGATGGTCTGAGCTATCTTGCCTCAGTTAACTGGGAACTCTTATTCTCGGGATTGGACTTGAATGCTGCAACTGGCAGATTCTATGAAGTTGTAAAAGCTGGCATCAGTCAGTTTGTGCCAGTGATAAGATTTAAAAATCTAGTTTTCCTAAATGGTTTACAACTGAATTGCGACATCTAACAATTCTAAAGAAAAAGGCTCATGCAAAATATGAGCAAGATAGAACTGATAATAGCTATTTAGAGTTGGCAGGATTTCGATCTCAGTGCAAGGCCCTATCAAATGTGTGTTTATCACGGTACATCCGAGATAGACTCTGAATTTAGGAATGATCCAAAGTCATTCTGGAGATTTATCAATGAAAAACGATCATCCTTTGGCATTCCTTCCACAATGCACTGTGGTGCTTTAGTTGGTGACACTGCACAGGAAATTGCGAATTTATTTGGTTGTTTTTTCTCCTCTGTGTATACAATGAACACTGTTGCAGCTGCGACCGCTTCATCACTGGCTTCTAGCAGTAATAATCGCTCCAGTATGTGTGTGAGCTGTTCCGAAATATCTATTTCTGACAGTTATACAAGGATTTTTACTCTCCATAATAGAGTTGTGACCGGTCCAGATGATGTACCAGATAGTGCTCTAAAACATTGTGCCTGTACACTGAGCGTGCCTCTACATATTCTCTACAATTCATCTTTGCGGTCTTCAATCTCTCCTGATTTCTGGAAGGAGAGCTTCTCGGTGCCTGTGTATGAGAGTAGTGACAGAGTTGAGATAAAAAATTACAGAAGCATCCATGTCCAATCATCAATTCCAGAAGTGTTCGATGCCCTGGTTTATGACCAGCTGTCATGGTCATGTAACAGTCTTTTGGTGCCGCAGCAGCATGTTTTTTTTTTGTGCCAACAGGTCCACAGTTACTAACCTGATTATTCTTCAGTCAACGATACTGGATGCCTTGGAGCCTGGTAAGCATGTTGATGCCATATATACTGACTTCAGCAGGGCCTTTGATACAGTCGATCATTCACTCCTGCTATCTAAATTACACGGGCTTGGCTTCAATGATTGTTTGGTGGCCTGGTTTGAGAGTTTTCTGATTGGTAGAGCACAGAGACTCAAAGTTGCTGGATTTTATTTAGATGTTGTTCACATGACATCTGGTGTCCCGCAGGGAGGTCACTGTTTACCACTTTTATTCAATCTTTTTATTAACGATGTGGTCCATATCTTTGCTGGAAGTGAGTGTTTGCTGTTTGCCGATGATATGAAGCTGTTTAAGGTGATAACTAGCCTTCAGGATTCTCTGTTTTATATTCAAAATTGTGAATGGTTTTGTGGACTCCGATGAGATTCTGGACATAATCCGCCTGAATGTACCTAACAGAGTGTTAAGGTCATATAACTTGTTTTTTGTCCCATTCCACCGGACTAATTATGGACTTAATTCACTTATCGATAGATATCTACGTATTATGAATGAGATCACTGAGGTGGACAGTTTAGACATCTTTTGTGTTTCAATGTCTGCTTTCAGAAGGCATATGGTTGCGTCTGTTGTTGCAGTGAACTGCTGAACTCACTGTGTATCTTTTGTGTACCAGTTCTGCTGTGATTCTTTGTGGATTTATGTGTGCATATTTGATTTGTTTTGTACTTTTACTTGTATTGTAGCACTTAGTGGGGTTTCCCCATATAAATTAAATTAAATGAAATATAACGTTTTAGGGTTTGTTTATTAGAAAGCCTCCAATTTCATTGAACATCTGGTATTCTGTGCTGAAACTAAATTAGGGGTTGAATGTGTGGGGGTGGAATATTGGTGCCAGAAATTTAGAATTTTGTTTGCTAAAACAGTGTAAAAAGTCTCAAAACATATAGAAAACTGTATTCTGGAACAAATTTTTTTGGTCTGTCGGTCGGTCTGTCAGTCCATATGTCTGTCTGTTAGTAGATGCAATAACTTTCCAACGAATTGAGATATCATCTTCAAATTTGGTATCCAGTTAGCACCCAACAAAAGAACGTTTAGAATTGTGTATGGGCAACATCGGTTCAGGGGGTAGGGGATAAATGAGGGGTGATATGGTGAAAATTTAAATTTTTTCGTTAAAACTCCAGTAATATAACATTTCAGAAGTTGATGGGTAGTGGTTTTCGATGAGAGAGAGGTTAGGTAATGGACCCTAAATTCATTCCATGAGAATGCCTTCCTCTAGAAAATAAATTCGCAGCTATGTGGAAGTTATGATTCAATTTGCAGCACTATTTAAATTAGGCACATTTATCACAAGTTATACAGCAGTAACAAGTACTTAATTGTGATGAGACGAAGATATGAAGGTAAGGAGATATTATGCAGGAATCACCTGAAAGTTACCTTAGGTTCTGGAATTAACTTTGCGAACCCAAGAGAGTGGCCAGAATAATAAGAAACAGCGGCAGTCAGGGATTCACCTGGATATCAAGCGATCAGCAGCTACGGTTTTATTGAAACATGCAGGAACAATTAGATTGTTGTGACGATAGGCGGAAACTTTGTAACTCCGTCTGCAAAGGCCACTCTAAGACACGAAAGAACTCAAATTATGAAAGAAAAATATCAACAAATGAGTGACTTACGCTTTCTGCTACAGTAGCCTTAGCAAAAATACACTAACACACAATAAAAATAAAGGCAGAAAGATCAACAATTGTATAGGATGCCTCTACGTGTAGTATGTTACTACTTATCACACAGCTAGATATTCGACATCGTTCGTATGGGGCAGGTTACGTATCTAGTACTGCCGCGGCAGTAGCGAGATATAACAGAGGAGAAAAGAGAGAGCGTACAAGCAAGTCCACAGGAAAACATACCAGCCAGGGTGCTGCTGTTGATAGTATACTTTTTCGCCAGAAAGTGTTTTTTATGTGGCCAGACACATAAAAAAAAGGTATTGGCATAGCCTGTAAACGATTAGAAATGAATTTGCGAGAAAACTATTATACTATTTATTAATGACGAGGAGCTAATATTTTATTCAGTAACGCACCGTTACAACATGAAATAAAATCTCTGGACACAGCAAGTGCGTTATGGTAGCGAATTTTATTTAAAATATTTTTTATAGCAAATGTTTTTTTTTTATGAAAGCATGCATCAAACTTGGTTGCCTATATAGTAGAAACAATGTATCAATTTCGTCGAAATAAATTTATTGTTTCAAAATATATAAACATTTTTCAAAAGTGTGGATGCAGCAAATGTGTTATGGAAGTAAATTTCCATTAAAATGTTTTTAATAGCAAATGCGAGCAGGCATCAATCTGATTATCGGTATAGCCTATGTAGTAGAAACAATGTACTATATTTTATTAAAATTACTTATGGTTTGAAAATATACAAAAAAATTTCAAAAATAAACTTAAATGTTGGTTTCCTAACCAACAAAGCTTACGCTAATAGCAAATTGAGTTATTGAAATTTGAAGGATTTAATGAAAATTTAGTAAATTTGCAGATTAGCTCCGGAACGCTTTTCAAAAAATTGTTTTCAGAAATATTACTAGGACCCCACCTGGATGCATAAACCACAAGAAAAATTTCTGGTTCACACCCCCCAAGGAAGTTACGGGACTGGGAGTGAATAGGGGTGCTGGGCGGGGTAGGTAGTAAAAAGTAAATATGAGCAGAAAAAGCGAAGAAAACTGCTTAAAAGCTGTCTATTTGAAGCCATATCCCCATTAAACCCCGCCTACCCCGCACAGCACCCCTATTCGCCCCCAGGTCACGTAATTTCCTTGGGGGGGTATGAACAAGAAGTTTTTCTTGTGGTTTATGCAACGAGGGTGGTTGTATGCACACAAGGGGGGAAGGAAAAGGGCTTAGACGAAGCAGACCCCTCCTCTTCGACTTGCGGTAGGGTTGGGTGGTGGGCTGCTTCGTGTTGGGGATTTTCCTTCCCCCCACGCGTGCATACAACTACCCTCGTTGCATAAACCATAAGAAAAACTTCTTGTTCATACCCGCCAAGGAAGTTACAGCACCTGGGGGAATAGAGGTACCGAGCAGGGTAGGCAGGGTTTACGGGGATATGGCTTCAAAATGTGAAAAAGACAACTTTCAAGCCCGTTTTATTCGCATTTTCTGCTCATATTTCCTTTTTACTACCTACCCCGCCCAGCACCCCTATTTACACTTGGTCCCGTAACTTCCTTGGGGGGTGTGAACAAGACATTTTTCTTGGGGTGTGTGCATCTAGGGGGGCTCTAGGCAAGTTTCTGAAAACAGTTTTTTGAAAAGCGTTCGGGAGATAATCTGCAAATTTACCGAAAATTCGCTACCAAAACGCACTTACTCCGTCCAGATTGTTTTCTTATAAACGCATCATATTTCGATAAAAAAATGCAAAAATGCATTAACGAATTTGTTCTACGAAAATTAGCTAAAAAAAAATATAGACCGTTAAACCATAAACTTCACTAAACCTGCAAATAAATATCCAAAAAGGCATCAACTTAACTAAACTGAAATGAATATTTTGTAAATATTTCAGTAAAATGAAGGGCAATGACGGTTGAATATGAAACTTAAGGGCTAGGTGAAAACTGGATCATTGTGATGGGTCTAGGGCTGGTGTATCTCTTATGAGAAAGAAAGCAAGACAGATTTGGTGGGGCTGAATTGTACAAGATTTCTAGTTCCCCTGTCTAATATTTTTTGGAGATCCACGGAGACAGAATCCCCATGAGATGTTTTTTAAAACCAACTTGTAGTTATCCGCAAAGCCCATTATGTTATTTTTCTCTAATTTAGTACCCAGGCTGCGTTTACATAGGTGTTACTATGGTTCAAGATGGAAGATTCTAGATTAATAGGAAATTGAGTTATTAAGGGTTTGCAGAACACTCTGCTTGCAACATTTTCTTTTCACAATCGGTATTGGTTTCACGTTCTTTGCATAAACACTGCCAATTTTGACGTTTAAAATTGCGAGTTTGACGTTTTGAGGAAAACTCCAAAATTTGTTTCTTTAACTGCCGATAACTTCATTGTCTTTAAAGCTAGAGACCTAAATTTTGGTACAAAGTTCACTCTTTATAATACAATACACACGTACCAAATTAGGTTGGCCTTACTTTGTTATTTATGGGAAAACCTGGTCCGATTTTCCTGGATAACGAACTTTTTCAAGCCACTTGCAAAAGGAAGGTACTCACCAAATTTGATCAAGATCGGTCCATTATTTTTTGAGTTATCGGTCAGATATATATATATATATATATATATATATATATATATATATATATATATATATATATATATATATATATATATATATATATATATATATATATATATATATATATATATATATAAACACAGATCTCATTAGCGAATTTAAAATAAAAAAAATTCGCTAAAATTATAATATTTATCAGTACACTGTAATTTAATTTTGGTCAAAATTAATAACCATTTTGTGGCATCTTTATAGTAGAGGGGCTTAAGTTTTGCTCCACAAAAGTAGAGCAATACCAAGTTGTGACACTATTGTGAGACAACTAACAGGATCTTAACCTAAACACAATAACAAATAAACAATCAATCTGATTAAAGGCAAAGTCTTCGACTTGCCCAGATACTTTTTTGAATTTCCTTGAGCTATATCTACATTTGATTTCTACAGATGACTACAACTTCATCGTAGGCGATATAAATATTAATCTGTTGTCAAACTCAGAAACTTGTCATAAAACATCTCAAAAATTGTAGAACAAGTCTAAAAACTCAGACTTACAGGATGCTTAGATAAATATAAGCTTTCCAATTGACAATTCGGTTTTAAAGCGGAAACTTTCACCATCGCTAACAAAAAGGTAAGTTTTTAGTGAATTTTCTTAGAAAAAATTCTTTTGAATTTAGAAAAAATTTCTTCAAATGAGCGTGATCTAGGACCCCTAGAACCCATATCCGGGGTCAGTTTCAATGTTTATATGTTTATATATATATATATATATATATATATATATATATATATATATATATATATATGTATCACATCCATAACTCAAAAAATCATGGACCGATTTTGATAAAATTTAGCACGTGGCTTTCTTTTCTAAGTGGCTTGGATAAGTTCGTTAGCTAGAAAAATCGGAAGAGGTTTTCCAGGAAAATTTTGGATTTTCTTTCGAAAAAATTTTTATCTAAAAAAATAGGAAAGCTATGGTAACCAAATTTGGTACGTAAGTTTATGACATTAAAAGGAAACTATATACCAAAACCTATATTTCTATGTTAAAAGAAAAAAAAAGTTAAAAAAAAAAAAATAATTCGTGCCAGATCATTTCTATGAAAATTCACTATCATAACGCACTTGGTGCGTCCATACTTTTTTTCTTTTGGAAATAGGGAGAGGACACCTTCATAGGTACCCAAATATAAGAGAGAAGTTTGATTTGAAAAATAACCAAGTCATTCATCACTTTCGTATATGATTACTTCAGACATCACTTCACCCTTTGTTATAACATATAAAAATATATAATCATAATATATTTAAAATTAATGCATATATTACTGTATGATGAAGTCATTTTGTGTTCGGTTAAGTTGATATGTATCTGTATCGAACTACAATACTAAAAAAACAAATGTTAAAAATAAAAAAGCCTGCTCGATTACACTATTAATTTGGCAGGAAAAAATCTATTTTATAAATAAAAGGACTTTCTGTTCACAATACATAAATAAACAAAGCAAGTGCGTGCATACACATTTCATTTTTGAATCAGACGGGATAATTAACTTGTGTTTTGTGCAGTATTCGGAAAAGATCACTGGGTTGCTCAAAGTCTGTCTCCAGACGCTAGTCTTTCCCTGCATGGTGGGTTTGCTGAGCAGGTCTCGCGTTAATAAGAGGCATGTACACGATAGACAAGTAGATATGTCTAAATTTCTGCCCGCTGAGAGGGTGGGGTAACCTGATTACTTCATATCTGTATTAATTGTACATGCGTTTTAATTCACAATACCACTTCTTAAGTTATTTTATGAAGATGTAGAATTGGAACTCGAGGGTACCTTTCTTGTGCACTGAACAACATATGACAAGTTGCGAAAAATGTGAAATTCTTTGCTTGTGCTTGAAAAATTTAAGTTACTTGTTGAACACACAATTTAATGCTCTACAACTTCATTCCACACATTTTTTCATTTAGAATGGTCGTTTCCATGTGATGGACGTTTCAGTCACTATAATGCGTTTTTCAGAAAAGTTGGTTAAAAACACCATTTTTTGACCGTCAATTTCAGCTATACTACTCCATCAAATTTTATAAATTAAATACTTACTTGACGTAGAATCTATTGGTCTTGAATTTTTGTTAAAGCGAAGTATTCGCTAGCACGCACTGTGTCGGAGCTGGAGGCGAGAAACTGAAAAACGTCCGAAAATTTCGCGGTTTTTTTGGATTCTTTGACTCAAGCAGCGGTCGAGGGTCCGTGTAAACCTAGGATACTTCTATTTGAGGTCAAATGAATCGATCAAAGCACTAATTAGCTTTCCAATACTTATTTCCCCATAATAGACCCTAATTTGACTGGCCTATTATGTGTTCAATTTTATTTACTGTTGTTTTTTATGTACCGCCAACCTGGAAGAATCTACAGCCAAGATCAATCTATTGATTCATTGATAGTCAACGTACCGGGTGTCAGGGAATCCAATCCTGGTATAGGTTTTGTGTGCAAATAATAATGTTCAACAGCATGGAGAGGTACTTTCACATACGGCTCTGACATCTGTCCAACGCCTCTAGCCCAAAAACCAGCACAATTCACAAAATATTCGCAATCTATTGGTCCTAAATCAGTATGGACACCAGACACTCTCAGGTTTGTGTTAAGGACTTTCTGAACAGTGCAATTCTCAATAACTTTTACACCTTAAAAAAATAAAATGTTATCAATTGCAAAAAGAGGAACAAAGAGCTGACAAGTTTTGCTATATATATATATATATATATATATATATATATATATATATATATATATATATATATATATATATATATATATATATATATATATATATATATATATATATATATATGTTCAGAAAGATTTCTGCGGTCTTTAAAGTGAGACATACTTGGTTCTCGAGTTGAACCACGTCCAGAATTTATGGAAACTCGACGTTTCGGCTCCTGTTTTGGAGCCATTTTCAAGAGGTAAAGGAAATATGTAAGGACACTCTAAGGCCTCAATCTGCCTACCCCTTAGAGTGATGGACAAAGGAGGGTAAAGGAAATATGTAAGGGCACTCTAAGGCCTCAATCTGCCTACTCCTTAGAGTGGCGGACAAAGGTGGGTATAGGAAATATGTAAGGACACTCTAAGGCCTCAATCTGCCTACTCCTTAGAGTGGTAGACAAAGGTGGGTAAAGGAAATATGTAAGGACAATTTAAGGCCTCAATCCCTCTGAGGCCTAGGGTTGAACACACTGAGACCTCACAGACGATCTCCGGCGAGATTTGGGGAGTAGGCAGATTGAGGCCCCGTAATCGAGCTACAACAACCCAACCCACCTTTGTCCACCGCTCTAAGGAGTAGGCAGATTGAGGCCTTAGAGTGTCCTTACATATTTCCTTTACCTACCTTTGTCCACCACTCTAAGGAGTAGGCAGATTGAGGCCTTAGAGTGTCCTTACATATTTCCTGTACCCACCTTTGTCCACCACTTTAAGGAGTAGGCAGATTGAGGCCTTAGAGTGTCCTTACATATTTCCTTTACCCACCTTTGTCCACCACTTTAAGGAGTAGGCAGATTGAGGCCTTAGAGTGCTCTTACATATTTCCTTTACCCACATTTGTCCATCACTCTAAGGAGTAGGCAGATTGAGGCCTTAGAGTGTCCTTACATATTTCCTTTACCTCTTGAAAATGGCTCCAAAACAGGAGCCGAAACGTCGAGTTTCCATAAATTCTGGACGCAGTTCAACCCGAGAACCAAGTATGTGTTATATATATATATATATATATATATATATATATATATATATATATATATATATATATATATATATATATATATATATATATATATATATATATATATATATATAATGAAGTTCGTTTCTTTCAAAACATATTTTTTGTGTTACTAGACTAACTTAGAAAATATACCCTCACAATAAAGGTTGAAGTAAAAACCAAATGTAACAAAACTATTGTCAGTTGTTGGTCTAATATGTTATTATATTGCTACTCACCCATTCTTTTAGCTTCTCCGATTATGGCTTTGCATATTTGGTAAGGATCACCAACTCCATCACCTGGAATCCACAGCCCCCCTAATAAATCATCAGTGTTCAGTAAATGACATTTCTCTTTACATTGTTCCGGTGTTAAGATCTCACATTCAATATCCCACGAACTATAATATATGAACAAAGCTGTAATCGATTTAGCAACATACACTTTAGATGTAAAAAAAAAAAGAAGTCACATAATACTAAAAGTAGTTTCCCTATTTACACAAAAACGTCAGAATGTTCTGTAGTATCAGTTCAAGGTTAAATTATATTATATTGATCGCATTTTTCACCACTCTTTATAACTTCCTCCAACTTTTATTAATTATCTAACTAAATATTTTTATGGAAACCCATTCTTATGAAAATTCTCTACCATAATGCAATTACTGAGTCCAGACTTTGTCGTTTTCCTTAATCTCCAGGTATAATCCACCCCTAAATATCTCTCAGCTCTCCTCCGGGTCTGTCTAGACCCAATATCCACCAGTGTTTGCTTAAATTTCACCCAACAAATCGAGCTCCCTGTAGGAGACGATATTTTTGAGGGTGAAAGTTGGTTCCATAGGTGTACTGCCATCTGAGTGAAGTCGCCTACTCGTTTCGAAGCACACAGAGAGATAACCTTTCTTCGAGTTTATCTGGACTCGACATCCGTCAGTGTTTGACTCGAGGCGGTATCATTATACAATATAATATAATATATAATATAACATACAGGGCTTTCATTAATTCCCGAACCCCACGTGACCGCTTAAGTTAGGCAACCCGGCATACACGGTTGTACAACCTGAATTAATGAAATCCCTAAGATGCCAGTGTTGTCTCATATTTCCTTTGGGATTTTATAAAAAATATAAAAATTATAATAAGTTGAAACAGTAAATGTCTTAAATGTATTTATTATTTAGTTTTTTTAACAGCAAGTCTGTCCATATATGGTTTACTGTTATTGATTGCTTAAAAACAAAATAAAAACATAATAAAATATTACTTTTATTTTGTATAGATATGAAAATTTTGTAATGTACATAAATAAATTGAGGTCCGATTATTTAAACTTCTAATTTACGGTTTTGGGAATGTGTATTGTGTAACATCTAACAAATATGTACCTGTTTGGGCAGATTACCGACGAACAGATTTGGTAGGGCTTCGTTCCATGCGATGTCGAATATCGTCAACAACATAACCTTAACATACCTACACTTTTAACTTACGTAAAAACGCAATGAAAATGCTGTTTTGATAAAAACTGTTTATTTTTATTGTCCAACAGATAGATAATTATTTGAAGAAGGTAAACACTGGTAGAACTTGGAAAATGCACAATATACATACAAAATAACCGGTAAAAAGGGAAATGAGCGCCAATGGACTGAACTGTCAATTGTCAATTGATTTAGTAACTTTAGGGTCCCTAGTCTAGTGATTTTTTTGGTTACTTTTTGACTGCCAACTCATAAAATCATATTCCACTAAGAGAGAGATGGAATCCAGTCACGTGGGGTTCGGGAATTAATGAAAGCCCTGTATAATACATAACATAATATAATATACCAGATACAATATTCTAAGCCTGTCTCTTTAACCCAATTAGATGAGGATCGCAGACTCATGGAGGGTTCTGTCTCTGTGGATTTCTAAAAAATATTAGACTGGGGAAGTAGAAATCTTGTACAATTCAACTCCACCCAATCTCAGTCTTGCCTTCTATCTCATAAGACATACACCAGCCCTGGACTCATTACAACGAACAACCAAGT
This sequence comes from Tillus elongatus, assembly GCA_964006375.1. Lineage (NCBI taxonomy): Eukaryota > Metazoa > Arthropoda > Insecta > Coleoptera > Cleridae > Tillus > Tillus elongatus. The sequence goes on from OZ023263.1 coordinate 197,039,810, forward strand.
TATTCAAAGTAGTGAGTCCTATTCACTTCTTGGCATTTCTGTTGATCAAAATCTCAATTGGGACCAACATGTCACATCAATTGCAGAAGCGGCTGCTAAGAAATTAGGTTTCCTCTTCCGGGCTTGCAAATAAGGCCAAACCTGGAATACTGCGCCCACATCTGGGGTGCCGCTGCCGTTTCTACGCTCGCTATCCTGGACCCCATTCAGAAGAGAGCTATACGTCTCATCGGTGACCCTACCCTCACCCAAAAGCTGCCATCCCTTGCCCACCGACGTGCCGTTGTTGACCTCTCTCTCTCTTTTACAGATATCTGCACAGGCACTGCTCAGAGGAGCTTTCTTCCATAGTTCCTCCACCTGCTGCCCCCAACAGATATACCAGGGGAACAGAGCGAATGCACCCTTTTATTGTCCAGGTCACCAGATATAGAACACCTTGTTATGCCCGCTCTTTTGTCCTGAGGACTTTCAAGTTGTGGAATTCCTTGCCGACACATGTTTTTCCTTCTCCTCCAAACCTTCAAGTCCAGAATTAACAAGTTGCCTCTTTCCTCCTTGTCGACACCCATGGTATGATAGTATTTAGGCTGTGAGCCGTTGTGGTGTGTTGTTGAAATAAAAAAAATAAAAAAATTTAGCCCTGCACCCAAGCAGCATCCAAATGAGGCCGTTTGGTCGTTTTGAAGCTCACAGGACACGCTTCAATCTCCAGTTGTAATCCACCCCTAGAGATCTGAGCTCCCTTCCCGGTTGGTCTAGACCCGACAACCATCCACTGAGTCCCGCTCCTAAGCATCACCCAAGCAAGGTCGTGTGTCCATTTCAAAGCACTCAATGGGGGACTGAAAATTCGGGTGTACACCACTCCTTAGAGATCTCCCGGACCAACAGTGGATAGACTCGTTACATACATTACTGAAATTCAATATATCACAGTTTTGGTAAAATTATAGTACTTACACTGATTGTGCTTTCATACGCCTAAATACAGTCATCCGATCTCTTGTTCTAGCCACATTTAAGCTACCACATTTCTTCCATCCTGTAGGTTGTCCTTTAGATTCCAATTCTTCATAAAGAGCTACACTAGATTTGGCTAATTTAACTTGAGCTAAGCTGGGTTTAAATACCCCAACCAGTCCCGAGGAATGCCAAGTAGTACCTCCACCAGCCCTGAATAAAAAATAAACATTTTTGAACGAATCTATTATGTAATAATTGGAAGAATACAATTTAAACAGTATTTTAGTAAATTAAATATTTGAAATGATTGCATATTAAAAATAAAATATGCAAAATATAAATGAGCAGAACAAAAATAAAACTCTGGACGCAGCAAGTGCGTTATGGTAGTGAATTTTCATAAAAATGTTTTTAATTGCAAATATGTGTGTTTCCTTTTTAAGAAAGCAGGCATTAATTTTGGTTACCAGTATAACCTATATAGTAAAAACAATGTGCCATGTTTCATAAAAATAACTTTATTGTGTGAAAATGTACAAAAATTTCCAAAAGTAAACTTAAAGTGTTCCCGGAAAAACTCGTTTCTTGGTCAACCTTATAGGTTAATAGCAAATTGAGCTATTCAAATTTGAAGCATTTAATGAAAATTCGCTACCATAACGCACTTGCTGCGTCCCGAATTTCTTTTCTTACAAACATGCATCGCTGAAGAATTCAAAAATGCAATAACATAAGGCGTGTTTGAAAAAAAAAAAAGAAAATTTGTATCACCAACGACTTATGGGCCATCCTGTGATTGTAGAAATATTTTTTTTAAGATGTAGCTCAAGACACCCTATAATTAATATATACAAATTTTCTTCATATCTTGTATAATAACGGATATATTGAGCTTTATTGATTTTTTATGAAAATTCGACAAAAATTATATACCATTAAACGATAAACTCTAAAGCTAAGGCTACTGCCAAGCATCAGAGAAAGGGTCTATTTGAAATGAATTTTCTGGAAACATTTTAGTAAAATGAAGGACAATGACGGTTGAAACTAAGACTTCAGAGTTTGTGAAAGATCCTTCTTGAGACATTTGATTTCTATATCCCGTATTAGATTCAAGTTCTTTGCCTAAATGTTGCCGATTTTGACGTTTTAAATCGCAACTTTGACGTTTTGAGGAAAACCCCAATTTATTTTTATTTAAATGCCTATAACTTTTTTGTCTTTTGACCTACATAGCTAAATTGGTAGGTGGCTTACCTATAAGTATATTAACTAGCGTACCAAATTTGGTTGCCCTTACTTTGTTAATTCCGGAGATATAAATTTTTTTCGAAAGAAAACACAAAATTTTCCGGGAAAACCTGGGCAGATTTTCCTGGCTAACGAACTTATCCAAGCCATTTGCAAAAGGAATTTTTCCACCAAATTTAGTTAAAATCGGCTTATTATTTTTTGAGTTATCGGTGTGATACATATATATATATATATATATATATATATATATATATATATATATATATATATATATATATATATATATATATATATATATATATATATATATATATATATATATATATATATATATATATATATATATATATATATATATATATATATATATATATATAAATATATATACCTATATATAAACATATAAAAATTGAAACGAACCCCGGATATGTGTTCTAGGGGGCCTAGTTCGCGGTCATTTGAAGAAATTTTTTCAAAATTCAAAAGTCGGGATCTCCTCATTAGTGAATTTTTTTTTAAGAAAATTCACTAAAACCAAACTGAATGCTTGCTTCTACAGTTGCAATATTTGATGAAATAACGTAGATAAATTAGAAAAGCAGAATATAACAAATATTGTAACATGATTTCTTGTTCTTTTTGAACCTACTTATGCACCAAAAAGTTTTTGGGTTTCAAAATACTTGAAAATCTTGCAGATAAAATTTAAAATTAAATTTGATATTGCCAAAGTAATTTTTCAGCCAAAGCCTTTTGAATTTGATTAACTCAATTTTTGATAAACATAGAAAGTTGAATTTTGGTATGTGGTAAGGTTTTTCGCAAGGCAATATATCTACCAAATTTTATCAAAATAGCTTTGTACTTTTCGGAGACAACATTTTTACATGTTTTTTCGAAAGAAAACTCAAAATTTTCCCCGAACACCTTGTCCGATTTTCCTGGCTAACGAACTCTTCCAAGCTATTAAGAAAATAAAGATTCTTATCAAAATCAGTTAATAACTTCTTGAGTTATCGTGTGGATATATACCTACCTACATACATACATATATATATATATATATATATATATATATATATATATATATATATATATATATATATACATACAGGGTTGTCCAATAAGCGCGTGTCGGTCCATAGTTACTAAACCGTTGTACTTGATAAAAAAATTCTCAATGAAACTTATAACGTGTGTTCTTTGCTACAATCCAAAATTATTTTTAATTTTCAGGGTGTACAAAAAAAGAGTAATACTAAAAATGATGTTTTTCTTAAATGGAATACTATAGTTTTTTATGTGGTAAATAAAGCCCCTGTAGGTTCTATATTCAACTAAATATTTGTAAGATTGTCAAATGCAGTGTTGCCGAGTTATTGAGGTGTCCATCAAAAAAATGCGGCCCTATTATGTGGTCTCCAATTATTCCTCCCCATACATTTACACTCCACCTATGTTGCTGGCCAACAGTTCTCACATAATGTGGATTGGCATCAGCCTAGAAGTGTACATTATGCTTGTTTACAAGACCACTGTTTTGGAATGTCGCCTCATCGGTGAACAATACATTATTCCAAAATCGTTCCTCTTCTCCAATTCGAGCAAGACCCCAATTACAGAAATGTATCCTATTTTCAAAGTTTTGCCTATTAAGTATTTGGGTGAGTTGCACACGATATGGATGGAACCTATTCTTACTTAACATTCTTTTCACAGAAGTTTGACCTAAGATCAATATATCACTTATCTCTGCTGTACTTCTATGTGGGCCTTCAACAACAGATGCGACAACATTAAATTCATTCTCTTCGTTTAGCACTGGCTTCATTCGTTCATGCTTCTCGTACTTAGCTGTCCCCGTCCGGTTAAATCTATTCTTTAGTCTTTGAAATGATCTTGCATCTGGATGCCTTCTTTCAGGACATCTCTCAGCGTACACTCTGGATGCCAGAAGACAATTCTTTAAGCATTGTCCAAGGACATAGATCATTGCATTTAATTCTTCAAACCTGTACTTCATTTTTACTACAAAATACTCCTTATCAAAAAAGATAATATGCACAAGACGTCGCCAAATGTCACAAGATTATACAAATAATTAGTTACATGTAGTAATTAGTTACATATAAATCATTTCAATTGACTGCTGAATCGTATACTTCATTTTTGTTACAAAATACCCCTTATTAAAAAGATAATATGCACAAGATGTCACCAAATGTCACAAGATTGTACAAATAATTAGTTACATTGTTATGTCAACGAGTAGCAATTGCTTCGATTCCTTGTGCCGTGCCGCCTGTGATTTTTCTCATTTTCTGTGTAAATTTTTGGAACAAGCTTAATATCTCAGAAGTAGGTTGAGATAGATAGGGCAAATATAATATTTTCTGAATGAGCACACTTTAAGCTTTTTAAAGGCAAAATAATATACAGGGTGTTGTATTTAAGAAATTCAATTAAAATGAAGGTGAATGTAGGGATGATTGTAGAGAAATTTTGAACACCCTGTATGAACGAATCCAAATCTATTAGATTGCACGTAAATTTTTCAGGGTAACTAACGAACAGTGGCAGATATATCAGTCTGAAGAAAGTATGTTTATGACTAAATTTTTTAAGAAAAATTAATAACTCGGCAACACTGCATTTCACAATCTTTTTTAGTTGAATATAGAACCTACAGAAGCGTCATCTACCACATAAAAAAGTATAGTATTCTATTTAAGAAAAACTTATTTTTTGGTATTACTCTTTTTTTGTACAAGCTGGATACCTAAAAATAATTTTGGGTAATAGCAAAGATCAAACGTCATAAGTTTCATTGAGACATTTTTTTAAGTGCAGGTTTAGTAACTATGGACCGACGCGCGCTCATTGGACAACCCTGTATATATATATATATATATATATATATATATATATATATATATATATATATATATATATATATATATATATATATATATATATATATATATATAAACATATAAAAATTGAAATTGACCCCGGATATGGGTTCCAGGGGTCCTAGTTTGCGCTCATTTGAATATTTTTTGCAGTCTCATAATCGAGCAGTTTCACCTCACTATCCTGGAAACTTTGCGACACCCCTGCCTCTCTGTAGGGAGGGTAGGTATCTTTCACATGCCCAACATCGCATGGACACAGGACCGACGGTTTTACGTCCCCTCCGAAGGGCGGAACGTACAGACATTCAACTTGCTCAAATACAATGTCACAACATCGGTTGATGTTAATGTTACACTATGTACTGAAAAAGTGAAAGGAGGAACCATGGATCGAACCCTGTACTCGGCTCAGAGGCACATATTCTTACCACTGAACCACCAAGGCTCTGACGTAAGATATAATAGTTACACAGGTACATGCTCATATATATATATATATATATATATATATATATATATATATATATATATATATATATATATATATATATATATATATATACACACACAGGCAGATGGACACGTGCATACATTACAAACATACAGACACACACAAACACACAAATCCTTTGACTGCACAGCGTGTCGCAAAACTGATTATAATAAGAAATTCACCAAATACAATAAAACAAATATCCCTCTGATACCACAAGCTTGCTCTTCCTAAAGGCTCGTGTCTACTGGGAGACTGTAGGCTGGCAGTAAACTGACATGAAATCTAAATGTCTGAAAATATTTCATAGTGACCCTGCTGTGGTATAACCATTTAACTGTAATAATTTTAGCCTGACTTTCGGTTTCTTCCACGATGAACGGATAAAATTATTTTTTTCAAACATCATTCCAGTAGTGTTTGTATTTGACCGGCAGTCTCAAATGTATCCTAGCATATTACACTCTAGTCAATACTAGCTCAGCCTTCACAATATTATACTTAACAGATATTTGTATTTTGTAAAAAAATTTAAGCTAGCCTTTTTTTAAAATATTTCCTTGTATAAAAACCGATATCTGCGATCCAGAGATTTGTTAATAAATTTTTAAATATTGTCCTGTACTATTTGGAATGGCGTATTTTTCCCTGGTGATATAGGGCAATGACAATAAAGTATTTAGAATAGCCATATAAAGAAATGGAGATGATGGTTTCCTCACGCTGTTTAAGTTAAATGCATTCATGTTCAAAAAAAAAAAAAACTTGTACCCACATTTTTTTGGAATCAACTTTCTCCTTTGGATCCACTTTCTCACCCATTCGATTTTCATAATTTCACCAATGACACCAGCTATGGCTGCAATTGGCTCAGTGTCAGTCATATTACTACTATCAAGCAATTCAAAAACGGTATGGAGTTGTAAAACTGCCCTCAACGAACTGGGCAGGTGTAATGAGGTGTCACTGGTCTGGATACCGGGTCACTCGGACCATGATGGCAATGTTGCGGCCGACGTGCTTGCCAGGAGTGGTGCCCAGAGAGACTTTTTCGGACCAGAACCGGTGCTGGGGATAGCATCATGCACAGCAAAACGCACATTAAAGACCTGGACAGAAATAATGACAAGCCAGCAATGGCAAAATCTGCCAGGATTTGCTCACTCTAAGGCCTTCATAAATGGCCTGTCTGAGTCAAGGGCTAGAAAACTTCTAGAGTTAAACAGACAACAACTGAGTACTCTAGTCGGCCTGCATACAGGACACTGCCGCTTGCGTCACCACATGCACCGTATTGGGGTCGGTCAGGAGACCGAGTGCCAGCTGTGCATGGAGAGTGACGAGACAGCAGAGCACATACTGTGTTCCTGTCTGGTGGCGGACAGGACTAGACACCTGCTCTTTGGCAAGACAAAGCTTGCTCCGGAAGATCTGGATCAACTTTTGCCCACAAAGATTATCGACCTCTGCAGGAGACTGGCTTTGTTGGGCGAAATATAGACCCTTAGGCGTGAGCCACAATAGACCTTATGGTCGCGGTGGAGGGACCGGTATGGCCTACTCACATTGAAACCTAACCTAACCTAACCTACTACTATCAATGCTGTGACAGTGATCATCACCGTGTGACACCACACTTCCACGACTCAACTATCGGGGCGAATGGCAAGAGAGTACTATCATCGTGAAAATGAGCCTCTGCTGATTCACCATCATGTCTAGCAAGATAACCTTTTACAGATAACATTATATTTCTTGACCCAAGTGTAATAGATACATTACAAAAACATGACCATAATTTTAGGAGTATTCTCTAAAACTTAAATAACATACAAACATAAATACTATAAATAGTGTAGAAAATTAAAAAAATAATTATTACTGGATTTCTCTGTAGTTACCTACTGCTTTATGCATTTCTGGCATACTTTAACTTCACAAAAGAAAAACATGCAGATCACTTTAAATAAAACTGATGTAACATCTTATAATAGAAACCCACCAATTTTCCATTCTTTTTTTCACAGCAAATAATAGGGCAATTTTTAACATTTCATACAAAACAAAAACACGTAACCTCAATAAATTTAATACAAGACAAAAAGTTAATAGGTAAAATACTAAATTAAGCTTTGAATTAATGATAAAAAAGAAAGAGATGACTATATTTGAAAACTTACAAAGCGTCATCCTTTCGTAGTCTGAAAAAATATCAGCAACATTATATGATGAAATTAGTTCAGTAGGGTAAAATTAGTAAAAATGAACAAAGCTACAATACAAGCTTGTTAACAATGTCTGCCTATTGGACATTTACAGAAAACTAATAAAGCTGCAGTTCTAAAAAGTGGCACCCCTACTAGAGATGTCGGTAGGTACCTTGGTAGCCTCAGCTCCATTTTCTAAGACTGAGATACCTACTCGATTTTTAAATTAAAATTTGTCCAGAGTTGTAACTGTGATATATTTTAGTGAATTGAAAATACTTATTTTCAATAAGCCAGATCAGCTTCCACTGTTAGTACTAAACACATACATAGATACTATTTCTCTGGCTTCACGAAAGTTTGTTTTCTTCTCTGTAAGCAGTTTCGCTGGCTGGCAGCATCATCAGACAGGAGAAAATTGATTTGATTTATATCTATGCATGATGACTACACACAAATATCCTTTGCCACGTTATGATGTTTTGATAAAAAAATTCGGTAAATTTGCAGACAACCTCCCGAAGTCTTTGTTGTTTTTTTTTTCAGAAGCATGCTGGATGCAGAAACCACAAAAAAAGTCTGGCTAACAGCCCCTAAGAAAGTTACAGGACCAGAAGTGAATAGTGGTGGCTGCTCAGCTGTGTCGAAGATAAAGAGGAATATGAGCACAAAATGCGAAGAAAACCGCTTAATCGGGCTTCGAAAAGCTGCTTTTTTCATATTTTGAAGCCATACCCCCCTTAAACCCTGCCTACCCTGCACAGCTCCCTTATTCACCTCAGTCCCCGTAACTTTCTTGAGGGTTGCTCATAGGAATTTGTCTTGTGGTTTATGCAACGAGGGTGGTTGTAGACATGCGAGAGAGGAAAACCTCCGATTGAAGGACGCCCCTCCCAATTTACGTACACAGCGCAGAGAAATATATAGTGATATGTAACTGAGGGAGAAGGAGTATACCGGGAAAGAAACATGTAACAAGACAAACAAAAAAGATAGAATATGTAAATAATTTTTATTTACTTACTGCAGCGGGCCAGAAGCGCCTGAGCGCGGCCCCGAGCCCATGCCGCTTTGTCTCCAGCCACAAGGGCTCAATGTTCAGAACAGTGAACATTCTTATTAAACAGAAAGTACACACGTTATAGCCGCATTGTTACACGGTCGGCAAAACACTCACAGTTTACAGTTTGTCCAGCCATTAGCCTAGCAGAGGTAGAGAAAATAGTTGCAAACATTCCAAACCTCCAAACGCACCAAACTCTATACACCTAAGGCGTAACTGAGCAAACGAAGGGCAAACAAAAAGTAGATCCTGCGTAGTGCGTCGGAAGCAAAACAGGCGACGACCAACCAGCAGGCAGATATTCAGAGGCACAACAAAGGGCTGAATAACTTCACAGTGAACTGCGAAGTAAGACAGAGCCGCACCAAGGCAATAAAGGAAAAGTGTGGAATTAAAAAAAAAAAAACTTTGAATGCAAATAACTAAGCAAAAGTAAGAGAATAAAAGTTAAGAATAGTCTCAGCATGCATGCACGATGCCAAACTTTATCTATCAACAGTCGTTTTATCTAAAACTGTTCGAGAGGTTGTCTGCAAATTCACCAAAAGGATTTCCAAGAAAGGGGAATCCATTAGATCAGTCTGGTCATTTAAAATAAGGTAGCTATTGTCGAGTATGTGTTTTTTTACTTCTAAAGCTTCAAGAAAGTCAAGTCTGCACTTGTGACTACAAAAATGTAGCGGCTGTATGCAGTTATTTACTGTGGGTCTATCTTGAGTATCAATAATATGTTTTGTTGATGACGATTTGTTATCGTGGTTATTTGTAAGTACAGAAATATGTTTTCTGTAATCAAAGTTTCTAAAAGTTTGACCAACGTAGTTTGTGTTACAGTGTGTACAAGCTAATTTATAAATTCTAGCTTTTGTCAAGAAACACGATTTTTTTTGCGTGATAAGTATTACCAAATACTTTATAATGACAATACAGGACACTCCGGCTGATTTCATGTTTCAAGAATATCAGCGCCCCTAGCGGATAGTACTGATGTTACGTCATTCGAGAACGCGTAACACTAGCAATTGCTGGTGTTTAACTGTGTATAATTAAGTTTGAGCTGTGTTTCTTACAATAAATGTCACTGGTAGGGTTTGTGCGATCTATAATTGTTCGAATTATAATGTACTAAATCTATCAAAGACATTTTATAGGTTTCCAAAGGATGCCGAAACGTGAGTATGATTTTTTGTGCTTTCCTTTCTTAACAGCAATTTTTTTACAAATTCGCGTAATAATTCATATTAAACAATAAATATAACATGGATTGACGATAGTTTTGTATTATAGATGCAAGAAAAGGGTACTGTTATCAAAAAGAACTGATTTGGATATAGTATTGAAGACACAAGGAGCATTTTACATTTCAATGTCACTTCCAAAAGAATTAATTTGTTGAAGCAGAAGACAAATTCAGAATCACTTTTATGCCAATATGTACAGTTCGCAGCAAATAATTTATTGTGTAATATTTACCATCATGTACCTATTTATAGATAAACTTCATAAACGGATGGTTGATAGGCTTCAATCATAACTTGTCTTCCAGTGCATAAAAAAAAGGAGTATGAAGGCAATAAAAGTTTTGCATTAATAATAAATGATATAAGAAAACTGTTTTTCTATCTTCTTCTGTGTCCTTTTTTATTTCCGTATGGCATAAATTGTCACATTTAAAATTATTTTACTTGGTAAAGGCTTTTAATTATCTTTCCAAGACAAGTTTTTAAAGAGACAAGTAGAAATATCAGATTCAGCCCTATAATAGATTTATTCACGGAAGTAAGAGTTAGTCTCACCTTTCATTTGAACAATTTCTTAATTATGTACTAAGTATATCAGTTACATATTTTAAAATATTAGATTAATAAGACAGTTTTCATGTAGAGATATAGCAAATTGAGTACTGTGCTACCATTTATACCTAGAACAATTATTTATACGTAAGTACAGATTGTAACTTAATATCCTCAGAATTTCAGTATATTCCTATACATAATCTTGAAATAGTAGTTTAACGACGGTTTCAAGGTAATACATTAAATTATGATGAAATAAGATTATGTGTAAGAGAAATTTACAGCATTATTCATGCTGAAATCATTTAGGTTTCAAGCTGATTGTTGATACAAATTCTATTTGTAACTATATAATCAGAAATTTTTCACTGTTTTGTCATGTACAAGTTTTTATATTCATCTATAATAAACCAACTGTCTAAATTAAGAACATGCAGATGAATATACAATTCAAATTATCCGGTCAGTTGTCAGTACTTAACGCGAGGTGGCGCTAGTGTACTTGTCACAAATATCACCAATGCTAAAGCATAGGAGTGTCCCGTATTGTCATTATATAGTATTTGGTATTACCTACCTTGAAACTTTGATGACGATCTGATTTTAATAACTTAAAAAGTTCGGGAAGGAAAAACTCTGGACGCAGCAAGTGCGTTATGGTAACGAATTTTTATTAAATGCTTTAAATTTGAATAACTCAATTTTCTATAAATCTACAAAGTTAAGTTTTCTATGTAGTAAGGCCTTTCCCAAGGCAACATATTCACCAAATTTCATCAAAATAACTTTGTAATTTTCGGAGAAAATTTTTTTCAAAAGAAAACTCAAAATTTTCCCGGAAAAACCTTGTATAATTTTACTGGGTAACGAACTCATGCAGGCTATTAATAAAACAAAGATTCTTGCCGAGTTTAATCAAAATTGACTTTTTGAGTTATCGTGTGGATACATACATACCTATACACACACAAATATATATATATATATATATATATATATATATATATATATATATATATATATATATATATATATATATATATATATATATATATATCTACAACCCCGTACCTGAGGTCCGGGTCGGCAGATATATATATATACCTATAAACATATAAAAATTGAAACTGACCCCGAATATGCGACCTAGGGGTCCTAGCCCACGTTCATTAAAAAAAATTAAGTCTCACCATTGATGCCTCTCTAATAGTTATTTTTTTAAAAATAAAAATTCACAAAAAATCAAGGCGATAGCACAATAGTGTTTGACAATTTAGGGTAATCCTGTGTTGTAGGCACCTGAGTAGTAAACAAACAATTCGGGTGGAATCGGAACGCAGAAGTGGACGCTGGGCGATGTGCACTGTTAATATAGAAGGAAATCAAGGGGTGAACAAATGTTTTTATAATGTAAATAAATTTTAATATGGCCTCATCTACATAAATCGATATTTGACATATTTTGCGGAAAGCAGTAGGAAAACGGAAATGTAAAAAGTTAATTTTCAGCCGCATGGTGGGCCTCTGAACCCAAGCGTACTGGGTTCGATCCCAGGGTTCCCTATCTCCTCCCTTTTTAAGTACATCAGTAACATCAACAGAGGTTTTGCCATTCTGATTGAACAAGGTAATCTGCACATTCCGCCCTTCCCAGGGGGCGTAAAGCCGTCGGTCCCGTGCCCATGCAATGTCGGGCACGTTAAAAACACAAATTTCCCGGACAGTGAGGTGAATTAATCACTTTAGTAAAGTCAATGAAGCAATTTCTGTTGCAAATTGCTGATGATAAATCCAACTGTATATGCTAATAGCAAACGGTATCCAATAGATTATTTTGAAAAGTCGCAATGTTTCATGGCAATGAAGCAATTTCTACTGACAACTGTCGATGATAAACATAACCGAGAAAATCGCTCAAAATGGGCTTCCCTTCAAAGTGTTTGTTTATATTTTAGTTTCCAACCTCAAATGAGTATAAAAAGTGAATGAAGCAAGTTCCGTTGCGAATTGCCGATGACAAATACAACTGTATATGCTAATAGCAGATGGTATCCAACATATTATTTTGAAAAGTCGAAATGTTTCATGGTAATGAAGCAATTTTTACTGACAACTGTTGATGACAAACATTGCCGACAAAACGGTTCTAAATGGGTTTCCCTTCAAAGTGTTTGTTTTTGTTTAGATCGAGGGACGCATTTTGCACTTTCGCCTGGCTAAATATGAAATATTTCTTAACAGTTTCAAAGCAGTATGCATGCAGGCATATATACACATTCTCAGATATTAACTTGCCTCAATAATTTAAAAACCCCATTTAAACCTTGAATGGCATATAACAACAGTCAATGAAGCAATGTTTGTTGCAAATTGCTTATGAGAAATAAAAATGTAATGTAGCGTATTGACCCATTCACACACCACCTTGACCCAATAACTGTCATATAGACTGCGGAGTTAGGGTCGCCGGCGCGTTTTTATAGCGTGTTTGGCAAGACATCACAAAAAGTATTTCTATAATTAATTCGTGGATTAGGCCTCCTGGGGATACCACGCTAAAAAAACGCACCAGCGACCCTAACTCCCCAGTCTATATGACAATTATTGGGTCAAGGTGGTGTGGGAACAGGTCAATACACTACATTACATTTTTATTTCTCATAAGCAATTTGCAACAAACATTGCTTCATTGACTGTTGTTATATGCCATTCAAGGGTAAAATGTGGTTTTTAAATTATTAAGGCAAGTTATTGTCTCAGAATGTGTATATATGCCTGCATGCATACTGATTTGAAACCCTTGGTAATACTCATCTGGCAACAGTGCACATCGTCCAGCGTCCACTTCTGCGTTCCGATTCCACCGGAATTGTTTTTTTTACTACTGAGGTGTCTACAACACAGGATTACCCAATTTATAATTTTCAATTGGAATTGATATTGTGAGTAACCCGTCAAGTAAGTAAAAAGTAAAAGTAAATCTTCCATTGGTAGCACACAATACATTTTGAGTACATTATGTTGATGAACTTAACCTAGAATTTGACTTACTAAAATTTTTTCTACGAAAATTCACTAACAAGGTAATATACAGCATGTTCCATTTAAAATAACAAAGATGCCATCAGATTCTGGTAAAAACAGAAGTTCTAAAAAAACAAAAATTCGTTTAGGGACACTCAGAACTTTGATAAACTAATAAGTAGGTATCATTTTCCAGAACTGTATCTTTATTAGTTTTTCGTAAACATCTAATAGATAATCACTGTAAGTAACCCTATAGAATAAAAAAAAACATTGCTCATTTAAATCTATTCAAGATAATCTGAAATTAAAACCAGCCAAGATATTTCCAGATTTGATCATCTAAAATATTTATTGATACAAGTCTACTTTTGTCGGTTTCCATTCAACAGGTGTCAGAATGAAAGTGATATTTATCTATGTATAATAAATGACCTGAGTTCATATTGAATGGTAACAAAAGTAAAACAGTATAGGTACCTGTGTATTTCAGAAATATCAATTATGTCTTAAATTTATAAATTATGTAATGGTACCTACCTATTAGAAATGAAAAAATTAAAAGTTTTCAAGTATATTTAAATGCAAAAAAATATATTTAAGTAGTCATTGAGTCACTATTACTATATTACTAATATAATAAGTACATTTAAAAACATTAGATAACACACAACATACATAATAACAATTGATGTATGATTATGAAATTCCATCTGCATACCTATTTTGTTCTATCAATACAGTTTCTGGACCCCAACCTAGTTTTGCTAGATTGTAGGCAACAGAGGCTCCCATTACACCACCTCCACAAACAACAACTTTTGCATGTCTTGGAGGCAAGACAGTTTCAATTATTTCCTCTTCATTATCAAAATCTGAATCTGCATCTGAACCATTTGTAGTTACATTTGAAAAATATCTCTTAGAAAATCTGAGGCATTTACTATTAAAATACCTTGTTAACATATTGTCACAATCTTATAATAACTTTCAGCCAAAGGTTAATAGGGCTTCAGACTAACAAACAAAAACTTGTATGGCTTTCAAGTTATTATTATTAGAATCATTCCTGAGATGAGTATTGTGTTTACATTTCATTTTTTATCACATGTTTACTGAAATTTTGTCAATAAAACTGCCACATTATTTTTAGAAAACTTGTTTTTAGGTATTTTGAATATCAACATTTTTTTTCCATTAGCTTAGGTTATGTTACTAAGACTGACAGCTTCTTTTTCGCTTTGAAATGTCACTCTTACAATAAGACAATTTTTTTATCTAGTCTATAGCTGGCTTCATAATCAATTCTACTCAACGTTATCTAGCACTAGCCCTGAAATAATGCTTTTTCATCTTAAATCAATTTTGGAAAAGGTGTTAAAAATTGAGGCTGATGATAGTGGAAACATTTCATCTTTGACAGATGCTATTACAAAAAATTCTAGTATCAAATTTTAAGTTGGGTAATTTTAAAAACTATTTTGTTTTTATAGCCCACTACGTAAAAAATTAAATTGGTCTTAAAAATCACTGCTTATAGTTTGAAACATATGAATTTAATTACCTATCTTCGAAACACAAGCTGTTTACCTTGGTGGGCCCATATAGAATTAATTACTCTACAGGGTGTTTTAAAGTGAAGTAGAATTATTTAAAAAAGCAATGATCACGTTTCTTCTTGATCTGACGTGTGTTTATTTGAAAAGTTAAAAATACTATGCAATTTTTACAGTTACCTGAAGGTAATTACCGTGTTTGAATTTAAGCATATAGCACACCTTGAGAATAATAATAATCTCTTGGAATCAATGCGACTTCAGGTAGTCAATTGTTCAATTCAGATTTGTTACAATTTTACAATGAAAAGACTGAAAGTCCTTATTTTTTAAAATGTCCAATTTTTTTTAATTCGTGGTCTAAAAATAAAGTTGGAATCGTTTTGTTAAATATTTTAGAGACTTTTGACTGCTGTTCTTAAATGTTTTCAACAGTTCGTAGTTTTTAAGTCAGATTGTATACCTAAAAATTTGCAATTTATGAGACTACAAAAATGTGTAGGTCGTAATTTGATCCACAATGATGGATGCAATATTCTGAAATACGACACTTGAAAGGTGTGTTTGCCAGATTGTAAAAATATTTTTGTATTTAATGGACTGTCACTGTCAACTAATATATAAAAAAAGTTGCCAATATAAGATACCTAAATAATATATTTTGAGTTTTCTTCTAAGCAGACTAAAATTATTCCATTAGCTGCTTTCGAAATGTTTATCAAAAGATTAGGATTTTCGTTGATTGCACCAACCTTTTTTGCGACCCTAAGTCTAGGTTCTTCTAAATTTGCCACTGAAGTTGCATAAACTGAGTTCTTATAAAAGGTACCTATAGGGCAAGGATTATGGACAAGGAAGGATAGCTCATCCCCATAAGCGTAACGTTAGACAAATATCGAGCCCTCACTACGCCGTTGTGACGTCAGCGAAGATGCCCGCTGTAGGTTGATTCCATATATTTCCTCCATTGGTGTTTTCCCGCCAATTATGTATACGATTCCCGCCGTTTGTACACCAAGGTGTTATTGTGTCTATAATCGTTGCTGCTTTAATAACTGTGTAAAATCGTTTGTGTACGTGTTGCTCATCATTGACGACGTGACGACTGTTTCAGATTTGTCTAACAAATAGATGCAGTTAAGCCATTATTCCTGTCTATAATCGTTGCCTATAGGCAAATACTATATAATGACAATACGGGACACTCCTATGCTTTAGCATTGGTGATTTTTGTGACAAGTACACTAACGCCTCCACGCGTGAAGTACTGACAACTGACCGGGTAATTTGAATTGTATATTTACCTGCATGTTCTTAATTTAGACAATTGGTTTATTATAGATGAATATAAAAACTTGTACATGACAAAACAGTGAAAATTTTCTGATTATATAGTTACAAATAGAATTTGTATCAACAATAAGCTTGAAACCTAAATGAATTCAGCATGAATAATTCTGCAAATTTCTCTTACCCATGATCTTATTTCATTATAATTTAATGTACCAGCTTGAAACCGTCGTTAAACTACTATTTCAAGGGTATGTATAGGAATATACTGAAAGCTGTTTCTGAGGATATTAAGTTACAATCTGTACTTACCTATAAATAATTGTTCTAGGTATAAATTGTAGTACAGTACTCAATTTGCTATATCTCTACATGAAATCTGTTTTATTATTCTAATATTTTAAAATATGTAACTGATATACTTAGTACATAATTAAGAAATTGTGCAGATGAAATGTGAGACTAACTCGTACTTCCATGAATAAATCTATTATAGGGCTGAATCTGTTATTTCTACTTGTATCTTTAAAAAATTGTCTTGGGAAGATAATTAAAAGCCTTTGCCAAGTAAAATAATTTTAAATGTGAAAAAATGGGACAATTTATGCCATACTGAAATAGAAAAGGACACAGAAGAATATAGAAAAACAGTTTTCTTATACCATTTATTATTAATGCAAAACTGTTTTTGCCTCAATATTTCTTTTTGTAGCCTCGAGAGAACTCCTTGGCGCCGAGAAGTCTTGTCGAAAGGCCGTAGGTACGAGTCTGCTGGCGAAATAACGACACATCGGAGTTAATTATCTAAATTATATTGAAACAACACATAACTATAACTCTAGTACAAAACATCCGACATTACACAATACTCTACATTCTACTACTCTGTCCATTAACTATCTGTCACCCTGTATCTTCTTCTTCTTTCTTCCTAACAACATTGCCAACTCGAGGATTCCGGCTACAATTTTTTTTTTGATGCACTGGAAGACAAGTTATTATTGAAGCATTTCAACCATCCGTTTACGAAGTTTATCTATAAATAGGTACATAATGGTAAATATTACACAATAAATTATCTTCTGCGAACTGTACATATTGGCATAAAAGTGATTCTGAATTTGTCTTCTGCTTCAAATCATATTCACATTTCGCCATCCTTTGGAAAGTCATTGATAGATTTAGCACGTTATAGTTCGAACAATTATAAATTGCACACACCCAACCACTAACATTTATTGTAAAAAACACAGTTCAAACTTAATTATACACAGTTAAACACCAGCAATTGCTAATGTTACACGTTCTCGAACGACTTAACATCAGTATTATCCTTTAGGGGAGCTGATATTCTTGAAACACGAAATCAGCCGGAGTGTCCTGTATTGTCATTATATAGTATTTGCTATAGGGCTGTAGGAAAAAGTGACAATGTGTCAAATTGCAAAAGATTTTGGTGACCAAGGATGTTAAGTATTAGAATTTATAATTATTCTGTTATCAAAATATTATTCGAAGGAAGTAATATTTTCCTTGGTCACATGTACTGTTCAAGTTCATCATCACCTAATTAATTTACGATAGTGATCAACAATGTTTCTCGATACCTGTTAGATGTGTAATACCTACATGAATTTTTAAGGTTCTTATATATAGGGTAGACTGGGGTTAACTGAACACCGTTTTTTTGTAAAATTGTCAAATTTGTCTGGGTATAGATAGAGAAAATCTGTAAAGAAGAATGTCTTCGATATAGTTTAAGGTGTCTAAAAAAAATTGTTTGACTTAATTTTTCACTTTTGCCCTAGTCAAAATTGAGATTTAAAAAAAATGGACAAGTGTTGAGTTAACCCCATGGGGTGGGTCAACTGAACGCTTGTGTAAAAAAACATATTTTTGAGAGAAAAAACTGTATTAAACAAGTGAAACAGGTATAAATGCTTAAATTATTACAATAAATGTTTAACCTAACATTAATCAGAAAATAGGACTGAACTCATCAAAATCAAAATTGAAAGCAAACATACCCATAAATCTGCCTGCCTTAAATTTTATTGGATCAGGTAAATTAACAATGGAATCTTGAGGTTTTACAAACCCTGTTTCCTCAGTAACCTTAAACTTGAATGTCCCCGTAACTCTCTTGAAAAAAGTAACGTCGTAACCCACTGAGTAAGCTCTATCGATCTGACAAACATAGAAACGAAAGTTATCTTTAGATTTTCTGTAAACTTTAACCAGCGAAAACGCACCCTCCTCTAAGTCTTTCGGAGGTTCATCACAATCAAATTCTTCATTCGATGAGTCTGAATCATGGAGCGAGACATCTTCAGAGTCCACTGAATCAGAAGAATCGTCTAAATCGGTGTTAAGAAAAAACCTCTTCTTGTAAGGATTTTGTTTCTTAGCACCATTCATTGGAAAAATTGTCTTCAAAATTTTTTTCTCTTCAGCTTGTTTCTTCCTTGCTGCCCTTTCTTCCTTAAACCTCTGTTTCTCTTCCAATGTTTGTTTTTCTGGCGTCGTTGTTAACACAGCAGAAATTGTTTTTGCTCGTTTTGTCATCGTTTTTCTAGCTGCTGCCTTTGGATAAGGCCGCACCTCTTTAGGAGAAACCAAGGAAACAGATGCTTTGGAGGATGTTGGTGTGTCTTCACACCTTGTTGACGATCCCGCCTGGGGAGTGAGCGCCTCCGAGACATTAGAAGGTTCCGCAGACAATAATGATCTTGACGTAGAGTTCGTAGGGAGCACAACAGAAACTTCGTTAACTGCTTGCACATTGGTTGGATCAGGCCGATCTGTAACGTAGGAGCATAGGAAATCTTCTGGACCAAAGACATTGGGGTCAAACGGTTCGATACCAGTTTTTTTAAACCCACTGCAAATGTTGTGTGGGGTGAAGCTTTTGGGAAATGATTCACCGACTAGCTCTGCGATTTCATAAATGCTGATCGCAGAACCTGGGTGATTCAGTAACCATTTGTCCGCTGCTTGGTTGAAAAATGCTTTGAAAGATTTGAAAACTGCGACATCTAGCGGCTGTAATTTATGACTGCAGTGTGGAGGCAATGTTAACAAGATGATGCCATTTGCACGTGCATAATCAATAGCAGATATGCTGAGATGGGACTCGTGATTATCCAATATTATCAGCTTAGGATTGTCTTTCGTTGGTCTTTCATGGGCAACAAAATGCTCCAAGACTGGAAAGAATAAATCTGAAACCATCCAGCCAGATGCGTTAGCTGCACCTTTGCTGCCTGGGGGAGCGTTGCAAAGCATGCGATCTTTGTAATGCACTCTGGGAAAGATCAAAAATTGAGGTACTGCTTTTCCTGTAGCACCAATGATAGCAACCAATGTAACCTCGTTCCTCGTTCACCGGAGGTCATTTGCGAAATTGTTCTCTTGCCCTTCGGAGCAATAACTTTAGGTGGACGATAGACAGTTATGCAGCCGGTCTCATCCAGATTGTAAATATCCTGTGGTGGAAAGTTATATTTCGTTTTTAGTTCTCGCAGGTTATCAAAAAAACCTTTCACATTGGCTTCATTGAAACTTGTTGCGCGGCCTAAACTAATGGCCTCTGGGGTACGAAAAGACAATCTGTGACGTTCCATGAAGGACCTCAGCCAATCTTTACCTGCTGCTTTATTTAATTTCCAACCAGCAGGAACCTCAATATTGTTGACTTGGGCGAAATCGAAAGCCAAAGATCTTGCTCGAAGGTTAGTCAGGCCATAATGGAAACTGGATGCTTCAGTCATGTATTCTGCTAGCAACTTTTCATCCACAGGTTTGAATACTTGACGATAAACATTTGGCTTAAATGTTAGCTGGTCCAGTGCAGTTGCTTTGGCCTTTTTAACATAGCGAATTAGAGTGGGACGTGGAATCCCGGCAGCGGCAGCAGTTGGTTTTATTTTTGCACCAGCCAAGCATTTCTGAATAGCTTCTTTAAGTGCATCCGTTGAGTAGTCTCTGTTGTTAGTTGTTCTTATTCTGTTACGAGGCATCCTAGTTGTTAAGTACTACAGGAAAGAGAAGAAAAGAAAGGCTCTTAGGAAATAATTTTGCTTATTTGTCTTGAATGGGGTTGACTGAACATGTCCAGTTAACCCTACCTTATCAGTGTTCAGTTAACCCCATCTTGACTTTTCAGGAAAAAAAAACACACAAAAAAGTTTCAGTTAGGACAATAATCAAAAT
Organism: Tillus elongatus; assembly: GCA_964006375.1. NCBI lineage: Eukaryota > Metazoa > Arthropoda > Insecta > Coleoptera > Cleridae > Tillus > Tillus elongatus. Next base: position 197,060,586 of record OZ023263.1, read on the forward strand.
AATAATTGCAAATCGCACAGGAAGGAGTAAACAAAACAATAGTAAACTTACTGAAAACTTCCTTCAAATATAAGTGTTAATTTGGGACTTCGATATAGGGCGCCGAAAATTTACTTTTTGTGATGACAAACAGCTTTGTAATCATAACCTCTAAACGAACAACAATAATCAACCGAAAGCTAGATGCAATAGAGCGCTACCACCAACTGCTTAAAAGAAGGCAAGGTCTGTTCTTCGTTTTGCCACTAGATAGCAGTAAGGTCAAGTGTTCAGTTAACCCGCCTTGTTCAGTCAACCCCAGTCTACCCTACTCTGTGGCACTTCTGCTTTCAAAGACGGAGATGCATGGATTTTACACTCTGCGCATCAGTTTATAGTTACTTCTAAACTGTATGGCGAGTGTGCTGAGTAGTGCATTTCTATCTCCGTTTCTATCTAAGCTTATTTTAAAAATCTATACACTTCTAAGTGAATTTTTAGTGAATTTTCTTTTAAAAATTCACTAATGAGGAGATCCCGACTTGTGAATTTTAAAAAATTCTTCAAATAAGCGCTAATTAGGTCCCCTAGAACACATATCCGGGGTCAGTTTCAATTTATATATATATATATATATATATATATATATATATATATATATATATATATATATATATATATATATATATATATATATATATATATATATATATATAATATAACTGTCAAGTAGAAATGTCTAAATATTTGTTAATGTTTAAATATAAGTGAATACTAATCTTCATGGCTACTGCAGAGGCGTTGGTGGGAGCAGTGCCGGCCTTAACTACCCAAGCGCCCCGGGCGAGTGATATAATGAAATAATTATATATTAAAATAATAAAAGAAGTTAATTGGGTAGCACATTTGTTTTAAGTTTAAGATAACTCTAAGCTTGTCTGGCAGTTAGTTGAACTCGAAACGTGTTAAAACATTAATTTTCTGGCTTTTTTGTCAGCAAATTCTCTAATAAGACAAGCAAAATCTAGGTTTTCTGCAACTTGATTTTCCATGGATAGTGAGGCCAAACTGGTCAGTCTGGTTTGAGACATTGTAGACCGCAAGTAGGTTTTTATCAATTTCAGTTTGGATAAACTGCGTTCACCACTTGCAACAGTCACTTGTATTGTTAACAGAATACGCAACGATATCCAGGTGTTGGGATATAATTCTTGAAGGTTATGCTTCTTGATAAAGTTTAACGCTTCAATAGGCGTTGCTTGACTGTCTTCAAAATAATGTTGCAGGCGTAAAATTTCATCGCACAACAAATTGCCATCGATATCTGATTTAAAGTTGACAGTTAACTGTTCCTGTAATTTAGCATAATGTTTAGCACAATCGTTCTTTATTTTGATTCTTTTTTATGTTAAACAAGAAACACCACGTCGTAGAAAAATCTTGCATCTGTTCAAATCTTTCTTTTATAGATATAAGCACAGTATCCAAAAGAGCATTAAAAATTCGCGGCGCCCATGTGCCCCCTAGCTAACAAATTCGTTAATGCATTTTTGCATTTTTTATCGAAATATGATGCATGTTTGCAAGAAAAAAATCTGGACGCAGTAAGTGCGTTTTGGTAGCGAATTTTCATTAAATCCTTCATAAATTTCATTAACTCAATTTGATATTAACGTAAGGTTCCTTGGCTAGGAAACCAACATTTAAGTTCATTTTCGGCAAATTCTTGTACATTTTCAAACAATAAGTAATTTTGGTAAAATATAGTACATTGTTTCTACTACATAGGCTATACCGGTAATCAGATTGATGCCTGCTCGCATTTTCTATTAAAACATTTAAATGAAAATTCGCTACCATAACGCACTTGCTGAGTCCAGACTTTTTGATTAGCATATATTGTAACAGTCTAAGGTATCATATAAAACCAAAAGTCAATCTAAAAACTAACGTTTTATTAACACATTTTTATTGTCAGGATTAGGAACACAATACAGGAAAGTTCCTTAAAGCTCATGCTTATGTGAGCTTTGCGGCCATCATGTAATTATAAATGTTCCTAAACCGGAATCAATCTTTACAGTTTCCCAAATTTTTTTTGCAGTATAACAAAGAGGCCATGCAAGAGGATGTAAAGGCAGGAATGCCTGTGTCTACTGCTGCTAAAAAGCATGACGTTCCGAGGGTGACGCTATACTATAAAAAATGAGGAAAATACCCAGATTAAAAAAAAGGTGCTCCTATAGTTTTAACAATCGATGAAATAAATACTTGGATGATTTGGATGCTGCATTTAGCAAAAGTGGGGTTCCCAGTTACCAAAACATAATTGTTGGAGAGCGTGAATTTAATTATGAAAAAATTCCGGCGGCCCAATAATAGACTGGCCAACAACAACGCGGGGAGGCATTGGTATGAGCTGTTGCACACACAAAGGGTGATAAAGTTTTAGTTAACAAAGGAACTAAGACTGTATATAATTTTATATCAAATGATGAAAAGGAATGCATAACAACCCTCGTAACGGCTGAGAACACATGTGCCCTGTATTTTTAATAAGTATTTTACTGTAACATTTTTAAAATAATTATGGGAAATGCAGCTGGACACTTAGATCCATCCCTGGTAATATTTAAATATGAATGGATTCCGGTTCATATCGCAAACAAACTATCTACAGGTTTCTCGATCGAAAAAATCTGAAAGTGGATGTATGACCGGGGAAACATTCTACGAATACATGACTCACGTATTTTACCCATGGGTGTTAGAAAAAAATATTAAATTTCCAATTATATTCTATGTAGATGGACACAAGTCACGTTTGACTATGCCCTTAAGCAACTTTTGTACGAAAAAAATAAATGAATTTGTAGCTCTATACCCGAACAGCACACACATTTTGCAACCAATGGATGTTGCAGTTTTTCATGCAAAAATTATTAAAGACTGGTTATCTCAACATTGCAGTGATAAATTAAGGCGAGAAGATTTTGCTCCTCTTTTAAAAACTGTTATCGATGAAACCATTAAGCCAGATATTCTAATAAATGTATTCAGAAGATGTGGATTTTGTCCATTAAACGAAGATGCAATTAATTATACCTGTTTTGTAAGACAAGCAACGGAAACAAACGATTCGCCCAAGGGTCATGTATATACTGATACCGAGCTGAAACTGTACATGAATTTTGTAGGGTGCCAGATAGGAGAAGATAAGCTTGCTACATTTAAAAGTAATTAATCCGATGTGTGGAATGGAAATGTGACACGTCGTTGTTTGCTTTGTGGAAAAGGACTTCTTTAAATGTTCAAGGACACCAACAAATGAAAGTAGTTCAAACTGGTTCTGCAAGTCGTTTGGACATATTAGATTATACTATTACGGATGAAAATTTAATTCTGGAAGCTGGGCACATTAAAGAAGTCCTTTGTCAGTACAAAGCCAATGAAAGTGTAGAACCTAAACTTCACAGCGAGAATGAAAATGTCGATTCAGATAATACCAAGAAGATAATTGTTTTGTCTGACATCACTTTGTCACTAAGTAAAATATCAGAACTGCAATATAATGAAAATGAAAAGATGGCAATGGAAAATATGATCAATGACACTAAGAACTCTGAAGCTAATTCCAAAATAGCGTAGTCTCATTTAGATATCAATAAAGATACTTAAGTAGGAAAAGACAACAAAGAAATGCAAAAATCTCCAGAAACGCCCATTGTTAAATGTCCCATATCCATTTAAAAAGTGCCTTTTCTGGCCCTAAACACCTGGAAGTAATAAAACCGAACGGCGCGTAAAAGAAAAAGTACCCAGTGTTGTGACTTCTGAAAACTGGAAAGAATATTATATAAAAAAAGGAAGAGAAAAAATCTGAGGTTGAAAAGGAACAAGAAGAAAGGAAGAGAAAACGAAAAGAAAATCTGTAGGGGAGGGTGGGCCACAGTGAGACAAAAAATACATATTTCAAAATAAAAAGTTTTATTTTATTTATATCATCAAAACAAATGAACAGATATATATGTTTATATTTTAAGAACAAATTGTAGACTATACAGTTGTTGAAATGCGACAATAAAAATGGCAGCAATTTTTTATAAAAATAATATTTCTGTCTCACTGTGGTCCGAGGTAAGGGTACAATGAGACTACCTAAAAATATTACTGTTTTGACAGTTTTAATATAGAACAAATATAAAATCATTTGAAATACAACAGTAAATTAAACGTAAGAGGTATCAAACTAAAAAAATACACAATAACACTTTCAGCGGATTTCCAAAGTGTCCATATTGACAGAAAATTTAATTAAACGACCTTGTCGCTTGGTGCGTCCAGTAGGCTGCGGAGGTGGCAAAATCGCTTTAATGTCAGATAAGTGAACAAAAGCGTCATCAGGAATAATTGGAAAAATGAAACTATCTAAACATTTTGTACTTCTTCTCAGATAGCTCACCTCAATCTCACTTTTGTTGTCAATAACCTTGGCTATGTAGTAAATTTTCTTTTTAGTAGAAAACTCCACTAGAATAAAATCTCCTACATCTGGGTTTTTGGACAACGGCTCCAAATTAATTTCATTTTCTGTTTCTGACATGTCAAAATCATCATCATTATCCGTCTCTACCTGCAAACTACCTTCACTCTCTGATTCGGATGACTGTAGTTCTTTCAATCTATTTTTCTTCTGTTTGAGACCAGACTTCTTCAGTGAATTTCTTCTAAGTTTTTCTCTTTCTTTTACTTTTATAACTAACAATTCAGGTGTGTCAGTCATTATGGCACTTTTTCCTTTAGTTCGCCTCTTCCTTTCTAGTTTCAGTTCCTTGGCTTTTGGAAAACCAACTAATTCTTCTGGAGTAATGAATCTTTTAGAAGGTGGTGTAGTGGGAGTAGGCGTGACAGATCGATTGGGCTCATCGTCTGAAGCATGACTTGGTCCGGTAACAGGTTGATTATTGGGCTCTGGAGGCCGTCTTAAGTTTCTATTCGTCACTTCACTACAGAGAAAGTCATCATCTGTAAAAATGTTTCGATCATATGGATAGATGCCTGTTTTTCTAAATCCGGCTATAATCTTTTTTGGTGTCATGGACAGTTGGAAAACTTGGCCCACACATCCCGCTATCCCATAGATATTCAAAGGCACTCCGGGATGATTTAAAAGCCAACTATCTACAGCGGCATTATAAAAAGCTTTAAATGAATAAAAAACTGTGACATCTAATGGTTGAAGCTTATTAGAGCAGTGAGGTGGCAAAGTCACAATTGTGACTCCATTCTCTTTGGCTAGAGTTATACTTTGGACAGACAAATGACTTTCGTGATTATCCATCACTAATATACAAGGATTCTCTAGAGAACTTGCACTCTTTTTGATGAAGTGCTTGAATGTTTCAACGAATAATTCTGTGTTCATCCATCCAGAAGGATTTGCTAAGCCCAGAGTGCCTGGTGGAGCCCCAATTAACATATGTTCTTTAAATTTTTTTCTTGGAAAAATCATTACTGGAGCAAGGCTATTCCCAGCTGCATTTATGAAACAGCACGTGGTAACTAGGGTTCCTCGTTCACCACTAGTAGCTTTATTGACTTGCTTCGTCCCTTTTTTTGCGATGATCTTTTTTGGTTTATGGACAGTTGTTGTTGCCGTCTCGTCCAAGTTATAAATCCTTGAAGGGTCTCGAAGTTTTTCAGACCTCTCCATAATTGCATAAAGGTTATCAAAGAACTTTGAAATATTATGTCGGTTGAAAGAAGTTGCTCTGGATAAGCTGCAACCCTCGGGCTGCCTGATGCTGAGTATGGGGTGTCTTTTCATGAATGAACTAAGCCAGTCGACTCCGGCTAATTTGTTTCTCCTCCAACTCTCTGGAATAGGTTTGGAATTGGCTGTAGCTAGCTCATAAGCCAAAGCGCGAACATTTTTGGTGGATTTTCCATAACACATTTTCGAACATTCCAGAATGTAATAACACAAACTTTGTTCTTCTGCCTTAGAGAATATTTGACGGGAATTGTATTTAGGGGTCATTCTAATTTTGCTTTCAGGTTGATCTTTCTGTCTCTTAACATATCGTGCTAAAGTTTGAAATTTAACACCATTCCGTTCAGCTGCTTCACGTAGTGACAATCTTTCTACAATCACCTGCCTAACAGCACTTTTCATTTGTTCCTCTGTAAAATTTGCTTTTTCAGTCTTTCTTTTTCTTTCTCTGGACATGATGCTAGCTATTTCAGGGAAAAAACAAGCTTTGTTAAAAAATCTTTAAATTTCTAAGTACCTACATTTAACACGGATTCATAGGCCACAATAAGACAAGTCTCATTGTGGCCCACTAAATTGTGTCTCATTGTGGCCCTAACGCAAGTCGGAATAAAATGGTTCACATTTTACTTAAAAGCGAAATTAACTCAACATAACCTAGCGCGTGATGATAAAAAAAACTTGCAGTAATTACTAAATAAAACGGCGAAAACTTAAGGCAATAGATACCACAGTTATTACATGCTAAATTGAGTATATGGAAAAAGATTACATACCCAAAATTAACGAAAAGCAAATAACAATGTCGTATGTGCTGTGAACTGCCGGTAAGTTGGATAGAAAATGAATCATGGCAAACTTGAACTTCTGTTAAAAAGGCAGAGAAAAAAGCGCGCGCATTTGAAATTTATACAATTTGTCTCATTGTACCCCGCGTCTTATTGTGGCCCACCCTCCCCTATATAAAAAATAATAAACGTATGACAGCAATCTCAAAAAGTAATATAAAAATGACACAGAATCAAGAAGACCTTGCTAGCAACATTAATGCCCAGTTTCACAAAGCTCGATTAAATATTTAACGGCCGGTTAGTTAGTCAAGTCTTGATATAACCAATCACAGTTTCAAAATATTTGGTTGTCATGGCAAAAACTCGAACCATAGACTGTGATTGGTCGTCTGAAGCCTTCATTAACTAACCGCCCGTTAAATATTTAATCAAGCTTTGTGAAACTGGACATAAATCGGAATCATCTACACGCAGTCATGAAGATGTCCTCGATTTTGCACAGTTAAGTGCAGGTGATCATATTATAGTGGAATATGTACTTGCCTATTACCCAGGCGTGGTGAAAAAACTTAAGAAGCATTGTGCCTTTGTCAGTTTAATAGATAATAATAATAATAATAATAATAATAATAATAATAATAATAATAATAATAATAATAATAATACCTTTATTATCCATTTTGACAGCATACAAGCTACATTGGATTTGTCAGCCTTTTACAAGAATTAATTTTTCACAACATTAAAATATTCATTTAACGTATAAAGAAGAAACTTGACTTTTAAACACCTTAATATTTTGGATATTTTTTAAATCATTAGGAAGATGATTAAATATTTTCAATCCAATACAGTTTGGAGAGTCTTTTATCATCTTAGTTCTAGCGTACGGAACATAAAAGTTACAAGCCTGTCTGGTACTGAAGGTATGAACATCACTCTTTAGTTTAAATTTATCACCATTTTAAAAAACATATATACACAACTCTAAAATATATAAACATGTCACAGTTAAAATTTTATGACTAGAAAAGTAGACCCGGCATGACGTCATCTGTCCTATGTTGAAAATAGAAAACTCAAAACAAAAACAGTTTTAGTGAAAATTGGAAAATGCATTTAATATTTAATAACATCTGGAATGAATTCGTTCACCAGCTAATACATAAATCAATTATCCCCTATATTTCAATGATTTTTGATTCTTCAACTTAAACTTCCAAGACAACAATAAGATGCGTCAATCTTTAAGCAATCTTAAGTGTCAAAAAATAAAATAACAGAAAACTGACCAGGGTGATTTTAATAAACGTAAGGTTGACTGGAAATATTTTCATTATATTTGAGAAATTTAAGGTGCAACATCATACCTTAATCGTTGACAAGCACCGAGAAACCTTTCAAAGTTTAAAATTCAATTAAACGTAAAAATGTTTTTTATGTACTGTGAATGTCAGCTTCGTTCCTTTACTAAAATTCGTTACTGTAACGCACTTCTAGTGCTAGTGCTATTACCTCAACTTTAATTACATGCCAGTCAATCATAAATATATAGTTTTGCGTGCTCCAATTTATGAAGTCACTCAGTCAAGATTCAACATTTCAGAATTATTGATAAATATCAAACTATAAATTAGGAAATAATTCTCAAGTCTCAAGTCCATTGCTTTCATTACCCTAAAAGACAAAAGATGTGCAAGACTCTTTGCGTTTTCTTGTGGTTTATGATATTGGATGAGACCAGGTGTTTTTTATCCACTAAAAATTCATCATTTATCTCAAATACCTGTAAGTATTACAGTTTACCCACATTTTATTTAGAGAGTAGATTTTTTTTAGTGAATTTTCTTAAAACAATAAATCACTAATGAGCAGATCTGAATTTTGAATTTTGATTTTTTTTTAAATATATATATATATATATATATATATATATATATATATATATATATATATATATATATATATATATATATATATATATATATATATGTTCAGAAAGATTTCCGCGGTCTTTAATGTGAGACATGCTTGGTTCTCGGGTTAAACCGCGTCCAGAATTTATGGAAACTCGACGTTTCGGCTCCTGTTTTGGAGCCATTTTCAAGAGGTAAAGGAAATATGTAAGGACACTCTAAGGCCTCAATCTGCCTACTCCTTAGAGTGATGGACAAAGGTGGGTAAAGGAAATATGTAAGGGCACTCTATGGCCTCAATCTGCCTACTCCTTAGAGTGGTGGACAAATGTGGGTAAAGGAAATATGTAAGGACACTCTAAGGCCTCAATCTGCCTACTCCTTAGAGTGATGGACAAAGGTGTGTAAAGGAAATATGTAAGGACACTCTAAGGCCTCAATCTGCCTACTCCTTAGAGTGGTGGACAAAGGTAGGTAAAGGAAATATGTAAGGACACTCTAAGGCCTCAATCTGCCTACTCCTTAGAGTGGTGGATAAAGGTAGGTTGGGTTGTTGTAGCTCGATTACGGGGCCTCAATCTGCCTACTCCCCAAATCTCGCTGGAGATCGTCTGTGAGGTCTCAGTGTGTTCAACCCTGGGCCTCAGAGAGATCTGTAATCGAGCTACAACAACCCAACCTACCTTTATCCACCACTCTAAGGAGTAGGCAGATTGAGGCCTTAGAGTGTCCTTACATATTTCCTTTACCTACCTTTGTCCATCACTCTAAGGAGTAGGCAGATTGAGGCCTTAGAGTGTCCTTACATATTTCCTTTACACACCTTTGTCCATCACTCTAAGGAGTAGGCAGATTGAGGCCTTAGAGTGTCCTTACATATTTCCTTTACCCACATTTGTCCACCACTCTAAGGAGTAGGCAGATTGAGGCCTTAGAGTGCCCTTACATATTTCCTTTACCCACCTTTGTCCATCACTCTAAGGAGTAGGCAGATTGAGGCCTTAGAGTGTCCTTACATATTTCCTTTACCTCTTGAAAATGGCTCCAAAACAGGAGCCGAAACGTCGAGTTTCCATAAATTCTGGACGCGGTTTAACCCGAGAACCAAGCATGTCTCATATATATATATATATATATATATATATATATATATATATATATATATATATATATATATATATATATATATATATATATATATATATATATAAATATATAAACAAATTGAAACTGACCGCGGGTATGTAATCTAGGCGGCCTAGTTCGCGCTCATTTAAAGAATTTTTTCAAAAGTCGAGATCTCCTCATTAGTGAATTATTGTTTTAAGAAAATTCATTCAATCCGCGGTCAGTTTTAATTTTTATATGTTTATATATATATATATATATATATATATATATATATATATATATATATATATATATATATATATATATATATATATATATACATACATATACAGTGTGTCCAAGATAAGGAGGGGATAGCATGGGGAAATCAGTAAATCAGTAACCGTAAGAGATACAGGGTGGGTTAAAGTAGGAAAAGTTGCCCATTTCAGAGCTCAATTAAACGGTATTTTGAAATTTTGGAAATTCCGATGAGTTCCGGAGATATTCGAAAAAAAACCGAAATTCTCCAATTTCGGTTTTATTTTTTTCTGACGTTATTTGAGAAGATATTGAAAAACAGAAAACACTTTCTCACGTACCCTTTTATGCTCTACAAGTTGGTGTTTACAGATTTTTTATTCAACGTTTCGTCTCCGAGAAACCATCATCAACTATAATTTTTTTAAATACCTCCCTGCAATTTTTATTTCAAAACTTAAAATCACTTTTAAATCTAAATTAGAGGATGTATAATTTCTAATGGTTTGAATATGTTTTCGGCTTGTTTCAGTCATAAAAGATGATTTTTCAGGAAAAATATTTTTAGTACGGCCCTGAATACTCGAAAAGCATTTATTTCTATAAGTAGTACCTTTTAAAAAGTCAATGAAGGGAAAAAAAACGTTTTCAGTAATATTTCTTCGTTATTAAAATGTAACACATTAAAGCATACTATTATAAGACTAGGTCCTAAACATAGAGGGCTTTGAAAAATAAACAAGTTGTCTGTAATGACAATAGAGATCTTTCAACAAATATAAATGTCAGTGTTAATTACTTCACTTTGTTATATACAGTTAATTGGGTACAAGCTCTTTCAATTTGTTTAAAAATGGCGGGACATTTTTCTTTTGAGGAAAAGTTCGACATGTTAAAATGTTACATTTTGTGCTGTAGTAATACAGGAAAAGCTGAGCAAATGTATTCAAATTATTACCCTGAAACAGTACAGCCAAATAGAAAGATATATGGAAGAATAGTTACCAATTTATTGCAGTATGGTTCATTTAAGAAACCAATTGTTATTAGAAACAAACCATGCACTGAAGTAACTCAAAATAATGTATTGTTAGCTGTAGCACAAGACCCTACAACATCGGTTAGAAATATTGAAAGAGTAACTGGGACTCCAAAATCTACTGCAAATTTTATTTTGCGTAAGAACAAATACCATCCTTACAAATTTCGAATCTGCCAAGGATTACGGCTCGGGAAAGATATAAAACGAAGGGCATTTTGTGAGTGGTACACTAGAAAATGTCAAGAGGATGAACATTTTGTTAATAAAATATTATGGTCTGATGAGAGTATGGTGACTAACAACGGAATCTTCAACAGGCGAAATACACATTTCTGGTCCAGAAGAAATCCGGCTTTATACAAAACGTCTAAGCACCAACACCGTTTTGGTTTCAACATGTGGTTGGGGATGTTAGGGACAAGGATAATTGGTCCACTTTTTATCATGGATCACTGACTTCCGACCGGTATCGAAATTTCCTGCAGAATAATTTGGAAGAATGGTTCGATGCTCACTTACCATTAGCAGAAGTCAATAACATCTGGTTTCAACAAGACGGGGCCCCGGCTCATAATCCGAGAACTGTTCAAGAATACCTATCAAACAGGTTTCCTGACAAATGGATATGTACGCATTCAGCTGTTTCTTGGCCTCCACGATCGCCAGATCTGACAACTCTTGACTTCCATCTTTGGGGGTATGTCAAAAACTATATAATAATATAATAATAATATAATAATAACATCTGGTTTCAACAAGACGGGGCCCCGGCTCATAATCCGAGAACTGTTCAAGAATACCTATCAAACAGGTTTCCTGACAAATGGATATGTACGCATTCAGCTGTTTCTTGGCCTCCACGATCGCCAGATCTGACAACTCTTGACTTCCATCTTTGGGGGTATGTCAAAAACTATATAATAATATAATAATAATATAATAATAACATCTGGTTTCAACAAGACGGGGCCCCGGCTCATAATCCGAGAACTGTTCAAGAACACCTATCAAACAGGTTTCCTGACAAATGGATATGTACGCATTCAGCTGTTTCTTGGCCTCCAAGATCGCCAGATCTGACAACTCTTGACTTCCATCTTTGGGGGTATGTCAAAAACTACGTATACCAACGAAATTTTTACACAGAGGAACGATGACGTCAACTGGTTTTGCAAGCATTGCAAACCATTACACCAGATGCAGTAAACAATGTTCTGGATTCCACAATTAGACGATGTTACCTATGACTAGAAAGTAATGGTGATGTGTTTGAACATCTCTTATGATTAAGGCAGATAATCTATTTGCATATAATATTCATTAGTTAATAAGGTACCTACACTTCATGAATTCAAGTTATTTTATTGGTTTATTTATTACAAATGTGTTTCTTTTTAGTGAATTTTCGTAGAAAAAATTCACTAATGGGGAGATCCCGACTTTTGAATTTTGAAAAAATTTTTGCAAATGAGCGCGATCTAGGACCCCTAGAACCCATATCCGGGGTCAGTTTCAATTTTTATATGTTTATATATATATATATATATATATATATATATATATATATATATATATTTATATATATATATATATATATATATATATATATATATATATATATACATATATATATATATATATATATATATATATATATATATATATATATATATATATATATATATATATATATATATATATATACATATATATGTATCACACCGATAACTCAAAAAATAATAAGCCGATTTTGATAAAATTTGGCACGTACCTTTCTTTTGTAAATGGCTTGGATAAGTTCGTTAGTCAGGAAAATCGGATGAGGTTTTCCGGGAAAATTTTGAGTTTTCATTCTAAAAAAATTCTTATCTCAAAAAGTAATAAGCCGATTTTAATAAAATTTGGCATTTACCTTCCTTTTGTAAATGGCTTTAAGAAGTTTGTTAGTCAGGAAAATCGGATGAGGTTTTCTGGGAAAATTTTGAGTTTTCATTCGAAAAAAATTAATTTCTCAAAAAGTAATAAGCCGATTTTAATAAAATTTGGCATGTACCTTCCTTTTGTAAATGGCTTTGACAGCTTTGTTAGTCAGGAAAATCGGACGAGGTTTTCCGGGTAAATTTTGAGTTTTCATTTGAAAAAATTTTTTATCTCAAAGAATAATGGGCAGATTTTGATATAATTTGGCATGTACCTTCCTTTTGTAAATGGCTTTGACAAGTTTGTTAATCAGAAAAATCGGACGAGGTTTTCCGGAAAAATTTAGAGTTTTCATTTGAAAAAAATTTTTATCTTAAAAAATAAAAAATCTATGATAACCAAATTTGGTAGGTAGGTTTACGATATAAAAAGTAAATTATACACCAAAATTTAGATTTCCATGTTACAAGAAAAAAAAGTTATAATAAAATATTTTGTGCCAGATCATTTCTATGAAAATTCACTACCATAACGCACTTGCTGCGTCCCGAACTTTTTTATTAATAAGTTTGAAGAATCTTACTGAAAATGTTGTGCTTCATTGATATTTTAAAAGGTACGATCTTACCGAAATAAACGCTTTTCGAGTATTCAGGGCCGTACTCAGAAGATTATTCCTGAATAATTTTGTTTTTTGACTGAAAAAAGCTGAAAACATAATTAAAACTGTTAAAAATACATTCTCTAAGTTAGATTTGAAAATGGTTTTACGTTTTAAAATAAAAATTGCAGGGCTGTATTTAAAAAATTAAAGTTGATCATGGTTTCTCGAAGACGAAACGTCAAATAAAAAATCTGTAAACACCAGCTTGTAGAGCTTAAAAAGTGTACGTAATAAAGTGTTTTCTGTTTTTCAATATTTTCTCAAATAACGTCAGAAGAAAATAAAACCGAAATTGGCGAATTTCGGTTTTTTTTCGAATATCTCCGGAACTAATCAGAATTTCAAAAATTTTAAAATACCGTTTAATTGAGCTCTAAAATGGGCAGCTTTTTCCTGATTTAACCCACCCTGTATCTCTTACGGTTTCCAATTTCTCCATGCTATCCCCTCCTTATCTCTCTGTGTGTGTATGACACCGATAACTCAAAAAACAATGGGCCGATATTGATAAAATTTGGTGAGTGAGCTCGTTTAGCAAATGGCTTGGATAAGTTCGTTATCCAGGAAAATCGCACCGATTTTTCCTGGATTTTTTTTCTTTCGAAAAATTCCTATCTCCGGAAGTGACAAAGCTTTGGCAACCAAATTTGGTACACAGGTTTATATTATAAAAGGTATACTATACGCCAACATTCTCGGGATGTCTGTGTTAAAAAAAGAAAGTTATGGGAATTTAAAGAAAAATATTTCCGGTGCCACTGGTGACCAGCGAAACGCATAAAATCAAAATCTGTTGAGCGGATAACAAAATACATTGTATATTACAGACCAAGATTAAGTTTATTGGCGCAAAAAGGTCAAGCAATAGCAGAAAAAAGATTTTGAACATTTATAGTTCATTTTCTTAAAACGTCAAAGTCGCGATTTAAAACGTTAAAATCTAGTCAAAGAACCTAAAAGGAATACGGGCAATGTAGAGAAAATGTCGCAAGAAAGGTGTTTTACAAAGCCTTAAGTTTCAACTTCAACCGCCATTGTCCTTCATTTCACTAAAATATTTGTAGAAACATCATCTCAAGTCGACCGTTTCTCTGATACTTTGGCAGTAGTTTCAGTTATAGAACGTATGGTTTAATAGCATGTAATTTTTAGCTAATTTTCGTAGAGCAAATTCCCTATGGAGGAGACTGTGACTTTTTAATTGTGAGATTTCTTCAAATGAGCGGGAACTTAGCTCCCTAGAACGCAGATATACAGGTGACGCATTTCTAAGATCAATATATCCGTTATTATACAAGAAACGAGAAAAAATTTTATACGTTAATTATGGGGTATTTTGAGCTGCCTCTTGCAAAATTATTTTAGTAATCACAGGGTGGCCAAATTTCTTTTTTTTAATGAATCGGAAACCCCTTATTTTATCGCACTTTTGCATTTTTATATTATAATTCATGTTTGTAAGGGAACACATTGATAGTGTTTCTTGTCTTCGTATTATTTCAATTGTTTTGGAATTTTGAAAAATTTTGGCGCATATACAAAATTATCATACGGCGTTTTTATCCATAGATAGCGGATGTCATGAGATGCTTTCCTTTATATTGTTTGTTAATGTTTGTACTTTTTCAAACAATAAAGTTATTTTGATAAAATGTGGCACATTGTTTCTACTATTGTTTCAAAATTTATATTCAGATTTTAGACTTATTTGGATAAATACAAAATAAATGCAACAACTCAAATTGAATATAGAATCAATAACTGGTAAAGTAAATTTGATTAACTTGATGTATCAAAATTCAAGCTGTCAGTGTCAGAATGTGTGTTTTGGAGACAATAATATTTGGAACCTACCTTACACCAAATTGCATTAGATGCAATCACAAGTTAAGAACTTGTCTACCATTTTGTGCTATTAACGTCAATAAATAATATTATTAGAACAATTCACGACCATAACGCACTTCCTGCGCCGAGACTTTTTTTTAAATCTGAGTCTTATCAGACATACTTCGTATACATATTATTTTAAGGTAATCATTACGATACATAAGTTGGATATTGATTAATGGACTTGGATCTTGTGGCTCTTTTAGCTTATATAATTCGTATTATGTTTGTTTCTTTAACTACGGTCTATTTTGCGATTACGACCGGTTTCGTCTCACCAATTTGGAATCTTTTCCAAATCCCTATCTCTTGCAAGCAAGGTAGCGATGTTTTACGCACCCAACTTTGCATGGTACAGTGAGCAGTTTCACGATACCGCATGTTGTTGGTATGTCGAATCCATATATTTTGTAAGCACTGTGGGAATATTTTACGTGACCAACATCGCATGGTACACGGGACCGACCCACTCCAAAGGGCGGAACGTGTAAAGATTCGGCTTGCTCAAACAAGATACCTAGACCTCAGCAGTTTCTGTTTTCTACTATGTACATAATTTGAAATCTTTCTCTTTCTCCTTTCATTTGATGTACCACTTCAGTAACTATGGGATGGACGGTGATATTTTGAATTAGCTCTCAGAGAGAACATATTCATTTCTTTTTGTTCGCGACACTAACTCAAATTGGCATAGACGTATCAAAGTTGAGAACCTGACGTCAGCCGGATTGCCGGCTTTTAATTTAAAAATTATGATAAATTTTTGAACAAACTAGCGATACGATGCGA
The DNA here is from genome assembly GCA_964006375.1 of Tillus elongatus. NCBI lineage: Eukaryota > Metazoa > Arthropoda > Insecta > Coleoptera > Cleridae > Tillus > Tillus elongatus. The sequence goes on from OZ023263.1 coordinate 197,076,721, forward strand.
ACCTGCAACCACTTCACAACAAGCCAACATTCCACCCGCTGAGCTCTTAATGCCGCTTTGTTTTAATCTGATAAATTTGTTCTTTGCTTTGCTTCTTATCGTCAGAACGACCCCTCCGCTCGTGTGTCTGCTTTTCAAAATTTCTGTAATCTACTACCCCTTGGACAGTTTAATCATGTTGAGAATGTTAACAACAGGATTCTTGACGTGGTTTTGTTTACAGACACTTGCTTGGTGGGGGAGGCTCTTGATTCGCCCGTGATTCCTGATGGTCATCAACCCCCCTTAATCATAGAGTTTCCGGTCAGGGGTCTCTTTCCCTGTTGGTAACACTGGGCAGAGATCATATAATTTTTGAAAATGTGATTTTGTCAGATTGTGGTTTTCTAAAGAAATTAAGGTTAGTATCAAATATAAATATTCATTATGGTGTAAGTTTAAGAAGTCTGGAAATGTGGAGTTTCTTGATAGATTTAGGGAGCTGAGACAAAAAGTTAAGAGAGACATTTATCTTTTTCGAGTAAACTACTTTCAGAGGGTTGAAAGAGAGATTAGGTCTTATCCTAAAAAAATCCGGAACTGCTCTTCTCGGCGCCGTCAAAACTTTTCTATTGGGAATTCATCTAACCAGCAACAGGCTGTTGACAGTTTTGCTTCTTATTTTGCGGGATGTTCTGGTTCCACCCCCACCTCATCACCTACAGCCGCCAGCCTAGCTTCGGGTGACATCACAATGTTTTTTGTTGATGACTTTATAGATGATGAAATTATTACAGCTGCAAAGAGAATTAAGGCTAACATGTCCTGTGGACCTGATCTAGTTCCTGGCTTCTTGGTGTGCGACTGCTTATATGTTTTCATGAGTCCACTTAAGAACATTTTTAAACTGATTCTTAGATCTGGAACATTCCCCGCGATTTGGAAGCTGTCACGGGTTTTCCCTATCTTCAGGGCGGGGGATAGTGGTGATCCATCAAACTATCGACCAATAGCCATACAATGTGTCTTCTGTAGGATTTTCGAGGCCCGCCTTTTTCAGCGAATACTGTTTCACATCAAAAACAGACTCTCTATTTCTTAGCATGGTTTCATTCCAGGGAGATCGACTGTAACAAATTTAGTTGACGTTACACAGTTCATTGCGTCCGCTGTTGACCGCTCTTGACAGGTTGATGTTGTGTATACTGATCTATCTAAGGCCTTCGATTGTCTAAATCACTCTGTTCTGATTGACAGGATGAGGGCTATCGGATTCTCCGAGGACTGGCTTGGCTTATTCATATCTTACCTGGATGGAAGGAAGCAATTTGTTGAGGTAGGGGGCTTTAAATCTAACACATATCACAAAACTTCGGGAGTGCCACAGGGTTCCATACTCGGTCAATTACTGTTTAATATATTTATTGACCCAGTTAAACGTGTTTTACATGTTCCTTTTTTAATGTATGCAGATGATATTAAGATTTTCGCAAATATTTCGAGTGTTGATGACTGTTTGCAGCTCCAGAACTGTCTTCAGATTCTTGATAAATGATGTTGTCGGAGAGGTCTTTCTATGAATGTTTCCAAGTGTTGTGTGATGTCCTTTACTCGAAATAAGCACGCAATTACTTTCGGGTACAATATAAGAGGGCTTCCACTTGATCGCCCCGGGACAGTTAAGGACCTTGGAATTATTTTTGATGGTACTCAATCTTTTAAACCACACTATGAGCAGACTGTCAGTTCTGCATACAAAACTCTTGGGTTTCTGATAAGAAACAGCAAAAATTTCTCACAGACTCACACCCTCCTCCTGTTCTTTAGTTGTTTGGTTACGTTCCGACTTGAATATGGCTCAGTTGTGTGGGCTCCTACTTATGAGATACATGTGGCAAGCCTGGAATCAGTGCAAAGGAAATTTCTAAAATTTCTTAGCTTTCGTGAGGATGGTCGATATCCGTCTATTGGTTTTTCTCAGGAAAGTTTACTTCTTCGCTTTAGTCTGCAGAGTCTATCGATGCGCAGGCAGTGCAGTTTCATTATATTTTTATACAAACTGGTTAATTCCGTGTTCGACTGCCCTAATCTGATTCAGAAACTTAATTTCACTGTGCCTCGTATTGCAGCACGTTTTCCAGGCACGTTCTATCTCCCGACTGCTCGTACGCGATTGCTGCGATCGTCTCCAATTTACCAGATGTGCAGTGATTACTCTGTACTGCAAGACTGTCTAGATATCTTCTCATGTAATATATCAGAGATAAAAATGTTTTTCAAAGCGATCTAATTTGTGACTCTCTTTTGTATGGTTTGTTTGTTATTATGTTTTGTGTATTGCCCCATCCTTAATTTGGCTTTTAAGCTGTTGGATGGTGTATGAATAAATTAATAAATACAATAAATAAATAAATAAATTTTGTTTTTCCATTGTTGATTGTTAATTTATTCCAATCTTTATTTTAAACAATGAGATATTTATGGCACAGTGTCCATATCGTGGGTGACTAGGAACAACTATGTTTTATATCCTTAGCCCCGTTACTTATTTTTTAGTTGCGGCTTCTAGGGGCCTCAATTGGCGCTCATTTAAAGAAGCTTTTGCAAAGTTTTACAATCGATACCTCTCATTACGCAAATTTTCTTAACAAAACCTCGCCAACAGCTGAAAAATATATAATTATTATTTTATTACGATTCTGAGAGGATTCTTTTGTTATTTTGTTAGATGGAATACAAAATGAACGCCGGGAATTTGGAGGAGACTTGTCTGTTGCGGTTTTTGAAATTGTTCATGGCTTTCCTACCAGTGAAATTTCCGTATGCTTTGACAGCCATATTAGTAAGTTAAGGCAATTAAATCATTTTTGTTTGTATCATACATATTTTTTGTAGGTGTGGGTTTTCTACATATGTTAACAACAACATTGATGAAAAACAATATTTCTGTGCGATTGTATAATTTAACATTAATAGAAGTGCAAGAAAAGGTAGGGCTTTTAACTTTATTTGTAAATATGAAGAGTAAGTGAGGCTTCAAAAATGTATATGACTCAATACTACACAGAATGAATGATTTTATTTATTTATTTTTTATTTATTTTTGTTCCACGCAATGTAAGTACTATAGACATAATCCAATTGTACAGTTAACATAGAGTAAATATAGTTACAAGGTGGTACCTCCACCATTATAAACAAGTATATACAATTTAGTTTTTAAATCTTTTTTTATTAATGGTACCCAATTTAACCTTAATTACACACAATCAATTTTGGGACCTAATGACGTTGATAAATATTTTGTAGAAACATATATCTAAGTACAGAAGCAATTTATTAACAGCTCTTGCTATACTATCGATAGGATTATTTTTACCATACTCCGTAGATGCAAAATGCACAGTTGGCTCTTCTTGGCTGGTATAGAATTCTCCAATTGAAAAGCTGTAATAACTCATTACAGTCAATCCTTTATTAAATAGTCTGTGTGCAAACCTCTGCTGATCCAGCAACCGTCGACTGGCAAGTGAATGAAATCCCAATAGTTTAAGACACGGGTATCATATATATATATATATATATATATATATATATATATATATATATATATATATATATATATATATATATATATATATATATATATATATATATATATTCATATTCACATTTTTCTTTCGACCGGTCAGTGCAAGTGATGTTGCCTGCGTAATTATGGCACTCAATAAAACTAACTCGGTCGGACACGATTGTTTGCCGACTAGGATCATAAAGACGGTTTGTGAGTTTATTAGTGAACCACTTGCTTTTCTAGTAAATAAATCCATGGAGCTGGAGCAGTTTCCAGATGTTCTCAAGATAAGCAAGGTTATATTATTTCTTAAGAGTGGTGATCCTCTATCGCTACTGAATTACAGGCCTCTTGCCATTCCCAGTGTTCTATCAAAGATTGTTGAGAGGGTTGTTTATGATAGGGTCATGTCCTTTCTGATGGAAAATAATCTACTGACTGACTGCCAGCATGGTTTTAGATCGGGTAGGTCGACGGAGAGTGTGGCTGCTGGTTTGCTGGAGTCTGTTTCTGGCAATGTTGATTCCGGTAGGCATGTGGCGGCACGTTTTGTTGACCTGTCCCAAGGCCTTTGATTGTCTCGACTTGAAATTTGTTGCTGGCAAACTTGACGCCCTTGGATTGAGGGGACGAGTATTGGGTTGGCTGATGTCTTACCTTGGGGGAAGACGGATGTATGTATCTGTTGCTGGTCATGATTCCAACGAGCAATGCATGGAGTATGGGATACCGCAAGGATCAGTCCTTGGTCCCTTAATATTTATTTTATTCGTAAATGACTTACCATCTTTTATAAGATGTGATTTTAAAGTATTGTTTGCCGATGATATTACCCTGGTGGTAGTGGATGATGATGTTGAGGCTCTTCAAGCGAAGTTGTGCATTGCATACTCTGACTTGTTGGATTGGTGTTGGACAAATAAGTTGGTTGTGAACAATTCCAAGACGGTCTTTATGCGCTTTGGCAGACTATCCAGTTTGCCCTGTCTAAATAGTCTCGCGGCGAATGGCGTTGAGGTTGGTTCCACTGGGTGCACACGATTTCTTGGAGTCTTGATTGATCAGGAACTGCGATGGGATGAGCACGTTGAGTATGTATGTCGGAGCTTGAACAAATCATTTTTTGTTCTACTACAGCTAAAGTATACACTGAACACTGAAAGCTTAATCACAGTTTACAATGCACTTGTGGGATCGGTGTTAGCCTATAATGTTATTCTATGGGGAGGCTCTGTATGTGTTAACAGATTGCTAATCCTTCAAAAAATAATACTAAGACTTATATTTGACGTGCCTTCTCGTTGCACTTGTCGGCCGGTTTTTGTGGAAATGAGGGTCATGACTATCTATACAATTAACTTTTATAGGACTATTTGATATAAAAAGAAAAATATTCACCGCTTTGATGTAAATTCTTTCAATCACAGTTATGCTACTCGTGGCCGTGGTGATTTACGTTCGGTGGCCCATAATACAGCGAAATATGAAAGATCTTTTATATTTAATGGTATTAGATGTTATAATAAATTACCAAATAGGCGTAGGGAACATACTGAGTTCAGGACATTTAAAAATAATTTGAAGGTACTCCTAGCATCTAGGTGTTACTAGAGTATTGACGAGTATTTGTGTGATAATGAACTGTGATATTTCTGTTTTTTTAATGATAGAGACTTGTTTGCTATTGTTATGTGTTATGTGTACCTATGTGTACTGGTTGACTTGCCTTATATACATTTTTGTATCGAAAGGGTTAATAAAGTGTTGTTATTATATATATATATATATATATATATATATATATATATATATATATATATATATATATATATATATATATATATTTCAAACTATGCTGAAGTACTTCTTACCAAAGCATTATAGAACTACATGGGGATCTCGGAAACGGTAAGAAATAAGAAGTTGGCTAAATTAGACGAAAGTTGCTCAGTTTTGAGGACAGTACATCACCATTTTCAGATTCCAAAAAAAATCATAGGTCGCTAGATATTAGCAAAAATATAAAATTTACCATTTTCATTTTTCTTCTATATCTTTTTTAATTGTCAAGATACCCGTATGAAACTTGTTATGATACCCTAATGCTACATCCTGCATTAGCTAGTGCCATTAGAACTTCTCAAGGCCTACTAGATTTTGCGGAGCGATATAAAGCTAGTAGATGCATTCTCACCACAGACCGGTTTCGCTCTAATTAGAGTTCGTCAGTACGGCATACTAATTGTAGCGAAAATACACCTATAAAGTAATATGGCTATGGTAGCCAGCCTTCCAACACTAAATGAGTGGTAAGACATGAAGCAACGTGCCGCCCTCTAGTTGCGGAACCAAGTATTATGTTGTCACGCCAGCTCCAAATAACACAAAGTGTTAAAAAATAGAGACTGTATACAACCAACTAACAATTTAGTAAATTGTCAGACCTGGCCCATTTCTACCCTAATATAGGGAGCGATAGTCAACTCTTATGGGCGTCATATTGGTTCTCGACGTATTCGAGTAGAGCATAAATACTAATTGTTGCGTAATTGTAATGTTTTCCTTGCAGAAGACTCTAGATCCGAGCCACTTTATTGGAAGAAAGGTCATCTGTCTTACCCATAGTCGAAAAATAGTCAGCGACCCACTAATGAAATCTACAATTCCACCAGTAAACTCTCCAAAATCCCCCTAAATCCTTAGGGTTGCAGAAATAATTTGCAGATACACTTATTAACAAACAAAAAAGAAAAACAGAATTACAAAAAATTACAATTGTCCTCATAACTTTTAGGTGTTTGTACAATACCTCTATAGAGCCTCGGTGGTACAATGATAAGAACGTGTGCCTCTGAACTGAAATATACTGGGTTCGATGCCAGGCTCCTCCTTTCACTTTTTCACTACATACTGTACAATTAACACCAACCGAGGTTGTGGCATTGTATTTGATTAAGTTCAATGTCTGCACGTTCCGCCCTTCGGAGTGGGCGTCACGCCGTCACTCCCATGTCCATACGATGTTTGGGACGTAAAGGATCCGTACCTTACCTAGAAAAATTTCCAGGATAGTGGGGTGAAACTACTTCCTGGCGTCGGTGATTGGCCATAGTAGCGGATATAGACCGACGTTAAAGAAACAAAACACTCACACATACTATACCTATATCCCATTCACATGCGATTAATTTCACACATAATGCCACTAAAGTTTTGGATCACTCTTGCTTTTGGAGAACTAAGTACCGTAATGAAACATTTTTTAATGTCATAAAAAGGAAGCGACTCTGTTAAAATTGACTTCTTTTACTTAACCAATGTGTTTTTCAGTAACTTGTGTATGTTTCAGTATTTCGATTTATTGACCTACAAAGTAGACAATCATCTGCAAACCTATTCAGTGTTTTTTTGTAGCCACCAGTTTTATGAGTATCTTTTGCTGGAGGTATTTTTTCTGTATTTATATTTATATTAGTGAGTTCCAAATTGCTTTTTTTTAGATATATGCTAGAGACTTTATAAGAAGAAATATAATTTACATATTTAACTGGGGACGAGAACCATTTAAAAGATATTTTATCAGAAACATATATCAGTTTATGCAGGTATATGTTATCACAAATCCTAGAGATGATACGTAAGTACTTGTTACTATATCTATTAAATTATTGATTTTAATTGGATTTTGAAGCTATAGGTATTAAGTAAAGTAGTAAAAAATAAATTTAAATGGAACACAGTCATTATACCTTGTAATAGGTTAACAATCTCTAAAATCACAATCACAGGACCACCATATGTTGCACTGTATTCTTGTTACTTCCAAGTCAGCTTGTTTCCGCAGCTAAGGCCAATTACCGATGCCAGGCGGTGTTGAGCACGTTATAGATTCCTATCTTCCTCACAGAAAACCAGGGGTTCGGCGAAATTTCAAGGATAGTAAGGTGAAACTGCTTCCTGGCGTCGATGATTGGCTATAGTTGCGAGTTAACAATAGCCAAGCCATACTTCGTATTGTAAGAGAACAAGATTCGATTCAAATACCAAGCACGCTGACTAAATGGAAAACATAGTAAGGAGTAATAGAACAATATGACCACCAGAGCATTTATAGATTGGTAAACAACGAAGGCCAACTGAGCAAACAGCCACTTGCATAGATCACCTTCAAAACAGCTAACTCGTGTGGAAGCCGCCTGACAGATCTCCGCCCTACCAAGCAGTATAAATCGAAGTATCCAGATCACGGATTCTACATTACTAGATACCAGTTGTATTTTCAGTTGGACATATTTTATTTTCTTAAGTTTTATTTATGTGTCTAACCGATAACTATAATATACTGCACTGATTTGGACCACATTTGGGCATTACCCTTATTTTGCGAATGGATTGGATGAGTTCGTTCGTTAAATCTTAACGGCTAATTTTTCTTAATAAAAAATTGAAACATATTTTTTAAAACGCAATATCTCTCAAATCATCTAAGTGATTAAAACGAAAATCTACAACTCAAAAGAACATAGGCAGACGTGCCTGTGTACCAATTTTTAAGTCGTTTGATCAAAGGAAAATAAAGTTATTCGAAATTAATAATAAAATAATCATCGACATCACTTCAGATTATGTAATGGCATATCTACACTCATTCTTGGTAAGAACTGAGGTGGTAGGGGGGGGGGGGGTGAAGTCCGCTACTTCATCATGGAGGTTTTCCTTCACCTTCTGCATGCCTACAGCCAGCCTCAATGCATAAACCACCAGAATAATTTCTTTGGAACAACCCCCAAGAAAGTTTCGAGACCTAGGGAAATAGGGGTGCTGTGCGGCGTAGGCAGTGTTTAAAGGAGGTACGGCTGCAAAACGTGAAAAAGGCAGCTTTTTGAGGTTCGTCTAAGATGTTTTTGCATTTCTGCTCATATTTTATTTATATCCTTCCCCGCCCAGCACCCCTATCCACTCCTGGTCATGTAACATTCGTGGGGGTTGCTTGGAAGAAATTATTCTTGGGGTGTGAGCACCCAGGGGTTCTAAGCATGTTTCTGAAAAAAATTTCTTAAAAGCCCTCCGAGAACTGGACTGCAAATCTACCTTAATTTATGTTCAGAAAATGAATGTATCTGTCAAATCATAAGCGTGGCAGGTATTTTTCTTATGAATCGCTTCGATGATTTCGTTTTAGCCAACAAATCGACCTAGTTTTTCCAACGACATTTTTTTTAAACAAATTTTATTTTTATTATTATTATCTAATCAAGAGAAAAGGCAATGCCTATAAATTACCAATAAACTTGAAAACGAAAACAACATTCAGAAACCTAGTCCTTACTTACATAAACAAATATAAACAAACATAAAAAAAATGTACAATATGTCTGTAACAGCAACATTATTACACCACTCTCACCGCTCCCTCCCCATTACATCCAACCTGTTGGACAAAGACAGATGACGTTATTTTAAATAACGTTAGATTTAAATAAATCGTAGGTAAAAATCCAAACAATGGAAGTTGTAAGATGTCAGCCTGGAGTCTGGAAAGTATTGTGAGAGATACGACAGGGACGCCATCTCGGTGCAGGACCAGATAGTATGTTGTCACGATAGCTCTAGTTTATACAATATTTTATAGATAGAGCTGTGTACAATATACAATCAACTAATAATTGTGTAAATTTTCAACCTTGGACCATTTCTTTCCCAATACCGGGACAAGGTTTGCGTCCAAAAGCGCAAAATTTTAGCATGCGAATGTATACTATAAATAAAAATTTCGGGACGCAGAAAGTGCGTTATAGTTGTGAATTTTCATAAGAATTGTGACCTTGGGTGGGTAATAAATTAAAGAAAATAACACAAGGAGCTTCGCGGATAACTACAAGTTTGTTTTAAAAAACCTTTTTTGTTTATTGTTTGCAAAAACTGGATGGGTTGACTAAAACAAAACCAGTTAAGTAATTAATAAGGAAAAACACCTGCCATATTTATAATGATTAATGACAGGTACTGTAAATTATTATTTTTTTTCTGAAAAACTTTAATCAAATTTGTAACACAATTTTATTAAAGACTCTTGCAGTACTTACATATTATATCTAAGACCAAATTTTAATTTTTTAGCTCTATATAATTTTTTTTATAAAGATAGTGCGCATTGCAGGCACCAAATAGTATGTACATGACAACTTTTCGATATCATTTTATAGAGTCCGTAGAGCTGAATGGTAGCTGGCCATTTGATCCGACCAATCTATGGAGCTCTTATCCTTATTGTAATCTAATACAGCTAGTGGTTTTCTTTTTGTTTCTCCTCGTACATGTACACTCAACATTTCATCTGTGTGCTTGGTGGAAAGTAACAACACATCCCTTTTATCTTTCCATTTCATTATGGTGATACCACTTGCATTTTCTTTGGCTATTATCTCTCCACGTATTAGTTTTTTTTGGTGTTACGTCTTTGGGATTGCCTCGCCTGTGTGACCTAAGCGTTCCCAAAAGATGGGTTTTACGATTCAACAGTCGGAGCACAGGGACGCCGCGAATTTTTTAATGCTCTTTTGGATACCGTGCTTATATCTATAAAAGAAAGATTTAACACAAAAAAGAATCAAAATAAAGAACGATTATTAAAACATTGTGCTAAATTACAGGAACAGTTACTTGTCAACTTTAAATCAGATATCGATGGCAATTTGTTGTGCGAGGAAATTTTAAGCCTGCAACATTATCTTGAAGACAATCAAGCAACGCCTATTGAAGCCTTCAACTTTATCAAGAAGCATAACCTTCAAAAATTATATCCCAACACCTGGATATCGTTGCGTATTCTGTTAACAATACCAGTGACTGTTGCAAGTGGTAAACGCAGTTTTTCTAAACTGAAACTGATAAAAACCTACTTGCGGTGCACAATGTCTCAAACCAGATTCACCAGTTTGGCCTCACTGTCCATGGAAAATCAAGTTGCAGAAAACCTAGATTTTGCTTGTCTTATTAGAGAATTTGCTGACAAAAAAGCTAGAAAAGTAAATTTTTAACATGTTTCGAGTTCAACCAACTGCCAGACAACCTTAGAGTTATCTTAAATTTAAAACAAATGTGCTACGCAATTAACTTCTTTCATTATTTTAGTATATAATTATACATAAGTATTATATCATTATCATATAATAAAGGGCGCCAAATGATTGACTCGCCCGGGGCGCCTGGGTGGTTAAGGCAGGCGCTGTTCTAGCAGATTTTCGGGGAGTGTCATCACTATATTCGTAGGTACACTTGCACTAGCATATTGTTCTTTGCCACAGTACAATTTTAGATTCCATATGTGTAGCCTTCACCACCACACAGTATAAATACCATTACTCCATATTTATGAGTCTTTAGAGGAATATATTGTTTAAATACCAGACGACCGCGAAACGAGATCAGCGATTCAACAATCTAAAGAGTACCTTGGGGTGTAAAAACATTCTGGAATTTTTTATCACTAAATTTAGCAACGGTTGGATTTTATCTACTCGATCGTCAGGAGGGCATATATCATTGTCACTAAAATCCCATAATAGCAGAAGGTGTTCGAAACGATTCCTGCTCATTGTATTAGACACAATACCATTACAAGAAAAAACACGTTTTCTGCTTCAATAATATCTAATTGCTGGCATCTTTACTAGGCCCATATACCCTATCAACCCTAAAAATTTTATCATCTCTTCGTGTGTGGTGGGGGTTCAATTATGCAATCTGGAAGATTTCGGCACATCATCTCCTGAGAAAATAACTTGTGTAGCATAAAGACTCGTTTCATCTACCATTAGGTTAATTACATCCTTATTAAGAAAAGTCTGGACTTAGCAAGTGCGTTATGGTAGTGAGTTTTCATAGAAATGATCTGGCACGAAATATTTTTTTGTAACTTTTTTTCTTTCAACATAAAAACAAAAATTTTGGTATATGGTTTCCTTTTAATATCGTAAACTTACTTACCAAATTTGGTTACCATAGCTTTTATATTTTTTGAGATAAAATTTTTTTTCAAAAGAAAACCCAAAATTTTCCCGGAAAACCTAGTTAGATTTCCCTGACTAACGAACTTACCCAAACCACTTACAAAAGGAAGGCACGTGCTAAATTTTATCAAAATCGGTCCATTATTTTTTGAGTTATCGGTGTTATACATACATACATACATATATATATATATATATATATATATATATATATATATATATATATATATATATATATATATATATATATATATATATATATATATATATATATATATATATATATATATATATATATATATATATATATATATATATAAATTGAAACTGACCCCGGATATGGGTTCTAGGGGTCCTAGATCGCGCTTGTTTAAAGAAATTTTTTCAAAATTCAAAAGTCGGGATCTCCTCATTAGTGAATTTTTTCTCAGAAAATTCACTAAAAACAGAGAAGAAATCAAAGGGACTGCTGCCTACTAATGCGGCTGCTAATTGTGGATTTATCCCACTTTTCTCAACATAGTCGTACATATTTTGAGTCCGATGCCTTTCTCGTTTTAAAATGTATGGCCTTGCTACGTTATTTATGCGCAACCCTGTATAATAAGGAAGAGATTTTAGCAAAAGTCAATATATTTGTTTTCCTTTATTTGCGAAATTGAATCTTCATTGAGGTGAATATGTAAGATACTTTCTTTAAGTTTTAGACTTTACTACAATCAAGTAACTTCTCACAAAACACACCATTTGGAAATGGTGAATTGGTGGCACCAAGGGTCTGGTATTTTCCATCATCCGACGTTAGCAAGGAAGGTTTCTGTATATAAAGATTTTAAGGGAAAAGTATTTAACATTCCTGTAATTCACGTAAGTTATCATTTAATTAATTATATTGCATTTTTAGTACCAATTTTAGCCTAAGTATTTGTTACTAATTTAATTAATTTATGTGTAACAGAAACCACCATGGTATTTCGTGAGATATGACAATGATAGCCTAGAAGTTTTAGGGGGCAGGGACGATAGAATAATGTCTCTTTTGTCTCGAAAACTTAATTTTAGGTAAATATTCTTCAATTTTATATTATTTTTCAGCTACAAAAAATACACAACACATTAAAAGTCTTTTTGTGATAGTACCACAGCATAATAAACAATGCATGCTGTGACAGTAGTGTGAAAAATATAAGGTCAAGTTTTAAGGGCACACCTCTGGTCAGTTTGTAGGGTGTTATAGTTTAGTCATAGATAAAGGAAGAGATATGTCTACCTCCCATAGTAAAACGTAGAAGGGCGTTTGTCGAAGTTCATAGGTTAGATATGTTGTATGGTAACTGATAAGTGTGAGACGCGAGAGGAGTGCTCAACGTCATGTGTGTTCCAGATGCGGATAGCTCCTATAGTTTCAGATTGCGTTTTGGTGATTGTTACATTTTAAAATTCAAACAAAATTCAAAACAAAAATTTATAACCAAACAATCACTCTCTTATCATTAGATTGTTGTTTACATTTTGCTTTAGGAAATTTGGTTGACATCTCACCAATCAACTGTCAATATATCCTTTTCTGATATATTCATTGTCTATTTAAACAATTGTGAAATTTTAAATTTTGATAAAGGACAGGTATGGAACTTCACTTTTGACTGCATGGTCAAAGTTAGTAGATTGCATACAGACTTAGAGAATACTTCTCTGGCTTCACTGTTGGTTTTTAGTGGTGAAGGACGTAGCCAGCGCGTGAGCTAACTGGAGCAAGTGGCCCTTCGAATTCTGGAAGTTCTAGGATGTTCTTCAATGCTTCTGTGACTATAGTTTCGGGGCTTGATAGCATTTTCAGACAGATTAAAATTGAATTAGTACGAAATCATGACAACTACAAATAAATATCTGTTGCTGTGTTATGATATGATGTTTTGATCAAAAAATTTTATCAAATTGAAAATAAAATGAAACACAGATGACAGATGAGGTTTTCAAAATGTCTATGTGATGTATGTCAATATTTAATATAAAAAAACTAGAACTAGCCTATAATAACTATGATAACAGTTACAACAATAAAATAACTAAACAATAACAGTATAAAAGTAGTCTCTATACAACGAAAATATCGACATACATCAACTCATTATTTTATTACAACTTTTTTGAAATAATAGTTAAATTTATTTTCTTTGACATATTTAATTAGAAAGAAGAATATCCAAGAAAGGGGAATTCATTAAATCAGTTTGCTCGTTTAAAAGAAGGTAGTTATTGCCGTGTGTGTGCCTTTTGACTTCTAAAGCTTCAAAAAAAGTCTAGTTTACGTTTGTCATCATAAAAATGTTGTGGTTGTATGCGGTTATTTATTGTAGGTCTATGTTCGGTATCAATAATATGTTTTGCAAATGTAGATTTGTCAGCGTGGTTATTTCTAAATGCAGAAATATGTTCTTTGTATCGGGTGTTAAAATTTCTAGAAGTTTGACCTATGTAGATTGCGTTACAATGTGTAGAAGCTAATTTATAAACTCCAGCTTTTGTCAGGAAACAAGATTTTTCTTTCGCGTTAAATAACAAATCACGCGTCGTGTTGTAAGATTTAAAAGCTACCTTTGTATTTGTACAAGTGTTTAAAATTTTTGAAATGTTTTCTGAAATGGTTCCAAAATAAATTATCGAAACGTATCTGTTGTCTTCTTTGTCTCTAATATTAAGTTTACTTTAGAAGAAGAAGCTAACAGTTGTATAAACTTTTTAGACTTAACAATTAGAAAATTAGTACACGTTCACCACTCACTTAGTGTTTTAAGACTGGCTATACGATAGCCGTGTTATTTTTGGTGCATTTTTGCTGCATTTAGTATGCCGTACTGAAGAGCTCTAATGAGAGCAAAACCGGTCTACGGTTCTAATTGTTGCGAGAATGCATCTAGTCTTACATACTTTGTCCCTATATTGGGGTAGAAATGGGCCAGGGCTAACAATTTTTTAAATTGTTAGTTAGTTGTATACTGTCTCTATTTTTAACACTCTGTGTTATTTGGAGCGAGCGTGACAACATAGTACTTGGTTCCGAACTAGGTGGCGACACGTTCACCACTCACTTAGTGTTTTAAGACTGGCTATACGATAGCCGTGTTATTTTTGGTGCATTTTTGCTGCATTTAGTATGCCGTACTGAAGAGCTCTAATGAGAGCGAAACCGGTCTACGGTTATAATTGTTGCGAGAATGCATCTAGTCTTACATACTTTGTCCCTATATTGGGGTAGAAATGGGCCAGGGCTAACAATTTTTTAAATTGTTACTTAGTTGTATACTGTCTCTATTTTTAACACTCTGTGTTATTTGGAGCGAGCGTGACAACATAGTACTTGGTTCCGAACTAGGTGGCGACACGTTCACCACTCACTTAGTGTGATAAAATTGGCAGTTAAAAAAGTGTTAAAAAAATATAGGCATGTATATGTATACCTGTCCACACTGCGAATTGGCTTTAGCTAATAAAAAACAAAGGAGAGAATAAGTGTTAATGTTCACTTGTTGGAACCTATGATTATTTTTCATTAACGGCAATAAGAGGTGATTCATAAAATTTGACCAACCAAGGATGCTGTATATTCATTACTTAATGAAATAAAAAACCACTAACTTGTAAATAATTGTATTTTCAGCTGAAAATCTACAAGTATGGATGATCAATAACTTACCATTCACAGAATCACACTCTACCTTTCAGTGTTAATATCTATTTAATGGTTTTCATTGAGGTGAACTTGTAAGCCTCTATAGTTGAGTAATGTTTCCACGCCATTATCTTCAGGATAGAATAACCTTGATGTATTACAAGAAGTCTTCGAATAATTATGATGATATGTGCTTTCATTTGAATTGATCATGTGACTGTTGAGCGCATATTTGCTAGAGAATAAGGGTGCATTCAGTTTTTGCTTTCTCATCATTCTCTGCGTTATGGAATTTTCCCATATGAGCATGCAATTAATCTCGGTAAATACACTCATGCATTCACTACACTTTATAATGGAACTCATTTTAAAGATAAACCGAACGATTAATACCTATAACTGATATTAAATATATAATATATGAATACATAGGTATACATTGTTAATCAAGAACCAAATTCTTTATACGAAGATTATTACACAAGGGAAGACAGAAATATAGGTTATATTTATATTTATATATTTTTTTTATTTTATAGGACATGGCATAACCGAAAGCACCATTTCTGTGTCCGATGTGAATGATCGGCACAACGAGTTTTTACTGTCGCGAGACGCTCGTAAAACAAGAACTCAATAAATAACTTATAGTACACTTGGAGAACCCAAATCACCACAGCACATTTAAAAAAAGACCTGACGATCGTTTCACTAACCATGCTAGCGTCATCAGATGATGAAAAATTCTAACTACTTTAAAAACTTACATCACATTATTATACCGGATCTTAGGTAAAGAGACCGAACTGATACGGGAAACTAATCGCAGGCAAATTCTGTTGCATATATTTTTATCGCCGGACGAGGTCTTTGCACTTACCTTACTAACTTATCTAAAAGGTGAAACAACTCTCAAGAAAGTTACGGGACCTGAGGCGAATACGGGTTATGTGTGGGGTAAACAGGATTTTAAGGAGGTGTAGCTGCAAAAGGTAATAAAGGCAGCTTATATAGGTGCGTCTAAGCTATTTTTTCGTACCCAGATCGTCCTGACGGTATTGCTTGTTGCCAGCTGACTGAGGTTGTGGATGTAGTGAAGTACTAGATTTGACCGCGATTCCTGTGCCCCCAGAGCTTTTTGGACTGCTTGTTTATCAGTCGCTATAAAGATTCCCTTACCTCTGTAATTCCTCTCCAGCAGCATTTGTGCACACATAATTATAGCTAGTGTTTCTGCCTGGAATTCGGCTGCATACCGACTCATACTGACTTTTTTACTTATTGTGATTAGTTGCGTCTTATTAAATGAGGCATACCCAGTATAAAAACAAACTATTAAAAAGGAAGAGCCTATGTTGTGGTGTAGAAGAAAAACATTCTGTCCAATTTGAAACATTATGAATTTATAATGTTATATATAATAATTAATTCTTTTTAAGATAAACCAATTGATTGAATCCAATAATTTGAAATCTATTAATATCCTTAAATGTAAAAAAGCTTAATTCTTACTTATTATTAATTATTTAATCTTGTTATAAGTGAAAGAAGAACATAACTTCCAAAAGATGAACATAAAAATTCCAGCTAATTTCAATATTCAATGCAATATTATTCCACTAGATTTAAATTGGGAACACATGTGACGTGTTCCCGCCGCACTCTCTGATTGGTCGAGAGTTACCAGACAACCCATTTAATCAATAAACCTTGGTGTTTTGTTTTAGTATGGAGCTGAGTTGGAGCGGGTCAGAAGCGTAGAAGGAACTATCTGTCCTTGTCTAATTACCGAGGAGGTTTTTTTCTCTCCCTAACAGCTCGTCCGCTTCTTTGCCGCCCCGATAGCACCGCTGCCTTTGGCTTATTGTGCATGAAACACAGAGGAGGTTGCAGGGGCTTATTCAAAATAATTCAAATGTACAAATTCAGTTTCGATACATTTAAATTGGTTGGTTGGAAAATGTTTCGAAAGATCGGAAAAAATCTACATTTAACGATTATCGATTGTGGATAGTATGGTTAGGTAACTGCAGAAGTCTAATCCCATTATTTCCCGCAAGTTTTAGTGTTTCAAGGTTGCTGTGCAGAGAGTGTCTATCCAGCAACAACAACATTTGGCTTTCCGTACTTTGTTTGTAAATTTGAACAAAAACCTCCGAGTTGATGTAGCCAGCGTTACTAACTATAACTATGCAACCTGAGGGTACACCGTTAGCGAGCCATTTTTCATAGCGTTTACGTTTAAAAATAATCGAGAGAGGAACATAGTATCCAACAGCGACACTTCCAACCTGACGTTTCAGAAACACAACTTTCTAGCATTTTGCGGTAAAGTTTTCTCTCTAGCAAATTTTTGTCAAAAGGGAAAAAAGGTATTTACCCTTGACTTCTGTTCAGGACGCCGTTTTAGGCTGCGGAGTGAAACTGCTTATGTTCTCGCATGAAACCTCAAATCCATTTTCCCAGACATATGTTTTTATTGGTTGAAGTTACTTTTAATCCGGTTTTATTGCGATTTGAAAAGACAGTTTTCGCACATCTTTGATTGTCGTATCAAACGTATTTCAGTTCCTCAGTACGCCATAAACATTTGCAGTAAGATTTACAACTGGTTCTACTATTATTTTTACAGGGTACCATAAGCTGACACCAGCTGCCTGCTCTAACGGTTACACTCGAGCGGTTCAATTTTGAGTTGGGACAATTTAGGCATGTCTCCCTTTATGTTCTATCCAACAAAATTTGTATTTTTTCCCTTAATGTCTTATTTCGGTAACCAGCATGACGGTTTGCCTTTCTTTTGTTGTTTTTCTTCATATTTAAAAATCTTCTATCTTCTTTAGATCTTGCTTATCCAAATATATATATATATATATATATATATATATATATATATATATATATATATATATATATATATATATATATATATATATATATATATATGGAGTGTGGTAATGTATGCGACAGAAGACTGGACTTTGGATAAGCAAGATCTAAAGAAGATAGAAGATTTTTAAATATGAAGAAAAACAACAAAAGAAAGGCAAACCGTCATGCTGGTTACCGAAATAAGACATTAAGGGAAAAAATACAAATTTTGTTGGATAGAACATAAAGGGAGACATGCCTAAATTGTCCCAACTCAAAATTGAACCGCTCGAGTGTAACCGTTGGAGCAAGCAGCTGGTGTCAGCTTATGGTACCCTGTAAAAATAATAGTAGAACCAGTTGTAAATCTTACTGCAAACGTTTATGGCGTACTGAGGTACTGAAATACGTTTGATACGACAATCAAAGATGTGCGAAAACTGTCTTTTCAAATCGCAATAAAACCGGATTAAAAGTAACTTCAACCAATAAAAACATATGTCTGGGAAAATGGATTTGAGGTTTCATGCGAGAACATAAGCAGTTTCACTCCGCAGCCTAAAACGGCGTCCTGAACAGAAGTCAAGGGTAAATACCTTTTTTCCCTTTTGACAAAAATTTGCTAGAGAGAAAACTTTACCGCAAAATGCTAGAAAGTTGTGTTTCTGAAACGTCAGGTTGGAAGTGTCGCTGTTGGATACTATGTTCCTCTCTCGATTATTTTTAAACGTAAACGCTATGAAAAATGGCTCGCTAACGGTGTACCCTCAGGTTGCATAGTTATAGTTAGTAACGCTGGCTACATCAACTCGGAGGTTTTTGTTCAAATTTACAAACAAAGTACGGAAAGCCAAATGTTGTTGTTGCTGGATAGACACTCTCTGCACAGCAACCTTGAAACACTAAAACTTGCGGGAAATAATGGGATTAGACTTCTGCAGTTACCTAACCATACTATCCACAATCGATAATCGTTAAATGTAGATTTTTTCCGATCTTTCGAAACATTTTCCAACCAACCAATTTAAATGTATCGAAACTGAATTTGTACATTTGAATTATTTTGAATAAGCCCCTGCAACCTCCTCTGTGTTTCATGCACAATAAGCCAAAGGCAGCGGTGCTATCGGGGCGGCAAAGAAGCGGACGAGCTGTTAGGGAGAGAAAAAAACCTCCTCGGTAATTAGACAAGGACAGATAGTTCCTTCTACGCTTCTGACCCGCTCCAACTCAGCTCCATACTAAAACAAAACACCAAGGTTTATTGATTAAATGGGTTGTCTGGTAACTCTCGACCAATCAGAGAGTGCGGCGGGAACACGTCACATGAGTTCCCAATTTAAATCTAGTGGAATAATATTGCATTGAATATTGAAATTAGCTGGAATTTTTATGTTCATCTTTTGGAAGTTATGTTCTTCTTTCACTTATAACAAGATTAAATAATTAATAATAAGTAAGAATTAAGCTTTTTTACATTTAAGGATATTAATAGATTTCAAATTATTGGATTCAATCAATTGGTTTATCTTAAAAAGAATTAATTATTATATATAACATTATAAATTCATAATGTTTCAAATTGGACAGAATGTTTTTCTTCTACACCACAACATAGGCTCTTCCTTTTTAATAGTTTGTTTTTATACTGGGTATGCCTCATTTAATAAGACGCAACTAATCACAATAAGTAAAAAAGTCAGTATGAGTCGGTATGCAACCGAATTCCAGGCAGAAACACTAGCTATAATTATGTGTGCACAAATGCTGCTGGAGAGGAATTACAGAGGCAAGGGAATCTTTATAGCGACTGATAAACAAGCAGTCCAAAAAGCTCTGGGGGCACAGGAATCGCGGTCAAATCTAGTACTTCACTACATCCACAACCTCAGTCAGCTGGCAACAAGCAATACCGTCAAGACGATCTGGGTACGAAAAAATAGCTTAGACGCACCTATATAAGCTGCCTTTATTACCTTTTGCAGCTACACCTCCTTAAAATCCTGTTTACCCCACACATAACCCGTATTCGCCTCAGGTCCCGTAACTTTCTTGAGAGTTGTTTCACCTTTTAGATAAGTTAGTAAGGTAAGTGCAAAGACCTCGTCCGGCGATAAAACTATATGCAACAGAATTTGCCTGCGATTAGTTTCCCGTATCAGTTCGGTCTCTTTACCTAAGATCCGGTATAATAATGTGATGTAAGTTTTTAAAGTAGTTAGAATTTTTCATCATCTGATGACGCTAGCATGGTTAGTGAAACGATCGTCAGGTCTTTTTTTAAATGTGTTGTGGTGATTTGGGTTCTCCAAGTGTACTATAAGTTATTTATTGAGTTCTTGTTTTACGAGCGTCTCACGACAGTAAAAACTCGTTGTGCCGATCATTCACATCGGACACAGAAATGGTGCTTTCGGTTATGCCATGTCCTATAAAATAAAAAAAATATATAAATATAAATATAACCTATATTTCTGTCTTCCCTTGTGTAATAATCTTCGTATAAAGAATTTGGTTCTTGATTAACAATGTATTATGTATTGTATTATGTATTCATATATTATATATTTAATATCAGTTATAGGTATTAATCGTTCGGTTTATCTTTAAAATGAGTTCCATTATAAAGTGTAGTGAATGCATGAGTGTATTTACCGAGATTAATTGCATGCTCATATGGGAAAATTCCATAACGCAGAGAATGATGAGAAAGCAAAAACTGAATGCACCATAGGCTGCAACTTATTCTCTAGCAAATATGCGCTCAACAGTCACATGATCAATTCAAATGAAAGCACATATCATCATAATTATACGAAGACTTCTTGTAATACATCAAGGTTATTCTATCCTGAAGATAATGGCGTGGAAACATTACTCAACTATAGAGGCTTACAAGTTCACCTCAATGAAAACCATTAAATAGATATTAACACTGAAAGGTAGAGTGTGATTCTGTGAATGGTAAGTTATTATAAGTAAGATTTACAACTGGTTCTACTATTATTTTTACAGGGTACCATAAGCTGACACCAGCTGCCTGCTCTAACGGATACACTCGAGCGGTTCAATTTTGAGTTGGGACAATTTAGGCATGTCTCCTTTTATGTTCTATCCAACAAAACTTGTATTTTTTCCCTTAATGTCTTATTTCGGTAACCAGCATGACGGTTTGCCTTTCTTTTGTTGTTTTTCTTCATATTTAAAAATCTTCTATCTTCTTTAGATCTTGCTTATCCAAAGTCCAGTCTTCTGTCGCATACATTACCACACTCCATATATATATATATATATATATATATATATATATATATATATATATATATATATATATATATATATATATATATATATATATGGCTTACTGATTTTCTTTCTCAGGTCCAAGTAAAATGTTTTTGAATAGTAAAGTATATCTGTCGAATGCTTGCTCTGCTAATACGATGTTTGTTTTTAATTTTTTTGCTACATTTTTCACTTTCCGTAATATAACTTCCAAGACAAGTAAACACATCTGTCTGTTCGAGTCGTTGGACGTCAAACTTTCTATCGAATTTTGGAGTCCTATCTCATTTAAAATACCCTTGTTTTGTTCATATTGATTTTTAATATAATTTTTTGTAACTCTCCATTAAGCATACTGGGAAGCCTTTGTAACTTTCTCCTGTTTATATGCAATCAGCGTATCTTATTTAATGGAACCAGAGCACACCCGATCACCTTAATTATGCAAATCATGTAAATTCATATTAATTAATCAATTGAATAAATTAATACAAATTATCTTTTTTTTTTAAGGTATCAATATTTTGACCCACCGGAGAGAATTCAAGGTACAGCCTCTGCAGAAAATGGTACAATTGGAGGAGTACTCGGTTTAATATGGAAACGAGTAAGAAAAATATTATTAAAGCTTGATAAGATATTAAATACGTTAGTTAACAAGACTTCTACCAAAAACAGACACTGCTTTAAAACAAGATTGGGTGGCCGAATGCTAAATACCTTTTCAACGTCATCGAAAAATATTAGTAAAACCAAGCCAAAAAAATATTTTTCAGCGAATTTTATCTGATTATGGTAATCAATTTTTTAGCGCGTTTTGTGGATTTTTTCTTCTTCGTGAAAAACACTTAAGCGAATCAGCGTAGAAAAAAATCACTTAATGACGAGATCACAACTTTGAGACTCCCGACATATCTGTTCAGACTAGTCTGAATTGAAACTCCTAAAATCCATACCCGAGGTCAGTTTCAATTAATATATATATATATATATATATATATATATATATATATATATATATATATATATATATATATATATATATATATATATATATATATATATTACTACGAAAACTCTAGAAAATAATGAATTGATTTTTAATGAAACTTGATATGCCTTTTCCTTAAGTAAATGACTTGTATAAGAAACAGAAACGGAAAATTATTAATTTATAAACATCGATGAGAGTTGAATTCTACCACTCGTCTCAAATTTAAAAAGTCTTGACGCAGGAAGCGCGTTATACTAGTGAATTTTCACAGAAATGGTCTACGCAATTTTTATTAAGAGAATTATTTCTGTTAGTTTTAGTGAATTTTCTTAGAATATATATATATATATATATATATATATATATATATATATATATATATATATATATATATATATATATATATATATATATATATATACGGAAGTGTATGGAAGCATTAGAGTGGAAGTAGCCGATATAGATTATGTGTGTTTAATGTGAGAAATTGTGAAAGATCCAGGAAGATAAAAAGTAAATGAGTGGCAGAGAAAATTTCTTTATACACTCGGCCACATGTGTGGTGTAATAAGTTTTGCGAAATATGAGTTACTCTCCTGAAAACGTCCAGATGTATAGTACAATTTTTATTGAGAAATGGACGGAAAACAGTTATCAATTAAGAGATAAATCGGGGATAAAGTTAAGGCTAGACATATCGGAACTGCTTTATATCTGCGGTTGTTTATTTTTCGGTTAGTTTATGTGTAATTTCCTCCATTCACGTTCGAAAGAAGATGACAAACGGATCTGAAGTGGACTTTGGAGTCACTTCAGAGAATTAAGAGATCTAATAGAGGCAAGCATGAAGGAAATCAAGTGTGCCATAGACGAAATAAAAGTCAATTTTTTGAGTGAACTGAAAAATATTAGAGAGACATTTGAGAGTTTGGAGAGGCAAAATGGTATATTCACGGAAAGGAAGGTCCCGAAGAACAATATTGTGGTTTTCGGATTGGAGAGAAATGAGAAAAAAGGTACACAGTTGGCAGAGTAGGCTTCGGCAAAACTAAGTGAATTATTTGATATAAATATAGACTCGTGACTTTAGTGACGTCTATTTTATTGGAAAGACTAATATATTAAAAAACCCTCTAATTCTTAAGTGTTCTTTTCATATTTGAGAAAAACAGCATTCCGAAGCTATAGATACCGATTAAAGGGAAATGGTATTTCTGTGGGTAACGATCTGACTAAGAAAGATCGAGAGATAAGGAAAGTCTTGGTAGATAATTTAAAGGAGGCAAAAAAGAAGGGAATCACAGCACGAATTAAGGGTAATAGGTTGCTGATAGCAGATGAATACTTTACTTATCAGCAGCTTACAAAGCAGGATATTGGGAACCTGGAAGTTGAGGTTGAAAATTCGGATGCAGTTATCTCTCCATCTGCTCCTCGAATTCTCATTCTCATTCTCATTCTCATTCTCATTCTCATTCTCATTCTCATTCTCATTCTCATTCTCATTCTCATTCTCATTCTCATTCTCATTCTCATTCTCATTCTCATTCTCATTCTCATTCTCATTCTCATTCTCATTCTCATTCTCATTCTCATTCTCATTCTCATTCTCATTCTCATTCTCATTCTCATTCTCATTCTCATTCTCATTCTCATTCTCATTCTCATTCTCATTCTCATTCTCATTCTCATTCTCATTCTCATTCTCATTCTCATTCTCATTCTCATTCTCATTCTCATTCTCATTCTCATTCTCATTCTCATTCTCATTCTCATTCTCATTCTCATTCTCATTCTCATTCTCATTCTCATTCTCATTCTCATTCTCATTCTCATTCTCATTCTCATTCTCATTCTCATTCTCATTCTCATTCTCATTCTCATTCTCATTCTCATTCTCATTCTCATTCTCATTCTCATTCTCATTCTCATTCTCATTCTCATTCTCATTCTCATTCTCATTCTCATTCTCATTCTCATTCTCATTCTCATTCTCATTCTCATTCTCATTCTCATTCTCATTCTCATTCTCATTCTCATTCTCATTCTCATTCTCATTCTCATTCTCATTCTCATTCCATATTATTATTATTATTATTATTATTATTATTATTATTATTAATAATATTACAATTATTATTATTATTATTATTATTATTATTATATAAACATAAAAAATTAAAACTCGTGGATATGGGTTTTAGGGGTCCTAATTCGTGTTCATTTGAAGAAATATCACATTCACTAAAAATACCTATTTTTTGTGTGGAAAAACCTCGCATTTAAGTAAAAAAAACGAACATGAAAATTCGCTACCATAACGCACTTGCCACGTCCAGACCATTTTGTTTTTGTCAAATAGGTGTACCTTATAGCTAATTATCGCTCTACACATGAAACAAAATACACAAAATCAATAAACACAACCTATATATTTGACGAGAGTCTTTAAATCGAGATAAGAAGTTATACGACAGCAAATATTTCAACGTGTCGGTTTTGATAGTAACTGACCTAAGTTATATAATGTTTTCAGCAAGCTGAATCTTTTATTGGAGATGTTGCTTTAACAGCAGAAAGAGCAAAATTTGTGCAATTTTCTTTCATCACCCTTGCTGATAGTGGTGCTTTCGTTACACACGCACCAAGTAAACTGAATGAGGCACTGGCTTTGCTAAGACCATTTCAGTGGCAGGTATTTTTTTACATAATAAAATGAATGTCTATTTAATCGCTAATTGAACTTTTGCAGGTCTGGCCAGCAATAGGTATCACATGCATTATAGTTGGTCCAGTATTGTATATAATAATTGCTTTACCAAACACTTGGCAACCCAGATTTAGAGTCAGATCACACATGCGATTATTTTTTGACAGTACATGGTTCACAGTTACAATACTGCTTAAACAAAGTAAGTATAACGGTGTTACGATTTCATTTGTTCTTATAAGAAAACGCTTTTTTTAAATTTTATTATTATATTCGTGGCTGTGGCCTCTTTGGCCATTAGCATAATTTTTCCGATCTTTGTTATTTGTTCCAGTTTGCCAGACAAGGTCAATTTCTCGTTGGCCAGTCCGGAGATCGAAACCGGGATCACTCGCTTTGCAGGTTGGCACATATCAACCTACGCCATGAGGACGCCTATATGAGAAAAATACTTAAAGATTAGATCATGACGTGGATTTAATTGCAGCTTCGTACTGTCTACTTTGTGCCTGGAATATAATAATAATAATAATAATAACAATAATAATAATAATTCCTTTATTTCTTTTGTCGTCTTTCACATGAGCTTATACAATAAATAAATTTCCATTTTAACTAAAACAAAACAAATCTTACGGCGAAGTTCAGCCCGATACCGTAGTATCCGCTGTTCTACCACTTAAACCCTATTAAATTATTAGTGGCAAGCCATTTACCTTTCTGAACCCCAATTTGAAAAAAAAAAACAGAGTAAATTATAAGCGATCCATGTCAGGGCGACACTCACACGTACCCATACACCCACACGCGTTCACATAGTCATACATTCAAGATGTTATCTTTACGTGTCCATGCACATCTACCTGCTCACACAGCCTCTGTACGCAACGTACATTTAAAACACTCGCCCACATAGCCAAGAACTCCCAATCTCTCACATACAGTCTCACACTCATACACTTATACACTCACCTCCCCACACCCAAGGACACCCACCTACTCACCCAGCCCCCACACCCAGCATACGCTCAAAACATTCTCACACACATACGTGAAGACTCAGACATCTACCTTCATGTACTCCAACACCGCTACACAGCCCCATATGCACGTATGCATAAAACTTTCGCGCACTCATACCCAGAATCTCCCACCACTTACCCACATATTATTTCTCCTGTATTTAACACCTGCTAATCAAGCATCCACCGAAACATGTGTTTCTTAAATTTACTTATGGTCATTTCTTTTATATGATTTGGTATTTTATTATAAGTCTCGCAGACGTCATATGAGAAAGACCGTCGATATAGAGCAAGTTTGAAAGCTGGTATAGAGAGAAGATCCTTTCTTCGGATATTCACGTTATGTATATCGGTGCGATACCTAATTTTCCTACAAAGGTAAGACGACGCCCCCTTTCTGATGATACCATGCTAGAAATATGATCTCTGTAATAGAAATCTATCCCTCATGTCCAGCCATTATGCTTCCCTGGGCTTATGGGAGATGTGCTCAAATTTTCGAATGTTATAGATATGTCTTAAACAGGCGTTTTGAAACCTCTGCACCCTCCCCATAGTCTCCACATCGAAACAGCATGAGAATACTCCTGCACAATATTTTATTTGTGATAACACTAATGTTTCACACAGGTGTTTTTTAATCTGTGTAGGTATATATTGCCTGTAAGGCTACAAAAGTCCCAATCCGCCATATCCACGACTCAAACAACGCGAGACATGTGCGCGATATCTAAAGGTGTTATCCATTACCAATCCTAAGTTACGAATCGACTCTATGATCGGTATAATGTGACTTTTCGTCCGTTAAAAATGCCGTTTCTCCACTCATAGTTAGATGTAGACTTAAACACCTTGTTTGGGAAAAATATAAAAAAATTGGTACATACATTTTACTTTCACATCGTCACAACATGTGGAAGTATCGCATCGGCGACAAAAATTTCGTTATTAAAAAAAATTAAACGTCGTAAAAATTCTGAAAAGATATATAAAACATGATCTGGGAACGAACATTTTTTGTCTGCCAGTCTGTACGTCTGTTTGTTTGTAGCCACAATAACTTTAGAACGAATTGAGATATAGTCTACAAATTTGGTATACAGTTAGCACTAGACAATGGATCGGTTCGGATTGTTTTTGCGTAAAATCGCTTTAGGGGGTAGGGGAAGAATGGAGGGTGATTTTGTGATGATTTGACATTTTTTCGTTAAAACTCGAGTAATATAACGTTTTAGGGTTTATTTATTAGAAAACTGTTAAGTACACTTGGAGAACCCAAATCACCACAACACATTTTAAAAGACCTGACGATCGTTTCACTAACCAAGTTAGCGTCATCATAGGATGAAAAATTCTAACTACTTTAAAAACTAACATCACCTCATATACCGGATCTTAGGTAAAGAGAAGGAACCGAGAGGGGAACTAGTCGCAGGCAAATTCGGCAGTGTGTTGTATTTTTATCGTCGGACGAGGTCTTTGAACTGTCTTTATTAACTTATCTAAAAGGTGTCCATCTCTAATAATTTTGGGAAGGTTCAATGACAACTAAATTACCATTAATTACAGTTTCGTTTGGCGGAAATATCTGTGTTCTTATGTTATCTCTAGGATGTGTTGAAACGTGGGAATTTATTTCACAAAGCAATCAATCAGGTGACGCGTAATCGACGGTGGTGAAACGTTCATACATTTTTTGTTGTAACTATATTTCGCAATATATATATCTATATATATATATATATATATATATATATATATATATATATATATATATATATATATATATATATATATATATATATATCTATATATATATATATATATATATATATATATATATATATATATATATATATATATATATATAAACTCTCGAACGCGTTGAGCTGTCCTGGTTGTCTAACATTTTTTATCAATTTTAGTTTATCTTTATTAGCGTCATGATTATTATCCCAAATATGTCGGGCGACGGTAGATCTATCTACAGTACTGTATCGTAATTGAGCTAAGTGTTCTTTGAATCTAATTCCAATCGATCTTTTTGTTTGTCCGACGTACTTAAGATTACAATCTTTACAACTTATTACATAAATTCCCGACATTTTGGCCATGCTATCCTTGTTTTTGGGTTACCTGGCAAGTTTTTAAAGGTATTTTTTGTCGAAAATGTTAGCTACAAGTTGACTTTTGAAAGATGCTAGACCCCTCGTGACTCGAGGTTCAAATGGTAAGGCAACAAAGTTTTTTTCGGATTTCTCTCTTCTAAACGTCGTTGATTTCGTCAACATTTTCTTTGTTTTCTGTTTGTTGATTAATTTTTTTACTAGGCAAGCAGTGTATCCGTTTTATTTGGCCACGCTCTTAATATATTTTAATTCTTTGGTATATCTACTTTTGTTTAAAGGAAACTTAATTAACCGATTTAATAAAAAAATCAGACTGACCATTTTTTGTGCGTACGTATGATGTGAGTCGTTCGGAATGTAGCTTAGAATGGTGGTTTCCTTTCTATAGACATCGAATTATAAAGTATCTTTATTCTTGATAACTAGTGCATCTAAAAAGGGTAATTTATTATTAATTTATAATTCGTGGGTACATTTTATAGAATCAAATTTATTGTTTAATTTGGCAATAAAATCTTCTATTCTGCAATTTTTTGTGTTAAACACTGCGAAAATATCATCAACGTAACGAAACCACACTTTAGCAAAATAACCACTTTCAGTTGTTTCAAATCTGCTCATGAAAAGGTCTGCAATAAATGGCGATAGCGGATTGCCCATTGCCGTGCCTTGGGTCTGTTCAAAAAATTCATTGTTGAATTGAAAAATATTTTGTCTAATACAAGTGTTTGTTAAAGTTAAATATTCTTTGTAGACATTTTCATTTATGTTATTCATTTTTAACAACTGCTCAAAATACGTTAACGTTTGCTCCGGGGGAACGCTAGGAAACAATGAGGTTACATCCAATGAAATTAAAACCTCGCCTACAGGCAATTTAACATCTTTAATCTTATTAATAAATTCAAGTGAATTTGTTACCGAAAAACTTTTCTGTTTGACGGGCAAGCCTTTAACTTCATTTGTCAACCACTTTACTAAATTATATGTCGGGGAATCTATAGCCGAAACAATAGGTCTAATTGATTTTCCCGGTTTATGAATTTTTGGGAGACCGTACTTCTTGGGGACTTTCGGATTAGAAACTTGTAACTTTCTTCCTAAGTCTTTTGATAAGAGGTTGTGACAACTTTTTAGACTATTTTTAACGTCCGAAATCATTTTTGGTAGCGGGTTTTTATTTCGTTGTTTATACGGTCCTGTCGCTATGGCCTTATAAACTCTCTCAGAATTTTCCTGCGGTGGACTCTCTTCAGGAAGGGGAGAGCCCGCCTTAGTTCCACCGCTCAGACATGCCCTAACGACCTATAACAAAAGAATGAACGACGCCAGAAAGGAGTCGTGGAGGAGGCACTGCGAGGTAGTGGAGAACATATCCGAGAGTGCTAGACTACACAAGATCCTGTCCAAGAGCACTCAGACCAACATAGGCTCCCTTAGAACATCCACGGGAAGCTTCACAAGCTCTGGGGAGGAAACTATGGAAGTTTTACGCCAGACGCATGACCCCGGCTGTAACATAATAAACCAATCACCTCCGGACTGGGAACACTCAGAAATAGAGGCGCCTTATAGGCGGGCATCTAGAGTAGACTGGACAGTTGCTAAAGAGGTGGTTACTTGGAGCAAAATCAGATGTGCCATTAACAGCTTTAAGCCATAAAAATCCCCGGGATTTGATGGAATAATGCCCATCATGCTTCAACAGGGTATATATATATACTGGTGCCGGCGCTTACCCTCATTATGAGTGCCAGCCTGGCTCTGGGGTACATTCCGAAGGCATGGAGACTAGTCAGGGTTGTATTCTTTCCTAAACCTGAGCATCCAACAGACCAGGCAAAGTCCTTGATGCCAATAAGTCTCATGCCTTCCTAGACATAGAGGGAGCCTTCAGCAACACCTCATTCGGATCGGTTCTGACAGTTGCCAGGGAGCGTGGAATAGAGGAGACCTGCTGCAGGTGGATAGGTTCCATGCTCAGGGACAGGGCGGTGTTCACCTCACTCGCGGGAGGGACTCTGCTGGAGCGGTCGCGGCGGGGTGTCCGCAGGGGAGCGTTCTGTCTCCCTTCCTCTGGTGCCTAGTCGTGGACGGCCTGATAGGGAGGCTCTTGGGAGGGGGGTATGAGGTACAGGGCTATGCGGACGACATTGTCATCATAGTCCGAGAAAAGGTTACACAGTCAGTGTGGGAGCGCATGCAGACAGCATTGAAAGTGGTGGAAAGGTGGACGGTTGGTCAAGGGCGTGAGCCCCGAAAAAGCCCGTCATACCGTTTACGAATAAGATGAAGTAGGAAAGCCACAGAACTCCCACTCCTATACGGTAGGAACATCCCAGTGGCCAAGGAGGTAAAATATCTTGGGGTCGTATTGGACTCTAAGCTAACCTGGAATGGTCACGTTGAAAAAATACTGCGTAAGGCAGTCATGACCCTAGCCGTAACTAGGCGGCTATATGCAAAAAAGTGGGGACTAAGACTTAGTATGGCCCATCGGCTGTACTCAAGGGTAGTCTGACCATCGTTATTATACGCGGCACTGGTCTGGTGGCCTAATGTGACACAATCCAGTGACAAACAAAAAATAGGCAAGATCCCAAGGATGGCTTGCCTGGGCATCACAGGGGCCATGACTTCAACCCCAACAGCTGCCATGGAGGTGTTACTGGATCCCCCCCCCCTACACTTAGTTATTATGGGGACGGCCAGGCTAGGACTATACAGATTAGCCTGCCATGGTAGACTGAAGATTAACCCAGGCTTCAGGGGTCACTGCAAAATTCAAGAGATCGTGAAGGAGCCCATGCTTGAAATGATGTCAGACTTGGCGAGCCCGCGAATCTGCAGGGAAAACAATTTTACAGTGGAAATCCCCGACCGCGAGAGGAGACGCCGGGCATACCACGGGACGCGCTCGTCTGGTTCACGGAGGGATCCGGGGGGAGCGTGGGACGGGGGCAGGTGTTTATTCGTAAGGACCGAGGGTAAGTCATAGTATTTCCCTCGGAGCCCATGCAATGGTCTTTCAGGCGGAAATGCACGCCATCCTGCACTGTGTGCGGGAGAACAAGAGGATGGGCTACACCAACAAGCGGACCCTCATAGCCACAGACAGCCAGGCAGCTCTTAAGGCCCTAAGTATCCCACTGGTAAATTCCAGGCTGGTAAGTGAATGCCGAGACGAGACGAGCGACCTGGCCGGACAGAATGAGGTCACCCTCATCTGGGTGTCGGGTCACTCCGGGGTCAAAAGAAATGAAGCAGCTGACAGTCTCGCAAAGAGAGGGTCAGCAGAACCATTTATGGGACCAGAACCGGCTCTGAGCGTGACAAAGAACAGTGCCAGGGGAGCCATTAAGTCCTGGGTCAGAAATTAACGCAAGATGTACTGGGAAGACTGTCCAGGGCTCAGACATGGAAAGCCAATAATTGACGAACCCAGTTCAAAGAGAGCTGAGGGTCTGCTAAATCTTAGCAAAGGACAGCTCAGAAACATAACAGGTCTCTTGACGGGACACATGACCCTCAAGAAACACCTGCATACAATGGGGCAGTTGGAGGGGGACCTCGCATGCTGACTCTGCGGCAAGGGTGAGGATTAAGACTAGCACATCTTGTGCGAGTGTCAAGCTATGGACCGCAAAAGACAACTGGTCTACGGTTAGTCTAAACCGGAGACAGAGCAATATAAAACTTCACCCTGCCAATTGCTGGGCAGACTAGTTCAAGGCACAGCGATTTTGGAGTGGGCGGAGTAAAAAGACTAAGGGCATGCACAATAAGCCAAAGGGTGTAGTGCTATCTGGGCGGCAAAGACGCGGACGAGCCCTGAGGGAAAAAAAGGTTAGATTTTAGATAGTTTGCATAAACAAGCAAGTTTTTTTCCACGTAAAGCTATTTGTCGACCTTTGGGATCGGTACATAAATCTTGCACCTAGTTGGCGCACCGGGTAGATGCTGTATAATAATCGAACGATGGATAGATTCACCACTTACATTTTTGTACGCTTGTGGAGCAACCGCTATGTGGGCGGTTAATTTTCGTAAAGGTTGAATATGTATGGTAGCATTTTAAAGGAAATACTTATTTTCGTTTACCCTGTTAAATTACCAGGACTATCAACAATTTGGATTAAAAGCAATTAACTACTGTTGGCAATAGACAATCTGCATGGATTTTCCATTACATGAATTTAACATTTACCTAATAGTTTTTCATGCATAGAACATTATTACATAAAACCCAAAAACATATATAGTGGATACAAAAAGAATTTTTCAATCAAAAATTTCGAAAAATTATCGTTATTATCGCGAACGTTCTGATATTGATCGT
The DNA here is from genome assembly GCA_964006375.1 of Tillus elongatus. Taxonomy (NCBI): domain Eukaryota; kingdom Metazoa; phylum Arthropoda; class Insecta; order Coleoptera; family Cleridae; genus Tillus; species Tillus elongatus. The sequence continues at coordinate 197,109,312 of OZ023263.1, forward strand.
GACGAAGTTGGATAGTAAATAAATATCGTGTTTACATTTGCCTTATGGTACGATAAGTCTGGTCGCTTGTTTCTTAACATTGTGGTGACTTTTATTTGTTTATTGTGTTTCTTCTAGTTGAATAGTGTAAAGTGTGCGTAATAAAATGAGAGAAATACGTTTTCAACAGCCGCAATCAGATATCTTGCCAAGAATTGACTCATTTATGATGACATCATTCTTTGGCGAAAATCCGTACTTTATAAATGCTGAAATAAAACAAGCAAAAGCTGGAAGGTATGTGTAAATAAAAAAATGCTAGTTGAACACATATTTAGCCAAGTATATCACGTACTTATTCATGTCATTTGTAATGTATTTTGCTTTGAACGAAGTCAACATACCATGGCAACAACATAACCTCAAATCTACCATATGTGTTTAATAGAACAATGTTGTCTGAATTAATTACAGATAATTAATGGAAGAAAACCCAATAATTTCGTTAATTAATAACCATGATTTTTGCCGGTTGTTAATACTAAGAGTAATATGTAAAGTTAATACTTAATATGTACAGATATACATACCTTGACCACATGGAAATTACAACCTAACTTAATAACGTATGATAATAATGTTAATCTTATATCACTATTATTCATTATGAAAATGAGAAGGTACTTACAATAAAATGGTCGTCACAACAATATAAGGCGATTTTCTTAGATAACTGTGCATTTTTCGTTTCATCCCGCTTCTTTATTTTGCACCATGGCTTTCTAATTCGAGCCACTTTTGGAGCAATAAACAATAGCTTCTCTGGAGTTTTTATAGTCGTATTTGTACTCACTGGTACTATACAATATATAAATAAGTATTCTTTTCCATATTATCCAATAATATCACGTGCAGAATCCAAGATTCAATCAATAACTGTAAACACAGAGAAGCAAGTTCATTATTCACTATTGTACTGTCCCGTGACGTCACAGATCATGGTGGCAAAATAGTGGTGTTTGAAATCAATTATTAAATTCGCATTTTCAATTATTTTTTTGCATCGTTATTTTGGTAGTATGTGAAATGAAAAAAATATTAAAAATCATCTTTGTAGGATGTCTATCAGATTTGATAGGAAAAAAAACATGAAAATTGTCTATTGTGGTTAAAAGCAATGAATTATTTGTATATAAACGTTTACAGCTGGCCGAGTTCCAAGTAGAAGCCACAAAGCAAGATTTTTCGTCGCTCTTCTTTCGATATCCGCAACTTATGTTATAACTGATATGTACTCTGCTAATTTGACTTCTCTACTTGCTAGACCTGGACGAGGTTTGTATGTTGTGTAGGAATAATATTTTTGTTAAACAGTTATGAACTCTGTTACAGAAAAAGCTATTAACACCTTGTATCAACTTGAAGAGGCAATGCGTACACGAGGATACAATTTGTTTGTCGAGCGTCACAGTTCTTCTTTTACTTTATTGGAGGTAACTTTCTTGCATGTGATTTTTATAAAATATAGGTAAACTTTATAGCTTAACGTGTTAAGTCTCGGCATACAATTTTTTGTGCTTAATGAAATATACAGTGACCGCCAAAAAGTGTGCACCAAATGAAAAAAATATATGTATTTTAGATTTTTGAAAACAAAATTCTACGCCCTTAATTTGTGCTTGTTTGAGTGGATATATATTCAGTTAAATGGTTAGTTTAGTTATCCCTGATCAGATATAACAACTGATTTTTCCTTAATTAAAAAAGTCTGGACGCAGTAAGTGTGTTATGGTAGCGAATTTTTTTTAAATATTTTTAATAGCAAATGTGTTTCTTTGATGAAACCAGGCATCAAACTTGCTTGCCTATATAGTAGGAACAAATTACCATATTTCATCGAAATAACCTTATTGTTTGAAAACATGTAAACATTTGTCAAAAGTCTGGATGCAGCAAGTGTGTTATGGAAGTGAATTTCCATAAAACTGTTTTTAATAGTAAATGCGAGCAGGCATCAATCTGATTACCGGTATAGCCTATGTAGTAGAAACAATGTACTATATTTTATAAAAATTACTTATGGTGTAAAAATAAACAAAAATTTTCAGAAAATAAACTTAAATGTTGGTTTTCTAACCAACAAAACTTACGTTAATAGCAAATTGAGTTATTGAAATTTGAAGGATTTAATGAAGATTCGGTAAATTTGCAGATTAGCTCCCGAACGCTTTTCATAAAATTATTTTTAGAAACATTACTAGGATGCACAAACCACAAGAAAAAATTCTTGTTCACACCCCCCAAGGAAGTTACGGGACTGGGAGTGAATAGGGGTGCTGGGCGGGGTAGGTAGTAAAAAGGAAATATAAGCAGAAAATGCGAAGAAAACTTCTTGAAAGCTGTCTATTTGAAGCCATATCCCCATTAGATCCTGACTACCCCGCACAGCACCCCTATTTGCCCCAGGTCACGTAACTTCCTTGGGGGTATGAACAAGAAGTTTTTCTTGTGGTTTATGCAACGAAGTTTTTCTTGTGGTTTATGCAACGAAGTTTTTCTTGTGGTTTATGCAACGAGGGTGGTTGTAACTTCCTTGGGAGAGATCTGAGGCCTAGGGTTGAACACACTGAGACCTCACAGACGATCTCCGGCGAGATTTGGGGAGTAGGCAGATTGAGGCCCCGTAATCGAGCTACAACAACCCAACGTACCTTTATCCACCGCTCTAAGGAGTAGGCAGATTGAGGCCTTAGAGTGTCCTTACATATTTCCTTTACCTACATTTGTCCACCACTCTAAGGAGTAGGCAGATTGAGGCCTTAGAGTGTCCTTACATATTTCCTTTACCTCTTGAAAATGGCTCCAAAACAGGAGCCGAAACGTGGAGTTTCCATAAATTCTGGACGCGGTTTAACCCGAGAACCAAGCATGTCTCATATATATATATATATATATATATATATATATATATATATATATATATATATATATATATATATATATATATATATATATATATATTATATATATATATATATATATATATATATATATATATATATATATATATATATATATATATATATATATATATATAAACACAGATCTCCTCATTAGTGAATTAAAAAAAATCGCTAAAATACGCAAAATACAAAATTCGGTATTTTCCATAGATCAAGCGAAATCCCGGTGATAATTTTTCACCATGTTTTAGTACTAGCTCACTGAACAATTTAAAGGTAAGAAAACAACTCTTCGCTCCCAAGTCATGAAAACAATGACATTTTATGTTTATGAAAAACTTTCAAAATTTCACATTTTTAAGGCCTATTTTTGAAAGCATCGTTTTTATGTGGGAACTTCAAAGATTCAAAATTTAAAAAAAAACTGCCAACCTTTGAATCTTTTTTTAGCAAACTATTTTATTCAGCTTCACAGCTGTCTGACATCAAATTTTATAATCGAATTTTCACTCACTTCTGATTGTCCGATCGATTTGAAATTTTGCAAGCGTATTGGATTCCAGTGACAATATAATATTATGCTACCATCGAACCTGTATGGATTCAAAACGGCAGCCGACGCAAGATGGCGGAATACTGGAACTAAATTTTCGTGATTAAAAAAAGGTGTATAAGTTTGCATCTGTGTCACATGGATGGCGTGGTGACGCCTTAAGTTGCAGTTTAGATTCTCATTCTAAAGGTTGTTGGTTCGAATTTTCGTAGGGGATCAGCTTAAAGTATTTTTTCAGTTTTTTAGTTAATTTTAGTAACCGATCAGATTATGTTAATATTTCGCAAATTTTCAAAGAAAAATATTAACTAATTAATTTAACTTTTATACAAAAAAAAATTTATTGGATTATCTGCGTTTACATTTTCATAATATATGAGTAATTCAAAAATTGTTTTCACAAATGTCAGATAATGAAAGTTCAAAGTGACAGACCAAATAACCTACCTATATCTGCCAGTTCGTGACATGAACATACGAGTATTTTTCTGCTTATCTTCTGCTTATATTATCTTTATTCCGACGTGTCAAATTTGCATGAAAAAATTGTTTTAGAATTTTCGTAGACAAATTGTTAAGCAAATTTTCATGTAAAACACTTTGTGGAACATCTTCTTCGGTAAAATTTTTTAATGTAATTTTCGTGTAACATTAGTTGAGCCAATTTGTGTAAAAAAGGTAAATTTTCGTAAAAGAAATTGCTAGAACATTTTTTTTCGAATTCTTGTCAAAAAGCTTTTTGTGAATAATTATATCTTGGCAGGTGTAGCTTTCGTGTGAATTGCTTGTAGGTTCGTTGGCTATGAAGATCGGACCAGTGAAGTTCATAAGTTTCATTTGGACAATTTTTTTACTTTTTCAAACAATAAACTTCTTTTGATGAAATTTAGTACATGGTTTCCACTATATAGGTTATACTATCTCCCATTAATTGATGTCTTTCATTCAAAAAAGGACATATTTGACATTGAAAACATTTAGATCAAAATTCGATACCGTAACGCACTTGCCGAATCCAGACTTTTTGTGAATTTTTTTGAAAAAAATCACTAATGAGGAGATCGCGACTTTTGAATTTTGAAAACATTTCTTCAAATGAGCGCAAACCAGGACCCTGGAACCCAATATATATATATATATATATATATATATATATATATATATATATATATATATATATATATATATATATATATATATATATATATATATATATATTGCTATGGTATTTTTGGTTTTTAGCACTTTTAATTGTAGAGCATGAGAATTAAATTTTCGTCTTTATTTAAAAACGCTAACATTGATGAACCTGAAATTATGCCAAAAATTGTTTTCTTACTGCTGTGTTTTAAAATTTTTCTCTCATCTCATGGGTAGGGTTCTGTGCTTGGGCTAGCATTTTTGTTTGACATATCTTATTTATAAATTATAGTACTCCCGAGTGTTTGGAAAATTAATATATATATATATATATATATATATATATATATATATATATATATATATATATATATATATATATATATAATTGGGTTCTTTTGAGTTTACTTTTAATTGACGGTGAAAAATAGCCTTACTTTATCATATACCTAGCATTTGTTTGATTTGAGGTCAAAATTAAACAGATTATGTATCAATACAAATCAAAGTTATTTAAAACAATGAATTAACTAACTATGATCTATCAATTCGGCCTTTATCTAATATCACCCCTAGTGAGCTAAAGATACATTAAAATTATCAATGGGACTGAAAAATTCTTAAAAACGAATCACACAATAGAAAAAAGTCTGCACATTTATTACGATAAAGTTCACAAAACCGACTTACTGAATCATGTCTGATTGATTCTTTCATTGGATGTGTACTAATTGCTTTCCATTTGATCTACTGTTTGGTTTTTGTAGCTTGCCTGTGATTATTAATTATTTTCCATTTTATTTAAACGGTCTCAACAAACCGTGTACCAGATACTCATATTTATTGTTCCAATTTCAAACTGAATATGATTTTATTATGAGGCACTTGCCTTTCACGCTTAATTCTCAACTCCCATATTTAGAGTGCCGCCGTACGTCAACAAATGAAGTTTGACTTCCCGCAGTTCAACTACGAATCGTCCTGTCGTCCTGCCCCCGCCTTCTTGAATAACTACCTGTGTTACAGAAAATCTCTTCTCGCCGTACCTGGGTAAAACAAAGTTCATAGGCCCTGCATTTTTCCCATTGTCCAACTTCTTGTTCGTTGCACTCATTGGAAACAACCACACTATCCCTATTAACTAACACTGCGTGTCTTTTCTTATAATTGGTATTGACAAAAAAATTTTTTTTAACTTAATACTATACATTTACTTACTGTCTAAGGATAAAATAAAAATCATTATATTCCGTTAAAACTCTATAAATAAAAACAAGGCTATTGTTCTGTGTTCTATTGTATTCCAACGACTTTTGCTTAGTGAACTTAAAATGTACTACATGTAAAAAAGAAATCATTGTTCTGTATTCTTTTACCTGTTATGCTATTCCTTATTTAAACCTAATTCTTTTTACAGAACGGTACAGGAATTTATAGTAGGCTTTGGGAAATGATGACCAAAAAACAGTCACAATATCTTGTTGATTCTGTGGAAGACGGTGTAATATCTGTTAGAGATTCTACAAATAACGCGGTCATTGCTGGAAGAGAAACACTTTTCTTTGACATACAAAGATTTGGTAATTAACTCGTATAAACAGGTATAACCCAGGTCATTATCTATTACTGTTTCAGGACCAAGTAATTTTCATTTGAGTAAAAAATTAAATACTGCATATTCAGCAATTGCATTTCAGCTTGGTTGTCCATATATAGAAGAAATTAATCATATGTGAGTGTTATTGCTAAGAGTTTCTTGTCTGGAGTTAAAATGTCGCTAGCTTAACAGCACATATTTCGTGATATGTTTTTGAAACTTTAATGTTCGAACTCAGAAAGACTGTGCATTTCAGTTCCTTACATTATGAATATTTAAATAATATTATTATGTATTTATTTTAAGTGTATTTAAAATAACATCATACCCTTATTTTGATCTTGTTTCCCGGAAGGAGCATTGTCCAACGAGGGTTTCTCAATATACTGTTGTGTAGAGATAAGTTTAAGCTATTTCCTGTTAATATTTTATCGACTCTTACACAACCTACATCTTTTCAATAGGCAAATTTATGTCTTCCTGAGAAAATTGTACCTTGGATTCGCTGTACTTTGGACTAATTTATGGTACCATTTATTGGCGTCTATATTATGTATTTCTAATTTGAAATATATCCTTATTTGTTAGCAAATATACCCAGAAGTGAGCAAGGTGACAAACGTCCTCGTGTGGACGGACATAAATTGCCTGAAAAGTGCAATTGAAGATGTTTTGATAGTAGTAATAGTAGCAGTGGTGGGAGGCCAACGCCGAGCAAGTATGCCACCAGGGGCCCTTTTTGCCAACCCCAGCAACCATGCTCTACTCCTCCTCGGTTCCGTCGCCAAACCGCTTCGACCTCGAGATGAAGGCCATGACGGTCTTCAATTGGACGGTACTTACCTGATTCCTCTGCAGAGTCCTCGATCCGAACAATTCTGCTCGAAGACTCCCAAAAGCCTCGCATTCGCACAGGTAGTGGTAGGACGTTTCCTCATCCTTGCCGCATTCCTGGCAAATGGGATCCCTCTCTATGCCTATTAATGTGAGGTGTCTTCTAAGGGCTCAGTGGCCTGAGAGCACCACAAGGATGCGGCGAAGCGTAGGTCAACTCCTTCTGAGTAGCCAGACAGCTTTATCTCTGTCCGGCCCCTCCACGAAGTCCCTGCAGCCACCAACCGACCCCCAGTGCCTCTTCATTGCTTCCTCGGTCCACCTGTTTAAGGCGACAGAGACCGACCGTCTTCCTACTTATACCTATCGCCGGCTCCGGGCCACAGAACGGTCGCCGGGAACCAAGCATTGCGAGATTATTCGCGACCTCATTCCCCGCCTCGCCAGTGTCCCGGAACCCACACTAGTTGTACCTTCTTTGTCCTGGCTAGTCCTTTGAGGGCGTCAGTGCACTCCTGAACCAGTGTAGACCTGATTCTGGCCGCGCAGACTGCCCGGAGGACTGCCTGGCTATCCGAGCAGATGTACACACATTTCTCGGGACTCCTCTTCACATCCTCTCTATTGGCCACAGACAGGATAGCGTACACCTCTGTTTCGAATGCCGTGGTATATGCGCCAAGAGCATAGCTCTTGCGCACCCCCAGGCCCTCGATGTATATTCCTGCCCCGGAGGATTGTTGGTCCTCCAGCCGCGATCCGTCGGTGAAACAGACCAGGCTTGCGGGCTGGAATTCAACCTCATTTTCCCTCCACTGACCCTTACTGGGGAACCTGAGGGTGTATGGCCTAGTCAACCTAATATCATCCTCGGCATCCCGCACCTTTATGGCGGCAATCGGAATTTCCTTTTCCACCTCCTTGGCGACTCTTGCATGCCCTATTACTGCTTCCTCTCTGCACCAGTTTCCTGCATCTCGCATTCTGATATGCGACGCCATCGCCTCCCTTCTGACACAGATGGGAAGCGGTGGCAGCATCAATAGGACCTCTAGCGCGGCTGAGATGTTTTGATAAGAAAATTTTCTATCGAAAAGGCAGCGAAAAATAATGCAATTTTAAAAACATTTGCAAGCAAATAAGTTACAAAAAATGATGAATTCCGTTACAAGGATAATATTTAGTTCAAACAAGTACTCAGTGAACTGGAATAACAGGTAGTAAATTACGTCATTGAGGCATCCAGATTACATTATGGTCTTTCAAAAGCCAAATTAGCTTATAAGTTTGGGGCAAGGAATAAGAAAATAAGAAAATATGTCGTCTAATTGGTCAATTCAAGATAAAGCTGAAAATGTGTAGGTCCGGTGTTTCCTAGTTGGGTATAAGCATAATATCTCTTCGAAAACCTGAGGCTACTAGTCTCTCCAGGATCACAAGTTTCAACAAAAACAATGTATCCAAATTCTTTCAAAATTTGAAGAGTTGCTTGGATCATAAAGGAACTCTCCCCAAAACTATTTATTAATACAGCAATAACAAAACCGCTTGGGAACTTGAATGCTGAATGACGCGGCTTGAATGTTACGATGATAGCTGCCGCGAATGCCGTTTGGCAATCATGTTCCTCCGATATTAATATTCTCATGTGTATTTTTCAAAGATCATATAATCCTGGGCGCTCCACCGGGATCAGCTGGACGAACAAATAAGTGAGAATAGTCAAATCAAGAAACATTTGTAGATTATTTGACGCATTTTATTGCCCACATGAACCAACAGAACAGAACCAAATCTGTTTAAAAAGCAAGAATGACTCAAGCGAAAAAAAAAGTTGTATTGGAAAATTGAAGCCGCAGTTAAAACAACCAAGAAATAGTGTTGGAACATCCTAGCGATGATCAATATTTTTATTAAAAAATTTGAAAAAGGCAAGTGACAGAATAAGTGGAAAATCGATACCATGGAAAAGAAATCTGAAAAGAAGACTATGTTCTAGTGAAACTAACTACAAAAAAGTATGAAAGCTATCTTGTAGCAGAAATAGATGAGGTTCTTGATGATGGTTATAATGTTTCGTATCACGTACAGAAACTTCCATGGCGACTTTAGAAGATGCTGCATGCAGCTTCCTTGTCCTACCAAAGTTGGTACTTCCAGCAGACAAGATGCCCAGATCGGCTTTAATATTCACTACGGTCAATTTAATTTGTAGTAATAATGGGCAGATTTCCTGCTAATTAGATGCAGATTATTAAGTCCATTGACTTTAAATGATTTGTATATTATTTTGAGATAAAGAAACTAAAACTACAAGTTTTTTGTCTTGAAATTTTCCCGTATCTTGAATCGTTTACAAGATAAAAAATGTTCCTTCGTTTTTTGTTTGTTCTTTAGAGTCTGCCTAATACCGCGACTATGGCCAATCACCGACACCAGGGAGCGGTTTGATTGGTTGATACTGGTGTTGGAAAAAAGTTGGTTATAATAAGATAGTAGTTTGAAAAGCTGTGTTTTGTTAGTCAACAAATCTAGAACCCCGTAGAACGTAACAACTGGTGTCAGAAGTGGGATTTTCAAGCTGCTAGCGGAAATATTTTCCAAAATATTCGTTAAACAACGTGGAAATTTCTAGAATCTCTGGAAGATCAGTATCAGCAGTAATTCATAACTGGGTGTTTGAAACAGAATAAACTGTGTACCGGCTTTAAGTACGTCTATGCCTAAGACACGTAGTGTAACAACCAATATGGACACTCAGCTATTGGAATTGATTAAAGAAATAAAAGAAGAAGCTAGAAAAAAAGATGGAGAAGCCAGACAAAGGGATGAAGAAGCCAGAAAAAGAGACGAAGAAGCCAAAGAATAAATAAGAAAGGGAGACGAAGAGACAAGAGAAGAACTGAGAAAAAGGGACGAAGAAGCCAAAGAAAAAAAGAGGAAAAGAGATGAAGAGGCCATAAAAGACGACATATTCCAACAAGTAGAAAGTCGAGTAAGGGGTATCAACGACGATGTTCATGACAAGCTGACGAGTGTGCAGGTAGTACAAGCGGAGGTACAGGAGAAAATGCAATTACTACAAAAGAAGTATGATACCCTAGTCAAGGGAAACATCAGACTCGAAGATAGTCACGTAAGAATTAAGGTACCCACATTTGATGGTTCTTCCATGGTGACTTTAGAAGATGCCTGCATGCAGCTTCCTTGTCCTACCAAAGTTGGTACTTCCAGCAGACAGGATGCGCAGATCGGCTTTAATATTCACTACGGTCAATTTAATGTAATGAAACTTTGTTATGTGAGATCTAATTTTCAATTAAAACATAATTTAAGTTTTATATGCGACGATCCGGTATACATGGTGTCTAAAAAAGACGCGGCAATACTTAAGGAGTTCATTTCCTAGGTCATTTTATGAAAAAATGTTCGCATAAACATATGTGCTAAATGCATTGTTTCCAAGATACGAGGTGTTATACATTTTCTTGTAAAATAAAGATTTTTAAATAATGATTCAAATATCTCCTCACCGATTGTTTTGAAATTTTGCAGCGTTGTTTGTAGTAATAATGGGCCGATTTCGTCCTAATTAGATACAGATTATTAAGTCCATTGACCTTAAATGATTTGTATATTATTTTGAGATAAAGAAACTAAAACTACAAGTTTTTGTTTCTTGAAATTTTCCCGTATCTTGAATCGTTTACAAAAAAAATGTTCTTTTTTTTGTTTTGTTCTTTAGAGTCGGCCAATTTCCGCGACTATGGCCAATCACCGACGCCAGGGAGCGGTTTCACCTCACTATCCTGAAAATTTAGCCGAACCGCCGCCTTTCTGTAAACGGGTAGGGATGTTTCACGTGCCCAACATTGCATGGGTACGGAACCGACGGCTTTACGCCCCCTCCGAAGGACGGAACGTGCAGACATTCAACTTTCTCAAATGCAATGTTAATTTTACATGCACTATGTACTGAAAAAATGAACGGAGAGCCTAGGGATCGAACCCAGTACCCTTCGGTTCAGAGGCACACATTCTTACATCTGGACAACTGAGACCTTACGATAAAAAAACCTTTTTATCACACGTCCATTTATTATACAAAAAATATATACAAAAGTGTTCTAAGTGGCCACCTCCAGCTCGGATGCAGATATCCAATCCTCTCCTCATTGACTGGCCAACTCTGTCAAAAACACCAGGGTCAGATCTAATTGAGTAACACCCAGCAATGATTTGATTTCTTAGGTCCTCCATATTTTTCGGTGGAGTAGTGTAAAGCAAGGACTTCACGTGACCACAGACGAAAAAATCCAGTGGGTTTAATTCTGCGGATCGTGCAGGCCATAAGTGTGGTCCACCTCGGATAATCCAGCAATTTGTGTATGTTTGTGTTAAAAACCCATGTGCAACCTGGGTGGAATGCGCTGGTGCGCCATCGTGCATAAACCACATTGCATTTCTTGATAATGGTACATCATCCAGAAAGCTAGGGAGCGTGTGTTCCAAAAAGTTGCTTTACACCTCTCCAATAAGTGTTCCTGGTAGAAATACCTGTCCAATTAGGCAGTCACCCACAATTCCCATCCAAACGTTCAACAAGAACTGATGTTGAAAACGATCTTCAAATATTTCATGTGGATTTTCATCACACCATAGATGGTTATTATGAAAATTCCTCATTGCAGTTCGTGAAAAACTCGCTTCATCTGTAAACAGAATTTCCATAAGTATTTGAGGGCTTTGAACCATTTTGCGCAAAAGCCATTGACAGAATGCAATACGTGGAGGGAAATCAGCAAGAAGAAGTGCTTGAACGCGTTGTACGTGGTATAGATACAACAAATTGTCCTTCAGAATGTGCCATATAGTGACATACATTACTTACATTCAAAGCCTTAGCAAATTTTCGAGTAGACGTACATGGATCTTCAATGTTGTGCAGCACATCCTCTTCCAGCTCCATAGTTCTTGCGGTCCTTGGCATACCTGATCCTCCAGTTCATCGTAATGTGCCATTCTCATAGAGGCGCCGATGAATGCTTTCGAACATTTTTCTATCCGGAACAATACGCTCAGGAAATATTTCAATGTACAACCGCCTAGCTTCTAATGCATTGCCATCAGCAAATCCATAAACGTAGTGCATATCGGTCATCTCGGCATCCGTATAGCGATATATGATATGGGACTTCAATAAATTTAACAGATACACAATGATTGACACTTCCAAATAATATCAACCTTATTGCTTTTTAAACTGATGTGCACTTATCTATTGCTCATTTTTGTGATTTTTCATATGAAAGATGGACATGCGATAAGAAGGTTTTTATTGTTTATCGTGTAAACGATTCAAGATACGGGGAAATTTTAACAGCAAAAAACTTGTAGCTTTTGTTGAGGTGCCCTCCGTAACGCCAATGAACTTAACAGTCTGTCTCTAATTAGGAAAAATTAGCCCATTATTACTAAAAACAACGCTGCCAAATTACAAAACAATCGGTGAGGTGATATTTGAATTATTTTTTAAAAATCGCTATTTAAAAAAATTTAACAACTTGTGTCTTGGAAACAATGCATTTTAGCACATATGTTTATGGGAATTTTTTTTTCATAAAATGACCTGGGAAATCAACCCCCTAAATATTTCCGCGTCTTCTTTAGACACCCTGTATATTATTTTGTGGTCCAAGGTACACTATGCCACCTTGCACCACATGTAATATATGTATATGTTTTGGTCTATAACCATGCATTTATGTTGATCATAAATGGGTGCAAACCTTGCAAAACACGGAAAAAACAACAACAAGGTGTAACGTTTTACACGTTTTACAACTTATATATTTACATTATAACGTTGATTGGTACATAATTACATTACTTTCGCCGTCAATTAAATCCATTGTTTTGTTAGTCAATAAAATGTATAATTTTCTGAGTCAATGAAATTTACTACTTTCTTACTCAATGAACTTTATAATATAACTCTTAAATTAATGCCCATAGAAACACACATATTCTCTGGTATCGACTGAATCTCGACAGTTGGCAACCGTTTCAATTTCATTTTCGTTTGTGTTTGTCAAGATAGATAAAAAAGCCTTTATAAAGCGCTGCAATAATTTGCTTGATCTCTTTTTCAACGAAGCTCTAACAACGTTAAAAATGTTAGGAGCAACTAGGTAAGAGAAAAGGCAGCACGCTCATATGAGCTATCCCGTTTTTAATGGAACAACACTGTTTTTAACGGAACAACACCTTTTTTAATGGAACAGCTTTTTTTTGTTTGGAACACCCGTTTGTGAGCACCACTCAACAACAATGTTTGAAGAGCCACATTTAACACCCCCACAATATATCCAGAGGTTTCGCTAACCCTGAGTGGCCTCAGGCACCCTCATATTCAGTTGATCCAAGGAACACAATAGCAGGCACCATAGTTAAGTACATTGTTCAAATATAATATTTATTTAAATGTAAAATTTTCATTCATAACTGCTTCAATCTCACAATAACATAAAATTATTTTGTCTTACATAAATTAATTGTATATTAATAAGCGAAGTTAATCTATTCTCGATTTTTATTTCTATGTTTGACACCACCCAAATTATAAGGTACGAATCCACATCTATTTTTCGGAATTGGTTTAGATTAGTTAACTATCGTGTCTTCTGTGAATATGAAAGCGCCTGAGGCTACCCAGGGCTAGTAAAACCTCTGGATATATTGTGGGTTCAATTCGTGGCTGTCCGAACCACGGGCTTGACTTCCGCAGGTGATCCACATGGCATGGCATCGAATGGCTGCCATAAAGATGCTGAACGAGGCCCTCCAAACGACTGACGTTGAATAGGGCTGCCCAGACGATTGTGTTAAATGGGGCTCTTCAAACGGTGTTGTTCCAAACGGGTGTTAAATGGAGCACTTTAAACAATGTTGTTGAATGGTGCTCCAAAGACACAAACGAGTGTTCCAACAGAAATGGGTGTTCCATTAACAAAAGGGTGTTCAATTCAAAACGACGTTTTTCCATTAAAGACGGTGTTGTTCCATTAAAAACGGGATAGCTCAAAACAGTTGGCTTCGTCTAAGTACATTGTTAAATTTGAGGTTATTTATATGCGATATGCTTGTAGCGTACTTACGTTAAGAACAAATTTAATCTGCATGATAATTATAAACATACAACTCTTTATTAATAATGAGACTGTACGAGAATACCGTCACAAGCTATCACAAAGCAAGAAAAAAAGCATTAAACAGAGCAATCACATGAGCAGGATTGTTACAAAGCAAGCGAGCGTTTAAAATGGCAGAGTATTTAACCTAATTCACCTCATATGAGCGTGCTGCCTTTTCTCCTAGCTAGTTGCTCCCAAAATTTTTAACGTTGTTAGAGTTTCGTTGAAAAAGAGATCAAGCGAATCATTGCAGCGCTTTATAAAGACATCTCTTATCTATTTTAACAAACGCAAACGAAAATGAACTGAAACGGTTATCAACTATCGAGATTCAGTCGATACCAGAGAATATGTATGTTTTTATGGGCATGAATTTAAGAGTTACATTATAAAGTTCATTGAGTAAGAAAGTAGTAAATTCCATTGACTGAGAAAATAATAAATATTATTGACTAACAAAGCAATGAATTACATTGACTGAGAAAGTAATGTCATTATGTACCAATGAACGTTATAATGTTAATATATAAGTTGTAAGACGTGTAATACGTTACAGAGAATACATTTGCATTTTTTCGGTCCAAGGTACAACTAACCCTTATTATTTGAAAATTTGACAATTCGAAATATTTTGAAATCTCTAGTAAGCACTAAAATACCCTTTGGTAAAACCTCCTCCATCGTAATCCTATTTTTGGGATCCAGCGATCGTTTTGCTAGCAAAGCCATATAATATTCTAACGAAATCGGCTATTTTAACGATACGATCGTAAGCTGCAAAAGCATAATTTGGGCAAGGTAGGTTTTAGCAAAATCTGTTTACTCAAGGTTTTATGAAAATGCGATAGGTTCCAAAGGATTTAAACAACAGTAAAAATAGTATAATAAAATAATAATCATAATTTTTTATTTTTTAAGACTTATGGCTATATTTGAAGCTGGTATAATAACAAAAATGACCGAAAACGAATATGAAAAATTGGGGAAGCAGAAAGCATTAACTACTGAAAATATCGAATCTGATCTTGGGACCGGTGTCCAAAAAGAAAATCGCCGAACTGCCAAAGCAAATGAAGATAATGAGAAACTTAAACCAATAAAATTGAAAATGCTACAAGGAGCATTTTATTTATTATGCATTGGAAATGTTTTCTCAGGTATGGGTGTAAGTAGGCATGTTAAGTATCTTTGAATGTTTAATTCAAGAGTTAACCTGAAATCTATCTTTGATCATTAAACATCAAATAACTAAAAAGTGACAACGGCTTATAAATTCAAACGTTCATTTTAAACTTGACTTCCTTTAAAGTTTAAAAGCAATACAATCTTTTCACTGTAATTAAGAAGCGAAGATATTTATTTAAAAATACATTCAGTGTACGCTATAAGCATTCATATGTTGCTCTTTTCGTCCTCTGTACGCATGGTCAACAATATTAAATTCACCTTTGTGCTCATAATAATATACCAAGGGAAAGTGCGAAAACAACTGTCTTAGTCCAACCGCATTGGCTTCAACTAATAACAAATAACTTGGGTATACTAAAGGTTTACCGAAAACAATTGTCTTATGTATAGCACATTGTCTTCAATAAATAACAAATAACATGGGTATACTGAAAGTTTATCATAGATAATTTTTGAGAACAGGTGAACTGAAAAAATAAAAATGTTTAATGTGGCTTGCCAACATTCCTTCCCATGCCATAATTCCATATCGAATTAGACTTTCCACCAGAGGATAAAATTATTTTAGCGTACTGGATATTTAGAAGTTTCTTGAGGTGTTTCATTTTACCACTGAATCCTCTTCATTTATTTACCAAATCTGTAGTATCCCCATACTCCGCGCATCCCAATTTCAGCCGCAGCTTTCAGATGACCCCAAGTTTTTGCAGAAAATAATATGGTTGTATTATCAGCAAAGCTTATGACTTGTCCAGCGATTTTAACTGGGTGTAAGTCACACACACACACACACAATATATATATATATATATATATATATATATATATATATATATATATATATATATATATATATATATATATATATATATATATATATTGTAATATCCCACCTTTTTAATTATAGTAATCATAAGAACCTTTTAAATAAATAAATAAAAACATCTGGAAGGAGAACTACCAAATTTTTACGCAACATCAAATGGCATAAGAAAAACATGTTTCACCTATCTCGATCTTTGCCTGAAATTCAATTATGTCTTTAACTACAAAGTCTTACTTAATTACTGTGTGACCACTGACCAAGAAAATGTTTTCACTTACCTTTAGGAAAGGCATCTGCCTGAAATCTTGTTATGGAAGGTAACTCATCTTCTGAGTCACCATAATATTGGCACGTCAAAATCTAGGGCTAGGATTGCATTATGTTTATTGCAACTGTGGTATTTGGGCATTGTGAGAAAAACATAGAATGTTCGTAAAATACGTAATTTATTGAACAGTTCCTTTTTTATCCGACAAATACAATGAGATGGAGATTCATGCTTCAGACATAACGGCACCCCTTAGTTAAACAGTTGATCGCTAAATACGATATTAACAAATAACAGATGGGATACGCACAAACACAAGAATCTGGAGACTCGGAGGGCGATTGGTCCAGCGTCTAGGTCGAAATTCACGTGCTGCTTTCAATTACCACAGTGTCGTGCGCATTAAGGTTTAATATTTGTATTACTGGATTCATTATTCAGCTTTCATTTTTTTCTATTTGTGGGGTTTAAGCGGCCCTGATTGTGCAGCACCGCAGAACACAACATTATCCAGGCCCTTCTCACCACTTTCCGACTCATCCCGTTGCATCCCTTGTAACAATATGAATTATTAAGTATTGAAGCATTATTAATTTAAATTGCCTTTTCCATTTCCATCGTGCTAAAATGGTTTATTACGCAAGCCATTCTAGGCTATCGCTTGTCTGCCAGGTCTTATGTATTCGGATATTAGCAATTTAAGAAAAGAAAGTTAACTTAAATACCATTTGCTTTGCCAATTTTAACACCTGAAACTGCAATCTCTACTGGACGCAATGGAAAGCTATTCCTAATTGAATAAGCACATATGTTGGCGCCAACAAAACTCACAAATAGCCTTGTTCATGTATGATAATTTTTGTTTTAACTGAGTCACAATGGACTGTCGGTACACTCTCCGTTTGCTGCGTCGTCTGCCATTCTGTCTGGTCTCTACAGCATCCTTCTGCATTGCTGGACTACTCGATGTCTGAACTGAGCGGAAGCAAGAAAGTTATCCCGCGGGAAGGGATCCTCCGGTATAGCAGACCACCGCCCGAATTGAGTCTTGGCGATGCAAAATCTGCTCAGAGGATCTACAGTATAGGACCTAGTTCTCTAACTGGATAAGAGCGGAAGGAAATTACTCCGTTCACCCAATGGACAAATCATCTCAGACGAGATTCTATGAACTCCACAGTGTTCAACAGCAGTACAGACCGGCCCAGATCGATCTTAGCGGAGTTATACTGTGCTTACTAACCATAGAGATCTTTCAGCAGAGTGACGTTCAAAGGGCAGACGAAAGCTCACGGGAACCCACAGTATTCAGCAATAGTACAGCCATGCCCAGATCGATTTTGGCGGTATTGTACTGTGCTTACTAACCGTAGAGATTCTTGGCGGTCCACAAATCTGCTTAAAGAATCTTTAAGTCCGAAGACAGATTCGTAGGTAAGACAGCTCCGAAAGCTCAGACCAAGTCTAATTTTCCAGTGCCAACGCATGTTGTTTTATATGACTTCGCTTCTCCTACTTGCGTGTGAACAACCAATTATAGGCCTCGTTATTACGGTTGAAAAGTCATCAACTATATACACAATCATGGACCTAATTGCTGCATAGGCGACAGCTAGTACTGTTCCCTTGGCTTGAATACATGTCCCACATAAAAAACTGCCTGGCTGCTTCAAATACCCTGTAGTACGTTTTCTAATTAAATCGCAATTTTATAATCCATTACTACATTTATGTTAGTTATTTTGCGAGTGTAACTATGCGCAACTGTTTATGGGTTCCCCTGATTACTAATTATATTTATAAAAATATCTTACATTTTGTATCTATTTGTTAATTACACAAAAGAGGGTACATCTTACATATACACTTTATTATAACTATAATGTACTCGCTTGCATCGAATATACGATAACCTGTATCTTAATGTCAGACAGTTTAAAATGGCATGTTTATTATATGGCTGATATATAAGACGCATAGGATTATTTCATCATGGCATTGCCTTCAGGGAACACAAAATATTCCAAAAATCAATTTCACTTATTTTTCGTGTTGCACAATATACCAAGTCTACGTAAAATTAATTAAGCCAAGCGATTTTTATGTAAACAAAGTGCAAAGTTTACGTAGACTTGCTTAGAAAATGTTCGTAATTAAATTTCCTGAATTGGAAATTATAAGTATGAATATCAGTTTTTTGATTACTAGCTTGACTAACAAGGTCACAGTAAAATAAATAAATGTTCCAATTAATCTTTTGCTTGACAACCTTAAAGTCCGAGAACATACATTTTCAATCCATGACTACTTGGAAAATTGTAGATAAGTTACCAATGTCCTTTTAACGGTGACGAATGATGAATCTCTTTTACAGGGAAATACCTATAATTATAAAATAATCAAATTGAATAGCGCTAACCTAATTATCACTAAATATCAGCATATTCGAGGCAAGGACTTTACAAATAAATAGCAAGTATCTGCATTTGCTATTTCCATTTCACTTTTATGTAAAGACGCCCAATCGAGACGGACTGAGAAGACCAACATTCCCAAGATAGTCGTAAGTTCTTGATAAACTATCATTATTACAAAAAGCTTTTAACTACTTGATATGTATACTCGACACCCTTAGCGACGGGCCCTCCAGCCTCAAATGCATCCAGACTAATTAATAGCGTGGCTAAGAAAAAACCATATAATCTTCTACAAAATTTGACCTGTTGTCACCGAGGGCATGTGAAATAAACGCTTCTGATTATTTTACTCTACTTAGATTGTTATTGAAATACTTAAAGTTGTCTGGATTGAGCACCTTTACTCTCTTAGTTGTGGAATAGTGATTTTATGCAGTGCACACAAATACACAATTTTCCCCTAGCGTTACACAGGTTAAAATGAACCTGCAAATTATTTGTTGGAGCATTTAATAAAAATTAAATGCCAATGTAGTGACATGAGAGTAATTAGAAAACTGTTGGACACCGCATGTAACAATCTATTTTTAACTTAAGACGCCTCTAACATTTGTACACTGTTTCATATTATGCGAATAGATTTTCATTGGGGCCATGTGACGACCCCGGAAACTAACTGATTCCCAAGTTTCTCAAACAACCCCATGATCAACAGCATCAAATGCTAAGTACAATTTGGAGAATCCAATTCATCACAACACAGCTTTCAGACCTGAAGATTGTTTCACTAACAAAGTTAGCGTCATCAGAGGGATAAATAAAAAGTTTGTTCGTCTGTATTGTGATAAATTGGGTCCTCCAAATTGTACTTATCAGTTCTCATAGCAGGTTACAAACTTCACTCATTAGCATCAAATCCCTTAGATACATCTACAAAGACTACTGGTGTACCGTTTAGACCCATCAACTGATTTATAAACTTATTTAATCAGCTTTGGTATATCATCTTAGGTGTACTTTCCTTCTCTAAAGTTATATTGAAACCGAGAAAGCATATTGTTTTTTGACAGATAAAGGCCTATACGAATGGTGGTAACATATTCTATGATTTCAGATATTATACCCAAAAGAAATATGGGCCACTAGTTTCTGATATATCCTCAACTACCATCCTTGAAATGAGGCTTAATAACACTTAAAAATGCCTGGGAACAGACCGGTAGCAATTATTCTATTTATATAGTATTCCAAAACATAGAATATCTCTTCTATTACTTTTATAATGGCTCTAACAGTCAAAGAGTAGATTTCAGGCGCATTTTCTATTTTTTTTTAATTTTCTGCAATTTTACGAACTTCAATTGCGTCGGTGTTTGACGAGAAGGTAGCATTAATTCGATGAAGCTTATTTACCTTTAATGTCTGGTTTACTTGACTTTTGATTCCTGCCACTAATTACCTTTTCACATCTGTAAAATATGTATTAAACGCCTGACCAACTTCCTTTTTTATCCTTTAAAATTACAACATCAGATTTATGCCCAGTTTCACAAAGCTCGATTATATATTTAACGCACGTAGTTAATCAGTGTTTCAGACCACCACTCACAGACTACGATTCGGGTTTGTAGCATGACAACTGTTTAATTACGTTTTGTACTGATGTACCACATTTTATTTGTTTTTGTTTCTTGATTGGCTCGAAGGACCTGATTATGTTTTGTTAAATTAAACGCTGATTTTAGTAACACTTAACGTTTAAACAAACTGTAGACTTATACAAAATTACTTATATTATGGTATGCTTTAGAGTCCATGAGAACTCTACGAAATTAGTAGTGATTATGCTATCACAAGCGTGTTGCTTGTGTCGAGTCTATAGAATAACTGACTTAAATAGATATCGAATTTTCCTACGCTATCTACCTGAGATAGGCTAGCAGACTTATTGTCAATTGTAAACAAGAAATGACCCTTGTTGGGTTATTCCTAACCATGTTTAAAATTGCATTGTACAGATGGTAAATTTCATAACAAAGAAGGCTACTAAGAAATATGTAAATTTGAGAGGTCTAATCCTCCAGACGAGACGCCTTAACAACAACCAACTATTTTGAAGCTGAGATTGGTTGTATTAAGCCTTGATTAACTAACGGGCCGTTAAATATTTAATCGAGATTTGTGAAGCTGGGCATAAATCTTCTCCTTACACACGTCTCTACATTTGCTTTGCCTACTCAATTCTTGAAGTGTTTATCACACTTTACTCGCACCATTGCTTTGATGATTAATGTGCGTTAAGTAGTAATTTGCCTTTACAGTTTTTATCAGGCGGGCCAAATAATTTCTATAGTTAATTTAGTTACGTACACTGAAAATGGTGCTGCAAATTAAACCATAGCTGTTATAATCTACTCTCCTCACAAGCCATTCTTATGAAGTTAATTTGGAGATCCATGACTTGACCACAAAGAAAATATGTCCTGTATCCATAAACTTCAGAAACGTTATACTACTAGTTATATAATACGATTCCACAGGCATTGAGGAATACTGATTATCTGAGTAACTTCAAAAGAAAAATTAGGCAACATACAGTGTCTTTGGACCGTGAACTGGTGCATAGATGCATACAATGAGTTTTGAAGGTTTGTGAGTTTGGTAGACGACCGGTGTGTCTTTGCGGTTGATGTATGGATGCCATTTACTTTTAAAAATTTGTTGTTTTAATGTTTTTATGATGAATGATCTTTTGGTAAAATGTATTGGAAATATTTATAGATATTACTTTTTTAGAGGTTGAATTTTTTATACTTTTTATACTTTCGTAGATATACTTTTATAATATGTGCTAGTGGTCCCGATGGGCAGTATTTTGTAGTTATTTCCTTTATGTGCATGTGTGTGCGCGTATGTGTGGATATCTGTGTGTATATGTGGATGAGTGTATACGGGTGTGTATGGATGGGTGTTAGGGTTGCTATAAAATGATTTGTTTGATAGTTTTTCTATCTTTTTTGTAATTTATTCACAGACACGATCTTTCCTAACTGACATAGTTGGTGTTTATTGTCTTATTTTGTATTTTCTGTTTATTTATATTTTTTCAAAATATGGTTTACCAACGAAATAGAAATCAACAATAAACTTTTGTTCCTAGATGTACTAGTTATTAAAAATAAAAAAAATGGCTCGCTTGAATTCGATGTCTACAGGAAGAAAACGGCTACTATTAGTTAAATTCCTAACGACTGATATCATACGTCTGCACCAAAAACGGCTAGTTTAAATTTCCTAGTAAACAGATTGATTAAATTTCCGTTAAGTAAAAATAGATTTAATACAGAATTAAAATACATAAAAAATGTGGCGAGATATAACGGTTACTCGGATGGTTTAATAGACAAATTGGTTAACAAACACAGAACAAAAAAAAATGATATCTGAATGTACGACATTGAAGAAAGATAAAATAGAGAAAAAATTTGTGTGTTTACCTTATGAACCACGAATCACAAAGGGTTTGGAAGGTATTTTTAAGAAAGCCGATTTAAATATGACTTTTTCGACGAAAAGTAATTTAAAAAAATTGTTGGGTAATACGAAAGATAAAGACAAAGTTACTAAAATGTCCGGTATTTATGAGATTAGTTGCAAAGATTGCAATCTTAAATACGTGGGTCAAACTAGGAGAAACATAGTCACCAGATTTCGTGAACATCTCGCACATTTACGATATGGTACGGTGGACAAATCGTGTGTGGCACAGCATATATGGGATAATAATCACCACATTGACAAAGAAAATTTGAAACTTGTCAAAAATGTTAGACATCAAACTATGCTTGATTCATTAGAAAGTATGTTTATATCAAGGTCGATTAAGCACAAAACTTCATTGAATCGTGCGGCACCTTTAATTTAAAGCCCTTTATTTTCACTTTGCATTTGACCACTTATACACTCCTAATTTGTCAGGTAGAATAATAAATTACTGTCAATAACTCGGTCCGGTCTATACATATACTAATCTCTACGCTTGTCTCGACTTAAAGACTCTTTCGTTTTCTGTGTATCTATGAAGTCAATATAAATACTGTTTACGAATAATTAAAATCAATATAACTATATTTTTATGTAGTATTTTAGTTGAATTATTTATCATTTGTTAGAGTTAACAATGTGAGCCAAACACCCAGGTTTACTTTCTATATAAAAAAGATGAGCGGAGGTTATTGTGTTACTCTCGCCAAATGTTGTTGTCGGCTAGCTCCAATATCCACATAGTAAATTTCTAGATCGAAAGGGAACGTGCAGATTCCTAAAATAACTCGGTACCGTTCCTATTAAACCTATTACCCTTATATTTGAGGGCTCATAAAGTTGTCGACCAGAAGATTAAAGTAGGTCTTCGACCTGGTAGTTTCACTACACAATAAACAAACGATGGGTCTTCAACCACAATTTTACTTCGGACTATTCGTTTACCTATACGCGATATAAATACACGGTAGCTAGTAGTTTAATTTTTAGAATTTTTCTTCCTCTGAAAATGTTGACATGGTCAACGAAACGATCGTAAGGTCTCTGAAATATGTGTTGTGGTGATTTGAGATTTGGTTTCAAAATATGATTTAACAATAATAAACATATTATAAACTAGTCTAGTTCTGACAAAAAAAATGCCAATTTTAACAAGATTACCCCTCCCTACCCCCTAAACCGATCTCACTCAATAACAATTCGAAGGGTTCCTTTGTCGGGTGCTAAGTTTATATCAAATTCGAAGATGACATCTCAATTCGTTCGATAGTTATTGCACCTACTAACAGACAGGCAAAAAATGTTCGTTTCCGAAACAAGTTTTCTATAAGTTTTGAGACTTTCTACGCCGTTTTAGATTTTTTTGTGAAATTTATGTCACCGATATTCCACATTCAATCTCTAATTTTAGTTCAGCACAGAATACCAGATGTTTGATAAAATTGAACGTTTTCTAATAAGCAAACCCTAAAACGTTATATTACTCGAGTTTTAACGAAAAACTGTCAATTTTCACCAAATCACCCCATAGGCATCCCCTACCCCCTGGAGAGATTTTAAGTAACAGTATACCAAATTTGAAGACGATATATCAATTCATTCTAAGGCTATCGTGACAGACAGACAGACATACAGACCGACAGACAAATAAAATTTTGGTCCCCAAATCATGTTTTCTATATGTTTTGAAACTTTTTACGACGTTTAAGCAAAAATAATTATTGAATTTTTTGCCACCTGTGCTTCTACACGTATTGACGATGTGGAAGTAAATGCAAAGCAATTTGTTTTTCTCAAAATAAACATTGTATAATTGATTTTAGGTTTAATTATGGTCGCTGAAATTGTATTTTTCAAACATCAAGATAAATACATCAGAACCAGAAGGAAACAGTGCAAAGCTTTGAAAAAGTGCAGAAGATTATTATGGTTCAAAATAGGTGCAGCTACTTACTCTGTAAAACGCTTCTACCAAAGACTAATGAATGATGCGTTTGTCTCAACGTTGGAATATTTGGATTAGCGGCAACTAATAGTTTTATGAGAATATTTATGCATTTATTGCATTTTGTATAGGGGACGTCCATTAATTACGTGAGCTCAAGAGGGGGGAGGGGTCCGACAAAGTCTCACTAAATCTCATTTAAAGGGAGTGAAGGTCAATGAGAATATCACGTCAACTTTTGATTCAGAGAATATACATTATTATAATAAATAACATTTTGTACTACGAAAGCAATTCCGGGCATACACTGTGAAAACCTACTGGTCTGTGGTGTATACGTTATTTGGTGTGGAAATAACACCACAGGTGTGACAGTTACACTGCACACAGTGATTCATTGTATAAAAAATATTTTAATTTTGAATTCTAATTCTTAGTAAAATATTAAAAATACGAAAAAATTTTGAGAATACTTATTTATAGAAAATTAAATTCTCCAACAAAAAAGGTGCTTTTAAGTTTTATCGCACCATATCTCACCAAACCTCACTAAGGTGGGTAGGGGGGTCCAAATAAAAAAAAAAACTCCTCAGGTAATTAATCGATGTCCCCATACCTGAAAAATAACAGTTAGTTTAAATGTCCACCACCGAGTAGCCTTAGAAAGGTACCTATTTGTGTAAAAACACATGTATAGCAACCTATATATCACGAATTCTTATGCAGATTGGTCAAAAAGTAAAAGTTTACAGAACAGCAGATTCTCGGCATCAAAATACTTCGAGGGCCGATCAACAAACATCCGTTTGGAGACGCAAGTTTTTCACATTTTAAAAAAATTTTACAACATAATCCCTTTTAGGTTGAAGCACTTTTTCCAACATTTCTGCCATTTCTTTAATAAAACTACGATTTGTCAAATTCTCCAAAATACGCTTTAGTCGAGGCGATAACCTCTTCGTTTGAGCTCAATTTGTTTCCCCCGGAGCAATGTTTCCGTGTTGGGGAATAGAAAGTAGTCGCAAGGAGCCAGGTCGGGCGAGTACGGTGCGTGAGGCAATAATTCATAGAGCAACTTGCAATTTGGCCACGACAATAAAAAATGTGTATACTGGTGCGTTATTGTAGTGAAACCACTTTTTTTTAGCCAAATGTGGCCTTCAATTTCTTATCGAAACAATCCAATCAAATCCCGTTGCCTGGTCTCCGGCGTATAATACCATATCAAGGTTTCATCAACGGTGACGACTTGACGCAAAATATCCTGCTTGATAAAAAAAGTTCGACATTGACAACCGTATCTGGTTGTGGTCCACCGTGTGAATCGAGGCACCAATCAAGTCGACACCTCATCATGTAAAACATTGAATAACGTTCTGAACGACACGCCTAGACCCTATGCTACTTTGCGCACTTTAGTTCGGCGATAAGCGAGAATCATGTCGTTGACCTTTTCAACGATTTCCTTGGTAATCACATCTGCCGGCCTGGCCGCTCCTCACGAAAAACAGGCGTACGACTACGTTTCACCAATATCTCACGGTTGTGATAGATGGCAAAGGGTTCCCATAGAGAGCATCCAACTTCATTTTTATTCCTTCGCATGTTTTTCGATCCAAAATTAAAACAGCGGTACGGATCTATATTGCACTTTTTCTATTTTATCATGAAACAGCAAAAATAATAACACGGGTACTTATTAACTGACCCTCGTATAATATATTTTTTAACCGTTTATCTATCCATTGGAAGGTGTTTTATCAGGCAGATGTCGATTAGGAAAACAATTAGCGTATAGTCTTCTTGCCTCTGCTGCATTGCATTGGGTCCATCCATATATCGAATGCATATCTGATATTTCCTCATTTGTATAAATATCCATTTACACAAAATTTGTCACAATTTTTTTAACAACAGAACACCAAAAACAAAAGTTGTTAGTATAAAAATAAGGGTAATGTTAATGATGTCAATGTTTAAAAAAAACAAGTATTCGGTGTTTTAATACTTTTATGAAAACTCGCTACCATGGCGTACTTGTTGCTCACAGACTTGTTGTATTTTAGTTAGTGTAATAAACGGCTTATATCTGTGCTAGTAGTAACTTATTATTATTTGGACAATAAAAAATATATGAATGCTTTCTGTTTAATATAATTCCTGTTCAGTATTTATTGCAACATTAAACATATTTATCGCATAACACCAGGAAGCATATAAAGTAGATAGTCAAAAGCTGCGGAGAGGGAGCAGTAATAAGGCATGCAAGAGTCGCCAAGGACGTGGAAAAGGAAATTCCGATTACCGCCATAATGGTGCGGGATTCCGAGGACGATATTAGGTTGACTAGGCCATACACCCTCAGGATCCCCAGTAGGGATCAGTGGAGGGAAAATGAGGTTGCATTCCAGCCCGCAAGCCTGGTCTGTTTCACCGACGGATCGCGACTGGAGGACCAACAAACCTCCTGGGCAGGAATATACATCGAGGGCCTGGGGGTGCGCGAGAGATATGCTCTTGGCGCATATACCACGGCATTCGAAACAGAGGTGTATGCTATCCTGTCTGTGGCCAATAGACAGGATGTGAAGAGGAGTCCCGAGAAATGTGTGTACATCTGCTCGGATAGCCAGGCGGTCCTCCGGGTAGTCTGCGCGGCCAGAATCAGGTCAACACTAGTTCAGGAGTGCGCTGATGCCCTCAGTGGACTAGCCAGGACCAAGGAGGTGCAACTGGTGTTGGTTCCGAGACACTGTGGCGTAGCGGGGAATGAGGTGGCGAATAATCTTGCAAGACTCGGTTCCTGGCGGCCGTTCTGTGGACCGGAGCCTGCAATAGGCGTAAGTAGGAAGACAGTCTCTGTCGCCTTAGACAGGTGGACCGAGGAAGCAATGGAGAGGCACTGGGGGTCGGTTGGTGGCTGCAGGTAGGCGAGGGACTTCGTGGAGGGGCCGGACAGAAATAAAGCTGTCTGGCTACTCGGGAGGAGTCGACCTACGCTTCGCCGCATCCTTGGGGTGCTGACAGGCCACTGCGCCCTTAGAAGACATCTCACATTGATAGGCGTAGAGAGGGATCCCATTTGCCAGGAATGCGGCGAGGATGAAGAAACGTCCTACCACTACCTGTGTGAATGCGAGGCTTTTGGGAGTCTTCGAGCAGAATTGTTCGGATCGAGGACTCTGCAGAGGAATCAGGTAAGTACCGTCCAATTGAAGACCGTCACGGCCTTCATCTCGAAGTCGAGGCGGCTTGGTGACGAAACCGAGGAAAGTAAAGCATGGTTGCTGGGTTGCTGGGGTTGGCAAAAAGGGCCCATTGTGGCCTACTTGCTTGGCGTTGGCCTCCCTACCACTGCTACTACTACTATTAGTCAAAAGCTAAAACAGGTTCTGTAGTTCCGTATCGATATTATCGGTACCTACACTTTCAAGTTAGGCTGTCAGGTAACATAGTGAATACTTTGTATCGAATACGGATTCGATGCTTTATTTACTTATCGATATTTACATCGATACAAACATATATCGATACTGCCGAACACTAATTTAGACTGTTTAGAGTATTATGCCTAGTTTCACAAAGCTCGATTAAATATTTAACTGATGGTT
Organism: Tillus elongatus; assembly: GCA_964006375.1. Classification (NCBI taxonomy): domain Eukaryota; kingdom Metazoa; phylum Arthropoda; class Insecta; order Coleoptera; family Cleridae; genus Tillus; species Tillus elongatus. The sequence goes on from OZ023263.1 coordinate 197,137,369, forward strand.
GTTTATCAAGGTTTTAGACAACCAATCACAGACTATGATTCGGGTTTTTGCCATGACAACCAAATATTTTGAAGCCGTGATTGGTTGTATTAAGCCTTGATTAATAAACCGGCAGTTAAATACATAATTGAGCTTTGTGAAACTGGGCAAATAAGTGGGATCTCACAACAGCACACTGAACTCTTAGATTATGTAATAATTTATAGATCTTGAACTCAACTTATGTTGGGTTCACTGCACCAGAGAGTAACTATGACATGTTGTGACGATAGATAAAATGTTGAACTGAATTTTCTCTCTAACACGAATCATAAAGCATAAAGCTTTGTTCTTTAAAGCGGGGAAGAGATACCAAAGCTGGACACAAGGACTTTGCTGTTGCAACATTGTAGTATAATAATCTACACTTATGTTGATATAATATGTTCATGTTATATATTACATAAGAGTTTAAAGGTGTAATTTTAACATAAAAATGAATAGTTTTTAAAGTAATTTTGTTAACGAGAAAGATAACTCGAGACCTCCTCAAGAGCGATATTTTCTCTGCAAAAGTTCACCAAAAGCACATAAAATTTATATACTTACAGCATAATATCCATTCATCATACAGAGTGTTAAAATGAGAAACTTAATTTAGATTTTTTTTTGATATCTAGAAAATCATTTGACAATTTTTCTTAACAATTGGGACATATGAGTTTCAGTGTTTACCAATGACAGAAATAAAAGAGACCAAATATGGACACTCAACATATTTTTACATCAGCTGGGTGATAACACATCAACTCTAACTGGTTGAGAAGTGAGAGAGACTAATATTATACACAAAACGCATCTTCATACTTGGTGGGTGATAAGACATCAACTCTATCAACACACATTTACCATATTCATTTAAATTTGTTATTTTTAGATTGCAAATGAAAAAAACAATGTATTAAGTATATCATCTTGATGTAAGAATGTAACGAGTAAGATAAAAATATTAGCTCATATTTGTAAGTCCTTTAATACAAGACTTTGGCGCTTGATAGGTGTTTGTTGATAATATATCTAAACGTCAAATTTTATAATGCGGTTGAACTTAATGGGAAATCAATAAAGGAATTTGATGTTATATTAAAAATCAGGACTAAAGCACAATTACAAGTATTTATTAAACAATAAAATGATTTAATATGCTATGCAGTGTTATGTAAAATATAAATCACCTAGTCACCGGCAGTAAAAATACAAGAAAGTGAGAAAAATCTTATCGGTAAATGAACATGAGGTTCTTAGGTGCAATTAATATCTGCTTAATTACTCTTTCTGGCCAGATAGATCTGCATTAAACTGTTAGAGTTGCTTGCCCTGTTGCAGGATAAATTCCTAATCTGGTCCCAATGCTCCCCAACTTACTTTGGACTGCTAAAAGGTAATCTATGTTTAATTTGAACTGCTGAAAATAATCTGTTTAAATTGAACTGCTAAAAATATTCTAAGTTTAAATTGAAATGCTAAAAAAATATTACTATTATTACTCTGAGTTTTCAAGGATTTATTAATGATCAAACAAATTTTTAAAGGACAGCAAATATTGGACAAGTGAGAATTATATTAAGAAAATGCGTGACCAATTAAACAAATTTGTAGTACACTGTTACAGCTAAAAAAATTAAAAGATTTCATTCAAGTAAAGGTGATCCTAAGAGCAATGTCACCATTTGAGAATGTGACAGGATTTTATTGATCTTAATCAGATTTTTTCTAAGATTTTGAGTAATAGTTTTTTTGGGACACAAACAATCAAAGCCAAACAGGAATCACTTGTTATCAGACACGTCTAATCAGCTGAGTAGGCCATCCAAGCCCTAGATGAAACTCTGCCACCCAGCCTGATAATCCATGCACCAGGTGGATTATGTGCTGCACTAAGGTAGATTACAACCTCAACGGGATCCAGATTTGCCGGAAGGTGGACTCAAGCTCAGAGAGAGATTAGATGTTACGATACCAATTATCAGTGCTCAACATTAGCCCTTGATTTTCGATTCTGAGTTCGAATTTATTTTCTAGCTTAGACTGGGAATTATGGTAGTGACTATGGCCTAAAAACTATGAACCACAAATTAAGAATCAAGAATTATGACCAGGGAGTACAGTCCATGGAGTACAGGTACGGTACGGACCTGTAACTTAATGGTAACATTTCCTCAAAATTCTGCAATTAATTTCAAAGAGTCAGATTAAACTCATCATTATCCAATGGGCTTTCACAAATTTTTAACACTTCAATTAAACAGCGGCACATGAACCAAGCAATGCCAGCAATAACTTATTTGGTTAATTTACAGACAATAGTTAGTATTAGGATGTTGCATCTAACGCGTCATTAAACATATTTCCCGGGAGATATCTGCACATATTTTTAAGTAGCTGTTTACAGACTGCAAATTGCCGCCTAACTTCGCATTGGTGGAATGCAAACTACGCATTATCTAGCGCCTGTTGTTAACACATGTATGATTTTTAAGGCTCAACCGTCGTATTCAAAGGAACATAAGTGAGTCTGTTCTCGTATTCTATTCATTTATGCTACCCGAAAAACAAGGATAGGAACTACAATGACCGTCCTTAGTTAAAATATTGATTTTCCTGGTTCGCGATTCTCGAAGCACTAATAGCAAAAAACTAGAAAGACGTCAAATCGACATTAACATGTCAATATAGTGACATAAGGTTGATAGTCCCTTTGTTAAAGCCGTTAAAAATGTATACGTCTTTGCAGTTAAGCCTTCTTTGTTCATGATATTCTCGAAGGGAACTATTTTTCGTATAAAATATAAAAAAACAGGTGTTCTACAGTGGTGAATAAAAGCGAAATTTCATAAAATTTTCCAGTTCGTTACTTATTTGCTATTTAATGTTACCAAGATGTAATAATTAACAAAGTTTCCCAGATATTTTAATAGAATCCCAAAAAATGTCACGGAAGCAAAAATCTGACCGTAACAATTTATGACTACACTACGCAGAGCAGAATTTATACTCCGAGGATATTGTCATCACAGTGAAAGGTAAGCCTGATGCTGCAATATCGAGCCTAATGTAAACAGCCCTGAATATAGTAAAGAGCTGGTGTGAGACAGAGGGGCTTAATGTCAATTCTCATAAGACAGTTCTTGCCCATTTCACGAACAGAAGGAAACTAAATTTAAAAGCTTTAACTTCGAATGTAACACACATATAATTTTTCAATAAAGCTAAATATCTAGGGATCTTCTTAGACCAAAAACTAAACTGGAACACACACTAAAAAAAATCTTTCGAGAGCCACAATGGCAATCTAAACTTGCCTTAGAGTCATAGGAAAGCATGGAGGCTAAATCCCAGGATAATATAGTGGATATACAAACTGAGGTTAGATCCATGGTCACATTGGCATATATAGTATCGTGGCCAAAAACGGAACAAGCCCCAACACAAAGAAAATTGCAAAAATTGCAGAGGCCAATCTATCTTGGAATAACGGAGGCTATTGTATGATGCCCTACAGCTGCAATTGCTGCAATGCTGAATCTTACCCCACTACAGACATGCGTTAAGAGGGAAGCAGCAGTAAGTGCTTCAAGACTTCACGCAAACAAATTTAAACTAGGAGAATTGATTGACCACTTATCTTGAAAATTATTCCATTGGAGTCACTCGCCAAACTAACAGATCAAATACCAGCTAAACCAGACGTGATAGTACCATTTTACGTGGTCACAAGTCACCTCCAGGCATGGGACAGAAAGAGTGAAATGTTGACAAACAACTCATCCCCACGGTATACGGAAATGTCAAAACAAATGTAGGGAGCAGGACTACGAATAAGAGGACGTAGCTTTAGACTCGCTAAGTCCCTAGGAAAATCTTTGACCATCTTTCAAGCAGAAATGCTTCCTATAACTCTCTGTGTACAGGAGTGCATAGAAAGAAGACTCAGAAGTAGAGAGATATACATCCTCTCAGACAGTCAACCAGTATCAAAGACTCTGATATCGTTTAAAACGGAGCCTAAACTGATCGGGGACTGAAAAGGACACCGCAAGCAGCGACCTTTGTTCGTAGAGTAAAATTGTGAATTAGTTATTTTTCACTACTATGAGAAACTAATATCTACCAATTTTTAGGACAATACCTCAAATACTTTACTAGATGTCTAGGAAAACCGGAATTCAAACTTAATTCAACACCTTGTATCTCTTTCAATTTTGACTTTCGGACTAATGTAACTCTTACTAAATCGTAATATTATAATAGCACAAATCTACTTTTGTTTCAGTATGTATATCAGATAACGACAGAAATATATTTATCTTGTCTGTAAATTGTTTTAATATACTAAAAGAATAAAATGTTTACCTACCTATTTGTTGTAATATTTTAATCATGACCAGAAACATTTTGTTGCATAAAGGCCTGGATAGACGCGGTGTGGATGATCATTCCACATGCCTGCAGCTTTTTTGTTTATGAACCGTGATTACACGAGTCAGGGGTGCTACACGGTCTGTCTATACTTTATATTTCTTGCTCCTCACACTAGTCAGTTCAGTATTAACTATAAGTTTATATCTGAAATGATTCACTAGACTATTGACCTACTAGCAATACGCCGAGTTGTTTCAGTTTATTTAAGGTTGTACAACTTCACCAACACACTGGTGGATCCTAGGTTCGTGGAATCTCGCTCCGTGAGCTACCACAAGTCACCCTGGCTAGACGACGCGTGGAACGCCGATCGACGAGCAAGTTTTGATATATCACGCCCTGTACATCTGGGTCACTATACAGTCTATAAAGTGATGAAATTTAAGATACCAGGTGATTCTAGCACCTCATCAGGAGAAATATCAAGTGGATGCGTCAACGTTACGTTTTAAGAATTATCCCTTAAAAGTGCTCCACCAAATATGACTTTAAATAACAGGCAAAATATAATTAGCCAAAGAGAGCTTTAAGAAGTTCAGTGGATTCAGAAAACATTCAGAAGAATATGGTATACCGGTGAGTCAGGTTAACTGAATGTGAAATACTTTAAAGTTATCTCCGACATTCTGGATCTGACTGAGACCGTAGTTAGAGCATTGTGAAACAATGGTAGATTTCCTATTAAAACCAGCAGATTCTCACAAAGAAGGAGGCAGACCCAAACGAACTGCTGCTAAAACTACCTATAGAGATTATTCTTCCAATAATGGCAACTAGAGCAATGTTCCTGCTAGAGCTAGGCGTGACAAGGGGAAGTGTACTAGGTTAGAAGATATCACCTGAAGCGAAAGTGTGAAGAATTCCAGCCTCTTGATGGAAGCCATGAAATTATGTGTATCTGTTGTAGATACTTTTTAGCACAATAATGTGCGTTATCGAAAGAAATTATTAAGAATTCAACAAATCCATTAAATAAAAGTGTTCACCATTCACGGCAATGCATTTTCTCACTCATTTATTAAAATTATTTCTTACTTAATTTTTTTTTGTTGAGCTCTGATATCATTAACACTCTGCACGATCTTTTTCCATAACTGCTGGCGGTTATTTATTTGATTTTTGTGGACCAGTGACTTCAAATAACCCCAAAAGTAAAAATATATTGGATTTAAGTCGGGACGACGCGCTGGCCACGAATGCACACTACCTCTACCAATATACCTTTGAGGGTAAATTTGATCTTAACAGTTTCGCACATCTCGGATGTAATGTGCTGGAGCACCATCATGCATGAGCTAATAGTCATTCCTTAAAGTTAACGGTACATCTTCTAAAATGATCGGTAAATTATCTCTCAAAAACAAGAGATACGTTGCACCGTTAAGTCTAGGTGGCAGTTTAAATGGCCCCACCAACTGTTTATTGACAATTCATGTTGAAAATGATGTTCGCGGATAACATGAAGATTTTCATTCGCATAGGTGGAGCTATTTCGCAAATTGAACATACCTCTTTTGGTGAATGAGGCTTCATCAGTAAATAAAATTTTCTTGTAGAACATTGGATCCTCTAAATAGCGTTCTCTCATAAACAGGCAAAATTGAAGTATTCTTGGTAAGTCCTGCGGCCAAATCAGCAGAACTCGACTGAAATGATACAGATGCAGCTTTTCTTTGCGTATGATTCTGGACACTGAAGATTTGCCTATACCCGTGGCTGCTAGTTTCCGCGTCTTCTATAATACAAATTATGATTTCGTCTGCTCTATCAGCATCAATTACACTCGCTCCTCCTACATTTCTGTTTTTGGGATGAAATGAGCCAGTTTCACATAATCAGTCGTATAGTGCGTTAAAAGTTTTATGGTTTGGTTGCCTTCTAACAGGATAAAGCTCAAAATAGCGCTGTCCTGCTCTGCGCGAACAAAAATTTTCCTGGGCATAAAGACACACCATATCTCACATTTGTGAATTTGAAAAATTATTATGACGCGGCATTTTAACGCAAATAACAAGAATAAAGTGACCATTAAAGATACTTGTTTAATGTCCGTCGATTTTGACAAGTTATAGTAAACAAGTTCCTAGCTGCTACCATAACACATTTAGCAACAAAGTATATACAGATTTTTGGTTTTCATAGAAAAAGTACGTTTATCTTGAAAACGGTCAACTTTTTCGACTTCAAAGAAGTATACTTTTTTATGTGAAACTAAACGGGCTTTCTTTATTTTTGTTCAAAAATCTGCATATAGGGTGGACACAAATTTATGACAATGATAATGAACCAGTGGTGCTGTCAGTGGCGCCACCTAGCGGCAGCGGTGAAATTGATACCGTCATCGTATTATGCATGATGCCTAATAATACCATCTCACATTTCATAATAATATGTTGAACCACTTTCAAGATATTTGAAAAAATAATTTTAAGAAAAATTATTTAAACACCCTGTAAAACGAAAATGAGTAACATATTACTAAGGCATGTTGAGCCCAATCGTTTTATTTTTGTGCCAGCTATCACCCCTCATCTAATGTACAATTAATTATGGGACACCCTGTATATCGTCAAATTCTGGTAATTCAGAAAGTTTAACTCTAAATAATTTTCTTCTCGGGACCTCAAGAATTGCAAAACCATTTTGTATTTTTCCAGAAAAAGTGACTTTAAGAAAACACGGAATGCACTCTCAAGAATTAGTTGAATATTTTTGCAAACGATGGATGAAAGAATATCTGCCTACGCTGGTTTCAGGATCAAAATGGTTAAGTTAAACCACTTAAAAAAATCTGGCCGCAGCAAGTGCGTTATGGTAGTGAATTTTCATAAACATGTTTTTAATAGCAAATATGTCTTTTTAAAAGAAAGCAGGCATCAAATTTGGTTACCAGTATAACCTATATAGTAGAAACAATGTATCACATTTCATCGAAATAATTTTATTGTTTGAAAAAGGACTAAAATTTTCCGAAAATAAACTTAAAAATGTTCCCGAAAAAATTGGTCCGACTTTCCTGGCCACCGAACCTCTTCAAGCTGTTTAATACCAAAAACCTTTTGGACAAAACTCGCAAAAAAATGTTTCTGAGTATTTACAGACAATTTTTTCACACAATTTCGAAAAATGTTTTTCTTACAATAACTGATTAAACATTGATATAATATATTATTATGTCCTTCACTTCTGAAACACAAAATACAAGATGTTCCATCTGAAACAATTGAGTTACGGCAGTTTGACCTTTTTAAAATTCAGGCATTA